>CM060920.1:825274185-826524185 GCA_030737875.1 Allium sativum
CAGAGTTTAGGTTAAAACAATAAACTCCAGGTCAGTCATGGGACTGGTGTAAGAACTAAAACAGTTATTAATCTTTATTTTCAAAGTTAGGTAAATCAAGGGACCACGCCGTATAACACGGAACGGGTTTCCTCCCAAGAACACCAGTGCATAAAACAACAGCGCAATGCTAAATAAAGAAAAATGAAGCTATTATAAGACCCAGTTCCTATCACACAATGCAACGCAAGCCGGGGGATATGGTTTTCCCTTATAATAGCCAAAACATGTTTAGTACGTTTAAAAGAAATCATTTGATATTATTATAAGTGCATAGTGTATAAAACAACTTCAAATCATAAGTATCAATCATAGACGGCATAAGCGCCCCATCCCACTATGTCGCCATACTAGGCTCTACAAATAAAACCGCAAATGTCGCGTATTTGGAAATTGGATTTCCGTCTATGAACCGAGGCAAAAGATAGTCCTCAACCGATTTTGTGACTCTCTAGCCCGAGCCACAGGACCCAGACTCAGGTGGGCCCTTGGAGCGACAGGGCCGGTCCACACGGAGTGGATTAAAATGCCTGAGCTATATGCTAGTCTGCCCTATGGGGGCATAAATGAGTCCAATGACTCCATCGGTTCGAGAACGACCGATATAACAGAGGCGCCTCCAATTCCAACAACCACATGAGTCAAACTCGTCAGCCAGTTCAAGCACTGACGCCACTCCTAACTAGAAACCAGCATATGTCCATATCCCTGAAGTCCGTCTCCAGTTTTTGGTTCATACCGGGGTGCGAGGCTCGCGAATTCACGTTACTCAAAGCTGTGTCACACAGGCTGTGCTTTGATCATCACCACAAGACTTTGCTTTTCAACAGAAGCCTTGATCATTTGCATCTTAGCATGCCACACAGGAAAACCATTCTACGCAACCGATATCAGTCACAGAGAATGAAATCCGATGTCAGACACACAGTCCATTTACAAGTCCGTTCTGGGTCTGAACGAAACCGGAGGCACCTAGTACCCCGCATATCCATCGATCTCCAAGTACGTCTGGATGATCACCAACTGTTTCCATCTTCTTGGGTGTACAGCCCAATCAAGACCATCAGTAATTACCCAAACGACGTGAAGACCTACGGTCTTCGACCATCGTCTTCGTCTTCGACTTATCGTCGTATCAGTTATTCAGAATGGGATAAACCCGGTCTTCTCGAATAACTCGCGTATATTTTAAATAAGTGTTACACAAACACAACATACGCCTCATTCCAATTCATCAGTCACTAACCGTAAATTAATCAAGAGAATAATTCCCCAAATATTAACCCCGAAGGCCGAAACCAACATCAGATCAATATCCAGAAAACCATTCTGCTTGGCTAACCAACATTTAGTTTCTAAATTTCACATTCATAGGGAGAGGTTCCCATTAATTTTATCAAAGATAAATTCCTTAATTTATTCTTTAATCTACATTTGAATATCAATTCAAACTAGTCGGGATTAACGAACTTTACCGAAGTAATTATTTGTTTTAATTTCCCAATCCCAACCTATTCATCCCATGAAGTAAAACTGGTAATACTTCATATCTAACACTACGGTGTTATCGGTAAATTCAATTACCATTTCACGTTCAAATCTAATTAAAGATTTAACTATCGCCTGGAGAAAAACTGGTGATACTCCATTCTCGATCATTTCAATCTAATTAAAGATTCATTAAAACTCCACTTAGTTTTAATCTTTAACTGGGTTAAAGAATCAGTGTCATTTAAAACACAGTTCACGATAAACCCAAAATCACATTCCATTAATTATCGGGTTAAAGAACGAGTGTTATTTAAAACACTGTCCACGATAAACCCAAAAATCAATATCAATTCAATTCCAATTAAATATTATTTAATTGGTACACTTCATTAAATCTAAATAAAAAGATTTAATATTTTCTCAACTGGGTTCAAGAACAGTGTTAGTGAAGACACCATTCACGACAAACCCAAATCACATTTGATATTCAATACAAGGCTCTGAATAGAAAATATATATCGGCTTATATTCAATATCAAATTCTACGATTAACAAATGTCGTATTGGAAATAACGATATAAATATATATCTTTCAAATTTCCATAACAACATCTATATAATCACGAATTCCAACATCAAAATATTCCGAAGACAATTTCGATTCAAATCCACTCCAATGCAATCATTGGAAACTCTGGTTATTTTTAAAAGCCCTTTTAAATTCAATTTATTTATTTAAAAATAAATAGAATTATAATTCTAGTTCAAAACTAGTTCATTTCGATAAAAATCTATTTTTATCTTTTCAAATATGGAGTTTTTCATCCCAATCCTTTCTAAATCATTTCTTTTGATTTTATACAAATTATTACTATTTTTGATAATTTTATCAAGGCCCGTACAATCGATTTCCATCAACGGTCATCGAACTGCACTTACAGCGACCTTTTTCAAATTTGATTTGGACATAATTCCAAATCCAACCATTAGATTTCTAATTTCTAATATTCTTTAGAAAGCTCTTTTTGATACGAACCCAACGGTTCCAGTTTTAGGAGAATCCGACGGTCGGATCTCCCGCAATATTCGTTCGAAGTCAATGGTCGAAATTCGCGAACTGCCGTTGCGCGGCGCGTTCTATTCAGGCCATTATATTATATATATAATATATATAATATATTCTTCATCGATTTCAATTTAAAACGTGCTTTATAAATCGTTTTCGATTCATTTTCAAAGCGGTTTCAACTTCATATTCAATTTCAAATCAAAATTGAATATTCCAATATAAATTCGTTTAAAATTCAATGTAGCGATTTAAATGTAAATTTTGACAGAAACTGATTCAAATGATCGAATCAACCTACGATACATATCCCATTGTGTTCGGAATGGGGGTAATACGCTATGGACGACAGGCGGTGGGCCTCGTTTCGAGGTCGAAATAAAAAGTCAACATTTTTGTAAGTAAAACAATTAAATAATAAAAAAAGAAAAAACCTTTCCTTCCTTTAACCGGTCAACCATACCACCCCCATGTTCAAATCGATTCAGTCAAAGGAAAAAAATATATATATAGAGCGACGGAGGGAGCCGCCGCTCCTGGCACCGCTGGCCACCGTTCGCCGCCGGCGCGAGGCGCCTCCCCTCTCGATCAGTCTCCCCGTCCCCCTCCATCAGCCGACCTCGAGATTGAACCCACGAAGACCGCGAGCATCCCTAGCCCTCGATCCCACCGCGCCACCGATCACCTCAGCCTCGCCGACCTCCTCATCCTCCCCACAGACGCCCCCTTCTTCCCTTCCCCATCTCGAACGTTGTGCCCAAAATCGAGCCCCATCGCGTTGACCACCGTACCGAACATCGTGCCCAAAATCCGTCCCCTCCCCCTCCTGTATCGAATACTGTAAGTTTTCTATTTTAATTTTGTTTTTATTTATTTACTTTATTATTTATTTTTCAGATTAGGGTTTTGTTTCTTTTAGGATAATAAAATTGGATTTTTAGAATCATAAAAATGCTGTTTTTATGATGATAAAAAAATAGGATTTTTCTTAAGGTTTAACTGCTTTGAATTTGCTTTAATAGCACTGTAAAATCAGTTTTTAAAATATTAATATGCATTGTTTTTAAAATTAGCATTCTTTTTAAATTATATATGGCTTTAATATAAAAATATAATTTTTATATAGGGATGATAGATAAAAATATGATTTTTATATTTTTAAAGAATTAAAAATATGATTTTTATATTTTTAAAGTAGTAAAAAAATATAGTCTTTACTATATAAATGATGTAAAAATATGAATTTTACATATGTAGAGAAGTAAAAATCTAATTTTTACAGGATAGGAATATTAAAAATATCATCTTTATATGTGTAGCAAAATAAAAATGGGATTTTTATAGTGATGGAGTTGAAAAGGTGAAATCTTTATAGTTGAAAAAGCGAGATTTTTATATATAAGATAACGATGTAAAAATAGAATTTTTATCCATATAGCGTGAAAGTAAAAATTCGATTTTTATATATTGAATAGCGAGGTAAAAATTCTATTTTTATATATTGAATAGCGAAGTGAAAATTCGATTCTTACATATGTAGAAAATACGGGCAAAGAAGATGACAAAAAGGCGAGAGCGACGAAGGTTTCTGCAAATGAAGTGTCATGAAGTTGGATAGCTATCTGTGAGAATTTCTCACTCTTTAATTTTATTTCTAGTTGAAAAATATACTAGGATGCAGACGGTGTTTAGTATCACCCGACACCCGTCATCCACAGACCATGGATGGCTTGTTTGTTTAATTGTTTGGATGTGTAGTTGGTTAGATTATTTGGTTTGGAATTGAATGGTTTGGTGAAATGAAATTGATTTGATTGATGTGTGAATGGCGTGGGCCTTCACTAGACCGGGGATAAGGCTAGGCCTTGTCCCGTTTCTAGTATCGTGCCGTTATGCCGCCGAAATTTTCTAAAATAAGTTAGAAAAATAAAAAAATATCATTTTTATTTGGTAAATGAACCGAATAAAAATTCATGTGTTAAAATAAAATATTTGATCGTTAAAAATATAATTTCTAACGTGAATGTGAATAAATAAATATTCATTTACAAACCGGACGGTTTGTTTATGTACACCTATTTGAAGGACATAGATTGGGACGATAAATTTTACACATCGCCCAACTGAACAAATAAAAAATCTGTGTTTGATTGCTTGAAACCCCACACGGGTATTGGGATGATATTTGACGTACACTAATCCCGATTGTTTAGTTGTATGTCGATCGATTGGTTGACAGGCTGTTATAAGCGTTGAATATTTATATTTGATGCTTATACAGTGTAGAATGCACTTTGGATGATGGTTGATTATTCATCGTTGTTGATATATACATGTGTTGTAGAAAATCCATATAATTAACATTATATGGTAATTGATTGGGCCTCATTCCAGTTTTGAAAAAGAAATATTTAGAAATATTTGAAAAAGGAATATTTGAAATAGAAATATTTGAAATAGAATATTTGAAAATAGGAATATATGAAGCCATGTTGATTAGATTGACGCCATTTTGACGTGAACGATATTTATATCGATTTTATTCATTTTTCAACGAATATTGAAATAGATTTGAAATTCGAATTAAATAGAATAGATTTGAAATTGAAATCACATTGAAATGAATTCGAATTGAATATAAATGAATTCGAATTGAAATTCTGTATCCGAGCATCACTTCTAGTTGTGCTTTTGTATTATTTTCTGTTGCTATGTAATTTATTGTAATCTCTGATATTTATCGAATGTAATTTATTCATTTATGCTCTGTATATTCTTGTATTCTGATGGAATTGTTATAATAACAATGAAATGTTCTTCCGTCTGCGTTCTATTTTGTGTGTTGTTCTCAAAGTATCCGCTCTTTCCTTCACGGGGAAGTTACGGGTTCTTATAGTATATTCTATTTCAAATATTTCTATTTCAAATATTTCTTTTTCAAATATTTCTAAATATTTCTTTTTCAAATATTTCTTTTTCAAAACTGGAATATATGAAGCCGTGTTGATTAGATTGACGCCATTTTGACGTGAACGATATTTATATCGATTTTATTCATTTTTCAACGAATATTGAAATAGATTTGAAATTCGAATTAAATTGAATAGATTTGAAATTGAAATCACATTGAAATGAATTCGAATTGAATATAAATGAATTCGAATTGAAATTGAATTGAATTAGAACTGAAATTGAATTAGAAATCAATTTGAATTAAAATCGATTTGAAATGAATTTAAAACGAATTTATATTGGAATATTCAATTTTGATTTGAAATTGAATATGAAGTTGAAACCGCTTTGAAACTGAATCGAAAACGATTTATAAAGCACGTTTTAAATTGAAATCGACGAAGAATATATTATATATATATATATAATATAATGGCCTGAATAGAACGCGCCGCGCCACGGCAGTTCGCGAATTTTGACCATTGACTTCGAACGGATATTGCGGGAGATCCGACCGTCGGATTCTCTTAAAACTGGAACCGTTGGGTTCGTATCGAAAAGAGCTTTCTAACGTATATTAGAAATTAGAAATCTAACGGTTGGATTTGGAATTATGTCCAAATCAAATTTGAAAAAGGTCGCTGTAAGTGCAGTTCGATGACCGTTGATGGAAATCGACTGTACGGGCCTTGATAAAATTATTAAAAATAGTAATAATTTGTGTAAAATCATAAGAAATGATTTAGAAAGGATTGGGATGAAAAACTCCATATTTGAAAAGATAAAAATAGATTTTTATTGAAATGAACTAGTTTTGAACTAGAATTATAATTCTATTTATTTTTAAATAAATAAATTGAATTTAAAAAGGGTTTTAAAAATAACCAGAGTTTCCAATGATTGCATTGGAGTGGATTTGAATCGAAATTGTCTTCGGAATATTTCGATGTTGGAATTCGTGATTATACAAATGTTGTTATGGAAATTTGAAAGATATATATTTATATCGTTTTTTCAAATACGACATTTGTTAATCGTAGAATTTGATATTGAATATAAGCCGATATATATTTTCTATTCAGAGCCTTGTATTGAATATCAAATGTGATTTGGGTTTGTCGTGAATGGTGTCTTCACTAACACTGTTCTTGAACCCAGTTGAGAAAAGATTAAATCTTTTTATTTAGATTTAATGAAGTGTACCAATTAAATAATATTTAATTGGAATTGAATTGATATTGATTTTTGGGTTTATCGTGGACAGTGTTTTAAATAACACTCGTTCTTTAACCCGATAATTAATGGAATGTGATTTTGGGTTTATCGTGAACTGTGTTTTAAATGACACTGATTCTTTAACCCAGTTAAAGATTAAAACTAAGTGGAGTTTTAATGAATCTTTAATTAGATTGAAATGATCGAGAATGGAGTATCACCAGTTTGCTCCAGGCGATAGTTAAATCTTTAATTAGATTTGAACGTGAAATGGTAATTGAATTTACCGATAACACCGTAGTTTTAGATATGAAGTATTACCAGTTTTACTTCATGGGATGAATAGGTTGGGATTGGGAAATTAAAACAAATAATTACTTCGGTAAAGTTCGTTAATCCCGACTAGTTTGAATTGATATTCAAAAGTAGATTAAAGAATAAATTAAGGAATTTATCTTTGATAAAACAAATGGGAACCTCTCCCTATGAATGTGAAATTTAGAAACTAAATGTCTGTTAGCCAAGCAGAATGGTTTTCTGGATATTGATCTGATGTTGGTTTCGGCCTTCGGGGTTAATATTTGGGGAATTATTCTCTTGATTAATTTACGGTTAGTGACTGATGAATTGGAATGAGGCGTATGTTGTGTTTTTGTAACACTTATTTAAAATATACACGAGTTATTCGGGAAGACCGGGTTTATCCCATTTTGAATAACTGATACGACGATAAGTCGAAGACGAAGACGATGGTCGAAGACCGGAGGTCTTCACGTCGTTTGGGTAATTACTGATGATCTTGATTGGGCTGTACACCCAAGAAGATGGAAACAGTTGGTGATCATCCAGACGTACTTGGAGATCGATGGATATGCGGGGTACTAGGTGCCTCCGGTTTCGTTCAGACCCAGAACGGACTTGTAAATGGACTGTGTGTCTGACATCGGATTTCATTCTCTGTGACTGATATCGGTTGCATAGAATGGTTTGCCTGTTTGGCATGCTAAGATGCAAATGATCAAGGCTTCTGTTGAAAAGCAAAGTCTTGTGGTGATGACCAAAGAACAGCCTGTGTGGCACAGCTTTGAGTAACGTGAATTCGCGAGCCTCGCACCCCGGTATGAACCAAAAACTGGAGATGGACTTCAGGGATATGGACATATGCTGGTTTCTATTTAGGAGTGGCGTCAGTGCTTGAACTGGCTGACGAGTTTGACTCATGTGGTTGTTGGAATTGGAGGCGCCTCGGTTATATCGGTCGTTCTCGAACCGATGGAGTCATTGGACTCATTTATGCCCCATAGGGAAGACTAGCATATAGTTCAGGCATTTTAATCCACTCCGTGTGGACCGGCCCTGTCTCTCCAAGGGCCCACCTGAGTCTGGGTCCTGTGGCTCGGGCTAGAGAGTCACGAAATTTGTTGAGGACTATCTTTTGCCTCGGTTCATAGACGGAAATCCAATTTCCAAATACGTGACATTTGCGGTTTTATTTGTAGAGCCTAGAATGGCGACATAGTGGGATGGGGCGCTTATGCCGTCTATGATTGATACTTATGATTTGAAGTTGTTTTATACACTATGCACTTATAATAGTATCAAACGATTTCTTTTAAACGTACTAAACATGTTTTGGCTATTATAAGGGAAAACCCTATACCCCGGCTTGCGTTGCATTGTGTGATAGGACCTGGGTCTTATAATAGCTTCATTTTTCTTTATTTAGCATTGCGCTGTTGTTTTATGCACTGGTGTTCTTGGGAGGAAACCCGTTCCGTGTTATACGGCGTGGTCCCTTGATTTACCTAACTTTGAAAATAAAGATTAATAACTGTTTTAGTTCTCACACCAGTCCCATGACTGACCTGGAGTTTATTGTTTTAACCTAAACTCTGGGTGCCCTTATTTCGACACGGGCAGCTAGTAGTTATGGTTTTACAGATTTATATTCACAGGATCCTGGTTTACAGCTGGAACGATATCTGGAAAGCTTTGTATCCGTATATCTCCTTCTAGTTGTGTATTGTTTTATTTTTCCGCTGCGATATATTTAAATGTAATTTAAATCTCTGATATTTCTGTGTAATATTCATTTGTACTCCGTATATTCTTGTAATCTGATGCATTGTTGTAATAACAATGAAATGTTCCTCTGTTTGTGTTCTGAATTGTCTTGTCCTCACAGTAATTCGTTCTTTCTCATCTCTTCGGAGACCGGGGAAGAAACGGGTCGCTTCAATAAACGTTTAATTTAATTATTCTAAATATATTAATATTTAGAAAGGGTTTATTTAGAGTTTTAAAAATAGCCAGTTTTGCAAACGACCTCTGTTTCCAACGAAACTAATTTTGTAGGATCCGCCATATTAAATTATTTTTAGATTTCAATTTCTGTGATTTTTGAACTCAATATGTGGCCGTACAGGATTTTAATGTGAAAAACAGATGATAATTTGACCTTTAAAAATATGTTGTGTGAGCAAACGGAGTCGGAATTCGACGAAACCAGCTTCGTTGAGTCCCTAATGTCGAACTGAAGGTGCATCTCCATTTTCATGATTTTTGGGTATCGTGTGTGATCACATGAATTTTTAGAAGGCAAAAATGGAATATAAAACTAAAATATCACAAACAAATATCTTGGTAAAATATCTAGATATTTGGTTGCCTATAAAACCAACTTAACTTCCTTCCTCTTAACCTAATTCCATTATCCTCCAGTCAACACAAAACCCGCCGTCAGTTTCCTTTTTTTTCCAGTAAAACCTATGTCTTCCAAAAATCATAGGAATTCATAGAAAAATAAATAAATCAAAGCAAACATATATTCGAATTCCTGGATACATGTCTTCACTTTCGTATACATTTCAAGAAGTTTAGAAACCCTTCTGTTCGATGAAAATAACCCAATAATTTTCTAGGGCTCGAATTCACTACAATTGTGGTGATTGTTGGTGGAAGGGGAGATCGTAGTTTAGTTCGTGGATGTGCGACGCATCAGTTATCGTCGACGAAGGGGATTCCTGTGGCTTGGATTGGGAAGCGACGGTGATGAGTCGCTGTTGAAGGCAGCAGGTCGAGGTGATCGAGAGGGCGTCAAACTGGGTGTGGCGGTGGTCATCGAGTGCAGATTTGGACGAAGAACGTTATGGTGGTGGTTGCGCCGGAGTTTGGTGATCGGAGTGATGGAGGATGGCGGTCAAAGGAGGAGTCAATGACGTGAATTTGTGGAGAGCGGTTTTGGTAGATCTGAAGTCGGGAAGAAGAGGTCTAATAGGAAATGTGGGTATGGATTCATCAAGTCTGCGTATTAAGAAGGGATGGGCCGGCTTTTTGGTAAAGCCCATTAGAATTTTAAATATAAGTATTTATTTAATTATATAAAGTATACCCACTTGTAATTGTCATAATTTTATCATACGTGATCGAAGTTCAGCGAAACAAGATCCGTCGGGATCGTATGGACGAGGGCTACACAATGGAACTGACTGGGAGTGAATTCGAGCTCGTTACAATTTATAGCGAAATAAATTGTCGGTCTGAATCAACTGACAGTTATTGTTATTTAACGATGATCGTCCAATGTGAGTAAAACTCACTAACTCTGCACAGTTATATTTTTAGGACGTATTTTAAGAACTGATAAGTGATGGTTGATTTTTGTGTGTCGATTGTTTGGATGAACTGCTAGTCAGTTTGTTGAAATTATAGATAACAATATATATATATAAATCGTTAATCAAATATTCATTCTGTTTAGCAGAATATTTCATATGGAAATGAAATTGATGTTATTTATGTGTTTAACATCTGTGATGCAGGGAAACAGGTCGGAGGGATCCAATTGGATTCCTCAACAATTATTTTACTATTTTTCATATATTGTGATATATGACGTGATATATAATCTGTTATTGATTACATGTGTTAGAATGATATCGATCATTATGATTTGGTATTTTAAATACCATACGAGATACTGGAATGAAAAAAGGAAATTTTCAAAGTGAATATTGAAAATGAAATATTTATATATAAAATGAATAGAATTATATAATAGGATTTATATAAAATGGATAGGATTATATAAAAGGATTTATATAGAATAAATAGGATTATATAAAGGGAATTATAAATGAGATATAAGAGTTAGAAAAAAAGATTTGTATGAAAATTCTATAATTAAAAATATGAATAGAATTTGGGTTTGAGATATTGTTTTTAAAATACGAAATCAAACTGTTTTGATCGCAAAGAAGAAATATTATTTACATTTAGGGCGAATAAAGGATTTAAGTAAATATTTTGCTAATAAAATATTATAAAGGAAACTGGGTTTTGAAATAGGAATTTAAAATGGAGTTAAAGGAATTAGAAATTGACTGGAGATTAGTTAAGTTGAATAGTTCTCTGGGTATTGATCTGATTTTCGGGGTTTATACTTGGGTAGTCGTTCTCTTACTAGTTTACATTTAGAGACTGATAGATATGGGAAGATAGTGATGCATGAATCAGAAATGAAACGTTTTCCAAAGTTAATAACGTATATTTTCTAAAATTAGAAAATAAGGATTTAAGAATAATTGGGAAATGAAACGATGATTGATCGGTAAGATGTCCATTTGGAAATACGACTGTTGATTGTACACATGTTTTCTTTTGATAGTTTAATCATTAACTATCAAAGATTTTGACCATTTCCGTTGTGAGTACGGAGAGACCGGGATCAGATTTATTATCTGAAAACCACTCCGTAGGGGCATTATCGTTTCGAATCAAATATATCGAAGACGAATTGAAGACGGAGTATATGCGAGGTTGTCCAGTCCTAGGACAACTTGAATGGACGAATGTATGACAGAGTAAACCTGGTAGATCACGTAAGTTGATCGTTTCAAACATATTTATGTTGGTGGCTGAGGAATTCATTTCTCTTAGCTTATACCCATGGTATTTTTGGGGAAATCAATTTGTGATTTGACGGGTATGATGATGTGGCTTTCAAAGTAAATGAGGATGATCTGTTACAAGATTACGTTATGACCTCGAGCTTCATCAACTGGGAAATGACAGACAGGCAGCATGGCTAAGTGGTTGGCAACCAATTAGGGTATATTGTCACCATCTAGAGAATATTCATATTTGTTACTTCTTTCAATTCTATATCTCCTGGGAATGGCTATGTTGGTATACCAACCGTAAGACGACAATATATTCGGAACATTCAAGCGAAATGAATGGCTGGTCATGTGTGGCCGAGTTGCAAGATGTTCTTGTTGAACTCCAGTGTATCGCTTCTAGAGTACACTGATCAGAAGGTGGATCCATACCTTGTCATAGTTGGAAATCCATTACCCAATAAGTGCCCATGGTGTTTGATTGTATATAATATATGTGGAACGTTAGATGAAAGCGTTTCCATTAGATTGCAATTTATTTGATTTAGACATTATTATAATATCAAAAGAGTATTGATTATAAAGAAATGTTTTGGGTTATCGTAACGTAAAAACCATCTGTGTTTATGTGTGGATCGGTCTGACGATTATCATTTCTTTAGAAAGGATTTTAAAAGTTAAACAAATAGTTGGAGTTTACTCGCACCAGTCACATGACTGACCCAGAGTTTTTTTTGTTTTGTTTTCCCTAAACTCTTGGGTGCCCAATTTTGTACGGGCAGTCATGTAGTTGGGATTTAAAGATACTTGAAGAGTTGGGGCAGGAGGCTTTAGGATTATATAGCTATTGTTATTTCCGCTGTGTTGTAAGTGTTATACTCTAATATTGGTATTGTATGCAAATACTGTTTTATTTCAAAGTTATGTTATGAAATATATTTATTCGTTCCGCTGTGAGATTCGTGTTTACTCTGATGTTTTATGTTCTTCTTCTTCTTCTATTCTAAGTTTCTATCTTATCTATCCTCACCCTATGTTTTCTTTCTATTAGTTTTCTGGTTTTTCATTGCAATTTGGGTTGGACTTGTGTTATTTGGTTAGCTCAAATGGTACCGGAAATTCAGGACACTACACTTCTTAACTATGCCTACCTACTATCTTTAGAAATATAAAAAGATATAAGAATGTCTGAAGTGTAAAATTTTTATCACTTTTCAATTATTTTCAAATGGTTACTGAGACATTACAGCACGATAGATAAACAAAATGACTAATTTAAACCAAATTTATTTATTTACAATAGAACCAGACAAGATTACATAAGTCTCCTAACTAAATACAGCTTAAAAAGTCAACTAAAACATAAACTAGCTAGAAAGACATGGAACATAGGATTTATTTTAGCAAGTTTTCTTCCACTGGCATTAAGACAGTATGTATTCACATATTTTCCGGAAGATGAAGTAATTTTAACATTTTGAAAAGTGATTCCTTTGGAGCCTACGGTCCGGCAACATGCTATTTCAATGGCAGGATCTTCTATGGAATTTGAGCTTCCCTTTGCATTTATAAATCCCACATCACTCACTTGAACTGCTGAAGTCTGTTACATACAATTGAGTTGATAAAATAAATATATATATAAAAAAATTAATTATAGACAAATCGTATAAGCAATAAATGGTTCATAAAAATACCGAGTTTCCGCAACCATGCCCGCCATCACAGTAGTACTAATCAATAATTATAGGTTGTTTGACGGAATCAAATGTAATATCTTCAAACGATATTCCTCAAGCATAACCAGAACCTCCCTTGAAAAAGAAAATAGTTTAACACCATAAATATGGTTAAATTAAAATTAATATATAAAGATAAAATGAACGGTTGTACTATGTAACGACCCGGATTTTCGGCGACTTTGGTTATCGACATAAACACGATGTCGATAACCAAAACATCGAAAATCCTGGTAATTAGTGAAAGAAATTAGAGGGTGAGGAAAGATAAGATAGAAACTTAGAATAGAAGAAGAAGAAGAAGACAACATCAGAGTAACACGAATCTCACAGCGGAACGAATAACATATAATATATGTAACATAACTTTGAAATATACATCTGTATTTGAATATACATCATTATCAAAGTACAACACTTACAACACAGCGGAAATAACTATAGCTATATGATCCTGAAGCCTCCTGCTCCAGCTCTTCAACTATATCTGAAAAATCCCGACTACTTGACTGCCCGTACAAATTTAGGCACCCAAGAGTTTAGGGGAAACAACAAAGTAAACTCCGGGTCAGTCATGGGACTGGTATGAGTAAAACAGTTTAAAACAGTTGAACAAGTAAATGATATCTCATAAGACCACGCCGCATAACGGAATGGGTTTTTCCCTTATGAGAATCCAAAATATCTTTATATCAAAAACCTTTTGATATTATAATAATGTCTATCAACCACAGTATATATATAATCATCTAGCAGAAACGCTTTCATCTCACGTTCTACATATATAGTATACAATCAAAACCGCAAGCACGTATCGGGTAATGGATTTCCAACTATGACAAGGTATGGATCCACCTTTCGCTAATGTACCTCTAGAGAGGAATACACTGGGTTCAACAAGAACATCTTGCAACCCGGCCACACATGACTGACCACTCATTTCGCTTGAGTGTATCGAATGTATATCACCAACAGTTGGGATCAGCAACCGTTTCCCGAATGGGACAGCATCAACAATAGATTTTTTGGAGGTAAATGAAACTCTAGATCAGGTGATTATACACCCTACTTCGGTGCGAACGACTTAGCCATGCTGCCTGCCCGATTTCTGTCATTTACCGGATGTGAGGCTAGAAGCTACGCTTTACCATCACACCAGATTTACTTTGAATGTCACATCATCAAATCCATCAAATCACCGATTGACGTCCTCAACCATACATTATGTGTTAGCTAAAATAAGTTTCCTCCTCCGCTTCCACTCTTGGTACAGTTGGAGAAATCAATATACGTGATCGTCTGGAAATACTCTGTCAGACATCCGTCCATACAAGTCATCCAGGAACAGGATGAACCGAAGGCACTATTCTGTAAACAGGATAGCCCTTGCATAACTCCGTCTTCAATTTCCTTTGGCATATATGATTCGCAACGGTTATGCCAATACAGAGTGGTTCTTCGGATAATAATCCAACCGGTCTCTCCATATTAACAACGTTAAAATGGTCAAAACTTCGATAGTCTGTGATTTAACTATCGAATAAAAATAGGTGTGCAACCAATGATATTATTTCCAAATGGAAATTATATCGATCAAACATCATTCAACATTCATCTCTTTAGTTCATTAATTTACTTATCTCATGTTTCCCTACGTTCAATATTCCTTATTTTCTAAATTGGGAAAATATACGTTATTAACAATGGAAAACATTTCCATTTCTTTGTTTCTTTATTAGAAAACATTTCTGGTTTCTTATTTGGAAAACATTTCCAAAGCTTCTTTATTGGACTTAGACAGATGTTTAAACAAACCATCGCGATGCCAACTCAAACCATTTCCTTTGCTGCCGAACCTTAACTATTCCTTAAAAAAACGAAGCCAATCAAGTTGGGGTAGAACTACCTCTCATACCTTAACTGAACAACATTTCTAACTTTGAAATAGACAAAGTTCACTTTATATTTCTTTAACAAACTTCCTTACTTAACCCTCCTTCGAATAACTGTATTCGATTGACTCTTATCAATTAACTTTATTGGACTAACCCCTATCAATTAGCTCTATTGGACTAACACTATTTGACTAACGCTATTTATTTACTCATTTCACTTACTCTTTTCGAATAAACTATATTCGATAATTCCTTTTACTTTCTATTCGAATAACTATATTCGATTTACTCATTTGCTTCTATTCGAATAACTATATTCGATTTAACTCATTTGCTTCTATTCTAATCGATTAAACTAACATCGATTATCTCCTTTCAACTTTATTCTCTAATCGATTAACTAACATCGATTATCTCCTTTCAACTTTATTCTCTAATCGATTAACTAACATCGATTATCTCCTTTCAACTTTATTCTCTAATCGATTAACTAACATCGATTATCTCCTTTTACTTAACTACGTTTTCCGTTACAACTATTTCCTTTTTATAACGTTTACTTACCGTTACAAATATATCCTATTTATAACTTCTATTTACCCTTACAAATATTTCCTATTTATAACGTTTACTTACCGTTACAAATATATCCTATTTATAACTTCTATTTATTTTCTAAATAAATATTCCTTTTCTATTTCTATTTATTTTCTAAATAAATATCCCTTTTATAAAACCGTGTTCGTTTTATAAATATTTCCTTTTATAAAATCCTGTGATTTTATAAAATTCCTTTATTTCAATATACATTGAAATACTTCTTTTTACATTCCAGGGTTTCTTATGATATTAAAAATATCGAATAACAATGATCAATATCATTCCAACGCCCATAATCCATAACAGATTATATAACCCACCATATATCACAATATATGCAAAACAGTAAAATAAATGTTGAGGAATCCAGTTGGATTCTTCCAACCTGTCTCCCTGCATCACAGATGTTAAACAATATAGATAACATCACTTTTCAGTTCTATTTGATATATTCTGTTAAACAGAATCGATATAGAAAATTTAACTAACTGACTAGCAGTTCAATCAAACAGTCAACATACAGTAAATCAACCAATATCTAACAGTTCTAAAAATACAACATGAAATTATAAACTGTTCAGAGTTGGTGAGATTCACTCACATTTGCGCGTTAACCGTTAAATAACGGTTTGCGTTATTTGATTCAATCGGACAATTTATTTCGCCATAAATTGTAACGAGCTCGGATTCACTCCCGGTCAGTCTCAGTGTGTTGCTCCCGTCCATACGATCCCAACGCAACTTACGGTTCGTCAATCTGACTCCGTATGACGAAGATATTAGCATTACAAGTTAATACGTTATATAATTAAGCAAACACTTGAATTATAATAACCAAAATTCTATTGGGCCTCACCTCAAACTCTTGGCCCACCTCCCCTAATTAAAACCCGTCTGGTATCTCTTCTTCCCCAATTGAAAATCGGCCGTGACCTGCTACATGAAACTCCCCCATTTCAACCACTTCGTCGATCCCATTCTCCATCAATACTTCACGAACCCCCCTTCTGACTTCACCATCATTTTTCTCATCTCCTCCTCTCTCTAGCCATGTGAATTTCTCCCAACTCGCAGGCCCTTTCAGCGCCGCGACATTGGCTGCTCCAGCGAGACCATCGACGTATAACGGCGTCGATTTCCACAAAATGAAGCATGCCGAAGCTAATCGACCCTCTGAACCCGAATCCACCCTTAAATTTCCCAAATGATGCACCAAAATCCCACAATACCTAACCCTAAGCTCGCTGAGCAAAACGCAGGCCCTCAAAACTGACATCGAACATCAAAAGAAGGGTACGAGACTGAAGCTCACACCAATTCGAACTAAGACATATATATTGTACAATTTATATGATTTTATTTCAGTTCCTTTTGATTTTACTTCTCTCGATTTTTGTTGCTGTGATGTTAGAAAATGTGGCGGCTAAGAATGTGACTACAGAAGTGAGAAATTAGGTTTAGGAAGTTGTTGGGATGTTTATATAGGAATTTTATATTATTTTTATATTGAATAAAATATTAAATATAAGCAAATGCTATTTCTATCCGTCCTCTAAAATTCCTGTGATCACACGAAATACCCAAAAATCACGAAACTGGACATGCAGCTACAGTTCGACATTACGGTCCCAACGAAACTGGTTTCGTCGAATTCCGACTTCGTATGCTCACACAGCGTATTTTTAACTGTCAAAATACTGACTGTTTTACACTCTAAAAATCCGTACGACCACACAGTGACTCTAAAAATCACTAAACTTGACCTTTAACAACTATTTGATATTGCGGATCCAACAAAACTTGTTTCGTCGAATTCCGACTTCGTATGCTCACACAGCGTATTTTTAAAGCTCTGGATGACCCATTTAAATATATAAATATATTTAAGTATTATTAAATTAAATATTAATAAATTAATATTATCGTATATATCCATATACGATGTCGTCCGGCTCCATAATATCACCTCAGATTTTATGACTTGATTTCCAGACTCCAGATTATCCTGATATTCAGTTCGTATTGAAAAATCGATTTATAACCTATATAAAGCGTCGCAAATTATAAAGGAATTCTACAGCGACTTTTTCTGAAATTTGATTTGGACATATCTCAAAATCTACACGACGAAATCCCGATTTTCCTCTTCCACTAGAAAGATATACTCCACCTGCTCCACACGTTTCTTGTTTCACAGAAATCCGGCTTAAAACGAATCCTGTACATTCAGTTGAAGTTCAAATCGCCAAATCGCGAACTGCAGCGCCATTTCAAGCTCGATTTTAATTATAATATAATTATACGTTCAAACTGTCGTCGGTTGAATATATTCGTTATTCAATATTCATTTCTAAACTGAATAAAATCTTCGGGATGACCCAGTTCACAGAATATTGTGATTTCCAATATTTTCGATTATTTCTGAATTAAATATATTATTTAATTATTTAATTTAATTAAATATTCCTTATTATTTAATTATCGACCATTTAATTCCTTAAATCACCATTTATATAATTAAATAAATTAATTATATACCCCGGGAAATGCGGGTCATTACATTCTTCCCCACTTAAAATAATTTCGTCCTCGAAATTGCTAAAAGGTAGAGGACGACCCTATCGACTGGTTAGAACATATTTGTTCACTTCTTAACTTCAGTTTCAACAAAACCAATTTAATTTCAATTAATTTATTAATTAATTCTTATCAACGAAAATTTTCAAAAATCCTGAAAATTTTCTAACGCCTTAACTCTTCAAAAAATTTCGCCAGCACCTCCTTTGTACTGGTCATTACGTCAAACCACCACTCGCCTCTCTGGGCCATCTCCATCCCAAAAGAAAATCAAACGGCCAAGCGGCTTGCCAATTCGGCTTATCAACATCTCAAACCCATATGTAATATAAACTGGTACCTTTTGTCGGCATATCATTATATCCTTTCCACCTGTTATCCACTCAGCGGATACAAGGGTCATCCCTATCAAATTCCAATCTGCTTTTACCCCCAACACAACCATTCGCTTATATCCGAGCCAAATATCATTTCACTCGAGTTTCTTCTCGATTCCCCACTCTTAACTTGATTGTCCCATTCCACTTCAAATTTGAATCTCACCATCCAATTTGTCTTGATATCACTCTAATTCAATCTCAGTTACCACTTAACTGACTTTACATTCAAATTTGCTTTCACAAATTTCTGTTAAATTTGTTTTTAATTCAAACAGTCTTTCCCTGGGAGTTTTTAAACAGTTTACTTTTTCAAAAATCAAATTCTCCTTTTGAAATTCAACTGAGCCCATAATCAATATTCCATTAGTTAAATCACCTCTCTATTTCTTTATCAATATTTGTTAACCAAATATTTTTAATAACCATATTGGCCTTTTATGTTATTGGGAAAACATTTCCGAATATCGCCTTCCTTTATTTTCTACTTCAATAACCTTTAAAATCCTATTTATAATTGGAAAATACTCCAATTACTTATCTCTTTTCCGATCTCGTTTATTTCAATACCCAGGAAATATTTATTATTATATTTCCAAGCTTACACTTATTTGGGTTAAAACGGATGTTGTGTAAAACATCGTTACGACAATCCAAATACTATATTCAACTAACTCTTATTCAACATTGATCTTCGAGCCTGAAATCTTACTATTTATTTGTTAATAATGAAATCAATCAAGTTGGGGTATAACTATCTCTCAGACCTTGACTGAATAACATTTATAACGTCAAAACAGATATGACTACTTACTCGAATAATCGATACCATACAACTACTTATTCTCTTTTAAACACGTATACGCTTTCTCTTTCTATTCTCAATAGATTTTATTCTTAACTTCCTTTTTGATTTTACTATTCTATTTCTAAGTTCGTTTCCTTATCGACTTCTATATATATATATATATATATATATATATATATATATATATATATATATATATATATATATATATCGATACGTTGATTTCTAACTATCACATTATCTTAAAAATATTCTAACTCCTTAAATTCCCGGAAAAATTTGCCATAACCTCCTTTGTACTGGGAGCATCGGGAAAATCCCCAAACTGCCACACAGGCCTTCTCCAATCAAAAGAAAAAGAAAAGCCAAGCGGCTAGCCGATACGGCGCATATATATGAATTAAATACATACCTTTCGTCGAGAATTCTATCTATTCACTTCTATACTATATTGCAAACCTGTCTCATGTATATCCATACATTTCTAATTCATTTCAACTTAATCCAATCATTTTAACTTAGTTCGTTAAGTGATTTTCAAATTACTGGTTTGCCCATTTCACCTTTTTATTTGAGTATAACATGTTCAAATATATTTTAACTTGTTTATCAACTAATTGAATTCCATTTCAATTTTATTTGAATTTCCTATATTCAAATTCCATTTCGATTCTCTTATTCAAATTCTATACTTGAATTTCATTTCAAATCTCTTATTCAAATTTTATATTTGAAATCTCTTATATTTTCTATATCCAAACGCCATTTGAATTTCTATATTCAAATTCTATATCACTTCCATTGAATTTCACATATTCAAACTCCCTTTCAATTTCTATATTCAATTTCTATTTGAATTCTCTTTATTCAAATCCCCTTTGAATTTTTCTATATTCAAATCCTATGTTTGAACTTCCTTTATTCAAATTCCTGAAAATAAGTCTCAGTTTCAATTCCTTTTGAAATCGATATTTCTACCTTTGGAAAGTAGATTTCCCTTTCAATTTCACACTTGGATTTTTATTTCTAAATCATCCAATGATAATTTCTCTTCACTTCATTTATAAACTTCGTTTATAAAAGAACTATTTATAAACTTCGTTCATAAAGGAACTTCTCGTTTTATTTCTTTTAAACAAGTTAATATTTCAAATCTATTTAAAAGTTCAAATTCTATTTTTGAAACCCCCTTTTGAAATTCAACACAACTTGTCTTTCCCAAAACAATTTCAAAACAGTATCCTTGGTAGTAATTCGTCACTTACAACTCGAAAATGAATACTGATGATGCAGCTGTCATGATCAGAATCTATTTTCCAGCGATCGAAGTGAGTTCAATACTATAAAACCATTTTTAAACATTTCCACTTTGAAATTCATTTCAAAATATAATTCACACTGTTTGTAAAACAATTTAAAATCTCCCAGGATCTTAAATTTTCCTTATTTTTAATCCCAATCCATTAACAAACACTTATCCAATTTTCCAGAGTTTTAATTCAATTTCTGGTTTAAAATCTCAGATTAAACTCATCTGATTCACGCATTTCACTTGTATGAATTCTGATTGGTATTCACATAACCATTCAATTTATAATCTTACTCGATTATAATAACAACCAATATATCCACTATATATCAAAATATACGTTGGGTAAACTATTTCATTTACCCTCTTTCAAAACATACCATGCCGACCCATCGTATTCAAGTGTTTAGTAACTCCTACCGATACAGTGGATCAAACTGATCGACCAGAATCCATAAACAACTCAACCAATGAATCTCCATAATATAAAACAAATTTTTATATCAAATACAAATACGTTCACTCGTATATATACACTCAATCTCAGTCTAGGGTATTACTAACCCTATCTCTACCGAGTCACGCCACAGAGCCAAGAAATTCTTAACTTAAGCTCTGATACCAACTGTAACGACCCGGATTTTCGGCGACTTTGGTTATCGACATAAACACGATGTCGATAACCAAAACATCGAAAATCCTGGTAATTAGTGAAAGAAATTAGAGGGTGAGGAAAGATAAGATAGAAACTTAGAATAGAAGAAGAAGAAGACAACATCAGAGTAACACGAATCTCACAGCGGAACGAATAACATATAATATATGTAACATAACTTTGAAATATACATCTGTATTTGAATATACATCATTATCAAAGTACAACACTTACAACACAGCGGAAATAACTATAGCTATATGATCCTGAAGCCTCCTGCTCCAGCTTTTCAACTATATCTGAAAAATCCCGACTACTTGACTGCCCGTACAAATTTAGGCACCCAAGAGTTTAGGGGAAACAACAAAGTAAACTCCGGGTCAGTCATGGGACTGGTATGAGTAAAACAGTTTAAAACAGTTGAACAAGTAAATGATATCTCATAAGACCACGCCGCATAACGGAACGGGTTTTTCCCTTATGAGAATCCAAAATATCTTTATATCAAAAACCTTTTGATATTATAATAATGTCTATCAACCACAGTATATATATAATCATCTAGCAGAAACGCTTTCATCTCACGTTCTACATATATAGTATACAATCAAAACCGCAAGCACGTATCGGGTAATGGATTTCCAACTATGACAAGGTATGGATCCACCTTTCGCTAATGTACCTCTAGAGAGGAATACACTGGGTTCAACAAGAACATCTTGCAACCCGGCCACACATGACTGACCACTCATTTCGCTTGAGTGTATCGAATGTATATCACCAACAGTTGGGATCAGCAACCGTTTCCCGAATGGGACAGCATCAACAATAGATTTTTAGAAGTAAATGAAACTCTAGATCAGGTGATTATACACCCTACTTCGGTGCGACCGACTTAGCCATGCTGCCTGCCCGATTTCTGTCATTTACCGGATGTGAGGCTAGAAGCTACGCTTTACCATCACACCAGATTTACTTTGAATGTCACATCATCAAATCCATCAAATCACCGATTGACGTCCTCAACCATACATTATGTTATAGCTAAAAGAAGTTTCCTCCTCCGCTTCCACTCTTGGTACAGTTGGAGAAATCAATATACGTGATCGTCTGGAAATACTCTGTCAGACATCCGTCCATACAAGTCATCCAGGAACAGGATGAACCGAAGGCACTATTCTGTAAACAGGATAGCCCTTGCATAACTCCGTCTTCAATTTCCTTTGGCATATATGATTCGCAACGGTTATGCCAATACAGAGTGGTTCTTCGGATAATAATCCAACCGGTCTCTCCATATTAACAACGTTAAAATGGTCAAAACTTCGATAGTCTGTGATTTAACTATCGAATAAAAATAGGTGTGCAACCAATGATATTATTTCCAAATGGAAATTATATCGATCAAACATCATTCAACATTCATCTCTTTAGTTCATTAATTTACTTATCTCATGTTTCCCTACGTTCAATATTCCTTATTTTCTAAATTGGGAAAATATACGTTATTAACAATGGAAAACATTTCCATTTCTTTGTTTCTTTATTAGAAAACATTTCTGGTTTCTTATTTGGAAAACATTTCCAAAGCTTCTTTATTGGACTTAGACAGATGTTTAAACAAACCATCGCGATGCCAACTCAAACCATTTCCTTTGCTGCCGAACCTTAACTATTCCTTAAAAAAACGAAGCCAATCAAGTTGGGGTAGAACTACCTCTCATACCTTAACTGAACAACATTTCTAACTTTGAAATAGACAAAGTTCACTTTATATTTCTTTAACAAACTTCCTTACTTAACCCTCCTTCGAATAACTATATTCGATTGACTCTTATCAATTAACTCTATTGGACTAACCCCTATCAATTAGCTCTATTGGACTAACACTATTTGACTAACGCTATTTATTTACTCATTTCACTTACTCTTTTCGAATAAACTATATTCGATAATTCCTTTTACTTTCTATTCGAATAACTATATTCGATTTACTCATTTGCTTCTATTCGAATAACTATATTCGATTTAACTCATTTGCTTCTATTCTAATCGATTAAACTAACATCGATTATCTCCTTTCAACTTTATTCTCTAATCGATTAACTAACATCGATTATCTCCTTTCAACTTTATTCTCTAATCGATTAACTAACATCGATTATCTCCTTTCAACTTTATTCTCTAATCGATTAACTAACATCGATTATCTCCTTTTACTTAACTACGTTTTCCATTACAACTATTTCCTTTTTATAACGTTTACTTACCGTTACAAATATATCCTATTTATAACTTCTATTTACCCTTACAAATATTTCCTATTTATAACGTTTACTTACCGTTACAAATATATCCTATTTATAACTTCTATTTATTTTCTAAATAAATATTCCTTTTCTATTTCTATTTATTTTCTAAATAAATATCCCTTTTATAAAACCGTGTTCGTTTTATAAATATTTCCTTTTATAAAATCCTGTGATTTTATAAAATTCCTTTATTTCAATATACATTGAAATACTTCTTTCTACATTCCAGGGTTTCTTATGATATTAAAAATATCGAATAACAATGATCAATATCATTCCAACGCCCATAATCCATAACAGATTATATAACCCACCATATATCACAATATATGCAAAACAGTAAAATAAATGTTGAGGAATCCAGTTGGATTCTTCCAACCTGTCTCCCTGCATCACAGATGTTAAACAATATAGATAACATCACTTTTCAGTTCTATTTGATATATTCTGTTAAACAGAATCGATATAGAAAATTTAACTAACTGACTAGCAGTTCAATCAAACAGTCAACATACAGTAAATCAACCAATATCTAACAGTTCTAAAAATACAACATGAAATTATAAACTGTTCAGAGTTGGTGAGATTTACTCACATTTGCGCGTTAACCGTTAAATAACGGTTTGCGCTATTTGATTCAATCGGACAATTTATTTCGCCATAAATTGTAACGAGCTCGGATTCACTCCCGGTCAGTCTCAGTGTGTTGCTCCCGTCCATACGATTCCAACGCAACTTACGGTTCGTCAATCTGACTCCGTATGACGAAGATATTAGCATTACAAGTTAATACGTTATATAATTAAGCAAACACTTGAATTATAATAACCAAAATTCTATTGGGCCTCACCTCAAACTCTTGGCCCACCTCCCCTAATTAAAACCCATCTGGTATCTCTTCTTCCCCAATTGAAAATCGGCCGTGACCTGCTACATGAAACTCCCCCATTTCAACCACTTCGTCGATCCCATTCTCCATCAATACTTCACGAACCCCCCTTCTGACTTCACCATCATTTTTCTCATCTCCTCCTCTCTCTAGCCATGTGAATTTCTCCCAACTCGCAGGCCCTTTCAGCGCCGCGACATTGGCTGCTCCAGCGAGACCATCGACGTATAACGGCGTCGATTTCCACAAAATGAAGCATGCCGAAGCTAATCGACCCTCTGAACCCGAATCCACCCTTAAATTTCCCAAACGATGCACCAAAATCCCACAATACCTAACCCTAAGCTCGCTGAGCAAAACGCAGGCCCTCAAAACTGACGTCGAACATCAAAAGAAGGGTACGAGACTGAAGCTCACACCAATTCGAACTCAGACATATATATTGTACAATTTATATGATTTTATTTCAGTTCCTTTTGATTTTACTTCTCTCGATTTTTGTTGCTGTGATGTTAGAAAATGTGGCGGCTAAGAATGTGGTTGACTACAGAAGTGAGAAATTAGGTTTAGGAAGTTGTTGGGATGCTTATATAGGAATTTTGTATTATTTTTATATTGAATAAAATATTAAATATAAGCAAATGCTATTTCTATCCATCCTCTAAAATTCCTGTGATCACACGAAATACCCAAAAATCACGAATCTGGACATGCAGCTACAGTTCGACATTACGGTCCCAACGAAACTGGTTTCGTCGAATTCCGACTTCGTATGCTCACACAGCGTATTTTTAACTGTCAAAATACTGACTGTTTTACACTCTAAAAATCCGTACGACCACACAGTGACTCTAAAAATCACGAAACTTGACCTTTAACAACTATTTGATATTGCGGATCCAACAAAACTTGTTTCGTCGAATTCCGACTTCGTATGCTAACACAGCGTATTTTTAAAGCTCTGGATGACCCATTTAAATATATAAATATATTTAAATATTATTAAATTAAATATTAATAAATTAATATTATCGTATATATCCATATACGATGTCGTCCAGCTCCATAATATCACCTCAGATTTTATGACTTGATTTCCAGACTCCGGATTATCCTGATATTCAGTTCGTATTGAAAAATCGATTTATAACCTATATAAAGCGTCGCAAATTATAAAGGAATTCTACAGCGACTTTTTCTGAAATTTGATTTGGACATATCTCAAAATCTACACGACGAAATCCCGATTTTCCTCTTCCACTAGAAAGATATACTCCACCAGCTCCACACGTTTCTTGTTTCACAGAAATCCGGCTTAAAACGAATCCTGTACATTCAGTTGAAGTTCAAATCGCCAAATCGCGAACTGCAGCGCCATTTCAAGCTCGATTTTAATTATAATATAATTATACGTTCAAACTGTCGTCGATTGAATATATTCGTTATTCAATATTCATTTCTAAACTGAATAAAATCTTCGGGATGACCCAGTTCACAGAATATTGTGATTTCCAATATTTTCGATTATTTCTGAATTAAATATATTATTTAATTATTTAATTTAATTAAATATTCCTTATTATTTAATTATCGACCATTTAATTCCTTAAATCACCATTTATATAATTAAATAAATTAATTATATACCCCGGGAAATGCGGGTCATTACATACTACCTTCCATGTTTTAACCCTATCACCAAACATTGTATTGTAAAAGTTACATTCTTGAACCCTTATGTTCTCCACTTGTGCTTCTTCTCCGTCTTTTCCTACACTACCAACGCGTATATATGTATATAATTAAATAGCCATTAATCCATATAAAATCAAATTAAAATGTGAAAACAGATATATTACCTAATGCCATGACCAGGTCCATATTGTACATTGCTAATGTTAAGATTGTTGTAACCGTTGTGATTAATCCGACTCAAGACCACTCGAATCCGATATCCAAACCACAAGCACTAGCGGGAGACTAGATCGTTGTTAGACTTGCAAAAGCAACCAAAACAATAACTCTAGTCACCAAACAAAGATCAACCAATCACAAAAAATCCAAATCTCAATCAGAAGCAAGAAACTAATGACAAAGTAGCAAAATAAATCACATAAGGATTTATAGTGGTTCCAGTAACATCTTGTTAGTGTACATCCACTTTGGAGAGAGTATTTTAGTGCCACGATGAAAGGAATACAAGAGATTGATCCAATGATCACTATATTTCAATATAGAAAAGAGTTTGAGGAGAATAGAATTGAAGAATTGTAATTAGGTTATAAACCCTAATTCACCCTTGAGAATAAACGCATGATCCCAAATCAAGTTTTCCAAAGCTCCTCCCACTAACCAACCTGAAAATGGCTTACATAGAGATACACCAATTACCCAAATTGCCCCTGTGTCTTCACAAATCGTATTTCCAAGTTTTCAGGCCGAAATAGCCCAAATGCCTCGTCAGATGTCTGTCGTGGGAGGTGACAGACGTCTACCCCTCCCAGGGAATTATTTGTGCTTCAGCTCTCAGCTCAGACATTTGTCCCCAATATGACAGAAGTCTGTCCCACTCTCAGACGTCTGTCGTGGGGATGACAGACGTCTATGGGAACTCTCGGGAAAAACCACCCTGTAGTGTCAGACGTCTGTCGTATCCCACGACAGACGTCTGTCACACTTGCCAACTGAAGCCATACACCATTCAGCTCATAACTTCCGCGTGCGAACTCCGATTTGCAAACAGTCTTCTCCGACTCGAAGCTATCTTCATCCTCTTCAATCCAATACATAGTATTGCATACGTCAACACTCCACCTCGATACTATAACCATCTCAACTCCAAACTCCAATGCACCCAAGCATTTCCTTCTACCTTCAACCAAGCAACATGAATACTTTCTCAATGAGCTCCGGCAAAGCCACCACCCATTGTACTCAGTTAACGAGCTCCGGCAAGGCCACCACCCGCGAACGAAGTGTTGAAAATATTCAAACCAAAAGCCGTCTCACCAAAAGACAATGTACTTGGGAGTGAAGCGTGTACTTACCAAGAAGATAGATTTCCAATCTCTCACCGCTATTCCTTTCCATCATCAACAAAAAAAATCACTCTCTCCAATCCAAGGCCACCCCATTGCACTAGCAACTCAACAAGCGAATTAAGTTTGAGCAATGCTCGAACTTCCCAACCGACAATGCTTTAGTAAACCTGTTCGCCGCATTATCTTTTTTGTGCACTTTCCGAAGGTATACTAGCTTACCCTCATCCATGGCAACAAGAAATGACACCCTTACCTCAATATGCTTGGTCCATGAGATAAATGCCAAATTCTCCGCCAAATGGATAACACTTTGGCTATCACATCGAACATCAACACTTTCATGTTCGAAACCCAAGTCACACAACAATCGTTTTAAGTAGAGTGCCTCCTTGGCCGCTTCCACAGCGGCAATTAACTCCGCCTCCGTAGTGGATAAAGCAACTACGGTTTACAATGTAACGAATGGGAGTTCGCTCGGACCTAATCGATCGTTAAATCGACCAAGACTGTTCGAAACCCCTGATCGTAATGAGAACACGACAAATCAGAATGCAGATAGAAAAACATTTCATTGATTATTACAACAATTCCATCAGAATACAAGAATATTACAGAGTATGAATAAAAAATTATACAATTGATAAACGTCAGAGATTTAAATACATTACTGGAGTGGAAAAATAATACAAAACATAACTGAAAGAAATACACGGATACAGAGCTTTCCGAATATCACTTCAGCTACAAACCAGGAACCTGTGAATATAAATCTGCAAAACCCCAACTACTAGTTGCCCGTGCGGAAAATAAGGGCACCTAGAGTTTAGGTAAAAACAATAAACTCCAGGTCCGTCATGTGACTGGTGTGAGAACTAAAACAGTTATTAATTTTATTTTTAAAGTTCGGTAAATCAAGGGACCACGCCATATAACATGGAACGGGTTTTTACCCCAAGAATACCAGTGCATAACAAACAGCGCAATGCTAAATAAAGAACAATGAAGTTGTTATAAGACCCAGGTCCCATCACACAATGCAACGCAAGCCAGAGGATAGGGTTTTCCCTTATAACAGCCAAATAATGCTTGGTACGTGAAAATTCATATTCTATTCTTAATCAGACTCCAACCGCAAATTAGTAAGAGAACGATACCCAAAGTAAAACCCCGAAGGCCGAAACCAACATCAGACCAATACCCAGGAAACCACTCATCTTGACTCGTTTCCAGTTAGTTTCTAATTTTATATACAATCATAAATATAAATCATAGACGGCATAAGCGTCCCATACCACTATGTCGCCATACTAGGCTCTACAAATAAAACCGAATGACACGTATTGGAAATTAGATTCCATCATGAGTCGAGGCAAGGGGCAAGCTCCTCTCCGCTTCGAGACACTCTACCAAATGTCTCAGGACTACTCTCTCTGGGTATCCTCTTGGAATTGGTTGGGCCGGTCCTCTCTTACGTTTAAGGATTGGCAATTCCTGAACACACGTTTCCCAGTCCCATCAGACCTAATATCGAGGCGCCTCGCATTCCAACAACCAAAAAGGTGAAAAGTATATAAATGTTAGCCAGTTTAAGCACTGACACCACCCATAGCTAGAAAGAAACATCGTATTCTCCCAACGGTCCGTATCCCGTTTTTGACTCATACCGGGGTGTGAGGCTCGCGAATTAACGTTATACACAAAGTTGTGCCACATAGGTCGTGCTTTGATCATCAACCACAAGACTTTGCTTCTCAACAAAAGCCTTGATCCATGCAACTCAGCATGCCACACAGGCAATTCATGCCGTGCGATTGATATTTATCGATATATAACCTCTAAGCTCGTACGTCTCAGAGAAGGGAGTTAAGCAAGAGAATAAATTCTCCGTCGCCAAACAGATATATATTTAATAGAAATCAATCAACACAGAATAAAATCCGATATCAGACACACAATCCATTTACAAGTTCGTTCTGGGTCTGAACGAAACCGGAGGCACTTTCCTCGCATATCCATCGATCTCCAAGTACGTCTGGACGATCACCAACTGATTCCCTCATCTTGGGTGTACAGCCCAATCAAGATAATCAATAATCATCCAAACGATGCGAAGACTTCCGGTCTTCAACCAACGTCTTCATCTTCGAATTATCGTCGAATCGGTTATTCAGAATGGGTATAAACCCGGCCTTTCTGAAGAACCTGCATATATAATAAACTAGTGTTACACAAACACAACATACGCCTCATTCCATTTCATCAGTCACTAACCGTAAATTAGTAAGAGAACAATTCCCCAAATATTAACCCCGAAGGCCGAAACCAACATCAGACCAATATCCAAGAAACCATTCTTCTAAACTAACCTACAGTTAGTTTCTAAATTTCACATTTTTAGGGAAAGGTTCCCATTAATTTTATCAAAGATAAATTCTTAAAATTTATTCTTTAATCTTCCTTTGGATATCATTTCAAACCATGTTAAGGTTTTCCAAACTAGTCGGCATTAGCGAACCACACCGAAGTAATTATTTATTTTATTCCCCAATCCCAACCTATTTATCCCATGGAGCAAAACTGGTAATACTCCATATCTAACAACACGTTGTTATCGGTAAAATTAATTACCATCTCACGTTCAAATCTAGTTAAAGATTTAACTATCGCTCTGGAGCAAAACTGGTGATACTCCATACTCGATCTTTTCAATCTAATTAAAGATTCATTAAAACTCCACTCAGTTTTAATCTTTAACTGGGTTAAAGAACCAATATCAATTAAAACATGGTTCACGATAAACCCAAAATCACATTCCATTCACCAGTCTCTAACTGTAAATTAGCAAGAGAACAATTTCCCAAATATTAACCCCGAAGGCCGAAACCAACATCAGATCAATATCCAAGAAACCACTCATCTTAATTGATTTCCAGTCATAGACTAGTTCATTTCGATAAAAAAATATTTTTTTATTCTTACAAATGTGGAATTTTTCATCCCAGTTCTTTCCAATTCATATATTATGATTTTACACAAATTATAGATATTTTTAATAATTTTATCAAGGCCCGTACGGTCGATTTCCAATAACGGTCATCGAACTGCACTTACAATGACCTTTTCTAAATTTGATTTGGACGTATCTCCAAATCCAACCGTTAGATTTCAAATTTCTAATATTCATTGGATAGCTCTTTTCGATACGAACCCAATGGTCCCTGTTTCAGGAGAATCCGACGGTCGGATCTCCCGTAATATCAATTCGAAGTCAATGGTCGAAATTCGCGAACCGCCGCGGGGCGGCGCGTTCTATTCAGGCCATTAATTATATATAATATATATATTATATATATTTCGTCGATTCCATTTAAAACGTATTTTATAAATCGTTTTATATTCGTTTTCAAAACGATTTCAACTTCCTATTCAATTTTAAATCAAAATTAAATATTCCATATCATCGATATATATATATAAATGATATTATTGTCAAAATGTTATATTTTGAAACCACTTCTTTTCGATATTCGAATAAAATCGATATAAATATCGTTCACGTCAAAATGGCGCAAATCTAATCAACACGGCTTTGTATATTTCAATAAGTTCGTTATTCTTATTCAACAAATGAATATTTTCTTCAACACATGAATATATATTTTTCTTTCAACACATGACTATTCGCAACGCATGAGTACCGTCAACACATGACTATTTGTGTTATTTAATATATTCTATAAAATTATGATATTTATCGTTTAAAATATTTCACTCAACACATGAATTTTCTTTTATTCAACACATGAATATATAATTTATTCAACATATGAATTTATAATTTATTCAACACATGAATATTTATTCTTTATTTTCTAAATTGGAATGAGGCCCAATCAATTACCATACAATGTTAATTATATGGATACCATACAACACATGTATATAACAGCAACGATAAATAATCAACCATCATCCAACGTGCAAAACACAATTGTCTGTCAACCTATCGATTGAGATACAACTAATTATTGGGACTAGTGTACGTAAAATATCATCCCAATACCCGTGTGGGGTTTCACATCAACAAACACATATTTTATTTGTGCAGTTGGGCGATGTGTAAAATTTATCATCCCAATCAATATCAGTCAAATCAGTGTTCATAAACAAATCGGTTGACTTGTAAATGAATATTTTAATTTCCTCACATCCACGTTAAAAAATATATTTTTAACGATAAAATATTTTATTTCAACACATTAACTTCTATTCATCTCATTTATTCAATAAAATGATATTTTTATTTTTCTAACTTATTTTAGAAAATTTCGACGGCATAACGACACGATACTAGAAACGGGACAAGGCCTAGCCTTATCCCCGGTCTAATAATGGCCCACGCCATTACACATATAATCAAATTAATTTCATTTCACCAAACAACCAAATTCAAATCAAATAATCTAATCAACCAAACATACAAGTCCATGGTCTGTGGACGATGGTGTCGGGTGCTACTAAACACCATCTACATCCTAGTATATATTTATAACTAGAAAAAAAGAGTTAAAGTGAGGAGTTCTCACCGATAGCTAAACCAAACGGCACGACTCTTCATATGTAGGACATCTTCGCCGTTCTCGCCCTTTGTCAATTTAGTTGCCCGTATTCACTACATATATAAATATCACATTTTTATATCCCGTATTATATAAAAATCATATTTTTATATTCTTCATCTTATAAAAATCATATTTTTATAATCTCTACTATATAAAAATCATATTTTTATTCTTTCTATAGTATAAAAATAATATTTTTATTCTTTCTATAATATAAAAATCATATTTTTATTTTTTCTATAATATAAAATCATATTTTTATTTTGCTACATATTTGATAAAAATCACATTTTTATCTCACTATATATATAATAAAAATCAGATTTTTAATCTCTACATTATATAAAATTCTTATTTTTAATCTCTACATTATATAAAAATCATATTTTTATTATCATATATATATAAATCATATTTTTATTATTCACGTATAATAAAAATAATATTTTTATTCGCTAAGAATATAAACAAAAATCCTATTTTTATATACATAAAATCTTATTTTTAAACCAAATCTTCATCGTTTTAAAAATCGCATTTTCATCACGATAAAAATCACAACTTCTCTTAGCTAAAAATCAAATTTTTACCGCCTAAAAATCCAAGCTTTTATCGTATAAAAATCTATGCTTTTATCATATAAAAACTAAGCTTTAACCGTATAAAAATTTAAGATTTTTCCTATAATCAAAAATCAGATTTTTTAAAGAAATTATTATATAATAAAACTGAAAATAAATGTTAATAAATAAAACTCACTTTTCTGATCGGAAGAGGGGGTTAACGGCGCTACCAGTGAAGAGGGTGGTGCGGGGTGGCGATTTTGGGTGCATTTGGGGATATGGAGCTCGAATGGAGGAAAGGGGAGGGTTGTGGTTCATCGGAGGGCGTCGGCCAGTGGAGCTGTTGCGCGAGGATGGCCAATGGGGCGGAGCCACGGTTGCTGACCGGTGGGCGCTCCGTTGACTCTGGCAGGGGCGAGTCTGGTGTCGCGTCTTCGATTGAGGGGGGAGAGAAGGTGAGCGTCGCTGCATAGGAGAAGGGGGAAGAAGCCGAGACAGGCGGAGGAGGAAGTGGGGTCCGACGCGAGGGTGCAGGGGTGCTGAACGGAGGCGGAGCAGACGTCGATTTGGGGGAGGAGGGCGGCGACATTTTCAGATCTGAGGGGCTTCGGGTTTTATCGACGAAATGGTAAGGTGGGGGGGGGCTTAAACGAGAATTTATATATTATATTTTATTTATTTCTTTTTCTTGCAAAATGTTGACTTTTTTATTCGAACTCAGAATTGAACCCACCGACTGTCATCCCTAGCGTTTTACCCTCATTCTGAACACAATGGGATATGTATCGTAAGCCAATTCGGCCGTTACGATATTTTTTCACTTAAATCAAAATTTAAATCTTTATATTTTAAATTTAAACGCACATTTCAATTTACCGAGGTCACATACAGCCTTAAAAAATTTCCGAAAAATTATTTCTTGCTTCGTATTGACGATACGGTCATAACAAAACTAATTTCATCAAATTTTGAGACCGTTTGAAAAATGGCCATTTTTTGGTTGTTTGAAATTGATTGAAACTGACAAAACACATTTAACTTCGCCACGCTCACATATAAATTCAGAAAATTATGAATTTTGAAACCTAGCAAAAATTTGACATCCCGGATCCAACAAAACCATCGTCGAAAACCAAGGTCATTTGCAAAATTTCCATTTTCCAAGGCCTTTATATATAATAAAATATATATAAAAATTCCACAGCGACTTTTCTTCATTTTAAACTGGACATATCTCTCAACTTTTAAAGTGAAACCTCAGTTTCTTACATCCGTTAGGAAGATATGATTAAACAGATTCAAAGATTTCTTGTTTCGTCCAATTCCGACTTAAAACGAATTCTGTATATTCATTTGAAATTCGAAATCGAATTTTCGAACTACAAGGCCATTTCAGGCTCGTTATATAATTAAAATTAATTTATTCATTATAACTTCGTCGAAAATAAATTTTTCGTCGTTATTATTTAAAATAATTCATTTTAAATATTCAAAATTCATTAAATTCGCCAAAATAAAAAAATTTAAACTGGCTCAGATTTTTCGGGTTGTTACATGCAATCTTGATCTCCAACTAATGGTTGTCCCGCCAAGTGTGAAGACATACCCGGAAGTTGATTTCCTCCGATCCTTATCATCGGCGTAGTCCGAGTCACAATAACCAACCAACTTGCAACTCCTCTCATCACTACCGCCAAAGGCAAGTCCATGAGATGTTGTGCTAATCAAGTATCTCAATATAGCCTTCACGGCTTCCCAATGCGATTTCCCCGGATTAGCCATGTACCGACTAACCACCCCAACGGCGTTTGCAGTATCGGGCCTTGTGCACACCATAGCGTACATCAAATTACCAACCACACTTGCATATGGCACTTTTTCCATATACGCCTTGTCTTTATCCCCGATAGGTAATCCCTTATCCGAAAGTTTCATATGCAAAGGTAAAGGTGTATTTAATGCCTTTGCATTCCCCATGCTAAACCGGCAAAGCACTTTCTTAATGTATTCATTTTGAGTCAATCTCAACTCAAAATGCTTTCGGCCCCTTGCAATTTCCATTCCCAAGATTTTCGTTGCTTCCAAGATCCTTCATTTCAAGTTCTGATTTCAAAAGCATTTCCAACTTGTTGATTTCATTTTTATCCTTGGAAGCAATGAGCATATCATCCACATACAAGAGTAAATACACCTAACAATCATTTTCCAACCTCTTGAAATATACGCAAGCATCCTTGATGCTACGGTGGAAGCCACTTTCAAGCATGAAATGATCGAATCTCTTGTACCATTGTCTAGGTGATTTCTTCAACTCGCAAACCATTTTAGACTTACCATCTACAACAAACCCTTCCGGTTGCTCCATGTAGATGTCTCCATCCAAGTCTCCATGCGAGAAGGCGGTTTTCATATCATGTTGCTCCAACTCCAAGTCATGGATAGCAACTATGGCTAGTAAAACCCGGATAGAAGTATGATGTACCACTGATGCAAAAATTTCAATATATTCCTTTCCTTTGTGCAAACCCCTTTGCCACTAACCTGGATTTGTACCTTCCATCATACTTCACATTGTAAATCCACTTGCACCCTATAGCACGGTATCCTTGAGGAAGTGGAACCAACTCCCAAGTTCGGTTCTTCATTAATGATTGCATCTCTTCCTCCATGGGGCAAATGCACTTCGAGCTCTCTCTCGACTCCATGACGTCATCAAGGTCCATCAGTTCATCTTGGACTATATTGAGAACATAGTCCAAATGATCACAAAAGCTAAAGTAGTTCCAATCACCATATCTTTCGGGAGGCCTTATTGCACGTCGACCAACCTGAGTAGCAATACTATCACCCAAAACCCCTTTCGGCTCCACCTTGAGTCGAAACTTCTCTAGTATCATGTACATCACCAATATCACTAGAGGAACCATGTGGACTATGTGATGTTTCATCAACCGCTTCAACCCCATGAGCTTCTTCAACTCTACTGCCACTTGGATGGAATGTGGGTATGACTTCCTTCTCCTTTGATTCACCAAGAACCAAATCCGGAACATCCGATGAGCTCTCATTCCCCTTGAATAAAGCCGACTCATCAAAAGTGACATGATGAGAATTTACAACCTTCTTTGTTTCCGGATTCCAAATCTGATAGCATTTGACATCGTCCGTGAAACCAAGCAAGATCCACTTGAATGCTATAGCTCCAAGCTTATCATTTCCTGGATCACGCACATAAACTGGGCTACCAAACACACGAAGATATCTCAAGTCAACACTCTTCCATTTACACACTTCCTTCGGAATTTTTTTATCAATGGCCGAGCATGGAATTAGATTCACAATATGCACCGAGGTTGACAAAGCTTCAGCCCAAAATCCCTTAGACAAACCCGATGTCAATCTCAAGCATCAAGCTTTCTCAAGAAGAGTTCGGTTCATTCTCTCTGCTACTCCATTAGATTGCACATCTCCCGGTGTAGTAAAATGTCTCTGGATTCCGTGATGCTTACAATACTCCAAGAATTCCCGGGAAACATATTCGCCGCCATTGTCGATCTTTAACACTTTCAAAGTCTTACCACTCTCATTCTCAACAAGATCCTTCCACACGTTGAACTTAGCAAATGGCTCCGACTTTGCCCCTGTTACATACACCCATACCTTTCGAGACAAATCATCAATGAAAGAAATGTAATAACGAGCTCCTCCCAAACAAGCAACTGGTGTCGGTCCCCAAACATCCGAATGAACATACTCAAGAACCTCCTTTGAGTCATGTTTGCCTTCATCGAATGATACACTTGTTTGCTTCCCCATGACACATTCCTCGCAAAACTCTAGTTTGTTGTAACTCTCACCCTCGATCATCTCCCGCTTCCGAAGAATATCCAAACTCCTCTCCGAGACATGACCCAATCTCAAATTCCACAACCATGTCGCATCCAAGTCACGAGAACTATCAGCACCCACATAAGTCTCACCTCCTACGGTCATACCTTGAAGCAAATATATACCATGAGTCCTAGCACCCTTCATAACCACAAGTGCCCCCTTCGAAACCCTCAAGCAGTCCTTCTGGATAGTGATCTTGCATCCCGGAGAATCCAATTGCCCCAAAGATATAAGCAACTTCCTAAGTCACGGAACATTGGTGAGCGTGCATACAACTCCATCAAACATCCTTATTTGCACGGAGCCAATACCCATCGACTTGCAAATAGCACCATTTCCCATAGCAATTGCATTTCCCTCTTTGACCTCAAAGTACAAAAAACTATTTCTATTTGGCGTCATATGGTACGACGCACCCGAATCGAGAACCCATTTGCTACCCGAAACAACCGATGCTACCGCCGTCAACATATTCTCATCTATCTCACCATCCCCACTCTCCACCGCTACGGATGAAGATGCTACTTCCTTCTTATCTTTGTTCGGACATTCATTCTTCCAAAATCCTGGTTTCTTTCAAATAAACCACTTTCCATTTCTTTCCCTTGATTTACCTCTTCCACCGGGCTTTCTTGATTTAGAATGCCCTCGGTTTCCTTTCTTCACATTCTTTTCTTTCTCCACAAACAACCCGTGGCCACTACTAGCTCCACTACTACCCTCACTCATATCCTTCATTTGATCTCTCAACTCCTCACTAAGAAGACCCGTCTTGACATGATCAAGAGTCAAGGTATCCCGGCCATAGATTAAACTATTTGAGAAACCCGTATAGCGGTCCGGCAACGTACACAATAATATCATCACCTTTTTCTCTTCCTCAATCTTCAAATCAACGGCCTTCATCTTTATGAGAAAGTCATCAAAGGCATTCAAATGAGCCTTAAGCGTATTACCCTCCTTCATCTTGAAGGTGAAAAATGTACGCAACAAGATCAAACGATTAGTGAGCGACTTCTTCATATAAAGTTCTTCCAACTTGTCCCAAATACCTTTAGCAGTCGTCTCACCACTAATTTCGGAGATCACATTCTCCCCCATAGCAAGTTGAAGAGTAGTGTAAGCCCATTCCTCTATCTCCTCTCTCTCCGCATCCAGGATATCACTTGGCAATAAGTGAGTATCAAATACTACTCGGTGCACCCGATTCTGCCTAAGAACCGCTTTCATTTTCCATTGCCACTTCTCAAAGTCATTATCACCATTCTACCTGTCAATAAACAATTGAGAACCCGACGCCGCATACGAACCCCGTACATAAGGCGCCACACTATTCGGACTTCCGGTTGAAGGACTTACCGAGCAATTATCCGTCTCTGGCATTTTCACAAACACCTAACAAGCACCAAATAGCTCTGATACCAACTGTTATAACCGTTGTGATTAACCCGACTCAAGACCACTCGAATCCGATATTTAAACCACAAGCGCTAGTGGAAGACTATATCGTTGTTAGACTTGCAAAAACAACCAAAACAATAACTCTAGTCACCAAACAAAGATCAACCAATCACGAACAATCCAAATCTCCATCACAAGCAAGAAACTAATGACAAAGTAGAAAAATAAATCACACAAGGATTTATAGTGGTTCCACTAACATATTGTTAGTGTACATCCACTTTGGAGAGAGTATTTTATTACCACGATGAAAGGAATACAAGAGATTGATCCAACGATCACTATATTTCATTATAGAAAAGAGTTTGAGGAGAATAAAATTGAAGAATTGGAATTAGGTTATAAAACCTAATTCACCCTTGAGAATAAACCCTTGATCCCAAATCAAGTTTTCCAAAGCTCCTCCCACTAACCAACCAGAAAATAGGTTATATAAAGATAGGCCAATTACCTAAATTGCCCCCATGTATTCACAAATCGTATTGCCAAGTTTTCAGCCCGAAATAGCCCAAATGCCTCGTTAGACGTCTGTCATGGGAGGTAACAGACGACTGTCCCTTCCAGGGAATTATTTAGGCTTCAGCTCTCAGCTCGGACATCTGTCCCCAATATGATAGACGTCTGTCCCACTCTCAAAAGTCTGTCGTGGGGATGACAGACGTCTGTCCCACTCTCAGAAGTCTATCGTGGGGATGACAGATGTCTATGGGAACTCTCAGGAAAAACCACCCTGTAGTGTCAGACGTTTGTCGTATCCCACGGCAGACATCTGTCGCACCTACCAGCTGAAGCGATACACCTTTCAGCTCGTAACTTCCGCATGTGAATTCCGATTTGCGAACGGTCTTCTCCGACTCGAAGCTATCTTCGTCCTCTTCAATCCAATACATAGTATTGCATATTTCAACAAAGATTAGATGTCCCAGAGAGGATAGCAATGCAGTCATCACCTGTATGCATTATGCATTTGAATCATTTGTCGTCGCGTAGTGCTTTGAATCAAATGAAAATGAATTGATAAATAAATACCAGTTGCAATATTAGAATGGGTGATTTCAACAGTGTGAGATTGAGCGATCAAGATTCCATCAGCGTTTGGAATGTCACCAGGAGCGGTGATGTTGAGATTATTCGAACTTACTCCTGAGTAAACATGAATTGTCAAGTGTTTTCCAGCACTGTTTAGAGAATTTATGTAGCTTATGGTAACATCTTGGCTATTCGTAACACTTAATGACTACAGTATAAACAAACTATGTGAGCTTCCAATTTTTAACTGGGTACTCATCCAAATCAAAAGAAGAAGATACTTACATAAGGAGCATTAACACATCCCTATATTATTAATAACGGAAATGTCAGATATAATCATTCACATATAATTCAGCTCTGAATAGAAAATAAAAATAAAAATAGATAAACGCATACTCCTTTTCTTTTACAGTCCCACCAAACTGAGCCTTGTCCATCAATGATTCTGTCACCATCTATTATAAGACCATTTAGGTCAAGTAAAGTGATCCACTTAAGATCCTCATTCGACCATATACCATTTGGTGTGATTACCTTTCCAGCAATCTACAGTCAAAATATTATATATTGTATCTCAATCTTATCTTGTGCAGTTAGTGAATGTATTAAGTGGTTTAAGTTTGTTACCTGAAAATGCATTTTTGATTTGCATGGACCGTATAAATCAATCTTGTTTAAGAAGAATGTTTTTTCCGGATGGAATCAAAAGTGTTGGATTATTCCCATCAGTGCAGGGGGCTCCCCACGCTTTTAGAAATGCCTTATTCATTCATAAATTGGAATATCAGTTGAAAATGTCACTACAGAATTCATATGGAAAGAAATTGAAAATAAAATTTAAGTGCAAATATTGCTCACTTGACTGTCATCTGAACTAGAAATTGCTTTAGCTCCATAGTCTAAAACATTGTAGACTTCTCCATTTGCACCAAATATTACACATTTTATACACAGTTTCACTAGCGTATTATTAGCAGTACCCTACAAAACTTGACATGTTATAATTGTTAGGTGTGGCTCGCATTGGAATGGAGTGGGATGTGTGATTGGATGGGCTAATTGTCCCATATTGCGGAATATTAAGGAAGATCGTGGTATATATATGGTGTTGGTGGCATGTAACAATGGGGATTCCTTTTGTTACAATAAGTGCTTGCCAATACCAGATTATATGTTTGATGGGTGGCAATGAGGGATGTTCAATCGGGACGCCGGCATAGGAGACTTCGACCATTGACCCCCACTAGACATGGTGAAGCGCGTACGAGCAGAAGGTACGTAGGGAATGCCGAAACTTAACATGGTATCAGAGCTCCCAGGTTCGTGGGGACCAGTATGCGTAGCATGAACGAAGCATGGCTCCAAAGGGGCTTGAGCATGGGATGCTTGTCAAGGTGGAGATACAATGGTAAAGCAGCCTGGCTCCACTGCTAATGATAACTCAGGGTAGCAGCCTGACCAATTGTGAAGAGGACTTAAGGTGTAACTCCAAGGTGACTTGAGTAATACTCGTCAAGGTGGAGATTGTTAGGTGTGGCTCGCATTGGAATGGAGTGGGATGCGTGGATTGGACGGGCTAATTGTCCAACATCGCGGAATATTAAGGAAGATCATGGTATATATATGGTGTTGGTGGCATGTAACAATGGGGATTCCTTTTGTTACAATACGTGCTTGCAAATACCAGATTATATTCTTGATGGGTGGCAATAAGGGATGTTCAATCGGGACGTCGGCATATGAGACTTCGACCGTTGACCCCCACTAGACACGGTGAAGCGCGTACGAGCGGAAGGTACGCAGTGAATGCCGAAACTTAACAAGAATATGTAGTTGTATTATCATACGTAGATTTTGATAATTATTGGTATACATCTCAACCTATCCATTACTAATTTTATTTATCTTGCAAAAAAATTGTCTTTTCCCAAAGTAGTGAAAATGTTGTTTTGGCGATTGTAATTTACAAGCAGCATAAGGTTAATAAATCCTGAATATGTTAATAAATCCTGGAGCATAAGTTTAATAATTTACTTCAGGACACAACAATCAAAACAGATTTAGGTAGCCTGGAGCATAAACATATAATTTTAACAAAATATGTTAATAAATCCTGAATTAACAAAATATGTTAATAAAATCTGAATTACGAATCCTTGATTTCACAACCCAGTATCCAAAACTGCTAAATATAAATGAGAGTGTAATTATACACACTTTAATAAATGAAGTAATATATAAGCCATGCACATAACAAACTTTTATCATTTCCTGTTAATTAAATTTGTTACCAACATTAAAAATATTTATCATATGTACAATTTATGGTCGGTTGTGAAAATACATATCATATATAAATAATCGTACAATTGATTGTTCCATGTTTGTGGAAATAATCGTCTACATAATTATTTAAAGAATAGTACAATTTTTTTCGTCTTTCTCTTTTAATTCCAATGCTTATCTTATTTACTTGCAAAAAATATTCTTTTTCCTGGAAAGTATAGTTATAATGTTCTTTTGTAGGCTGTACTTTTTAAGCATTATTGTAAGGTTGATCACATGATAGGTCCTAACTAAATTTCAAGACACTGCAATCAAAATAGATTTAGGTAACTTGTGTTATAATTCTTAAAAAATATGTTAATAACTCTTGAATTACAAACCGTTGATTAATTACTTTACTATAAAATTTTAAAATCTGCTATTATGGATGAGACTATAAAAATGATATTTTTACCTATGCCCATAATAATATTTTATAGGCCCAAGCCCATATGCATCCATATTTAAGTCAAGTCATTTTAATTTACAATATCCTATGCAAAACATTCCTATATACCTAAGAATGGTCCAAAAAACTTGGTGATGTGAGGTTTTATATAATTGCTCCCCTTTTAAAATAATCTCCCTCAACAATACATATGAGCCATGCACATTTGACATAATAAACAAGTAATTCCTATTACTTTGCTTTTTTACCAACATTAGAATTACTCATTGTATATGAAATCATTAGTGGCTGGTTAATACTCTGACTAGATAAAGTACAATGGTTGTGCCATGTTTGTGGAAATAATCATCGACACAATATTCAATTAATGTGCATTTTCTTTTAATGTTTCTTTTTTGGTTCCACGAGACATTAAGCTTTTATTAACCTAAAAAGTTTTTTTTTTGAAATTTGGGCCCTTATACACAATTTCGGAGAGTAAACTACACATTATCCTAACAAAGAGGTCCCGAGCCCATGATATCTTGCAGCCTACCCCTATGCTCTAACCAGCTGACATAAAGATGCTTGTCTAACCTAGAACGTTAGGGAAACTCTACAAAAGTTTGTTAACTACAGAGAAAACCCATGTTATGCACTGGGGTAGCAGTTGGCAATGGATGGATGAGGGGTTCATCAATAACTGTCAAGGTCAGTTTGGTGGACCCTGATGGTTTATCATTTATCTTGCCCTATTAATATCGGATAAATACCCGGTCTTAATAAGACCGAATAAATCGAAGCGGTTGATATGCTCGTTTATGGCATGCCATTTATTTAAGCTGCCTTAACAAGACCAGATAAATCTTAACAAAGTGCAACCAATATCTACCACCGCCTTATGCTTAGTTTTGACCTGAAATTTACATAATGTTACTTAAATAAGCTCAAGTATAATGTCCTTTCATTATTTGTTCATCTTCAAAATTGCTTGTGCTGGACCATCTTCACTAGGATTCCATCTGTTCATCAGACACTTCCCGGTCTAAATTGGTTAGCCAGTAGGATTGGTGAATTTAAGTGCTTTGACACCAACACTGAGGTAAGAAAGAACATTGTTTTTGTGAAAGCTTTGATTGACATTTTCCCTTCGTCTCCTCTTCCAAATAAACTTAAAGTAACTATTGATAGCTATGTAACTTATGTGGATGTCCAATACACTTGGAAACCTGATATATGTTCTAAGTGCCAATCCTTTAGGCACTTGATAGATGCTTGCAAGAGGTCGGTTGTTGGTCCTATACAGGATAAGATTCCTCTTAGGAAGCCCACTGCGCGTGTTTGGGCTCCTATTGCCAAAGTTGTTGCAGAGCCTGAGTTTAGAGAAGTTAATCAAGGTGAAAAGATAAGGTATCAATATCAGTAAAAGAACATGGGGTAAATACTACAATAGAGAAGCAAATCTTGAATGATGATGATATCTCTTCTGAAGAGGATGATGGGATCTATTAGCAATCTGATGACCACTCTTTGCTGCGTTCTGTCTCTGGCATGCGATATGACCCCTCGGAGAACTCATGTTATATTTACGTGTCTGACTTAGAAGATGATGATAGAAGACTTCTTTATAAAATTGAAGGAGAAAGTTTTGTGCTCATTTTGGATGGTGATTTTGGTCAGCTGTACAAGGTTCTGTTTTCTTATTCTACTTTGGATTGGACTCGTGATTTTCAGTGCGAAAACCCTTGTTATGATCCTAAACTTATTGTACCCTTCGCAGAGTATGCCAATGTTATAGGATCTAGTTCTATATCAAATTGTTCCTCTTTTGAGGAACACTTACGAGTCTTTTGTACTAGCTGCAGTAGCTTTTTCTATTCACCTGTTTTGTAACGCGCAGTGTTCTGGCACTTCAAACCAGCTTGGAGTTCTGTGCCTGTGCAGAACTCTTTCTCTTATTCTCTCATTTCTAATAAATAGTGGCACAGACCACTATAAAAACCGGCTTGCCTTTCAAAATTGCTTGTGCTGGTGAAATCCTAGGTAGAGGCTGATCTTAGACATGAAATTAGGTTATGTTGTAGTGTGTACGTAAATTATGAAGGGTATTGGGATCTAGCGAATGAACTTTACAACTATCATCCAAATAGTATAAGTAAGTATTCAACTTTAGAAACCAAAACAGCTTACAGTAAATTTGTGGCTGCTTGCGATCGGTATTGCAAAAAAATTCAAGAGCTTGAAGACAAAAACACGTTTAAACCATCCGGTTTGCTTTTGATTTGTGTTAAACATCAGAGTACTGAACAAAACTCATCGGTCACAGCGAATTTGAGCTTTGTTATAGCTAGCTTACGATTTTTGGTTTACTAAAACTATGACTTATCATATTCTTATATGATGTTTCTATATCTTCTTGTCTTGTTTGAATTTAATGAGTTTGTCAAGTATTTGATATATTTATGTTTTGAGTTAATATGCTTTGATAATAACAAAAAAACATGAGTTTTAATATCGAAAGATACTAAGAAAATTGAAAGACACATAATAATTCCACTTAACACAATGTACACAAACTTCTGTATCGAACTGTTATGAATGCGATAGTTCTACTGCGTAGTGTCATTAAATTGAGTATGAAGTTTTATGATCTCTGTTCCAAGTACGATTTGTAGCCCAAGAAGAGAATCATTCGTCTATCCATTATTAAAATCAAATCAATTTAGTTATGTAAAGTGGACACAGATAGTATCAACGACCAACATTATTCCTATTTTAGATGATAAGAATTTGTGATACAGAAACATAGAAGCGTGTAATATGTATGGACCGTACATCGCACATTCGTTGTGTGTTCCTTGTAGTGAATTCTAAAAATGGATAGATTATGAGTATTGTCCATAACATAAGGAGGAAATTCATTTCTAAAGACTAAAAACCGTCGGCGGTCATTAGAAGTCGTCGCATGCCGTCAGATTCAGCCGTTGCTAATGAAGGCATCAGTGAACAGAAATTCAGATGGCTTCTGTCAATATTCATTGAGACCATTTCCTACGAATTCCAACGACTTGCGGCAAATTCCGATGGTTTCCGACTAGTGTTGGCAGTCGTCAAAAACCGTCCTTAATATCGTACTTGAAGGTCGTCACTAGCCATTAGAAATCGTCGAAAAACTACAAATTTTTATGAATTTCTGCTACAATATTGCCTTCCAGACACATTTCTCATACAACCATTATTCCATCAATAATATGTCATATTCTGTAGACAATATTTCAACGAAATATCAAAAACCAAACTAAACACAATTCACCAAACCAAACAATACATTAAATCAATTCACACTTCACTTCAACAAGAAAACAACTATCAAATACAATATATAATATACATGTCACCAAGTCTATCATCATAAACATGCAAATCATTAAGTCATTGAGTGTGTCATTTATCAACCAAGTCTACATAACATCAAATCACCAAGTCTACCATCCACCAAGTTGTATTAAACCAAAAAAAAACTAATGGAGCAGTTAATCGCCTTTAGAACCAGCATAATCTCCAGAGCCAGCAGACGAAGGGAAGCGGCCATCATACTGCTGCATGTACTTAGTAATACACTAATCCAACATCTGTGTCATCGCTATGGCATGGCGATGGTTCTGATCCTCCAACTACGCCACCTTATCTCTTATATCATCAATCTCTGCTACATCGATATCTGCTTTGGTCTACTTGCCTCGTTTCCGACTATTAGCCTGTAGTAATTAATTAATTTAGTTACTACATTTAATGAGAATCACTAAGTCTTAGCCTAAAATCAATATCTAAGAGTGTTATAATAATTTAAAGGAAGTTTGATCTTTATATTAACTAGAAATGTTAATTTATACAAACTTGAGCTCGAAATGTGAAATTTATCAGGTGAAGAGTAAAAAATATATTTTAAATTGCTTAAAATTATCCTTAACTTGTATAAATATGTTTGAAATTTTATACAAAAGAATTTGATAAACTTGTTTAAGCTGTCATGTGTTAATTGTGCTTAAAAAATGTAAAATGAAGGAAAACAAGGATTAATATGAGTCAATCACTTCAATTTTGCCCAATCCTTAATGTTTTCTTTTAATTGGGCCTTAATCTCCGCTTTACTAATTTTTCTAAGGGAAACTTAAGACTGGAACAAAAGCGATGTACAATAAATTAAAAGACTATTAAACTATTATTTTCTAATATATTATTTACTGGCAATTTGATTGCCAAATCCGTATCGTATGCTCCACGATGGTGGATCTATAACAGACTCAAAAAAAGCGTCCTTATAATCCGTTGTCAGATTCTCTTGACCTTGATCAACTAGAAATTTTGACGCTGCTCCATAGTCTTTTCCAACATTAATCAATATATCATATCTTTTTTCATTATACTTTAACAAGTAAAACAGTTACTAATACTACATAAACTAAAATTTTCTTATATGGATCTTGTTGGATTTTTCGTCGTGCCATGCATATGAAACAGTCCCATCCGGATTTACATGCTTGACGACATGTGTGTAGATAAACACATCCATGTATGACACGGAACCCTGCGCCTCTACGTTCTGAAATTGATTGCTGTATACAATTATTGTACATTCAAAATTATATAGCATAACAACTATTTACAATTCGCATTCAGTAAATTTTCCAACTCCTGTCGATACTGTTGAAATGACTTGGACCCTCCTCGATGAATGACGGGATTTTTATTTCTGTTTTGCAGTGTTTCTTTCCGACTCTGTCAATACATTCAATATTTGATACATTATTTATTAATCAAGTATCTTTTGATATCTATCTACCAATCAAATACTAAAAAAAATTAGTATACTTACCTTTGCTTCGTCAATATTCCATTATCTCAACCACCCTTCATATACGCTTGCCTCCATCCAATTTGCTTTCATTCATTTTTTTCTTCACTTCCGACATCAAATCTCTGTAGTTTTTGTAACATCCCAAGATTTTGCAATAATTTAAATTGTTAATTTTAGTGTGTTTTTGAACAAAAATTATTTTTATATTAAAATTTTAATTTGTTTATGTTGATTTTAATGATACTTGAAACTTATATATTAAAATGTTTATATTTATTTAATTTATAATTGAACGCAAAAATTGAAGTACTTTTTAATCAATATGTAATTCAAAGAAAAAGAAATTTTATTCATGAAATTTATTTCGATTCTATTTAACGTCCCAGAAATTCGGTCATTTAAATTGGAATATTTAAATCTGTTTTATATATTATATTGGTAATATAATGGATTTTTATCGAAATTATTTATAAAATAGAGTTTGAATTTATATATTTATAATATAATTACAAACGAGCTCGAAATGGCGCGGCAGTTCGTAATTGGGCAATTCGAACTTTAAACGAATATACAGAATCCGTTTGAAGTCGGATTTCAGTGAAATAAGAAACGCTCAAATTCATGTGATTATATTTTTCTAATGAAAGAGGAAAATCGAGATTTCGTCGTATAAGTTGCAAGATATGTCCAAATAAAATTTTCAAATAGTCGTTATAGAATCTTTCGTCTACCGTAACAGTTTATTTGAAATAACTGCATACTGGATTCGAATTTAGACAAGGTTCTTTTGAGACGTAGTGTTAATTTAATTTTTAGAATTTTACTATAATTTTTATTTAATTAAATATGCAACTTTTTATTTGGAGTATTTTGCACCCTGTATCAGTAATTTGGGGTTTCACAATATAAGTTAACCTACCGATATTATTATATTTCTGGGATCGTGGGGCGTTGTGGATCACAACGATATTTTTATTTCTGTCCATAGTCTTTCACAAATGAATGGATTTTATGCAACGGATAAGCTATGAATCACCATATATCTTTGCGTACATCCTTAACTGTTAAGCAAACAACAGTGGCCTATTTTTCTCACCAATCTTTTCACATGCCTCACCATACGGTACCACATATATAAAATCTCTCCTGCATTGTCTTTCATTTGAAAAGGAAATGACATGCTAACCTATAACCTACTTGCCTTGTCCATTTCTTTTCTAATCAAACCATGTCCCCATACCCAAATGTACACAGAGGCCTATTAGGACGTTTTCGCCTGTGCAAGGACAGATTTAGACATTTGCACAACAGGTACATCAAACATACAGCAGGGTAAAATGAAAAGTGAGCCTACCCTATACACTGTCTTGTATTTTCCTTCCAACATGACTACGCAGTGTTTTCTTTTCAAACCTGTCTACGTGATTTTAGCTTGCCTACCCAGTAGCGTCTCCCATCTGAAAAGAAAGAACACCGCACCTGTTTACAAAACAGCTATCGTCCTATCCATTTTTTGAAAGGAGACCGGAAGTTCCTAGCCTGAATGGATTTAACGCTGCAACTCTGTATCACCTAAACCACAGGTAAACACAGTAGGAAATAACGTGATCGTTATCAGCATCCTTCGCATGTATAAATACCCGTTTATTCCCTTGTTTTTTTTTTCGCAAGCAAAAACAGCAATTCCACCATAAAAACTTAAACCACAAGCTTTAAAAAGCGAAAACATATTTATACAAACATTTAGAAATCAAAATACGTGAATTCCAGGAATCGCCTGTAGTCTCTCTCCAGTCTTGTACAACATTCAAAAGGGTCGGCTCCTCGTTTTGATGAGGTTCTTCTGTCATGGCTGGAGCGACGCGTTGTGATGGAAGAGGAGGGAGTGTTCTCGGGTATCGACTGGAGAAGAACGTGAGTGTGGGTGACCGAGAGGGTAGATGATGGCGTCAGGCTGTGTGTTCACGTGCAGGCTTGAGCAGGGGTGTACAGCTTGTGAGGAGGCTTGTTGAATTTGGTAAGGTGGTATAAATGGCTGAAGCAAGGCCATTCAGTGGGAGGAAATAGAAGAAGGAAACGTGATAGTGGGAGCGGCTTGCATACAGTTTGAGTTTTGTGCGGAGGGGCTAGGCAAGTGTCCGGGGGTTGACGTGAGTGCAGCGTGCAGTTAAAAATGGTGGTGGATGAGAGCTTCAGGAACGTGTTTTAATATGGAAGGAGAGGAAGAAGTAGTGCATGGGCTTAAGTGGCCAACATTAAAAAAAAAATACATGTGAAAGTGGATGGCTGCTTGCATGGGAGGGTGTGTGGAAGAAAGGGGCGTAGCGTTTAAAGTATTGGGGAGTGGGGAAGGATACTGTGAAGGAACTGAAAATGAGTTGGAGCAGTCCAAATATTCATTAGTGTTGAAGATGAATGGCGTGTTAACGGTGCTTAGCTGGAGCGGTTTTCACAGGGTTCGTTTCTTTGGTAAGATAACGAGGAGGCGGTCACAGGAGCACCGGTTGCAGGTGGTCCGACTTCGCTGTGTTGGCACAACGATGGATCAAAGGAGGACCATCCGCATATTTAAACCTTATGACAGTAATTTTTATGAATTAATTATTTAGTTAATTAATAATTATAGTTATAACCGTATAATTGTTCAAGCCATAACTTCATCCCACATTAACAGAAACACGCGAAATTAGCTTCGTTGGAATCACGTTAAAAAGTACTACATTACTGGACCAGTTCGGAAGGGTCTGAAAGCAGTTGGATTTTTATTTAATTTTAAATGCCAGTTTAAAATTAAACCAAACAACGCGTGAATCGACCGTTGAAACACAAGATGAGTTAATTCTCACAATATATGGAATTCTATGATGTGTTAAATTCATATTAAATTATAATTCACCGTTAATCATAGAATTGGTTGATTGAATGCCTTGTTTGCTTGTTAGATGGTTATCGACAAATTTTATTTGTCATCTTGGATGATTTTGTTTAAAATAATTATTTCATAATTATTACCGGTGATACAGGGAAGGACAGGTTGGAGGGATCCGACCGGATTCCTCAAATATTTTTGTATGTTGTCTGTTTACACATATTATTCAGATATGAACTGTTTACCCAAAACAACATTACATTTGAATGTTGATTATTGATTTGATATTTAACGTTGAATTGAAAATCAATGTTGGGTGATGTTTTTAATCAATAACCAGTATTGATTAATATGTTGGCAGCAAATGATCTGAACGTTGTTTGTAAAACGTTAGTTCACTGTCAGGTGAATCGACGTAAGTTCAATTGTAAAATTTATTTTTAATTGACGTAAAGTTTTTAAAGGTGATTTTCTTTTTGAAATAAAAGATTTAAAATAAGATGATATTTATAAATAGTTACATAATAATTAAAGTAATTTACTTCGTAAAATAGAAGTAAATTGAGAAGTGATCGACTTTCTAAGTAAATCGTGTTAAGAGCAAGGATATACTAGGAATATAAACAAGTTGTGAAGCTAGTATATTGGTTAAGAAAATGTTGCTAAACGATTGAATTAAAGTGAAGAAATTGAAAGAAGTTTCCAAAATAGAAAGGAAATGTTGTAAAGGATTGAAATAAGATTTCTGTTTACTAAATCATTTAAAAGGTAAATGGAAAGTGATTTATAAAGAAAGAAGATGGACGGATTCATATAAGAAGGGTTTATAAGTAGATGTTAGAAGTGAAGCCGAGTTTTGAAACAACGATTATAAAGAAGATTTATGATTCAAGTAAATAAATTGAAGAGGGGGTTTGATAGGCAAGTACCAAGTTCTAAACAAATTTTTGAATTAAATAAAAATAAATTGAAATGTGATTTAAAAAGGGAAACGATTTACGAATTCTATAAGAAGATTTTAAAATAGAATCCATGTTCGTAAAGAAGACTTAGAAAAGGGATTTAAACTAAGACAATGAACTTAAATCAGTTTTATTTAAGGAATTGGGTTGAATAAATTGATTATAAATTGAAAGAAGATATGTAAAAGCAAAGGGAGTTTGCATTCAGTAAGTACTTGAATAAAAAGGGTAAAAGGGGATCTAGTTACGCCAAAAAGAGGGATGATTACTAAAACCATGTTCTGATTAAAGTGGCTAACTGAAGTGATACTGAGTGGAACGATATGTTTATGTTTCAAACTCTTATTTATTCTGAGATAAGAACTTTGTCGATCGAGGTCTGTGAGGTAATTAAAATACCCCAACTTGAACGACTTCACCATTCTCAAGGAATGATATTAGTTTGAAACGGTAGGAGCGCTGGAATTTGTTTTGTTCATGGGAAATATGACAATGTTATTGTCGAGATTATTAAACTAGTGGATTTAAATAAAACAACGTGGAATTTAACATTGGGTGAACTCAAGCATGAATTAAGAATTGACTATTTTCCTTGAGTTAAGATATAAGATGATTTTCGCAAGGCTAAAGATAATGTAAGAGATTTTACAAATATATTGTGATGATTCTGAAATAAGAGAATGAAATGTCGTTTGGTAAACAACGATATGATATTAATTTTCACATAACGATAATGAGATTCGAGGTAAGAGAAGATGGAATCGATTTCTAAGGATCGATAAAAATCGTTTAATAAATGAATCAGAGCTGCCAATATACTTGATCTTATTGTTTAACATTGATAGTTAGAAAGCCAAACTATCAATGAAATATATTGACCTTTTTGACGTGTTGTTTCGAAGAGACCGGGATGGGAACTATACCAAAACCACTTCGATTCAACGTTACGTACGAAACTAACTATGGAGATGGAGCACTGAAGACCGTAGATCATCATGAAGCGGAAGAACTACTTATAATCTCTGGTTAGCTCCCAGAGATACACTGTGGTTCTGTCGTGGCTGGAATCTATGGATTGCAAGGACTTCTCGCTACTGATCCTTAGGGTGATTCCTATATAAGGATGCAGTAGGAGAGTGCCTTCAGTTCATCCTGTTCCTGGATGATGTGACGATGTGGAATCCAAAGCGAATGGTAGCCAGATGGTTCAAAAGTCGATTATAACCTCGAGCCTCATCAACCGGGAAATGACGAAAATCGGGCAGACAACATGGCTATGTGGGTTGCGCGCATTAGGGTGTATTGTCACCATCTAAAGAATATTCATATTTGTTACTTCTTTTTATTTCTGTATCTCCCAGGGATTATGGTGGTCGCGCAACAAAAAGCCGTGAGGTTGACAATATATTCGATACACTCAAGAGAAATGAGTGGTCGGTCATGTGTGGACCGGGTTGCAAGACGTTCTTGTTGAACCCAGTGTATTCGTCTCTAGAGATACACTATCGGCAGGTGGTCCCATACCTTGTCATAGCCGGAAATCCAATCTCCAATAAGTGCCTGCGGTTTTGATTGTATACTATATATGTAGAACGTGAGACGCAAGCGTTCTACTAGATTGATATTTATTTGTGATTTTATAGACACTATCATAATATCAGAAAAGATATTGATTTCAAAAGTGTTTGGGTTATAGTAAAGTAAAAACCGTCCGTGTTTATGTGTGGACTGGTCTTACTATTATTTTTCTTTTTAGAAAGGATTTTTAAAGTTAAACAAGTTGTTGTGCTATGAATTTACCACCGAAAGTATTCCAGATTGACCCGGTGAATTTTGTTTTAAACCAAATGTGCTCGAGTCAGACCAAGTATATTAACAGGTCAGGTATCGCTGAAGATTCTAGAGTTGGAAGCAGGAGGCTTCACCGTTAATTATTCAAAGTTATTTCCGCTGTGTCTGATATATGATGTACTCTGATGATTGGTATGTATATATATACAGTTTCTTTTTGTATAAAGAGATTTGATATTATACTTTATTCGTTCCGCTATGAGATTCTAATGTTCTTCTTCCTTTCTTCTATTCTAATATTTCTCTATTTCTCCTCTCATCCTCTAATTTCTTCCTTATAACGTTCATGTGTTTTCGATGCTTGAATATCGACATGGTGTTGTATGTCGATTTTCAGGGTCGAAAATCCCTGGGTCGTTATAGTGGTATCAGAGCAATGGTTTAGTGATAACCTTGGCTCTGTGGTGTAACTCAATAGGGATGGGATTAGTAATATCCTAGATTGAGTGTGAGTATATATATGAGTGTGCGTATTTGTAATTTGTTACAAAATTATTTTTGATCAATATATTTTACAAGGTAGTAAAAGTGTAATTTTCTTAAAATGTTATTATATTAATCGACTAATGTTGATTTGAATTAGAATTCAGAATGAAATATGAAATTCGAAAATAAAACTTCAAGGAAAAGTTTAATTTTGAATTGAAGTGAGTATTAAAGATAAACATGAATAAAAATGATTTGGTTTGTTGATTTTTGCTTTGTTTGGTTAAATGATTGAGTGCATGAGTGTAGATTTAAAACATACATTGAAACCAATTTGGAAGTCTAAGGGCCTTGAATGAGTAAATTAAAATAGAATCGATCTGGTTAGAAACCAATTGATTGAGTGGATATAGAAGTAAGACTTAACCTGGTTAAGTGAAACTGAATAAGATGAATTTGGGGTTTGGAAATCGAATGTATAATGGAGGTCAATCCAAAATTTATCGATTGATATAAACGAATGGATTGAAATAAAATTTCCAATATAGTGAATTTGGAATAATATCGTTATGAAATGAAACGGGATTATTTTACCCTATATTGATTACTGGTATTGTAAGTGGAGATAAGTGCAGATACCAGACAGCTATGGGAATTGGCGTGATAACCAGGATTGAAGTACAGATGGGAAGTACGGACGAAGAGCAGTTTGTTGATTTGCTGCGGAATTGAAACTGAGTTGCCTGACAAACAGGTGAACCTTAATATTACGGGTTGGAGTAATTAATTTTATACCCCTGAGTGGGATGGCTGTTTGGTTTTGGTTTTATATTGAGAAGTTGAGGCCCAGTGTGGTAATTATAGTTGTTGTGATCGAGCCGTGCAGAGGAGGTGCTGGCGAAATTTTCGAAAATTAAAAAAAAAAGAGTTTGAAATTTTTTTGGTAATAATTTAAAATTAATTATTGAGTACGGATCATTCTTCTTACCTTGTAATTTCGGGAACGAAATTCTTTTAAGGGGGAAGAATGTAACGTCCCAGAATTTCGGTCATTTAAATTGGAATATTTAAATCTGTTTTATATATTATATTGATAATATAATGGATTTTATCGAAATTATTTATAAAATAGAGTTCGAATTTATATATTTATAATATAATTAAAAACAAGCTCGAAATGGCGTGGCAGTTCGTAATTGGGCAATTCGAACTCTAAAAGAATATACAGATTCCGTTTGAAGTCGGATTTCAGTGAAACAAGAAACGCAGGAATTCATGTGATTATATTGTTCTAATGAAAGAGAAAAATCGAGATTTCGTTGTCTAAGTTGCAAGATATGTCCAAATAAAATTTTCAAATAGTCGCTATAGAATCGTTCGTCGACCGTAACAATTTATTTGAAATAACTGCATACTGGATTCGAATTTAGACAAGTTTCTTTTGAGACGTAGTGTTAATTTAATTTTAAGAATTTTACTGTAATTTTTAATTAATTAAATATGCAACTTTTTATTTGGAGTATTTTGCAGCCTATAACAGTAATTTGGGGTTTCACAATATAAGTTAACCTACCGATAATATTATATTTCTGGGATCGTGGGGCGTTGTGGATCACAATGATATTTTTATTTCTGTCCATAGTCTTTCACAAATGAACGGATTTTATGCAACGGATAAGCTATGAATCACCATATATCTTTGCGTACATCCTTAACTGTTAAGCAAACAACAGTGGCCTATTTTTCTCACCAATCTTTTCACATGCCTCACCATACGGTACCACATATATAAATTCTCTCCTGCATTGTCTTTCATTTGAAAAGGAAATGGCATGCTAACCTATAACCTACTTGCCTTGTCCATTTCTTTTCTAATCAAACCATGTCCCCATACCCAAATGTACACAGAGGCCTATTAGGACGTTTTCGCCTGTGCAAGGACAGATTTAGACATTTGCACAACAGGTACATCAAACATACAGTAGGGTAAAATGAAAAGTGAGCCTACCCTATACACTGTCTTGTATTTTCCTTCCAACATGACTACGCAGTATTTTCTTTTCAAACCTGTCTACGTGATTTTAGCTTGCCTACCCAGTAGCGTCTCCCATCTGAAAAGAAAGAACACAGCACCTGTTTACAAAACAGCTATCGTCCTATCCATTTTTTGAAAGGAGACCGGAAGTTCCTGGCCTGAAAGGATTTAATGGTGTAACTCTTTATCACCTAAACCACAGGTTAACACAGTAGGAAATAACGTGATCGTTATCAGCATCCTTCGCATGTATAAATACCCTTTATTCCCTTGTTTTTTTTCCGCAAGCAAAAACAGCAATTCCACCATAAAAACTTAAACCCCAAGCTTTAAAAAGCGAAAACAAATTTATACAAACATTTAGAAATCAAAATACGTGAATTCCAGGAATCACCTGTAGTCTCTCTCCAGTCTTGTACAACATTCAAAGGGGTCGGCTCCTCATTTTGATGAGGTTCTTCTGTCATGGCTGGAACGACATGTTGTGATGGAAGAGGAGGGAGTGTTCTCGGGTATCGACTGGAGAAGAACGTGAGTGTGGGTGGCCGAGAGGGTAGATGATGGCGTCAGGCTGTGTGTTCACGTGCAGGCTTGAGCAGGGGTGTATAGCTTGTGAGGAGGCTTGTTGAATTTGGTAAGGTGGTATACATGGCTGAAGCAAGGTCATGCAGTGGGAGGAAATAGAAGAAGGAAACGTGATAGTGGGAGCGGCTTGCATACAGTTTTTGTTTTGTGCGGAGGGGCTAGGCAAGTGTCTGGGGGTCGACGTGAGTGCAGCGTGCAGTTCAAAATGGTGGGGGATGAGAGCTTCAGGAACGTGTTTTAGTATGGAAGGAGAGGAAGAAGTAAAGTAGTGCATGGACTTAAGTGGCCAACAGTAAAAAAAATACGTGAAAGTGGATGGCTGCTTGCATGGGAGGGTGTGTGGAAGAAAGGGGCGTGGCGTTTAAAGTATTAGGGAGTGGGGAAGGATACTGTGAAGGAAATGAAAATGAGTTGGAGCAGTCCAAATATTCATTAGTGTTGAAGATGAATGGCGTGTTAACGGTGCTTAGCTGGAGCGGTTTTCACAGGGTTCGTTGCTTTGGTAAGATAACGAGGAGGCGGTCACAAGAGCACCGGTTGCAGGTGGTCCGACTTCGCTGTGTTGGCACAACGATGGATCAAAGGAGGACCATCCTCATATTTAAACCTTATGATGGTAATTTTTATGAATTAATTATTTAGTTAATTAATAATTATAGTTATAACCGTACAATTGTTCAAGCCATAACTTCATCCCACATTAACAGAATCACGCAAAATTAGCTTCGTTGGAATCACGTTAAAAAGTACTACATTACAGGACCGGTTCGGAAGGGTCTGAAAGCAGTTGGATTTTATTTAATTTTAAACGCCAGTTTAAAATTAAACCAAACAACGCGTGAATCGACCGTTGAAACACAAGGTTAGTTAATTCTCACAATATTTGGAATTCTATGATGTGGTAAATTCATATTAAATTATAATTCACCGTTAATTATAGAATTGGTTGATTGAATGCCTTGTTTGCTTGTTAGATGGTTATCGACAAATTTTATTTGTCATCTTGGATGATTTTGTTTAAAATAATCATTTCATAATTATTACCGGTGATACAGGGAAGGACAGGTTGGAGGGATCCGATCGGATTCCTCAAATATTTTTGTATGTTGTTTGTTTACCCATATTATTCATATATGAACTGTTTACCCCAAACAACATTACGTTTGAATGATGATTATTGATTTGATATTTAACATTGAATTGAAAATCAACGTTGGGTGATGTTTTTAATCAATAACCAGTATTGATTAATATGTTGGCAGCAAATGATCTGAACGTTGTTTGTAAAACGTTAGTTCACTGTCAGGTGAATTGATGTAAGTTCAATTGTAAAATTTATTTTTAATTGACGTAAAGTTTTTAAAGGTGATTTTCTTTTTGAAATAAAAGATTTAAAATAAGATGATATTTATAAATATTTACATAATAATTAAAGTAATTTACTTCGTAAAATAGAAGTAAATTGAGAAGTGATCGACTTTCTCAGTAAATCGTGTTAAGAGCAAGGATATACTAGGAATATAAAAAAGTTGTGAAGCTAGTATATTGGTTAAGAAAATGCTGCTAAACGATTGAATTAAAGCGAAGAAATTGAAAGAAGTTTCCAAAATAGAAAGGAAATGTTGTAAAGGATTGAAATAGGATTTCTGTTTACTAAATCATTTAAAAGTTAAATGGAAAGTGATTTACAAAGAAAGAAGATGGACGGATTCATATAAGAAGGGTTTATAAGTAGATGTTAGAAGTGAAGCCGAGTTTTGAAACAACGATTATAAAGAAGATTTATGATTCAAGTAAATAAATTGAAGAGGGGGTTTGATAGGCAAATACCAAGTTCTAAACAAGTTTTTGAATTAAATAAAAATAAATTGAAATGTGATTTAAAAAGGGAAACGATTTACGAATTCTATAAGAAGATTTTAAAATAGAATCCATGTTCGTAAAGAAGATTTAGAAAAGGGATTTAAACTAAGACAATGAACTTAAATCAGTTTTATTTAAGGAATTGGGTTGAATAAATTGATTATAAATTGAAAGAAGATATGTAAAAGCAAAGGGAGTTTGCATTCAGTAAGTACTTGAATAAAAAGGGTAAAAGGGGATCTAGTTACGCCAAAAAGAGGGATGATTATTAAAACCATGTTTTGAATAAAGTGGTAAACTGAAGTGATAGTGAGTGGAACGATATGTTTATGTTTCAAACTCTTATTTATTCTGAGATAAGAACGTTGTCGATCGAGGTCTGTGAGGTAATTAAAATACCCCAACTTGAACGACTTCACCATTCTCAAGGAATGATATTAGTTTGAAACGGTAGAAGCGCTGGAATTTGTTTTGTTCAAGGGAAATATGACAATGTTATTGTCGAGATTATTAAACTAGTGGATTTAAATAAAACAACGTGGAATTTAACATTGGGTAAACTCAAGCATGAATTAAGAATTGACTATATTCCTTGAGTTAAGATATAAGATGATTTTCGCAAGGCTAAAGATAATGTAAGATATTTTACAAATATATAGTGATGATTCTGAAATAAGAGAATGAAATGGCGTTTGGTAAACAACGATATGATATTAATTTTCACATAACGATAATGAGATTTGAGGTAAGAGAAGATGGAATCGATTTCTAAGGATCGATAAAAATCGTTTAATAAATGAATCAGAGCTGCCAATATACTTGATCGTATTGTTTAACATTGATAGTTAAAAAGCCAAACTATCAATGAAATATATTGACCTTTTTGACGTGTTGTTTCGAAGAGACCGGGATGGGAACTAGACCCAAAACCACTTCGATTCAACGTTACGTACGAAACTAACTATGAAGATGGAGCATTGAAGACCGTAGATCTTCATGAAGCGGAAGAACTACTTATAATCTCTGGTTAGCTCCCAGGGATACACTATGGTTCTATCGTGACTGGAATCTATGGATTGCAAGGACTTCTCGCTACTGATCCTTGGGGTGGTTCCTATATAAGGATGCAGTAGGAGAGTGCCTTCGGTTCATCCTGTTCCTGGGTGACGTGACGATGTAGAATCCAAAGCAAATGGTAGCCAGATGGTTCAAAAGTCGATTATAACCTCGAGCCTCATCAACCGGGAAATGAAGAAAATCGGGCAGACAGCATGGCTATATGGGTCGCGCCCATTAGGGTGTATTGTCACCATCTAGAGAATATTCATATTTGTTGCTTCTTTTTATTTCTGTATCTCCCAAGGATTACGGTGGTCGCGCGACAAAAAGCCGTGAGGGTGACAATATATTCGATACACTCAAGAGAAATGAGTGGTCGGTCATGTGTGGGCCGGGTTGCAAGACGTTCTTGTTGAACCCAGTGTATTCGTCTCTTGAGATACACCATTGGCTGGTGGTCCCATACCTTGTCATAGCCGGAAATCCAATCTCCAATAAGTTCCTGCGGTTTTGATTGTATACTATATATGTAGAACGTGAGATGCAAGCGTTCTACTAGATTGATATTTATTTGGGATTTGATAGACACTATCATAATATCAGAAAAGATATTGATTTCAAAAGTGTTTGGGTTATAGTAAAGTAAAAACCGTCCGTGTTTATGTGTGGACTGGTCTTACTATTATTTTTCTTTTCAGAAAGGATTTTCAAAGTTAAACAAGTTGCTGTGCTATGAATTTACCACCGAAAGTATTCCAGATTGACCCGGTGAATTTTGTTTTAAACCAAATGTGCTCGAGTCAGACCGAGTATATTAACAGGTCAGGTATCGCTGAAGATTCTAGAGTTGGAAGCAGGAGGCTTTACCGTTAATTATTCAAAGTTATTTCCGCTGTGTCTGATATATGATGTACTCTGATGATTGGTATGTATATATATACAGTTTCTTTTTGTATAAAGAGATTTGATATTATACTTTATTCGTTCCGCTATGAGATTCTGATGTTCTTCTTCCTTTCTTATATTCTAATATTTCTTTCTTTCTCCTCTCATCCTCTAATTTCTTCCTCATAATGTTCAGGTGTTTTCGATGCTTGAATATCGACATGGTGTTGTGTGTCGATTTTCGGGGTCGAAAATCCCAGGGTCGTTATAGTGGTATCAGAGCAATGGTTTAGTGATAACCTTGGCTCTGTGGTGAAACTCAATAGAGATGGGATTAGTAATATCCTAGATTGAGTGTGAGTATATATATGAGTGTGCGTATTTGTAATTTGTTACAAAATTATTTTTGCTCAATATATTTTACAAGGTAGTAAAAGTGTAATTTTCTTAAAATGTTATTATATTAATCGACTAATGTTGATTTGAATTAGAATTCAGAATGAAATATGAAATTCGAAAATAAAACTTCAAGGAAAAGTTTATTTTTGAATTGAAGTGAGTATTAAAGATAAACATGAATAAAAATGATTTGGTTTGTTGATTTTTGCCTTGTTTGGTTAAATGATTGAGTGCATGAGTGTAGATTTAAAACATACATTGAAACCAATTTTGAAGTCTAAGGGCCCTGAACGAGTAAATTAAAATAGAATCGATCTGGTTAGAAACCAATTGATTGAGTGGATATAGAAGTAAGACTTAACCTGGTTAAGTGAAACTGAATAAGATGAATTTGGGGTTTGGAAATCGAATGTATAATGGAGGTCAATCCAAAATTTATCGATTGGTATAAACGAATGGATTGAAATAAAATTTCCAATATAGTGAATTTGGAATAATATCGTTATGAAATGAAACAGGATTATTTTACCCTGTATTGGTTACTGGTATTGTAAGTGGAGATAAGTGCAGATACTAGACAGCTATGGGAATTGGCGTGATAACCAAGATTGAAGTACAGATGGGAAGTACGGACGAAGAGCAGTTTGTTGATTTGCTGCGGAATTGAAACTGAGTTGCCCGACAAACAGGTGAACCTTAATATTACGGGTTGGAGTAATTAATTTTATACCCCTGAGTGGGATGGCTGTTTGGTTTTGGTTTTATTTTGAGAAGTTGAGGCCCAGTGTGGCAATTATAGTTGTTGTGATCGGGCCGTGCAGAGAAGGTGCTGGCGAAATTTTCGAAAATTAAAAAAAAAGTTTGAATTTGTTTTGGTAATAATTTAAAATTAATTACTGAGTACGGATCATTCTTCTTACCTTGTAATTTCGGGGACGAAATTCTTTTAAGGGGGAAGAATGTAACGTCCCAGAATTTCAGTCATTTAAATTGGAATATTTAAATCTGATTTATATATTATATTGATAATATAATGGATTTTTATCGAAATTATTTATAAAATAGAGTTCGAATTTATATATTTATAATATAATTAAAAACAAGCTCGAAATGGCGCGGCAGTTCGTAATTGGGCAATTCGAACTTTAAACGAATATACAGATTCCGTTTGAAGTCGGATTTCAGTGAAACAAGAAACGCTGGAATTCATGTGATTATATTTTTCTAATGAAAGAGAAAAATCGAGATTTCGTCGTATAAGTTGCAAGATATGTCCAAATAAAATTTTCAAATAGTCGTTATAGAATCGTTCGTCGACCGTAACAATTTATTTGAAATAACTGCATACTGGATTCGAATTTAGACAAGGTTCTTTTGAGATGTAGTGTTAATTTAATTTTTAGAATTTTACTGCAATTTTTAATTAATTAAATATGCAACTTTTTATTTGGAGTATTTTGCACCCTGTATCAGTAATTTGGGGTTTCACAATATAAGTTAACCTACCGATATTATTATATTTCTGGGATCGTGGGGCGTTGTGGATCACAACGATATTTTTATTTCTGTCCATAGTCTTTCACAAATGAACGGATTTTATGCAACGGATAAGCTATGAATCACCATGTATCTTTGCGTACATCCTTAACTGTTAAGCAAACAACAATGGCCAATTTTTCTCACCAATCTTTTCACATGCCTCACCATACGGTACCACATATATAAAATCTCTCCTGCATTGTCTTTCATTTGAAAAGGAAATGGCATGCTAAGATATAACCTACTTGCCTTGTCCATTTTTTTCTAATCAAACCATGTCCCCATACCCAAATGTACACAGAGGCCTATTAGGACGTTTTCGCCTGTGCAAGGACAGATTTAGACATTTGCACAACAGGTACATCAAACATACAGCAGGGTAAAATGAAAAGTGAGCCTACCCTATACACTGTCTTGTATTTTCCTTTCAACATGACTACGCAGTGTTTTCTATTCAAACCTATCTATGTGATTTTAGCTTGCCTACCCAGTAGTGTCTCCCATCTGAAAAGAAAGAACAGCGCACCTGTTTACAAAACAGCTATCGTCCTATCCACTTTCTGAAAGGAGACCGGAAGTTCCTGGCCTGAAAGGATTTAACGCTGCAACTCTGTATCGCCTAAACCACAGGTTAACACAGTAGGAAATAACGTGATCGTTATCTGCATCCTTCGCATGTATAAATACCCGTTTATTCCCTTGTTTTTTTTCGCAAGCAAAAACAGCAATTCCACCATAAAAACTTAAACCACAAGCTTTAAAAAGCGAAAACAAATTTATACAAACATTTAGAAATCAAAATACGTGAATTCCAGGAATCGCCTGTAGTCTCTCTCCAGTCTTGTACAACATTCAAGAGGGTCGGCTCCTCATTTTGATGAGGTTCTTCTGTCATGGCTGGAGCGACGTGTTGTGATGGAAGAGGAGGGAGTGTTCTCGGGTATCGACTGGAGAAGAACGTGAGTGTGGGTGGCCGAGAGGGTAGATGATGGAGTCAGGCTGTGTGTTCACATGCAGGCTTGAGCAGGGGTGTACAGCTTGTGAGGAGGCTTGTTGAATTTGGTAAGGTGGTATACATGGATGAAGCAAGGCCATGCAGTGGGAGGAAATAGAAGAAGGGAACGTGACAGTGGGAGCGGCTTGCATACAGTTTGTGTTTTGTGCGGAGGGGCTAGGCAAGTGTCCGGGGGTCGACGTGAGTGCAGCGTGCAGTTCAGAATGGTTGTAACAACCCGGAAAATCTGAGCCAGTTTAAAATTTTTATTTTGGCGAATTTAATGAATTTTGAATATTTAAAATGAGTTATTTTAAACAAAAACGACGGAAAATTTATTTTCCACGAAGTTAAAACGAATAAATTTTATTTAATTATATAACGAGCCTGAAATGGCCTTGTAGTTCGAAAATTCGATTTCGAATTTCAAATGAACATACGAAATTCATTTTAAGTCGGAATTGGACGAAACAAGAAATACTTGAATCTGTTTGATCATATCTTTCTAACGGATCTGAAAAACTGAGATTTCACTTTAGAAGTTGAGAGATATGTCCAGTTTAAAATTCAGAAAAGTCGCTGTGGAATTTATATATATTTTAATATATATAAAGGCCCTTTGAAAATGGAAATTTTGCAAATGACCTCGGTTTTCGACGAAACCACTTTTGTTGGATCCGGGATGTCAAATTATTGCTAGGTTTTAAAATTCATAATTTTCTGAATCAATATGTGAGCGTGGCGAAGTTAAACGTGTTTTAACAGTTTCAATTAAATTCGGGTCGACCAGAAATTGGCTATTTTTCAAACGATCTCAGAATTCGACGAAACTAGTTTTGTTAGGACCGTATCGTCAATACGAAGTTAGAAATAATTTTTCGGGTCCGTATGTGGCCCCGATAAATTGAAATGTACGTTTAAATTTGAATATACACTGATTTATAATTTAATTTGAATAAAAACCTATTGAAACAGCTGAATTGGGTTACGAAACATATCCGCCTCCGACGATCTCGAGCTCCCGGCGACCTTACCCCCATCGTTCGATTTCCAACAACCCTATACCCAAATTTGCAATCGCCAACGAAGGGGAGCCACCTCCGACCACCGCCTGGCCGACGCAGCGCCTCAGCACTCCCTCCTCCTTCCTCCGACGCAATGTTCTTCCCCCTTCAGTCCCACCTAGCGCACGTGAGTTTTATTTATTTATTGGTTAATTCATTTTTTTATTTTATTTTATTTTATGAAAGTCATGTAAATAAAAAGGTTGGACTTTTGACATTAAAAAGAAAGGAAAAACGTTGATTTTGTAAATGGAATTAACATTGATTTCATTAAATAAATTATCGATGCTTTTAAAATAGAAATAGTGATAGGATTTTTAATATAAAAGAAGTGCTTTAAAAATATGAAAGTAAGTTCTTTTATTTATGTTTTATAAAAATATTATCTTTAGGTTTATAAAAACATTATCTTTATGTTTGGAAAAAATATATCTTCTTTATATTTATAGAAAATATAAATTTTAGTTAGAAGAAAATATAATGTTTAGTTGGGAAAATATCTTGGTTCTTAAATATTTGAGCATTGCTTTTAAATTTGTATATAGGATTGTTTTAGGAAAAATATAGCTTTGTTTTTAAGCAATTGAAAAGCAAGAAAAAAATATGTACATTGTATGTCAATATAAAAATATATATTATTTCTGAAAATAAAGAAAGGGCATTGTTTTCCATTGTTTTTGAAAATAAAAAGATCAGATTTTTTTGATTTAGAAAAAGTTGGATTTTTATTTAAGATATTAAGGAAGAAAAGTTGTTATGTGTATGAAGTTAAAATAAAAATTCAGTTTTTATGTAGGTAGAAGTTAGTTTAAAAATATAATTTTTATTATAGTAGAAGATTAAAAATATAATTTTTATTATAGTAGAAAGTTAAAAATATAATTTTTATACTAGTGCCATATTAAAAATATGATTTTTATACAGGTATGATAGTAAAAATATGATTTTTATTCATGTAGAGTAATAAAAATATAATCTTTATTAGAAGAAGCAGCGATGTAAAATATAATTTTTATATAGAAAGAAGCATAGTAAATATATGAAGTGAAATAAAAATCTGAACTTTATTTTATCATGAAGTAAAGGGAATATAAAATGTGATTTTTATATATGTAGTGAATACGGGCAACGAAAGTGACAAAAGACGAAAAGGTGAAGATTTCCTACCTATGAAGAGTCGTGGCATTTGGATTAGCTTTTGGTGAGAACTTCTCACTTTAAATTTAATTTCCTAATTAGAAATATATACTAGGATGCAGACGGTGTTTAGTAGCACCCGACACCCTCGTCCACAGACCTTGGACTTGTTTGTTTGGTTGTTTGTGATTGACTTGAATATTTGTTGAAATTTTGTGGTGTGAATGATAAAATTTATTTGATTGATATGTGTATGGCGTGGACCATCACTAGACCGGGGATAAGGCTAGGCCTTGTCCCGTTTCTAGTATTGTGCCGTTATGCCGTCGAAATTTTCTAAAAAATGTTAGAAAAATAAAAATATCATTTTTATTGTGTAAATGAACTGAATAGAAATTCATGTGTTGAAATAAAATATTTTATCGTTAAAAATATAGTTTTTAACTTGGAAGTGAATAAAATAAAATATTCATTTACAAACCAGACGGTTTGTTTATGTACACTGATTTGACTGATCTAGATTGGGACGATAAATTTTACACGTCGCCCAACTGCACAAATAAAATCTGTGTTTGTTGATGTGAAACCCCACACGGGTATTGGGATGTACACTAGTCCCAATAATTAGTTGTGCGTCGATCGATAGGTTGACAGACAGTCGTGTTGTGCACTTTGGATGATGGTTGATTATTTATCCTTGCTGTTATATACATGTGTTGTATGGAATCCATATAATAAAATTATATGGTGATTGATTGGGCCTCATTCCAATTTAGAAATTAAAGAATATAATATATAAATCCATGTGTTGAAAGAAATATATATTCATGTGTTGACAGTACTCATTCGTTGAGATTAGTCATGTGTTGAAATAAAATATATTAAACAAGAAATATATATATTCATGTGTTGACAGTACTCATTCGTTTAGATTAGTCATGTGTTGAAATAGAATATATTAAATAACAAATATATATATATATATTCATGTGTTGACAGTACTCATTCGTTGAGATTAGTCATGTGTTGAAATAAAATATATTAAATAACAAAAATATATATTCATGTGTTGACAGTACTCATTCGTTGAGATTAGTCATGTGTTGAAATAAAATATTCATGTGTTGAAGAAAAATATTCATTTGTTGAATAAAATAAAGAAGTTATTGAAATATATAAAGTCGTGTTGGTTAGATATGCGCCATTTTGACGCGAGCGATATTTATATCAATTATATTCGAATATCGAAAAGGAAGTGATTTCAAATTATAACGTTTTGAAAATATTATCATTTATATATATATCGATGATGTGGAATATTCAATTTTGATTAAAAATTGAATATGAAGTTGAAATCGTTTTGAAAACGAATTTAAAACGATATATAAAATATGTTTAGAATTGAAATCGATGAAATATATATATATTATATATATTAAATGGCCTGAATAGAACGCGCCGTGCCGCGGCAGTTCGTGAATTTCGACCATTGACTTCGAATTGACGTTACGGGAGATCCGACCGTCGGATTCTTCTGAAACCAGGACCGTTGGGTTCGTATCGAAAAGAGCTTTCCAATGAATATTAGAAATTTGAAATCTAACGGTTGGATTTGGAGATACGCCCAAATCAAATTTAGAAAAGGTCGCTGTAAGTGCAGTTCGACGGCCGTTATTGGAAATCGACTGTACGTGCCGTGATAAAATTATTAAAAATATCAATAATTTGTGTAAAATCATAATAAATGATTTAGAAAGAACTGGGATGAAAAACTCCCTATTTGAAAGGATAAAAATATATTTTTATCGAAATGAACTAGTTATGAACTTGAATTTAAAATCCAATATTTTTAAATAAATAAATTGGATTCGAAGTGGTTTGAAAAATAATCAGAATTTTCAGTATATGTATTGGAATGGAATTGAATCGAAATTATCTTCGGGATATTTCGATGTTGAATTTCGTGATTATACAGATACGGTTATGGAAATTTGAAAGATATATTTATATCGTTATTTCCAATACGATATTTGTTGATTTCAGAATTCGATATTGAATATAAGCCGATATATTTTCTATTCAGAGCCTTGTATTTAATATTGAATGTGATTTGGGTTTGTCGTGAATGGTTACTTCATTAACACTGTTCTTGAACCCAGGTGAGATAAAATTAAATCTTTTTATTTAGATTTAATGAAGTGAACCAATTAATTTATATTTAATTGGGATTGAAGTGAAATTGATTTTTGGGTTTATCGTGAACAGTGTTTTAAATAACACTTGTTCTTTAACCCGATTAACAATGGAATGAGATTATGGGTTGTCGTGGATGGTAACTTTAATAATACAGTTCTTAGACCCAGTAGAGTTAAGAAAATAAGAAACTAACTGTAGGTTAGTTAAGATGAATGGTTTCCTGGGTATTGATCTGATGTTGGTTTACGCCTTCGGGGTTAATATTTGGGGAATTGTACTCTTACTAGTTTACGGTTAGTGACTGATGAATTGGAATGAGGCGTATGTTGTGTTTGTGTAACATTGGTTTATTATATACGCGGGTTATTCGGAAAGGCCCGGTTTATACCCATTCTGAATAACCGATACGATGATACGTCGAAGATGAAGACGGTGGATATGCGAGGAATTAAGTTCTGCCGGTTTCGTTCAGACCCGGAACGAACTTATATGGACTATGTGTCTGACATTGGATTTCATTCTGTGTGACTGATATCGGTTGCATAGAGTGGTTTGCCTGTGTGACATGCTAAGATGCAAATGATCAAGGCTTCTGTTGAAAAGCAGAGTCTTGTGTAGCGTTGATTCACGAGTTTCACACCCGGTATGAACCAAAAACGGGAGAAAGGACTCAGGGGGAACATGCGTCTCTTTCTAGTTAGAGGTGGTGTCGGTGCTTAAACTGGCTGACATTTATATATTTTTCACCAGTGTGGTTGTTGGAATTGGAGGCGCCTCGGTTATATCGGTTTCGGCCGATGCTTCTGGTCGGCAGACGGACCAGACTTACGCCCCATAGGGCGGGGTGACGTATTGTTCAGGACTTCGTTTAATCCACATCGGTGGACCGGCCCTGGTGATCCAAGTTTTGTCTACACGCTTGCCTGAGACATGGACTAGATTGTCTCGAATTCGGTGAGGATCTTGCCCCTAGCCTCTGTTCATACCATAAATGATAACCCAATTTCCAATACGTGACATTGCGGTTTTGATTGTATACCTATATATGGCGACATAGTGGTATGGGGCACTTATGCCGTCTATGATTGATATTTATGATTGCATATAAAATTAGAAACTAACTGGAAACGAGCTAAGATGAATGGTTTCGTGAGTATTGGTCTGATGTTGGTTTCGGCCTTCGGGGTTAATACTTAGGGAATCGTTCTCTTACTAATTTACAGTTAGAGTCTGATTTAGAATTAAAATATGAAATTTAGCGTATCAAGCATTCTTTGGCTGTTATAAGGTAAAAACCCTATCCTCCGGCTTGCGTTGCATTGTGTGATGGGACCTGGGTCTTATAACAGCTTCATTGTTCTTTATTTAGCATTGCGCTGTTTATTTATGCACTGGTATTCTCGGGGTAAAAACCCGTTCCGTGTTATATGGCGTGGTCCCTTGATTTACCGAACTTTAAAAAAACCAAATTTATAAATGTTTTAGTTCTCACACTAGTCAGATGACTGACCTGGAGTTTATTGTTTTAACCTAAACTCTGGGTGCCCTTTTTTCCGCACGGGCAGCTAGTAGTTGGGTTTTGCAGATTTATATTCACAGGATCTTGGTTTTTAGCTGAAGTGATACTCAGAAAGCTCTGTATCCGCGTATTCCTTTCAGTTATGTTTTGTATTATTTTTCCACTGCAGTAATGTATTTAAATCTCTGATGTTTTATAATGTGTAATATTTATTCATACTCTGTAAATTCTTGTATTCTGATGGAATTGTTGTAATATACAATGAAATGTTCTTCTGTCTGGGTTCTGATTTGTCTTGTCCTCAAAGCAATCTGTGCTTTCCTTATCGGGGAAGTTCGGGTCGTTTCATTTTGGTATCAGAGCTCTGGTTTACAGAGCTCGAGAACAAGGCACATTAGAACCAAACGAAAGAATTCATCAGAAATTAGATTAGTAATATCCAATAAGAATGGCTCGTTAGAGATGGGATCAGTAGCAACCTAGAACGAGTCGAAAGAGTAGTGATTTTAAAATAAAAATGAAAACCAATTTTGTATTGAAAATTTAAACCATTTTATACGTATTTGAATATTTATTTTATATTGATTTGGACAATCCAATATATAAAGATTTTGCATATACGCCTTGCAAACGTGTATACGAAATTTTAATATACTGGATAGATAAAGAATCACACTCTAGTCGCCCGGAGACGATCCTGATGATCGGTGCACCATCATCAGGGTTTGTGTTCGAGTTTCGAAAGTGAGATATCTATATATTCCATTAGACCGGTGTGAGAACCAAAACTAGGTAGGCTTATTTATTGTGATTTGGCATCAAAAACAGAATTTTCTGTATATATATCAAAATTATGAAATTGAAACGTTAATCTACTAATTGATTGCTGATTGTGTTGTTTGATTTTTGGTTGATTAATTTAAATTTTAAACCCTTACGTGAACGAATGGTAAATTAGCCAAATGGTATCAAATATTGAACTGTATTGAAAATTGTTTGAATTTGAATACATGTGCATATATATCTATTGAACAGGTCATAGCAAGGAGGCTAAAGAAGAGAAATAAAATTGTTTGCCCGACAAATAGGTACATGTTTATTGTATTTGTTTGGGTGATGATGATTTTATGAGCTGCTTGGCTAGCCGCTTGGCTTTTTCTTTTTATACCACCATTGGACTGGTGAGGGCCATGGGAGGCTATTTGAAATATCCCGAAGCTCCCGGTGCAGGGGAGGTTATGGAAAAAAAATTCGAAAATTTAGGGTGTTAGCCAAATTTTTGAAAAATTTGAAAGTTCTTAGAAACTGAAAAGTCAAAGAACTTAAGCCATAATGGAAATAATGGAAGTTGGGTTGATTTATAAACAATTTTCAGCTTCGTTCCTTTTCGAGAACGAAAAGATTTTAAGTGGGGGAGATTGTAACAACCCGGAAAATCTGAGCCAGTTTAAAATTTTTATTTTGGCGAATTTAATGAATTTTGAATATTTAAAATGAATTACTTTAAATAAAAACGACGGAAAATTTATTTTCGATGAAGTTAAAACGAATAAATTTTATTTAATTATATAACGAGCCTGAAATGGCCCTGCAGTTCGAAAATTCGATTTCGAATTTCAAATGAACATACGGAATTCATTTTAAGTCGGAATTGGACGAAACAAGAAATACTTGAATCTGTTTGATCATATCTTTATAATGGATCTGAAAAACTGAGATTTCACTTTAGAAGTTGAGAGATATGTCCAGTTTAAAATTTAGAAAAGTCGCTGTGGAATTTATATATTTTTTAATATATAAAGGCCCTTTGAAAATGGAAATTTTGCAAACGACCTCGGTTTTCGACGAAACCACCTTTGTTGGATCCGGGATGTCAAATTATTGCTAGTTTTTAAAATTCATAATTTTCTGAATCAATATGTGAGCGTGGCGAAGTTAAACGTGATTTAACAGTTTCAATTAAATTCGGGTCGACCAGAAATTGGCCATTTTTCAAACGATCTCAGAATTCGACGAAACTAGTTTTGTTAGGACCGTATCGTCAATACGAAGCTAGAAATAATTTTTCTGGAATTTTTCGGGTCCGTATGTGGCCTCGGTAAATTGAAATGTACGTTTAAATTTGAATATACACTGATTTATAATTTAATTTGAACAAAAACCTATCGAAACAGCCGAATTGGGTTACGAAACATACCCCGTTGTGTTCAGAATGGGGGTAATTAGCTAGGGGCGATAGTCGTTGGGTTTGATTTCGTGTTTGAATGGAAAGTCAACTCTAAAGGGAAACTAAAATAATAAAATAATATTATATATATTATTCCACCTCCTACCCTCCCCTTACCTTTCTCTCTCTCCCCTTAATTTCAAAAACCGAATCTGGGAAAAAAAACCGCACCCCATCTCGATTGCCTCCTCCTCCGCTCCATCGTCGACACGCCGCCACCACCCTATGAAATTCATATAAAAAGAATTTTTATTTATTTCCCCCTTTATTTATATTTCAAAAATTCAAAGTTCAAGTTCAAAGAAAAATAAATTAGAAAACATCACTTATATTGTCTTTAAAACCATATTTAAAAGTTCATGGTTAAAGCAAATTTTATTTAACCAACCGGTATCCATATATAATTTTCTATCCTATGGCCAAGTGATACTTAAATTTAATTTTAGTACTTTGAGAAAGGATATATATCATTTCAATCCAAATCAGGGTCATAGGTATTTATCATTTCAACCTACGTTCTTAATTCATTTTAATGATTAATCCCGGGTTTATTTGATGCCCGTAACATCTAAGGTAAATGATTGGGATTAATCGGCGCAAACAATGGTCATATACGAATAAATGTGAATATCAGGTAAATTCACACAATTAACATCAATTTGCCAGACATATCAGATTCAAGCCATTCATCACACCAATATATAAAAACAGTCAAATATCATATAAATTTACACATTATCAGGTGTCAGGTTTTAAACAGAACTTAAATGTCAAATTTTAACATAACGGTGAATTTCAACTAGCTAATAGTCAGATTAACTTACACTATCGGTGCAAATCAATATAAATATACAATTTTAAACTGTCAAACATCAATCCAAACAATCATATCACGACATGATATTAATTTAACTAAAATTAGAATAATTTAGTTACGTGTGAGTGGGTTTAATCACTCACCTTGGCTTTGAACGAGATTGAAATCCAATTTTTAGCCCAAAATTTGACAGTCTCCGAATCAGTTCAAACCAAGGGCCATCGCGAAGATCTCGTCGATACGATTACAACGCAACAAACCGCGTGTCATTCTGAATTCGTATGAAGAAGTTATGCAAGTTTTAGTGGCTGAAAAATTAAATAAAATAAAAAACGAAAATTGGAACAAAATTAACACACTTGCCACATCAGCACCCTCTTGTACGCATCTCCTTTCTCTTCTGCAATTCACGTTTTCATCCTGGAACCCAAACCGTGTTCCAATCTACCACCACGCACGAAAATCGAGACCACCGTTTGTCGATCCAGTCACGCCATCACGACCGTCACTTGAAGCTCTGCCACCGCCCAGAAGCTCGCCATCTCCGATCGCCTCCTCTGCCCATGAAGCCCAGAAAACCGCATTGATTTTAGGACCAATTTCTGGTGATTTTTGTTCCAATTGATATCCATCACCCGTATGGATGGAAAGATCTCTCGAAGATCTACAATTTGGTTTAAAAAATTCTAAATTTCATTGAGCGGATTGTGAGAAATAGAGGAAGGATGTTTCGGATGTAGGTGGCCATTAAAAATGAAGGTGGCGGCTGAACAAATATTATGGTTTAGATTAATATTTTATTAATATTTGCCTCGATTTTCGTGTTTTAAAGCCCAAAATTCGAACGAACTCCAAATTAGGCCCGCTTACTGCCTACCGATATGTTTTGATGCCTTTTGAACGCAGTGAAATAGGTTAAGAAGCCCAATTCCACCGTCTACAACATGTACCCTTTTAACAGCATATTATTTCATGTAAACTATGTACAAATTATAATCATTAAAAATTAATCAAGTTTATTTACTTAAAACTAAATTCAACAGTTAAAGAATCTCAAATCAAATCAAAAATAGAATTAAAATAAATTTCATGAATAAAAATTCTTTTTATATGAATTCCATATCGGTTAACAACATACTTCAATTTTTGTATTTCAATTAAAAATTACATAAATCAAAATATTTCAATATATAAGTTTCAAATATCATTTAAAATCATCTTAAACAAATAACTTTTTTTTTTGTTCAAAACACACTAAAATTTATAATTTAAATTATTGAAAATCTTGGGATGTTACATTCTCCCCCACTTAAAAACTTTTCGTCCTCGAAAAGAAACGTTGAAATGAAGTGAAAAAATAAAGTTGAAATAATATAAAATTTCTATACAAAACTCAAATTTTCACAAAATTTTCTAAGTCATAAATTCACGAAAAATTTCGGTAGAGTCTCCTTTGTACGGTTAGGTCCAGAAAACAAATAATATATATAATCATAAATATACATCTCATCTCAATGATGAGGCATCCCAAAATTGGGGAAAACATTATAAAACGCTAAAATATGGAATATAATTCGATATACATACCTTTCATTTGCGTTATTAGCGATTTTTTTTTCAGCAAGCAAAAGCAATTTTATGCGCTAGTAGCTCCAATGCAAGCAAGTTTCCTTCAGCACCTACTAAGCACTCAACAACAAATGAATCATACATATAAAAGAGATAAATATATATGTTTAAAATAAACATTCATGAAACAGCAAATGCAACCAAACAAAAAATAAAGTATCCAAACAATTATTTGTATGCCTTCATTTGTTCATTCCATTTGTAAACAATCCATATTTCATTGTTCAAGTTACTTACTATCATTTCTTTTTCAATAATTATATTTATTTAGATTCAGTTTTTTTTTTTCATATCAATTCAATAATTACATTCATTTTATGTGGATTTCAATAATGACAAGATTTTCCATATGTCAATAACTTTATATGAATCCATTCAAAGGTTAAATTAATGGACTCACTCCAATTGTATTATCCACATATTTATTCTCCTTCAATTATTATAATCGAGTCTCTTTTAATTGGTTTTTTTTTCTCTTATCGATTTCATTTACATCCTACTTTGTTTACATCCAAATAAATTGCATTCATATAAAATTCCATTTTTCAAACAATTTCATTCTAGATTTTTTTTCTAAGCTAACCTTTAGTTCATTATATTTTCATTTCACTTATGTTATAGTTTTGCTTTATTACCATTTTACTCTAGTTCACCTAAATGAAAGTTCACATTACAATATGTACTTCATTGATTGACACAATATATGATTTCAAATTTTATGTTAACACTCCCAACTTCCTAACATTTTTGGTAAGTTGTATATGGAAGAAAAGAAGAATAGTATTATTCAACTTTAATATTTTCCATCTATTTCAATTTTAACAATTTCGTTTCCCGAAGATTTCCAATGTAGTTTATATTTCCTCAAGTACACCTTCTTATTTTACAAGTTAGAACTCCTAATATTTCAAACTAATTCGTTTCAATGATTTGAACATCACTAATTATTTAAGATTTGAAAATCTACCTTCGGGTTCATTTCCAAATTAACTTCCAAAATAATATATATATATATATATATATATATATATATATATATATATTTGTATATAAACCATACTATATAAGGGTTGAAATAAAATTTACCATTTTCTCAAACAAATTATAAAAGTTCCAGGTGTCAATGTTTTGACTTATTATTTATTACTTTCTATCATTATTCAAATTGCTTATAGTCACTTATTGACTTTCAATTTAACAATAGTTATAGATTTACATTCAATACATTTTACTTTTTAGTTGATTCACCTTACTTGTGTTACATGTATGCTTATTCACATCTAATTATTTTAAATCAATTCGACTGATTCGTTATTATTCTTTTTTTATTAAATCTTATTTACCTTTCAACCCTTTCCCTTCCCATTTAACTCAAATGTATTATATTCAAACATTAATTTTCATTTTCGTTCTCCAAAATCTTCGTCACTTAAGCCTAAGTTAATTATAGTCCAAATTCCTATAAAATTTCAATTTACCATCAAATTCATTTTACATTTCTGAAGTAGATGTTTATTTCATTCTTTCTCTTATTTATTTCATTTAAGTGGTAATATCATTTTATTTTTCATTATACTATAATTCAATTTTTATCGAAGTCCAATTTCCTTTACTTTACTAATTTGAATTCAATTTTCATAACAAACCAAGTGTATATCGTTATGGTCATAACTTGCGTCTTCTTAAATTTCACAACCAATTACTATAATTTCAACATTTATTATATATAATTATAATTATGTACTGTGTAATTGTTAATTACTGTAACATTTTCACTTCTTAAATACCATGGTAAGTTATATATGTTATAGAAAAGATTTAATACCACACAAATTCAATGTTACCCAATTTACTTCAATTTTACTATATCACATTCATAAGAGATAACATTATCTCATATTTTCCATAGGTTCATTTCATATATTTCCAAATCATTATTTAATTGAAAACTTAAGAATTCAACTTCAAGTTTGTTTCTTAAACAAGTTTCAAAATATTTCATATATTATATCATTTATATCACCATATTATAAAAGATTTAAAATGAAATTCAATTTCGCAAAACAAATATAAAAGTTTCTACGTGGTCACCCCTCTCAAATTTTCGAAAATAAGCGTCGATGATGCGTGCACTCATCACCGAAATCATTTCTCGAAGATACGAGAGGAGTATATACTTAATTCAAAATTTCATCTGAAAACAATTTATATATGAAACAACTTTTTAAAATATAAATATATTATTTCAAACCATTTGCAAATCAATCTTTCAAAACTACCCGAAATTAAAATCCCAATTTCATATTTAATTTCTTATTTCATTACTGAATTAATTTTCAATATTTTATTATTAATTTATTTTTAATATTTATTTCTTAAACCATTCAATAACTCATAGTTTCAAATTATTGATTAATCGAGTGATAAATGATGAAAATCAAGATATTATCATCAACAAAATCAAAAATCATAGATTTTCAAATAATTCTTTATATATATAAAATATAATTCAAAACAATATTATGTCGATAAGCCCTGTTCGAGTGTTTAGAAATCCTTATCGATGTCTTGGCATCCCAAGTGCCGACCAGAATTCATAAATACTCAACAGAACAAACCAACACAAATAAAAATCATTTTTATATCAAAATACAAATATGCTCTCTCATATACACTCCAACTCATTCTAGGGCATTTTAACTCTATCTCTAATGAGTTAATCCCAAATAGACCCAAGGTTTTCGCTAAACCAAAGCTCTGATACCAACTGTAAAACCCCTAAGTCCCACATCGTGGAAGCCTGTGTGAAGTGGGTACTTATATAGTAGAGCCTATCTCTTACTAACACCGAGGCCTTTTGAGTAACAAAACCCCACACCTATACGGTGGCTAAGTTGGGGACAATATCTTGCGCGAACGGAGGTACGGGCTGTTACAGTGGTATCAAAGCCTATACCCAGCCGGAATTGTGGCTCCTATGTGGACCACAGCGCCCGGGTGAGGTGTTTGTGAGCCAACGGGGACGTTGGGCTCTGTAGGAGGGGAGAATGTAACACCCCTAAGTCCCACATCGTGGAAGCCTGTGTGAAGTGGGTACTTATATAGTAGAGCCTATCTCTTACTAACGCCGAGGCCTTTTGAGGAATAAAACCCCACACCTATACGGTGGCTAAGTTGGGGACAATATCTTGCGTGAACGGAGGTACGGGCTGTTACACCTTAATTTAAAAAACCGGATCTGGGAAAAAAAACCTGCACCCCATCTCGATTGCCTCCTCCTCCGTCCATCGTCGACACGCCGCCACCACCCTCGTCAGTCGCCCCCCTCCACGCTTCACCCTACCTCGCGACGACCTCCTTTTCTCCCTCACTTCCCCCCCTTCTTCAAGCAAGGACGGCAGCCCCTCCTCCCCCTTCCGACTGCGACAGTACCCACGCCCGAACCCAGACCCGCCTCCGAAGATCTCGAGCTCCCGGCGACCTTACCCCCCTCGTTCGATTTCCAACAACCCTATACCCAAATTAACAATCGCCAGCGAAGGGGAGCCACCTCCGACCACCGCCTGGCCGACGCAGCACTCCCTCCTCCTTCCTCCGACGCAATGTTCTTCCCCCTTCAGTCCCACCTAGCGCACGTGAGTTTTATTTATTTATTGGTTAATTCATTTTTTTTTTTTTTTTATGAAAGTCATGTAAATAAAAAGGTTGGACTTTTGATATTAAAAAGAAAGGAAAAACTTTGATTTTGTAAATGGAATTAACATTGATTTCATTAAATAAATTATCGATGCTTTTAAAATAGAAATAGTGATAGGATTTTTAATATAAAAGAAGTGCTTTAAAAATATGAAAGTAAGTTCTTTTATTTATGTTTAATAAAAATATTATCTTTAGGTTTATAAAAACATTATCTTTATGTTTGGAAAATAATATCTTCTTTATATTTATAGAAAATATAAATTTTAGGTCGAAGAAAATATAATGTTTAGTTGGGAAAATATCTTGGTTCTTAAATATTTGAGCATTGCTTTTAAATTTGTATATAGGATTGTTTTAGGAAAAATATAGCTTTGTTTTTAAGCAATTGAAAAGAAAGAAAAAAAAATATGTACATTGTATGTCAATATAAAAATATATATTATTTTTGAAAATAAAGAAAGGGCATTGTTTTCCATTGTTTTTGAAAATAAAATGATCAGATTTTTTTGATTTAGAAAAAGTTGGATTTTTATTTAAGATATTAAGGAAGAAAAGTTGTTATGTGTATGAAGTTAAAATAAAAATTCAGTTTTTATGTAGGTAGAAGTTAGATTAAAAATATAATTTTTATTATAGTGGAAGATTAAAAATATAATTTTTATTATAGTAGAAAGTTAAAAATATAATTTTTATACTAGTGGCATATTAAAAATATGATTTTTATACAGGTATGATAGTAAAAATATGATTTTTATTCATGTAGAGTAATAAAAATATAATCTTTATTAGAAGAAGCAGCGATGTAAAATATAATTTTTATATAGAAAGAAGCGTAGTAAATATATGAAGTGAAATAAAAATCTGAACTTTATTTTATCGTGAAGTAAAGGGAATATAAAATGTGAATTTTATATATGTAGTGAATACGGGCAACGAAAGTGACAGAAGACGAAAAGGTGAAGATTTCCTACCTATGAAGAGTCGTGGCATTTGGATTAGCTTTTGGTGAGAACTTCTCACTTTAAATTTTATTTCCTAATTAGAAATATATACTAGGATGCAGACGGTGTTTAGTAGCACCCGACACCCTCGTCCACAGACCTTGGACTTGTTTGTTTGGTTGTTTGTGATTGACTTGAATATTTGTTGAAATTTTGTGGTGTGAATGATAAAATTGATTTGATTGATATGTGTATGGTGTGGGCCATCACTAGACCGGGGATAAGGCTAGGCCTTGTCCCGTTTCTAGTATCGTGCCGTTATGCCGCCGAAATTTTCTAAAATATGTTAGAAAAATAAAAATATCATTTTTATTGTGTAAATAAACTGAATAGAAATTCTTGTGTTGAAATAAAATATTTTATCGTTAAAAATATAATTTTTAACGTGGAAGTGAATAAAATAAAATATTTATTTACAAACCATACGGTTTGTTTATGTACACTGATTTGACTGATCTTGATTGGGACGATAAATTTTACACGTCGTCCAACTGCACAAATAAAATCTGTGTTTGTTGATGTGAAACCCCACACGGGTATTGGGATGTACACTAGTCACAATAATTAGTTGTGTGTCAATCGATAGGTTGGCAGACAGTCGTGTTGTGCACTTTGGATGATGGTTTATTATTTATCCTTGTTGTTATATACATGTGTTGTATGGAATCCATATAATAAAATTATATGGTGATTTATTGGGCCTCATTCCAACTTAGAAATTAAAGAATATAATATATAAATCCATGTGTTGAAAGAAATATATATATTCATGTGTTGACAGTACTCATTCGTTGAGATTAGTCATGTGTTGAAATAAAATATATTAAATAAGAAATATATATATTCATGTGTTGACAGTACTCATTCGTTGAGATTAGTCATGTGTTGAAATAAAATATATTAAATAACAAAAAATATATATATATTCATGTGCTGACAGTACTCATTCGTTGAGATTAGTCATGTGTTGAAATAAAATATATTAAATAACAAGAATATATATTCATGTGTTGACAGTACTCATTCGTTGAGATTAGTCATGTGTTGAAATAAAATATTCATGTGTTGAAGAAAAATATTCATTTGTTGAATAAAATAAAGAAGTTATTGAAATATATAAAGCCGTGTTGGTTAGATATGCGCCATTTTGACGCGAGCGATATTTATATCGATTATATTCAAATATCGAAAAGGAAGTGATTTCAAATTATAACGTTTTGAAAATATTATCATTTATATATATATCGATGATGTGGAATATTCAATTTTGATTTAAAATTGAATATGAAGTTGAAATCGTTTTGAAAACAAATTTAAAATAATTTATAAAATATGTTTAGAATTGAAATCGATGAAATATATATAATATATATATTATATATATTAAATGGCCTGAATCGAATGCGCCGCGCCGCGGCAGTTCGTGAATTTCGACCATTGACTTCGAATTGACGTTACGGGAGATCCGTCCGTCGGATTCTTCTGAAACCGGGACCGTTGGGTTCGTATCGAAAAGAGCTTTCCAATGAATATTATAAATTTGAAATCTAACGGTTGGATTTGGAGATACGTCCAAATAAAATTTAGAAAAGGTCGCTGTAAGTGCAGTTCGACGACCGTTATTGGAAATCGACTGTACGGGCCGTGATAAAATTATTAAAAATATCAATAATTTGTGTATAATCATAATAAATGATTTAGAAAGAACTGGGATGAAAAACTCCATATTTGAAAGGATAAAAATATATTTTTATCGAAATGAACTAGTTATGAACTAGAATTTAAAATCCAATATTTTTAAATAAATAAATTGGATTCGAAGTGGTTTGAAAAATAATCAGAATTTTCAATATACGTATTGGAATGGAATTGAATCGAAATTATCTTCGGGATATTTCGATGTTGAATTTCGTGATTATACAGATATGGTTATGGAAATTTGAAAGATATATTTATATCGTTATTTCCAATACGATATTTGTTGATTTCAGAATTCGATATTGAATATAAGCCGATATATTTTCTATTCAGAGCCTTGTATTTAATATTGAATGTGATTTGGGTTTGTCGTGAATGGTTACTTCATTAACACTGTTCTTGAACCCAGGTGAGATAAAATTAAATCTTTTTATTTAGATTTAATGAAGTGAACCAATTAATTTATATTTAATTGGGATTGAAGTGAAATTGATTTTTGGGTTTATCGTGAACAGTGTTTTAAATAACACTTGTTCTTTAACCCGATTAACAATGGAATGAGATTATGGGTTGTCATGGATGGTTTCTTTAATAATACTGTTCTTAGACCCAGTAGAGTTAAGAAAATAAGAAACTAACTGTAGGTTAGTTAAGATGAATGGTTTCCTGGTTATTGATCTGATGTTGGTTTAGGCCTTCGGGGTTAATATTTGGGGAATTGTTCTCTTACTAGTTTACGGTTAGTGACTGATGAATTGGAATGAGGCGTATGTTGTGTTTGTGTAACATTTGTTTATTATATATGCGGGTTATTCGGAAAGGCCCGGTTTATACCCATTCTGAATAACCGAGACGATGATACGTCGAAGATGAAGACGGTGGATATGCGAGAAATTAAGTTCCTCCGGTTTCGTTCAGACCCAGAAAGACCTTATATGGACTGTATGTCTGACATTGGATTTCATTCTGTGTGACTGATATCGGTTTCATAGAGTGGTTTGCCTGTGTGGCATGCTAAGATGCAAATGATCAAGGCTTCAGTTGAAAAGCAGAGTCTTGTGTAGCGTTGATTCACGAGTTTCACACCCGGTATGAACCAAAAACGGGAGAAAGGACTCAGGGGGAACATGCGTCTCTTTCTAGTTAGAGGTGGTGTCGGTGCTTAAACTGGCTGACATTTATATACTTTTCACCTGTGTGGTTTTTGGAATTGGAGGAGCCTCGGTTATATCGGTTTCGGCCGATGCTTCTGGTCGGCAGACGGTCCAGACTTACGCCCCATAGGGCGGGGAGACGTATTGTTCAGGACTTCGTTTAATCCACATCGGTGGACCGGCCCTGATGATCCAAGGCTTGTCTGCGCGCTTTCCTGAGACATGGACTAGATTGTCTCGAATTTGGTGAGGATCTTACCCCTAGCCTCGGTTCATACCATAAATGATAACCCAATTTCCAATACGTGACATTGCGGTTTTGATTGTATACCTATATATGGCGACATAGTGGTATGGGGCACTTATGCCGTCTATGATTGATATTTATGATTGTATATAAAATTAGAAACTAACTGGAAACGAGCTAAGATGAATGGTTTCGTGAGTATTGGTCTGGTGTTGGTTTCGGCCTTCGGGTTTAATACTTAGGGAATCGTTCTCTTACTAATTTACAGTTGGAGTCTGATTTAGAATTAAAAGATGAAATTTAGTGTATCAAGCATTCTTTGGCTGTTATAAGGTAAAAACCCTATCCTCCGGCTTGCGTTGCATTGTGTGATGGGACCTGGGTCTTATAACAGCTTCATTGTTCTTTATTTAGCATTGCGCTGTTTGTTTATGCACTGGAATTATCGGGGTAAAAACCCGTTCTGTGTTATACGGCGTTGTCCCTTGATTTACCGAACTTTTAAAAAACCAAATTTATAACTGTTTTAGTTCTCACACCAGTCACATGACTGACCTGGAGTTTATTGTTTTAACCTAAACTCTGGGTGCCCTTATTTTCCGCATGGGCAGCTAGTAGTTGGGTTTTGCAGATTTAAATTCATAGGATCTTGGTTTTTAGCTGAAGTGATACTCGGAAAGCTCTGTATCCGCGTATTCCTTTCATTTATGTTTTGTATTATTTTTCCGCTGCAGTAATGTATTTAAATCTCTGATGTTTTATAATGCGTAATATTTATTCATACTCTGTAAATTCTTGTATTCTGATGGAATTGTTGTAATATACAATGAAATGTTCTTCTGTCTGGGTTCTGATTTGTCTTGTCCTCAAAGCAATCCGTGCTTTCCTTACCGGGGAAGTTCGGGTCATTTCAATGGTGGTGGATGGGAGCTTCAGGAACGTGTTTTAGTATGGAAGGAGAGCAAGAAGTAAAGTAGTGCGTGGGCTTAAGTTGCCAACAGTAAAAAAAATGTGAAAGTGGATGGCTGCTTGCATGGGAGGGTGTGTGGAAGAAAGGGGCGTGGCGTTTAAAGTATTGGGGAGTGGGGAAGGATACTGTGAAGGAATTGAAAATGAGTTGGAGCAGTCCAAATATTCATTAGTGTTGAAGATGAATGGCGTGTTAACGTTGCTTAGCTGGAGCGGTTTTCATAGGGTTCGTTGCTTTGGTAAGATAACGAGGAGGTGGTCATAGCAGCACCAGTTGCAGGTGGTCCTACTTCGCTGTGTTGGCACAACGATGGATCAAAGGAGGACCAACCACATATTTAAACCTTACAACGGTAATTTTTATGAATTAATTATTTAGTTAATAAATAATTATAGTTATATATATAACCGTATAATTGTTCAAGCCATAACTTCATCCCACATTAACAGAATCACGCGAAATTAGCTTCGTTGGAATCACGTTAAAAAGTACTACATTACTGGACCGGTTTGGAAGGGTCTGAGAGCAGTTGGATTTTTATTTAATTTTAAACTCCAGTTTAAAATTAAACCAGATAACGCGTGAATCGACCGTTGAAACACAAGGTGAGTTAATTCTCACAATTTCTGAAATTCTATGATGTGTTAAATTCATATTAAATTATAATTCACCGTTAATCATAGAATTGGTTGATTGAATGCCTTGTTTGCTTGTTAGATGGTTGTCGACAAATTTTATTTGTCATCTTGGATGATTTTGTTTAAAATAATTATTTCATAATTATTACCGGTGATACAGGGAAGGACAGGTTGGAGGGATCCGACCGGATTCCTCAAATATTTTTGTTTGTTGTTTATTTACCCATATTATTCAGATATGAACTGTTTACCCCAAACAACATTATATTTTAATGTTGATTATTGATTTTATATTTAACGTTGAATTGAAAATCAACGTTGGGTGATGTTTTTAATCAATAACCAGTATTGATTAATATGTTGGCAGCAAATGATCTGAACGTTGTTTGTAAAACGTTAGTTCACTGTCAGGTGAATCGACGTAAGTTCAATTGTAAAATTTATTTTTAATTGACGTAAAGTTTTTAAAGGTGATTTTTTTTTTGAAATAAAAGATTTAAAATAAGATGATATTTATAAATAGTTACATAATAATTAAAGTAATTTACTTCGTAAAATAGAAGTAAATTGAGAAGTGATCGACTTTCTAAGTAAATCGTGTTAAGAGCAAGGATATACTAGGAATATAAACAAGTTGTGAAGCTAGTATATTGGTTAAGAAAATGCTGCTAAACGATTGAATTAGAGCGAAGAAATTGAAAGAAGTTTCCAAAATAGAAAGGAAATGTTGTAAAGGATTGAAATAAGATTTCTGTTTATTAAATCATTTAAAAGGTAAATGGAAAGTGATTTACAAATAAAGAAGATGGACGGATTCATATAAGAAAGGTTTATAAGTAGATGTTAGAAACGAAGCCGAGTTTTGAATCAACGATTATAAAGAAGATTTATGATTCAAGTAAATAAATTGAAGAGGGGGATTGATAGGCAAGTACCAAGTTCTAAACAAGTTTTTGAATTAAATAAAAATAAATTGAAATGTGATTTAAAAAGGGAAACGATTTACGAATTCTATAAGAAGATTTTAAAATAGAATCCATGTTTGTAAAGAAGATTTAGAAAAGGGATTTAAACTAAGACAATGAACTTAAATCGGTTTTATTTAAGGAATTGGGTTGAATAAATTGATTATAAATTGAAAGAAGATATGTAAAAGCAAAGGGAGTTTTAATTCAGTAAGTACTTGAATAAAAAGGGTAAAAGGGGATCTAGTTACGCCAAATAGAGGGATGATTATTAAAACCATGTTCTAATTAAAGTGGCAAACTGAAGTGATAGTGAGTGGAACGATATGTTTATGTTTCAAACTCTTATTTATTCTGAGATAAGAACATTGTCGATCGAGGTCTGTGAGGTAATTAAAATACCCCAACTTGAACGACTTCACCATTCTCAAGGAATGATATTAGTTTGAAACGGTAGGAGCGCTGGAATTTGTTTTGTTCAAGGGAAATACGACAATGTTATTGTCGAGATTATTAAACTAGTGGATTAAATAAAACAACGTGGAATTTAACATTGGGTAAACTCAAGCATGAATTAAGAATTGACTATTTTCCTTGAGTTAAGATATAAGATGATTTTCGCAAGGCTAAAGATAATGTAAGAGATTTTACAAATTTATAGTGATGATTCTGAAATAAGAGAATGAAATGGCGTTTGGTAAACAACGATATGATATTAATTTTCACATAACGATAATGAGATTCGAGGTAAGAGAAGATGGAATCGATTTCTAAGGATCGATAAAAATCGTTTAATAAATGAATCAGAGCTGCTAATATACTTGATCGTATTGTTTAACATTGATAGTTAAAACACCAAACTATCAATGAAATATATTGACCTTTTTGACGTGTTGTTTCGAAGAGACCGGGATGGGAACTAGACCCAAAACCACTTCGATTCAACGTTACGTACGAAACTAACTATGGAGATGGAGCATTGAAGACCGTAGATCTTCATGAAGCGGAAGAACTACTTATAATCTCTGGTTAGCTCCCAGAGATACACTACGGTTCTATCGTGACTGGAATCTATGGATTGCAAGGACTTCTCGCTACTGATCCTTGGGGTGGTTCCTATATAAGGATGCAGTAGGAGAGTGCCTTCGGTTCATCCTGTTCCCGGGTGACGTGACGATGTAGAATCCAAAGCAAATGGTATCCAGATGGTTCAAAAGTCGATTATAACCTCGAGCCTCATCAACCGGGAAATGACAAAAATCAGGCAGGCAGCATGGCTATGTGGGTCGCGCCCATTAGGGTGTACTGTCACCATCTAGAGAATATTCATATTTGTTACTTCTTTTTATTTCTGTATCTCCCGGGGATTACGGTGGTCGCGCGACAAAAAGCCGTGAGGGTGACAACATATTCGATACACTCAAGAGAAATGAGTGGTCGGTCATGTGTGGGCCGGGTTGCAAGACGTTCTTGTTGAACCCAGTGTATTCGTCTCTAGAGATATACCATCGGCAGGTGGTCCCATACCTTGTCATAGTCGGAAATCCAATCTCCAATAAGTGCCTGCGGTTTTGATTATATACTATATATGTAGAACGTGAGATGCAAGCGTTCTACTAGATTGATATTTATTTGTGACTTGATAGACACTATCATAATATCAGAAAAGATATTGATTTCAAAAGTGTTTGGGTTATGGTAAGGTAAAAACCGTCCGTGTTTATGTGTGGACTGGTCTTACTATTATCTTTTCTTTTCAGAAAGGATTTTCAAAGTTAAACAAAGTATTCCAGACTGACCCGGTGAATTTTGTTTTAAACCAATTGTGCTCGGGTCACACCGAGTATATTAACAGGTCAGGTATCGTTGAATATCCTAGAGTTGGAAGCAGGAGGCTTCACCGTTAATTATTCAAAGTTATTTCCTTTGTGTCTGATATATGATGTACTCTGATGATTGGTATGTATATATATATATGCAGTTTCTTTTTGTATCAAGAGATTTGATATTATACTTTATTCGTTCCGCTATGAGATTCTGATGTTCTTCTTCCTTTCTTCTATTCTAATATTTCTTTCTTTCTCCTCTCATCCTCTAATTTCTTCCTCATAACATTCAGGTGTTTTCGATGCTTGAATATCGACATGGTGTTGTGTGACGATTTTCGGGGTCGAAAATCCCTGGGTCGTTACATTCTATTTTTGATTTGATTTGAGATTTTAAAATCGTTGAATTCAATTTAAGTTAAGTTTGAATATTTATTTATAAATATTGGAATTTGACATTTTTTGTAAATAATACCAGAATTCGAAAATATTAATTTTATTTGAGTATGTAATGATTGTAATGAATTTATGTTTGTTGTAAATTGAAATAACTTGCATTGATTGTAATGATAACTAAGTATGGGTATGTTATTAAAGATAGAGATGTGGACTTTAATATTAAATTATATGAATTAAATGAAGTCAATGAATTTGTAATTAAAACTTTAATGATTTAAAGTTTTGAAAAATTTACAGTGAAAACTTAATTGAATGGTAAATTATTGAAATTCAATCTATTATGTAAATTATGACTTGTTTTGATTCCAAATAAATTTGTGATTTGTCTAAATTGATTGACGGTGAAAGTTGGAATTGATATAATATATTTAATGAAATTGGTAGCGTTATTTGTAATTATTATAAAATTGGAATTTGGTAAATAATGAAAAATTTAATTAACAGTTAATGATATATCTTTTACTTACGTTTTCATATATATATATATAGTTTTTTTTTATTATCATTCATTGTTGTAAATGGTTGCATTATCATGCACATTATTATTTCAAATTTCAATGAAAGAACAACAAATCTTATACTTCCTTTTATGATGGGCTAATTAATGTTGGCATTGAATGTAATGTAACAAATAAAAGGATAATTAAAAATTCTTTAATTTCCTGTAATTAATTGAGCGGACCAGCATTTATCCTTTATCAATTAGCTTTACGTTGCTTGATATGTTTGCCTATTACATTGATACTAAGATAATATTTCAGGGGCTAAATCAATGTTCATACAAATAATAATAATAACGGTATATGGAAAATATCAAGAAAATATCTCCCCATAAATAGAAATGAACTTTCAACGTTTAACCTAATTTCTCCAATTCTATTTCCTGTAGCCGCCTCGCCTTATTTTCGCTCATAAGAAAAAGGCTGTTTCTTTTCCAATTTTCAACAAATAATATAAAATCAGTCTCTCCATGAAATCAAATGGAAATTTATTCGTTGGACTCATATGGCGACGGGCTTCGCAATGATATGCCTAAGCTTGAACTCGATGGAAACTTGGTAGCTCAACATTTTTACAGTAAATCTAGGGTTCCAAAGCATAAGGAGTTGAACCAGATTCACGCGAATCGGATATCATATTTGGATTCACGGTGGAAAATAGCATCATATGGAAAAATTTGAATGGATTTGGTGATATTTTTTGTCACAAACATGTAGGAGCAGCGAGCTTTTGAGGACGTGAACGCATTTTGTGAGGATAGCCGAGCTTAAGAAGATGGTGATGTAGAGGTAGAGTTCGAGAAGAGAAGAACAACGATGTAAACGATTCGAATTTTCGTTAAGCGAAGGGGAAGGGAGGGAGTAGAGAAGGCTAATGTTTTAGGACTTGGATCTGTTTTATTTTGCTGTAGAGAACGTGTGGGAGAAGGAGGGATGATGATGTGGCATAGAGGTGAGGTGTCTTTATTATTATTTTATTCCAGTTTAAAATCAAATCCGTATAACTTGTAACGCATATAACTTTTTCATACTAACTCAGATTGATGCGCGGTTTGTTGCATTGGAATCGTATTGAAATTCCGGACGACATAGAGTTAATTTGGTTGGATTTGGAGACTATCAAATTTTCGTCCTATTTTGGAGTTCAAACGCATTCGGAATCAAAGGTGAGTGATTAAACCCACTCACGCGTAACTAAAGTATTCTAATATTAGTTAAATTAATATCGTGTCATGATATGATTGTATGGATTGATGTTTGGCAATTTAAATTGCATGTTTATATTTATTTGTATCGATAGTGTAGTCAAATTTGACTGTTAATATAATTCTACAGTTAGGATACAAATTCGAAAATTAATTTTTGTTTAAAACCTGACATCTGAAAAATTGAAAATTTATATGATATTGGACTGTTTGTATGTATTGATGTGATGAATGGCGTGAATTTGACATGCTTGACCTATTGATGTTAGTTGTGTGAATCTACCTGTTATTCATATATGACCATTGTTTGTGCTGATTAATCCCAATCATTTACCCTAGATGTTACGGGCATCGAATAAACCTGGGATTAATCATTAAAATGAATTAAGAACGTAGGTTGAAATGATAAATACCTATGACCCTGATTTGGATTGAAATGATATATATCCTTTCCCAAAATACTAAAATTAAAATTTAAGTATCACTTGGCCATAGGATAGAAAATTATATACGGACACCGGTTGGTTAAATAAAAATTTGTTTTAACCACGAATTTAGAAATGTTGGGTTGATGTTTTATAAATTGATTTCTTTTGAACTTGAACTTTGGGTTTTGAAATATAAGCAAAAGATAAATAATTTAGTGTTGTAACTGAAGCTATGAAAATGAAATTTAATCTGAATCGAATTTATTAAAATTGAATTGTTTCACCTACCTTTGAAATTTATTATGAATCAACATTGATTTGAATTATATATGGATTGTGAACTCGATATTTGTTAAAATTGTAATCATTGAAAATGAGAATCTGATTTGGAATGTAACTATTTGAATTAATTTGATCGAATAAAAATGAATGTAAATTGGAAGTTTAATCGATGAAATTATTGCATTTGATTTGGTTGAATTGAAGTTGAAATATGACTTCAAGTTAATTAAAAATTTTAGAGAAACGATTCTAATTCCAACAGTAGTATTTTATACCATTTTATAAACTATTTTAATATTAATCGTTTTTTTACAAACTATTTTACTTTATTTATGATTTTATTTTATAAATTATTTTATAAATGCTATTTATTTTATAAATTTCTTTAATGTTTTAACTATGTATTTTAATAAATTTGATAAATTCTATTTTAATTACAAACTACTTATTTTCAAACTATTTCAATTATATATCTAAACTATTTTAAACATACTGTTAACTATTTTAATATTCAAATTATTAAAGTTGGAATTGTTTCAAGATTTTAATTGGTTTATATGGAGATTTTAGTATGAAAAATATTCTATGTTGAATATTGAATGATTTTGAAAATCTGATATTTTTGATATGAAGTATGAACCTCTTCAAAATGTAAAAGAACAGACCGGTGTGAAAAATGTAAACGATTGGTTGTTAAAGAGACCGGGATCGGATATTGTCATACTCTCTGCCAATACCGAAAACCACTTTAACAACTGTGTACGCGGTGGAGTTCAAGAAATGGTGTTGGATGGATTTGGAGGCGATTACTGGATTTGAAGAAAGAGAACGATGATGGATATCCTTAACCTTCTAGTCATAATTAAAATGACTAAAACAGGGCTACACCGTGACCAAGTGGGGTTAGCTACCTCCATCGGCAACACTTCTTCCTTTATTACTATAGTCCCTCAGTTTGATTGATTTGATTTGATGCGCATCCGTGATTTGGGAGTGATGTCCGAGGTGGGCGGTAGTCGTGGCTATGCGTTACCACCAGTCCGGGCGTGCAACTAGTATATTCATACTCTGGGCATTCCTAGTGTGCCTTGTCATATTATCCTGACGAGCCCCCTACGATTTTGATTTGGCGTTGTCGTATCACGGCGCATCCCTATCCGCCGACGTACTGGTGTGTTATATGCAAACTGTACGGCAACGGTATAAACGGTGTAAGGGTAATAATGGTAACCCCGCTTACACTATTTTAATATTTTATATTTAACCATAGACATTATTATAATAGCGTATTATATTATATAGTATTAGTTTGACGGATCCTTAGGAGATGGAAAATTCCCGTAACATCTCTTAAGTTATTGCACTCATATTATTACATAAAATTTGATTTAACTAATATGAGAATGATTTAGTTCTGATCCGAGTTCTTGTTGTGTTTCTTTTTATGTAATATGCCCGGGTCAACTTGAGTTTTCAGTCATTGAAGACGACGTTAGGAAGATGAAGTTGGAGCTTGCCAGAAGTATTATTATTTATTTCCGCTGCAAATATTGGCATGTTTATTATAGTTAACTCTGGTAATTGTCGTAAAATATAATCAAATGTTTGTTTTAACAGCTTCATAAATTGTTATTTAATTATTATATTTTGTCCTTTCGCTGCGAGATTCTGTGTTTGTCTTTCTACTTCTCTTCTTTTTCTTATTTTAATCCCAATAACTATCCGTATTTTTGATCTGTTTATGTCGACATTAAGGATCATTGTCGATTTGAACGGTCGAAAATCTCGGATGTTACAGTTTTCTCGCATCTTCTTCATCCAATAATGTCGTGCCAACCGCATATCATTTTTGTGTGTGTCTAATTCAGCCTGTATTTCAAGATAAAAAGTGGAATAACATTTAACTATAAATGATAAACAGTTAAAAGCCAACAAAATTGAATTCAAAATGAAAATTATAAAATATACTTACAAGTACATCATGCGATATACACTCTACTATGTGACGAGGGATATTATCCCACTTCGGTTAACAAGTTGACTTCTTACCCCGGTACACCACTTTAGAAACATCTAGTACAACCTTTGATGGTCGTAGGTCAACCACTGTAACGACCCACCTTCTTGACCATCGAAAGTCAACACTAATTAAGTCCATTATACTTCAATGTCATACATTCAATCCTCGAAAACATAGATTGTTAGGGTGAAAAGAAAAAGAAAAGAACAGAAGAAACACAAAATCTAACAGCGGAAACAACATAAAATAAAGAAAAATAAAAGAACAGAAGAAGCACAGAATCTCACAACGGAAACAACATAAAATAATAATAATAACAAATGAATTGTCACTCCAAGATACAATGTACAATACAGTTAAAAACAAATCCTACTAGTTGGACAGTTATAAAATTCTGACCTTATAATGCTGATAGGTAAAATAAACTACAACGAAAATAAAATACGGTGACAAAACAAACTTCCAACTCTACTCCATGAGTTCCACATCCAACAGAAGACCACCTAGAAACAAGCTCGGTCTGACCAGAGCATTATAATAAAATAATATATGGATCAGTTTGGAATTCCAACACGAGAAAACTCATGTAATATGAAACATACAGTTATTCTATGAGACCACGTCATTGGTCCCGGAATAAGTTTTTACCTCGTAAGAATAACATAAACGAATAAACACCAACAAAAACCAAATCACCGTAACAACAAGGAATGGGTGTCATAAATAAAATTTGGCTAAATATAAGTAATAACAGTACAACACCCCATTGAGAAGTGTTCATGACCCTTATCGATGGAAGCTAAGAAACTGATCCAAAAATATGGATCGAATAAGGAAAAAGGTTAATTTTCCCAAAATAATTTGATTGTACAACTTACTTTGGACTATGCCACTTCCAACAACATTCAATCTCACCATGGATACAAATAATTAAACATCGCGGAGGTTTTATTCTACCGATGCAATTACAATAGGAAAACTCATAAATTCGAAATCAAGGGAACAAAATGATAATTTTTCCAACAAATGACTAAGAGGGTGCGTCTACCTTATCGAAGTGTACACCTCTAGAATATGCTTGAGAACTACACCATTTTCAAAAATGTACTTGCTGAACCCCGCCAACTTTACTGAGTATTTCACATCTTGTGCGCTTACAACCAAACCAATCATAGAGTATTGTAAATTACCCTAATGGGAGCAACCCCACATATCTAGACGTTCATTCGCTCTCTGAATTTAGTCATTTACAGCAAAGGATAGCAATGCTCAAAGAGAAACAGGTCGTTTTGGTTTGACGATACAACTCAAGAAAGCTGAACCAATAGTTGTTAAATCAACTACCAAGAATATTAAAACATGATTGTAAATGGGAACTAAATCACATTCCCTTATCACTATTTACCGATCCTAAACTTATACTATCTCTTAGTTAAAAATAAAGTCGGACAAGTTGAGGTAGTGTTACCCTTAGGAATCATCCGAATAATGTTTTCAAACTTCGAGATAGAGGAAAGTTTTTATAATTCGACATCTAGTGATAAGAGTATAACTAAATATTTTTCATATAAGCGATATCATTTATGGAAATTTCTTTCCATATTCGTATCGAAACCTTTTTAAACTTCAAAACTCAAACTCACATATCTCGGATATTTGAACGAAAAAAATATTAACGATATTCTTTAAAATATTAGTTTCAAAGAGATATTATAATTCTAAGTGTATTTTTAAAAGAAAAGCCGAAACCAATTGTTAAATCAAAACATAGATTTTGATAACCCAAAACAATTCACACTTAGATTAAATTTCAAACTATTTTTTATTCAAATGTACATCCCATTTTAAACTATAATTTAAGATCTAAACGATATTATTTATCCAAAAGAATATTTTATTAAATTTAATTGTTTTAATATACTTAAACTAAATATTGACATTCGAGAAGGACAATTTCAAAAATTCCTTTTTATAACTTGAAAACCCACGTTATATATTTTAGAGGGAAATAACCAACTACTAAATTTGATTATAAATTCAAACAACATTGATTATCCCAAAAGGATAGCTAATCGCACTTATGGTCTTTAATAACCATTAAATCAACTATTTTCAAACCTTCTTATAAATTACTTAATTATTCTTAAATCTTTTATACTAGATAAACTGAAGTTGTTTTTATACATTTCATTAAGTAAACTCAACTTCGTTTTAAAAACAACATAGAAAAAATAGGATCAATCAAATTAAAAACGATATTAGTTCAAGTAAGTTATTGGAACTAAATCATCATTTATTAAAATGATTATTAAGTTTCAATTAATCACTAATTACAATAATCAATAAAGTTTCAATGACTATAATAATTAATTCAATTCAAATAACATTGATTAGAATGAACAATCAATTCTCCATTTGTTACTTATGTAGAATCAGACTCAATTATCATTTGTTAAAATAGATAATTCAATCACATTATTATTAACTCAAACAATAAATATATTTCTAAATATCATTAGTTAAAATGATAATTTTATTCAAACATCTATTTTTGTGAAAACCTAAGCTTATATCAAACAAAACGATTAATTTACTGTAACGGCCGAGAAAATTTCGACACTCGAATTTTCAACAATAATACATAATCTCGTATTAGTTGCCAAAAATTCAAGTATCGAAAATCTAGACTGTTAATAGAAAGAAGTTAGAGGATGAGAAAGATAAGATAGAACTAATAGAATAGAAGAATAAGAAGAACATCAGAATCTCACAGCGGAACGAGTAAAATATAATATATCAAATCTCTTTATACAACAAGAAACTGTATATATACATACCAATCATCAGAGTACATCATATATTAGACACAGCGGAAATAAACTCTAGATAAATAACTGTGAAGCCTCTTGCTTCCAGCTCTTGGACTCCAAGCGGAACTGAACCTGTAAATGTACTTGGTCTGACTCGAGCACATTTGATTTAAAACAAAATTCACCCCGATCATTCTGGAATACTTTCAGTGATAAATTCACAATAAATACTTGCTTACTTTATAAATCACTTTTGAAAGAAAAAGATAATAGTAAGACCAACCCACACATAAACAAAAACGATTTTTACCTTACTATAACCCCAAAACAGTTTTGATATATCAAAATACAGTAATATTATGATAATGTCTATCAATCACAAATAAATAACCAAGTAGCAGAACGCTTGCATCTCACGCTCTACATATTTATTAATAATCGAAAATCGCATGGCGCTTATTGGAGAATGGATTCCAACAGACAAGGTATGGGATCACCTGTCGATCAGCGTACTCTAGATGGTATACACTGGGGTTCAACAAGAACGTCTTACAACCCGACCTCACATGACCGACCACTCATTTAGCTTGAGTGTATCGAATATATTGTCACCACAGTTGTTGGCCATCCGACCGTAATCCGAAGATACAGAAACGAAAAGAAGAACAAATATGAATTTTCTCTAGATCGATGACAATACACCCTGCTTGGGTATGACCCAACTAGCCATGCTGCCCTGCCCGATTTCTTTCTCTTTCCGGGTGATGAGGCCAGAGGCTACGTTTATCTCAACTGGTCATCATTCACTTTGAATGCCAAATCATCAGATCCGTCAAATCACTAATTGATGACCACAAAAATACCTTAGCAGTTAAGCTAAGAGAAGCGCCCCCCTCCGCTACTAACTATGGTACGTTTGTAATAATCAACGTACGTGAGTTTTTCAGGAAATACTCTGTTAGACATTTGTCCATACAAGTCATCCAGGAATAGGATGAACCGAAGGCACCCTCCTACTGCACCTTAGGATTCACCCTATAGATCAGTAGCGAGAAGTCCTTGCAATTCATAGATTCCAATCACGACAGAACCACAGTTTATCTCGGGGTGCGAACCCGAGATTATAAGTAGTTCTTCTGCTTCATAAATATCTATGGTCTTCAATGCTCTATCTTCATTTACTGCAATTTAGTTTCGTATACGCAACGTTGATTCGAAGTGGTTTTAGGTCTGGTTCCTAGCCCGGTCTCTTCGAAACAACACGTCAAAAGGTTTGATAATATATTCTATTGATAGTCGGGTTTTTACTATCAATGTCAAATAGTATGTTAAGTATATTGGCAGCTCAGACCCTATTATTTAAAACCATTCATTTAACTCCTTTATCGAATTATTCAAAATCACTTTATTGATTTAGAATTCGATTTCATCTGTTTATCTCGACTAATGCTTTACTTCCGTTATTTGGAATCAACAATTAAATTCACTATACTCTGCTTTACTAATATTGCCATTTATATAAACTTCTTTTTATTTCCCTTCTTGGAAATGTTACGTCATATTTCAAAATTCCCTTAGCCTTTCTTCACTTTCATAAATAACGATATATATTGTAACGGCCAGAAAAATTCGACGCTCGAATTTTCAGCAGTAACATGAAATCCTGTATTACCTGTCAAAACCCAAGTATCGAACTCTGACTGTTAATAGAAAGAAATTAGAGGATGAGATAGAAAAGATAGAACTTATAGAATAGATGAATAAGGAGAACATCAGAATTACACAGCGGAATTAATCTCACAGCGGAATTTCACAAAATACATAACATATTACATAACAGACTTTGTTACATCAGAGTACATCATTCGAATACAACATCATACGTGATACTGGCCCAATACATAATTTGGATACTTAGATATAACTTCTGGACTGGTTCTTGAACTCCTACTCCACGATACTTCAAAAGAGTTCCATTAGATACCTGGATCACTTGTCTACTCATAACAAGTGTTATGAGTACCCAAGAGTTTAGGAAAACACAGAAAATAAACTCTGGGTCAGTCAGGGGACTGGTGTGAGTAAACACAGTTAAAAGATGTAAACAGTGTAGTAAGAATAAGGTTTTCAGATCCTTTTACTTTAGAAATATTTAGATCAATCCATAACTAATATATGGATAACGACCAGTATTTTATATCAAAACGTTTGATATTACGATAGTTCTTATCAAATAAATAATCATATAGTGAAACGCTTGCATCTCACGTTTACGTATATAGTATAAAATCAAAAGTCGCAGAGCGCTTATTGGAGATTGGATTCCGACAGACAAGGTATGGGAGCACTTGCCGATCAGTGTACTCTAGAGAGGATACACTGGGGTTCAACAAGAACGTCTTGCAACCCGACCACACATGACCGTCCACTCATTTAGCTTGAGTGTAACGAATATATTACCACCTCTACGGTTGGTACCAACATAACCGTTCCCGGGAGATACAGAATTAAAAAGAAGTAACAAATATGAATATTCTCTAGATGGTGATAATATACCCTACTTGGGTATGACCCAACTAGCCATGCTGCCTAGCCCAACTTTTGTTACTTTCTGGTTGTGAGGTTTTTGAGGTCACGTTTATTCTTCTAGTACATCCGGTCACCATTCACTTTGAATGCCACATCATCAAACCCGTCAATCACTAGTTGATCTTCCCAAAAATATTACGGGTATAAAATCTAAGAGAAACGAATTTCTCCACCACCAGACGAAATACCTTGAAAAGATCGTCTTATGTGATCTATTAGGAATACTCTGTCAAACACTCGTCCATACAAGTTGTCTTGGGACCGGACAAACCGAAGGTACTATTCAAGATAGCCCTTGTATATCCCCGTCTTCAATTATCTTTGAAAATCTCTGACACGCGACGTATAAATCGAATCGAAGTGGGATATTAATCCCGGACTCTTCGAAATGATCAGCGTAATGTTTTTTTTTTTAATTGAACCACTAAAATACGTGCTCCACACACGGTAATTTGTACAATAATATTAGTTCGTTTATTTCGCCAATTATTTGAAATCAATACCTTTGTCTCACTTTATAAATATATTTAAATCGTCTTTATTTCAATCTTTTAAATAGTCTCTTGATTTAAACTATATTTATTGACCTTGCTTGATTAAAAATGATATTCCAATGCTTATTTAAAACAATTGAGTTTATTTCACATAATGTGATCAATCATCATTAGTTACTCACAACCTAACGTTGATCATAGCTCGATTATTTTGTCTTAAAATAATTCTCTGGATTTTATAAATAAGTAAATATATACTTTATCCATTTGAATTAACTTAAAGGAATATATAAATTTAATTCTAATAAAATAGCTTATTTAATTCCGACAACGTACAACTCTGTTCACTACTGCCGACCGTCCGTCATCTGTTCTCTTCAGGTTTCATCATTTAATACAGACACCGCTCCCCTTCTATTCCTTTTAGATGGATATATTTTTCTCATATCTAAATATTAAATTTTAATTTAAAGAAAGAACTCTTTTATATAAATTTCAACAATCCCTTTTTATTATTTTATACTTTTACCTTCTATTTCTTATTATTTCTTGACCTCTCTTTCACTTTTATCGTTTCCCTATATTTAATTGCAGCCCAACAGGTCTTAGCCCCAACCCCTCTTCTTTTCTTTAGTCTATTTTGTTTGTTTAATTATTTTGGCCCAAGAGGGCCAAATGCCAACCCTTGCCTAAAATGTCAGTCCGTTCACCCTTCTTTTGTCTGTCACCAAATTTACCTCCCTGCTCCATTTAACTGTTTCGTTTCTCCTGTCATACTATCTTTTTTATATTGTTCTTTGCGAAGGATTGAGCCAAGTCCATTCGTTCTCAGGCTAGTTAAGCATCCTATAAAATCGATAGCAAATATCTAGCAGATTGTATTGTTCCATCTTCAACCGTCCCTCCTTGTAGTGCTGATATAGTGAACATTATTTCTCGGATGAATGCATCGCCATAATTGTTCTCCAGTTGACCGTTTACGTACTCTTCGGTCTGTGATCAACACCGGAATTTAGCTTAACTACAGGGCGACTTGATCTACGTCTAAGCTGTACCCTATCATCCGACAAACTAATTTTGTGTTCCCGTTACTATCATTAAAGGCAACAATACGATTCAGACCTTGTATAACAACTGATAAAGTTGCTTCATTATACAAAACCTGCTCTTTACCCTGAGTATAATGGTCAGGACTGCGTTTGTTTTACAAATACAGTGCATATTCTAGTAAAACAAACGAGTTAAATAACCCCACCTAAAAACAAAGTATTGGATAAATGTATATATGATCACAAGCATGAAGCATGATCCAATAAATCACCTGCTGCTTCTCATTCAACAGTCCGCGCCCATTTTTTTTCCCTATCATTCTGCAAATCAGCCCTTCATGTTTGTACAGTACACACGTCTGGTACTACATGCACACTAAAGGAGACAGAATGTGAAAGAGAAATTTGTAATTGATGAATGTAAAAGATGGATAAATGTACATTAACGTTGGCTTATTTATACTATCGTTGCCAACGGTCTAATTATACAGTATTAACATAATGGGCTAAAGCCCAGCCCAATGACAAACTGATATATTGACTATGCTAAGCAGAAACCGTGCTTTATTTCCCACCCTCAATTCTATCTAGGGTTTTCGCTCTCCCTTCTGCGCCGCCACCATCTTCAATCTTCATTTCATCTCTGAATTTTGCAAAATTTCTCAGCGATAATGGCTTTGTGAGGGCATCGGCTCTTTGATATTGTGCAGGAACGTGGTTTACACTCAGTTTTCCAGATGCGGTTTGTTCTCGTACGAAGTACAGGTCAATTTCAATATGCTTTGTGCGGGCGTGTTGAATCGGGTTGGCAGACAACGATACAGTACTCAAATTGTCACACCACACTACTGGTTGCTTGTTGGGAAGAAACCCTAGCTCGTTGAGCAGAGAATTTATCCACATCACTTCAGCTGTCGTGCTTGCTAGCGATCTATATTCCGCCTCAGTGCTTGATCGAGAGATTGTTGGCTGTTTCTTCGAGCACCAAGAGATTGGGTTGCATCCCATAAATACACAGTATCCAGACGTCGATCTACGATCGTCTGGGTCAGACGCCCAATCTGCATCACTGTAAGCCTAGATATTTAACTCTTTGCTGCTTCTTAGTTTAATTCCATGATTAACAGTCCCACTTAGATAGCGTAGGATTCTCTTTACGGCTGTCCAGTGTTCATTGAGTGGCGTTTGCATGAATTGGCACACTTTATTTACACTATAACTAATATCAGGTCTGGTGATTGTTAAGTATTGTAATGCACCCATTATGCTCCTGTACTCTTTAACATTCTGAATGGCCTCTCCTTTGTGTTTAGATAGCTTTAGGTTACTAGTCATGGGTGTAGGCATGGGTTTGGCTTTATCCATTTTTGCTCTAATAAGAAGTTCAGTGATGTATTTACTTTGTGACAGCATGATTTCATCTTTTGAATTTTGAGTCACTTGTATTCCCAGGAAGTAGTCCAGGTTTCCCAAATCCTTAATGGAGAAGGTCTGATTTAAAAACTGAACTATCCTGTTGATCTCAGTCTGATCACTACCAGTAATTAAAATGTCATCAACATACACCAGTATAAATATGACTTCAGTTCCTTTTCTTTTAATATGCAATGAACTGTCTGACTTAGCTGTAGTGAATCCCAGCCTCATAAATGTGCCTTTCAGTTTATCATACCATACTCTTGATGCCTGTTTTAGACCATAGATGGCTTTGTTCAGCTTACACACGTAATTCATATTGTGGTTAGTCTTATACCCATCTGGTTGCTCCATATATACATCCTCCTGTAATTCCCCATTTAGAAATGCATTGCAAACATCAAGTTGTCTTATACACCAGTGTTTGTGTAAAGCTATACAGATAATAATTCTTATTGTAGAGTGTTTGATCACTGGGGAGAAAGTCTCTTTGAAGTCAAAGCCATATTCCTGTGTATATCCTTTTGCCACCAGTCTGGCCTTGTGTTTTTGTATGCTACCATCTGCTCCCCTCTTTAGTTTGTAGGCCCACTTACATCCTATGATGTTTTTGTTCTTTGGTGCAGTTACTAAACTCCATGTCTTGTTTTTAATTAAAGCTGCATACTCTTCCTCCATAGCCTTTTTCCACTTTGGACACTTTGCTGCTTCATTGTAATTGATAGGTTCTCTGTCCTCTATTGATGTAGAATACACTTTAGGCTTGAATATACCATGCTTGGCCCTTGTTATCATGTGATGTCTGTTTTGATCATGCTGCTCATCTTCACTGCTTGAGTTTGTGATGGTATTGCTGTTGTTATTGACTGATTCTGTATCTGTACTCTCATTGTTCCCATTATTGTGGTTAGTGTCATCTCCACCAATTATAGAATTAGCTGGACTGTAGATAGACCTGGTACTAGGCACACTTTCTTCATCCTCTTTCTCATCACACATATGTTGTTTGCTTGTGTTCACTATATGTTCTACTAACTCTGGTGGAGCCACAGTGCATCTCTCTGTGTTGATAATTCTTTTAGTGGTTTTGATATCCTTTTCTGCAAAAGGAAATATATGTTCATCAAACACAACATGTCTTGAAACATATAACCTCCCATCATTACTCAGGCATTTGTATCCTTTTTGGTTTTCACTATAACCAAGAAATGTACAAGGACTTGATCTCAAGCTCAATTTATGCCTGTTATAGGGTCTAAGACAGGGAAAACATAGGCAACCAAATGGTTTTAATTCAGAGTAGTCTGGTTTTGTATTGTGCATCATTTCATATGGACTTTTATATTTTAGGACCTTAGTGGGCATCCTGTTTATTAAATACACTGATGTCACAAAAGCCTCTGACCAAAATTTTAAGGGTACTGAGGATTGTGATATCAATGTAAGTCCTGTCTCTACTATGTGCCTATGTTTTCTCTCAACCAACCCATTCTGTTCTGATGTATGTGGGCAAGTCATTCTATGCAATATGCCTTTATGTTCAAAGAATTTCTTTAATGATTTAAACTCGCCACCACCATCTGTTTGCATGATTTTAACTTTACAGTTGGTTTGGTTTTCCACCAGAGTTACAAACTGTATTGTTATATTACAAGCATCTGACTTGTTTTTGAGTAGATAAATCCAAGTGTATCTAGTAAAAGCATCAACAAAAGAAAGATAATACCTGTATCCATGATCTGTTTTTACTGGTGAGGGTCCCCATAGATCTGCTGCAATGAGTTCTAGTGGTCTGTCATATTTTGTATCAGACACAGGAAAGGGCAGTTTATGACTCTTGCCAATTTGGCAATGTCTACACACAAAGTGGTCAGGTACACTGTTGTAATCAATTTTATTTTCATTTAATACATGTTTGACAGTTTTGATATTTGGATGTCCTAATTTGCAATGCCATTCATCAAAAGTTTTATACATGTTACTATCATTGGTAATAGGTTCAACATGAATATCAGTAGTAGTTTCAACATTATAACAATGATTTCCATTATCACTGACATCCCTTGTCTTCAGATTCTTGAACCTGTATAGTCCTCTATCCAAATTACCCTGTAGTAATATATTCTTACTTAGTAAGTCCCTAACAAGACAATAGTTTGGGTGAAACTCAAAGTATACCTGATTATCATTAGCAAATTGTGATACGCTAATCAAGTTTTTCTTAATCTTGGGCACTCTAAGTAAGTTATTTAAATAGAGCTCCCTTTTTCGCTTTATGTAACCACATCCAATGTGTGATATACCTATGGTTTCACCACTGCCCATTGAAACAGAACACATACCTGAATAGCTTTTGTTACCCAAGTTTAAATTCTGCAAGTTGTTTGTGACATGATTCGTTGCTCCTGAGTCTGGGTACCAGTCATCAAGGTTTATATCATCTGATTTGTTAGAGTCATCATTGTTGGATCCTTGTGTCTGCATTCTTGAACTTTCTGCATTAGTTCTTTGTTGTCCCACTTGTGCTGTATTGACATTTGGTGCTCTTTGATTTTGTTGATTCACATTGAATTCTGTATTAAATCTGAAGTAACACCTGCTTGCAGTGTGACCAAATTTCTCACAGATTTGACATTTTGGCCTGTTGTTGTTGCCAAACCTTCCTCCTCTGCCTCTGCCTCTGCCTCTTTGGCTTACATTTCCTCTAAAGAACTGATTTTCTTGTTTATTATTTTGACCAGCATTTCCTTTTTGCTGTCCTTTGTTTCTTGTCGTGGAGGCATAGTTGACAGAATACTCTGGTTGTGACAACTTCTTCTGTTCAACTCTTCCTTCATGTGCAAGAAGAGATGAATATACATATTGTAAATCAGGTACGTTCTTTTGAGAGGCAATAAATGTCACTATAGATTCATAGTCCTCATCTAATCCTCCAGTGATGTAAAGAACTTGTTCACTTTCACTTATCATCTGTCCAGTCGAGTTTAGCTTGTCACAGAGGGTTTTTACTTTTGTTAGATACTCATTCATGGACATCTCATCTTTCTTTATGCATTGCAACTGCCTTCTGTATAGCATGACTCTTGCTGCTGACTGTGCACTGAATGTTTGTTCAATAGTATTCCAGACTGCATATGATGTATTGCATCCTATCACACGTGGTAATATGTTTGCACTAATGGATGATATTAGCCATGACACAAGAAGATTATCTTGCTTCTGAAAGTTTAAGTAATCTTCATTGCTGACCAGATTTCCTTCTTTATCATGTATCATAACAGGTGGGATCAGCACAGTCCCTTTGATGAAATTAAGAAGTCCATAGCCTTTCAATGCCGCTTCCACCTGAAATTTCCAAAGCATGTAATTATCTTCGTCCAATGGGATGGTAATTATATGGCTTTTGGGTTTTATCAGTTGGAAGCTTGGTGGTGGAGGTGCATTGGGTGGATTGGTGCCAGAATTGGCTGAGCTGAGTGCTGCTTGATCTGTTCCAGTCATATTCAGAATCAAGAAACGTCTTCTTGAATAACAGAGGGTATCTTGGGTGGTGAAATCACTGTTAAGTGATTTTGTAATCGGTTTTCAGGTGAAAAGGGTAATAGTTTCAACAGAAGCGAGGCTCTAGGACGGCAAGATCACCTGAAAAGGTGATTTCTGCAACCAGAACTCGCGCCAAAGGAAGACACTTAATGTCTGATGGCTGAAACTGCGGCCAAGGTGTAAAAGATGATGAAAATACTCTGATTTTACGTCTTGGCGAGGCAGTTCTGATCTCCAGTGATGAAAGAATTTGAGGAGTATCAATTTCAAATGTATTCTCTTTCAGCGTTTTGAAAATCAAAATATTTGTGATTTTGATATTATGCCGTTAGGCTTGTAGCTCTGATACCATAAAGGAGACAGAATGTGAAAGAGAAATTTGTAATTGATGAATGTAAAAGATGGATAAATGTACATTAACGTTGGCTTATTTATACTATCGTTGCCAACGGTCTAATTATACAGTATTAACATAATGGGCTAAAGCCCAGCCCAATGACAAACTGATATATTGACTATGCTAAGCAGAAACCGTGCTTTATTTGCATGCACTTCTTTCTATTGCCAATTCCTATTGCTTCTTTCTTTTCCTGTAGCTTCACCTCTTCTTTCTTTTGTTAAGTAATGCTCTCTCCTCTTCTTCCAAATGCTGCGCCCCTCTTTAGATTTGATTTTTTTTTTTTTTTTCATTTATCTTGTTACTAACGTTCAGACTTCGACAAATAGAGAAAAATCAAAACTACTTCAAAAATAAAGACCCTGTGCATGTTTTAGCGTGCACATGCACACCACCCCGATCATCGGTGAGCCTACGTAACCCCACCCGCAAATCCGCCTTCACTTCCTCACCACGACGGCACCACCCAAAAGCCCGACAAACCCCTGTAGTGAGAAACAGTAGCACCGCCGAACCCTATAACCCGTACTCGATCCAAGAACTACCTCGTGCCGCACCAACTCTGATCACCAGGACACGTCGTACTTCGTCCACACCGCGGTGAAAACCACCAGCTCCGATCCCCCAGGTGCGCAGTCCTCATGTTCCACGGTGGCGACGCAGTTCCGCTCGAAAACTCACCGTCTATATGCTTACCTTTAAACCCTATTCGTCCTCTGATCTCACACATGATAGGATTATTGTTTTAGGATTTTGAAGACAATGATGGATAGTTTATTTAGGGTGTTCATATTTTCTAGCATATAAACAGTCCAAGTATATCGATTGCTTGTAGTGATAACATCAATATTTTCAATCAAATAGGATAGATACATACAGGCATATCATAGTTTGAATCAATAAGTATTTAAGTAAATAAAAAAATGGAAAAGCTTTAGTGTTTGCTCACATGTAAAGGTGCTTTCCCTTGCTTAAGTTATCCTCTGTTATATATGTTTTCTCCATTCCTTGTTCATCATTCTTTCATGTTTGTTTACTAGTTAGTTGTTTTCCTCCAAAACTAACATGTCAACTATATATCTATAAATTTGTTACTTGCCTCATGATATAAACACAGTTATGATGTTACAGGTTAACATATTTTGATCAGCATCCTTGATTAATGTATTTCTTGAAGTGATTATCACTCTTTGATTAACTGTGTTCTCTATTATCTACGCATTACTTGATAATATATCCAAGTGTTAACAATTGCATTCCTTATAATGAAATATAGATCATGTTTACAAAGTTAGTATCTGCGACTAAAATCTGTGGATATGCTTCATATTGGTTGTCTAACTTTCCTAGATCTAAACACAGCTTTTCTCCCACTGTTACTTTTTAGCAACAATACTTCCCGAACCCATTCACCATTATCACCAAAATATAGCAAAAACATCAGATCCCATATGGATATTTGGTAACGGATGTTCACAGTACGGGTTTAAACATGTTCCATTATGGATTTCTAAACTTAGCATCATATAGCAGCATTCTTAATGTGACAGTTAAAAACACTTTCATTATGGAAACAGAAGTTTCAAAAACAGAATTTACTCACCTAAGTGCTTTCCTCTCTATTCCTAGTATGCTCCTGCCATTGTTTCACTTGATTTCCAATTATTTGTGTGAGGAGATGGTATGGATTTTGAGTGGTATATATAGCCAACCTTAAGTATTTTTAAAACAATTTCCTTCATGTGTTTCTACAGTAACAAACACTTAGCCTTACTCCTTATTTCTAGTTACCTACGGCATGTGTTTATGAAAATCATGCATGGAAAATATTTGTTTTACTTAGAAATCTAGTCAGTAGCCTTGTCCTAGGTTTGTGCTTCTAGAAGCACATCCATACTTTTATTAAATGTTTGGTATCTTCTCAGATTTGAATGCAATATAATATCGTTCTCTTTTTGTTTCTTCTTGCTTGATATTTTCCTTCATACCAGATATGCACATGTAAACTAGAAATGAGAAGCATTAGGTTATGATTTTCTATGTTTAGATTTACTATTTATGGTAACATCAAGTAAATAACTTTATCTTGCTTTTGTTTTTGTCTTATGTACACATGTAGATATTTTGCAAACAAGAATTATTTATTTGCAAGTTGCATAGCCTTTTGTCGAACATGTCATGTGCATGTTTATTTATATGTTAATGTATTTTGTCTTGGCCGTTCTGTACATGCATATGTTTACCTTGTTCTTTTTATGTGTTTATGTTTAAAGTTGTTATGACCAATTTGTTTTGCTGCATATGATACTTTATGTTTTTAAATGTTGCATACTCAACATGTTTACAACTTAAAGCATAACCATTCATATGTATTATTTGTGCACATATATTTAAGGGTTTTAGTTTGTTAAGTAAATCTTATATCATGATTTAATTACTCATTAAATCATTACTTATCATTAACAAAGACTAGCTAAAAAACCGGGACATTACATATATCTATAATCTATTCGATATATGAGTATCATTCCTTATATGACCCAAACCAATGTTAAATGACATATTATATTATTATATAAATTCAAATGTTTATATCCTATTCCAACTTGAAGATTACCATTCAATACGGGTGGTGCATACAATTTAATCTCCATAAATTTCTACGCCAACCTAGTATACTTCATTTACGTTTCTTCGGGAAAACATCTTTATTTACTTATCACATAAACAAGTGGATTTCAAACTAAACCATTTCCATTTTTTAAGTGATGGTGCTATACATATAAATATAATATAAATCACGTTCAAGCCTGGCCAATAATGTTTATTCATTCTTAAAACCCATTAGTTTAATTATAGTTCAAACTTGCGATATTTACCCTTTTAACTAATCTCGACACCCCTTTCCGTTACAAACAAATATTTATTTCTCGATAATAGTGAAGTCGTTCAAATTGGGGTATTTTATTTACCTCTCAAAGCTTGACCGACAACGTTCTTATCTTAGAGTAGATATAAGTCCGTAACTCAAACCGCAATTACTTCTAATATCAATCAAACCGTATTTATCGTTTTATTTGAAATATGGTTTTATAACACTATATACTCATTTGAAAACTCGATTATTTACCACTATTTTCTTTGCTTCAACTTCATTATACAATTCTACTCGTTTATAACTTCTTTAACAAAACTAGTTACGCTCTTCGTCTTTCAACGTTCTACTTCTATTCGAATTATTTTACTTAGCTCACATAACATCTTATTACAATTCTATCACTATCTTAAATGATTTCCATTTAATAATTTATTACTATAAAATAATTAAATAATAATTATTTTCATCATTGTTGAAGTAAACAATTTACCTCATTATTGATTCAAAATAGATCCGTTGCTGGATTTAGCAAACATTAACTAATTATATCAGTACAGCAATCATTTAAACTTCATTACCAAGGTAATTAATTAATAAATCTGACTAATGTAAACAATTAATTTTGAACTATAATTATTTTGACTAATTGAAGATTATTTAATCAATTAATCAATTTCTAATTAAATTGTTAATTTAATCAACTTCAAATCATCATTTAATCTGTTAACCGATCTCAATTATCCCTTACCATTAGATTAATGTAGTTAATCTAAAATATTGCTTAACTGATTGTTTTTAATATAATTATCCAAAAATATTAACTTGCCAGATAATTATGTCTTTACTAGCTTATAACGCATATAAAATGTCAAAACAATCTTTTATATTTACTTTATAACTAACTATAGAATGTTTATAATAGAACTTCTATTATAATTTAAAACTCCGCTTTAATTATAAAAATATAAATTTTCATAATTTAACTTCGCTGATTCATCTGACAGTAAATCGACGTCTTCACAAAGTGAAGGTTTTAAGGTCATATGCTGCCAATTTCTTCTACTGATTTAAAATCATAATAACATTGAATTTCTATCCAACTTCAATATCAACAGGCTTCAGTGTCATGTGGGTTCAAACAATGCATATATAAATAAAAACAACAGTACAAATAATATTCGAGGAATCCGGTTGGATTCATCCAACCTGTTCTTCCCTACATTACGGTTTTTTTAATAACATTTTGATCATGATTTATGGAATGGAAATATTACCCAATGCAATTTTAAATGCCGTAAATAAAATTAACGCAACCAATTAACAAACAAACATCTAAAGCGTCCAAATCAACCAATCTATAATATCAACATTAGATTTTAATCCTATGAATTTAATCACATCAGGGAATTCCTGAAGGTGTGAGAATTAACTCACAGTTTTAATTTCGATTCGACGGTTCCAATCGTTTCCGGACCCCTCCAAATTAGCTTGAGAGTATAATACTTTTCATCGCGACTCCACCGTCCCTGGTTTTCATCATATTCTGATAATGAACGAAATATATATTATTGTTAAGAATCTGTATTCGTATTTAAATAACTTACCATTCACCAATAACCGGTATTAATTTATTACCTTTATTTAACGTTCGTCTCTCAATACTGTTAGATCATGAACCCATCTGCCATGCTACTACCCCTTCTCGGTTTCTAATATTCCAAACTCCACTGTGAATATATACTCCGCCATCAACAGTACGCAACTCCCTTGTCGTCCACTTGTAGCTCCTTCACCACAGCACTACACTGCCTAGAACTTCGCTGATCTCCTAAGTTCATCCAAATCTGCCGCGCCATATTTATAACGTAAAGCTACTCCAAGTATTTTTATAAAACACGTCTGCTACCATCCACAAACATATCCTCCAGGCTCCAGCTTTATCAACCCGTTTTGTCTTCAACTTTGTCCGCTATTTCTTCGTTTTTTTTCTTCTGATGCCATGCAACTGCATTCTCAACCGACCAGCCAACAACGAATGGCCTGCTCGTGACTCCTTCCGCCAATACCAAAGCCACCTGTCTCCTCCACGTTCATGCGCCTCCTTCACTTGCGACTTCCATCCTCACCAATTCACCCCTTTTCTCCTCAATGTTGAAACACTGGACCTATTGCTAACTCCGACCCATTTCCATGAACAAAACGTCCCACTCCCTTATACGCTTCATCTATCATAAAACACACGCCTGCACACTCATATTCCCTCTTCTCCTTTCAACATCCGCATATACACAATACCCTTCTCATTCCCACACACTCCCTTCAGCAAAATTCTCCACGTCAGTATGCATGACTTGATCCCCTTAATCCTTTATGTTTGCACCATGAGCCCTTCTTCCTACCACATGCCACATCAACACGTTCTTCTCCCTAAACTCCTCCATATATAAAATAAAGTAACCCTTTCACATCAGCATGTTCTTCAGTACTTAACCGAGAACCACATGCTTCCGACATAGAAAGCATCCCCCCTTTCACACTTCCCCTCCACCAGAGCAACACTAAACAACTTTTCCTATAGGAGCTTAAAACCATCTATCCCCAGTATATTATAGACTGCCACCATTACTTCATTTTTAATGTTAATATTTCCATACACCACCGTGAAACCATCTGCCTCCATTTCATACCCAACTCGCCCCATCTTATTACCACCCTTAACCACGTTTCTTCTTTCCGTATGGAAATAACATGCTACAGGCAAAAGGAATTATGGCCACATCTCCTGTAAACTCTTCCTGACGTTAATACTACTCCAGCTTCCCTTTTCGCTTTTGAACAATATAAGAACCCGCACAACCTGTCACTCTTCAAACATACGACACGAGCTTCCTTCCCAAACCCAGACTACCGCGACCATCTTCGATGATCAGACTCCCGCCAGCGATCGTCGGTGAACGCGGACCAACCCCTTCTTGACTCTTGCCACCAGTTCCTTCCGTACATCTGCACTGTCTTGCACATCTCCCCCTTTCATCGCAGTGGCCAGACCCTCGCGTACTTCCATCTCCAAGAGCAACCCTTCATCTTGCATTGATTCGCATCGCGTTGCCATTAGCCCGCGAGATCTGATTTGCTTTTTTTTTTTTTTTTTGATCGAACGATTTCTTTTTTCTATGGAGACATTTCCTGAGTGAATGGTGTAAAGGACAGAGAACGGTTTATAAAGAGGGAAAGTGGAAGGATAACATCAAAGTTCTTTCAATAGGGGATGATGTTAGCGTAGGTAGGGTGATGGCTGATTTCATCTCAGTATGGTCATATGTATGTAGTCATTTAATTCGAAATGAAACAGTATGGCTGCCCATACTGCTAGGTTAATCTAGATGTGTAGTATTACATTTTTTCTTTATTTGAGTCGGATGAATTCCCTGAGTGAATGGGAGGAAAAACACAGTTATCATAAAGAACAATAACAAAGTTTCTTTTCTACAGGTGATGGGTACACGGCGTAGGATTGATGTTTTTAACTGTAGCCGTGAAATGGGTATGGGGCAAACGGAAATCATGGGATGAGGCATGGCCAATTGAAGAGGTTTGTCATGAGGTTAGATATTTTTAGGATTTAATTTATTTATTTTATACAGTAACTCCTACCATTATTTGACGTCATCATTTTCCAAAATTCGTACCATCAAATATCAATCTTCAAAATCGACGAAAACCAATACACTGCACTGACGTTTTTAGCCTAACCGTTATATTTCTTCCCTTGGAACTGGCTTCAAGGTTTAACTCAGTTGCAGGGACAACGTAAAAAATTTTAATTAAATTATTTTCAAACGGTTAATTTATGCGTGTACACTACGCATGATCACTAAATAATTCCAAATAAATATTTAAATAAATAAAATAATTTAAATATTCGACTATAGAAAATACGGGACGTTGCATACCTTCCCCCTTAAAAGAATTTCGTCCCCGAAATCATTAAGGAAGAAAGAATGCTATAACCCATCATCTTTACAGATAATTCTTCAGTTTTATTTTCAAAACTAATATATTGGTTTTAAACCAATTTATTTTAGAAAACAAATTTTCAAAAAAATCTTCATAAATTTTCTAACATCTTAAATTTTAGAAAATTTTTGGCAGAGCCTCCCCTACACGGAGGACATCTTCAATATTGCAGGTTCAAAAAATATATATTCATCGACTCATACAGTCGAAAATTTTCAAATCCAATCTCAAAATCCCGTATAAAAACCAAAATTTTATATTTTGCGTAGGCGTACCCTTTTGCGAGCGTTATTCAACGATAAACGATAAGCTATACTTGCGTCTGCTCAATTATCTGGCAGCTCTAACTAAACTGGGTTTAATCGGCTCTAGAACTTAGCCAATATTTGATTTTGCACCTGTTCTTGACTCAGATGAATTTCATCAGTTCCATAATATAGGTTCAATCATTCACATTATCCACTTTAACTACTCAATTCATATGAGATTTATTAATAACTAACAGCAATTCATTTCGAATACCTCAGTCGATTCCTTTTACTCAATTTAAATTTATTCATGGGTTCCCAACTAATTTTTCTCACCTAAAAATTCAGCCACTCGATCTAATTTATTTTCAAACATTACACTTGAATTCATTAATCTGCATTTATTCCAATTGACTTACGCTAAATTTTATTTTGACATACCAATCCAACATTTTATCATGGGTTCATTAACTAGAAACCATTTTTATTCCCCAAATATCCATCAAATTTTGTTTTCAATTCCAACTCATAAATTCTGAATGGATTTCAATAAACTCAAATTTATATTCGATTAATCAATTTCAACCATATAGCCAATTGATTTCCAAACATTCCATCCTAATAAATTTTCAAGTATTTCTAGTCCCCACTCAAGTTAAATTCTTACTGACTTAAGTTAAATTATATTTCAGCTTCACACGATTTCCCCAACATAGGTTAAATTAATCTTTGCATTTACATATTTTAGATTGGGAATTCATAATTAGGCTTGAATTCTAACTTTATTTCTAATTCAATCATAACTTATAATATTCATATTTGAAATTCTCCCTTGGTTGATCTTCTCAATTTCACAATCAAATCCATTCAAATCAACCATTTCAAACAAACACAAATTTCAAACAACCAGTTTATTATTTAAGGGATATATTTCCCTTGTTCCATACAAAAATATGTTTGTTTAAAATTATTTCATTTACCTCCTTTACCAAATAATTTAAAAATAATTTTATATTCAAATTACAAATACGCGCACTCATATATATATTCTCAACTCAATCTAGGATATTATTAATCCCATCTCTATTGAGTTACGCCACAGAGCCAAGATTATTCCTAAACCATTGCTCTGATACCAATTGTAACGGCTGAGAAAAATTCGACGCTTGAATTTTCAACAATAATACATAATCTCGTATTAGTTTCCAAAAATTCAAGTATCGAAAATCCAGACTGTTAATAGAAAGAAGTTAGAGGATGAGAAAGATAAGATAGAACTAATAGAATAGAAGAATAAGAAGAACATCAGAATCTCACAGCGGAACGAATAAAATATAATATATCAAATCTCTTTATACAACATGAAACTGTATATATAACCAATCATCAGAGTACATCATATATCAGACACAGCGGAAATAAACTCTAGATAACTAACTGTGAAGCCTCCTGCTTCTAGCTCTTGGACTCCAAGAGGAACTGAACCTGTAAATGTACTTGGTCTGACCTGAACACATTTGATTTTAAACAAAATTCACCCTGATCAGTTTGCAATACTTTCAGTGATAAATTCACAATAAATACTTGCTTACTTTATAAATCACTTTTAAAAGAAAAAGATAATAGTAAGACCAACCCACACATAAGCACGAACGATTTTTACCTTACTGTAACCCCAAAACAGTTTTGATATATCAAAATATAGTGACATTATGATAATGTCTATCAATCACAAATAAATAACCAAGTAGCAGAACGCTTGCATCTCACGCTCTACATATTTATTAAAAATATAAAACCTCATGGCGCTTATTGGAGAATGGATTCCAACAGACAAGGTATGGGATCACCTGTCGATCAGTGTACTCTAGAGGGTATACACTGGGGTTCAACAAGAACGTATTGCAACCCGGCCTAACATGATCGACCACTTATTTAGCTTGAGTGTATCGAATATATTGTCACCACGGTTGTTGGCCATCCAACCATAATCCAAAGATCAGAAATGAAAAGAAGAACAGATATGAATTTTCTCTAGATCGATGACAATACACCCTGCTTGGGTATGACCCAACTAGCCATGCTGCCCTGCCCGATTTCTGTCTCTTTCTGGGTGATGAGGCTAGAGGCTACGTTTATCTCAACTGGTCATTATTCACTTTGAATGCCACATCATCAGATCCGTCAAATCACTAATTGACGACCACAAAAATACCTTAGCAGTTAAGCTAAGAGAAGCGCCCCCCCTCTGCTACTAACTATTGTAGGTTTGTAAAAATCAACATACGTGAGTTTTTCAGGAAATACTCTGTCAGACATTCGTACATACAAGTCATCCAGGAACAGGATGAACCGAAGGCACCCTCCTACTGCACCTTAGGATTCACCCTATAGATCAGTAGCGAGAAGTCCTTGCAATTCATAAATTCCAATCACGACAGAACCATAGTTTATCTCGGGGTGCGAACCCGAGATTATAAGTAGTTCTTCTGCTTCATAAATATATATGGTCTTCAATGCTCAATCTTTATTTACTGCAATTTAGTTTCGTATACGCAACGTTGATTCGAAGTTGTTTTAGGTCTGGTTCCTAGCTCGGTCTCTTTGAAACAACACGTCAAAAGGTTTGATAATATATTCTATTGATAGTCGGGTTTTTACTATCAATGTCCAATGGTACATTAAGTATATTGGCAGCTCAGACCCTATTATTTAAAACCATTCATTTAACTCCTTTATCGAATTATTCAAAATCACTTTATTGATTTAGAATTCGATTTCATCTGTTTATCTCGACTAATGCTTTACTTCCGTTATTTGGAATCAACAATTATGTTCACTAAACTCCGCTTTACTAATATCGCCATTTATATAAACTTCTTTTTATTTCCCTTCTTGGAAATGTTACGTCATATTTCAAAATTCCCTTAGCCTTTCTTCACTTTCAGAAATAACGATATATATCTATAATCTATTCGATATATGATTATCATTCCTTATATGACCCAAACCAATGTCGAATGACATATTATATCATTATATAAATTCAAATGTTTATATCCTATTCCGACTTGAAGACTACCATTCAATACGGTTGGTGCATACAATTTAATCTCCGTAAATTTCTACTCCAACCTAGTATACTTCATTTACGTTTCTTCGGGAAAACATCTTTATTTACTAATCATTTAAACAAGTGGATTTCAAACTAAACCATTTCCATTTTCTAAGGAATGGTGCTATATATATAAATATAATATAAATCACGTTCAAGCCTGCCCAATAATGTTTATTCGTTCTTAAAACCCATTAGTTTAATTATAGTTCAAACTTGCGATATTTACCATTTTAACTAATCTCGACACCCCTTTCCGTTACAAACAAATATTTATTTCTCGATAATAGTGAAGTCGTTCAAGTTAGGGTATTTTATTTACCTCTCAAACCTTGATCGACAACGTTCTTAACTTAGAATAGATATAAGTCCGTAACTCAAACCGCTATTACTTCTAATATCAATCAAACCATATTTCACATTTTATTTGAAATATGGTTTTATAACACTATATACTCATTTGAAAACTTGGTTATTTACCACTATTTTGTTTGCATCAACTTCATTATACAATTCTACTTGTTTATAACTTCTTTAACAAAACTAGTTACGCTCTTCGTCTTTCGACGTTCTACTTCTATTCAAATTATTTTACTTAGCTCACATAACATCTTATTACAATTCTATTACTATCTTAAATGATTTCCATTTAAGAATTTATTACTATAAAATTATTAAATAATAATTATCTTCATCATTGTTGAAGTAAACTGTTTACCTCATTATTGATTCAAAATAGATCTGTTGCTTGATTTAGCAAACATTAACTAATTATATCAGTACAACAATCATTTAAACTTCATTACCAAGGTAATTAATTATTAAATCTGACTAATGTTGTAATAACCCGAAAAATCTGAGCCAATTTAAAATTTTTATTTTGGCGAATTTAATGGATTTTGAATATTTAAAATGATTTATTTTAAATAATAACGAAGGAAAAATTATTTTCGACGAAGTTAAAACGAATAATTTTATTTTAATTATATAACGAGCCTGAAATGGCGCTGTAGTTCGAAATTTCGATTTCGAATTTCAAATGAATATACAGAATTCAATATAAGTCGGAATTGAACGAAATAAGAAATATTCGAATCTGTTTAATCGTGTCTTTCTAACGAAGCTAAGAAACTGAGATTTCACTTTTGAAGTTGAAAGTTATGTCCAGTTTAAAATTCAGAAAAGTCGCTGTGAAATTTATATATATTTTAATATATATAAAGGCCCTTGAAAGTGGAAATTTTGCAAACGACCTTCGTTTTCGACGAAACCACTTTTGTTGGATCCAGGATGTCAAATTATTGCTAGGTATCAAAATTCATAATTTTCTGAATCGGTATGTGAACGTGGCGAAGTCAAACGTGTTTTAACAGTTTTAGTCAATTTTGAACAACCAGAAAATGGCCATTTTTCAAATAGTCCCATAATTTGATGAAATTAGTTTTGTTAGGACCGCATCGTCAATACGAAGCTAGAAATAATTATTCTAGAATTTTTAGAGTTCGTATGTGGCCCCGATAAATTGAAATGTGCGTTTAAATTGAATATATAATTATTTATATTTTAAATTCAATGGAAACTGATCGTAACGGTCGAATTGTCCTACGATACATATCTCATTGTGTTCGGAATGGGGGTAATACGCTTGGGACGACAGTCGTTGGGTTTCGTTTGGAGTTTGAGTAGAAAGTCAACTATAATGGAATGTTAAATTAAATTAAATAATTAAATTATATTATTTATTCTCTTTCCCCCTCCCTTTCTTCTCAGAACAAAAATTAAAATAAAAAAAGAGAAGGGGCTCATGCCCTAGCACCCACGACATCACCGCCGCAGGTGGCGGAGCAGCGCCGCCCCTCCCCAATAACGCGCCCCCTCCGATCCTTTGCCTCCTCCGCCTCTTTCCCTCTCCCCCTTGCTCCTCTGAAAAGCCCCAAGTCCACACCCTAGCACCCAAAAAACTGAGATCCGACCACCGCGACAGTCACTACACCATCCCACAACCCCGGCGCACCTCTGACCGCCACCAACGACCACCACGAACTCCTCCGACCAAATATAGTGAGTGTTTTTATTTATTTTTATTTATTTTATATTTTCAGTTTTAATATTTATAATGCCGTATTTAAAAATGTTATCTTTATATGAGAAGCGAATATGATTTGTATGAAGAAATGATTTTTGATTTGTTTAAAGAAGTGATATTTTGAGAGAAAGACTAGATTTTTATACAAAGAAAGATGGGATCTTTTATATATAAAAGTTAGGATTTTCAATACATAAAAGAAGTGATTTTTATTTTATGAAAGCGAAGAGAAAGAAGTTAGAAATTTAATTTTTATTCGAGTAGCAAGTTAAAAATATAATCTTTGTCTAGTTAAAAATATAATCTTTGTCTAGTTAAAAATATAATCTTTGTCTAGTTAAAAATATAATTTTTGACAAGTCAAAAATATAATTTTAGATAAGATAAAAATAGTATCTTTTATATTCATGTAGCGGTATAGGAATATAATCTTTTATAAGTGAAGGAGCGATAAAAATATAATTTTTATATAAGTAGGACATTAAAAATATGATTTTTATTAGATGTGAAGAATAAAAATATAATTTTTATATAAGGAGAATTATAAAAATTGGATTTTTATATAGTAGAGATTATAAAAATAGAATTTTTATAAGATAAGGAATATAAAAATGCGATTTTTATATATGTTGTAGCGAAATAAAAATTCAATTTTTATATGAGTAGCGGATTGAAAATCGAATTTTTATATAGTAGAGAATATAAAAATGTGATTTTTATATATGTAGTGAATACGAGCGACGAAAGTGACGAAGGGCAAGCACGATGAAGATTTCCTACATATAAAGAGTCGTGGTGTTTGGTTTAGCTCTTGGTGAGTACTTCTCACTTTAAATTTTCTTTTCTAGTTATAAATATATACTAGGATGTAGACGGTGCTTAGTAGCACCCGACACCATCGTCCACTGACACGACCCGAACTTCCCCGTGAAGGAAAGCGCGGATAGCGTTGAGTACAAGACAAATCAGAACGCAGACGGAAGAACATTTCATTCTTTATTACAACAATTCCATCAGATTCAAGAATAGACAGAGTATAAATGAATACTACACATTCGGTAAATATCAGAGATTACAATAAATTACATAGCAGCGGAAAAAAATACAAAACACAACTGAAAGTAATACACGGATACAGAGCTTTCCGAGCATCGTTCCAGCTGTAAATCAGGATCCTATGAATATAAATCTGCAAAACCAAAACTACTAGCTGCCCGTGTCAAAAATAGGGGCACCCAGAGTTTAGGTTAAAACAATAAACTCCAGGTCAGTCATGTGACTGGTGTGAGAACTAAAACAGTTATTTAAAACTTTACTTTAAAAGAGAGTAATTCAAGGGACCACGCCGTATAGCACGGAACGGGTTTCCTCCCAAGAATACCAGTGCATAAAATAAACAACACAATGCTTTTTTGAAAAATGAAGCTATTATAAGACCCAGGTCCCATCACACAATGCAACGCAAGCCGGAGGATAGGGTTTTCCCTTATAATAGCCAAACATGCTTGGTACGTTTAAAACAAATCATTTGATACTATAATAAGTGTATAGTGTCGAAACATTTTCAATCATAAATATCAATCCTAGGCGGCATGGGTACCATCTATCATGTCGCCATACTAGTTTCTACAAATAAAACTGAAATATCTCGTATTGGAAATTGGATTTCCGTCATGAATCGAGGCAAGGGGCAAGCTCCTCTCCGCTTTCGAGACACTCTAGCAAATGTATCAGGACTACACACTCTGGGTAACCCTTGGATCTTCAGGGCCGGTCCTCTCTTACGTTTGAGGATTAATTATGCCTGAACACACGTTTCCCGGTCCTTACAGACCTAAAATCGAGGCGCCTCATCCAACAACCACATAGGTGAAAAGTATATAAATGCCAGGGCTGGTAAGTCACTGACACCACCAAAGCTAGAAAGAAACGTCGTGCTCTCCCTGTAGTCCGTATCCTGTTTTTGACTCATACCGAGGTGTGAGGCTCGCGAATCCACGTTATACACAAAGCTGCCATTTAGGCCGTGCTTTGATCATCAACCACAAGACTTTGCTTTTCAACAGAAGCCTTGATCCATGCAACTCAGCATGCCACACAGGCAATTCATGCCATGCGATTGATATCTATCGATATATAACCTCTAAGCTCGTACGTCTCAGAGAAAGGCGTTAAGCAAGAGAATAAATTCTCCACCGCCAAACATATATATATATTTAACAGAAATCAATCAACACAGAATAAAATCCAATGTCAGACACACAATCCATTTACAAGTTCGTTCTGGGTCTGAACGAAACCGGAGGCACTTTCCTCGCATATCCATCGATCTCCAAGTACGTCTGGATGACCACCAACTATTTCCATCCTCTTGGGTGTACAGCCCAATCAGGATCGTCAGTAATTATCCAAACGATGTGAAGACTTCCGTTCTTCGACCACCGTCATCATCTTCGACTTATCGTCGAATCGGTTATTCAGAATGAGTATAAACCCGGCCTTTCCGAACAACCCGCGTATATTAAAACGAATGTTACACAAACACAACATACGCCTCATTCCAATTCATTAGTCACTAACCGTAAATCAGTAAGAGAGCAATTCCACAAATATTAACCCCGAAGGCCGAAACCAACATCAGATCAACATCCAGGAAACCATTCTTCTTAACTAACCTACAGCTAGTTTCTAAATTTCACATTCTTAGGGGAAAGTTCCCATTAATTTTATCCAAGATAAATTCTTTAAATTTATTCTTTAATCTTCCTTTGGATGTCATATCAAACCAAATTATGGTTTTCCAAACTAGTCGAGACTAGCGAACCACACCGAAGTAATTATTTATTTTATTTACCAATCCCAACCTATTCATCCCATGAAGCAAAACTGGTAATACTCCATATCTAACACCACGGTGTTATCGGTAAAATTAATTACCATTTCACGTTCAAATCTAATTAAAGATTTAACTATCGCTTGGAGCAAAACTGGTGATACTCCATTCTCGCTCATTTTCCAAATTTGATAATTTAAATTATCAATTCACATTTCAATCTAATTGCAGATTCATTAAAACTCCTTATACTGGGTTAAAAGTTATTTAAAACACAGTTCACGATAAACCCAAATCACATTCTATTTATTATCGGGTTAAAGAACAAGTGTTATTTAAAACACCGTTCATGATAAACCCACAAATCAATTCTATTTGAAACCCCTTTCAAATCCAATTTATTTATTTAAAAATAAACGGTGTTTAATTTCAGTTCAAAACTAGTTCATTTCGATAAAAACCTATTTTTATCCTTTGAAATATGGAGTTTTTCATCCCAATTTTTCCCAAATCATTTCTTATGATTTTACACAAATTATTACTATTTTTAATAATTTTATCAAGGCCCTTACAGTCGATTTCCATCAACGGTCATCGAACTGCACTTACAGCGTCCTTTTCCAAATTTGATTTGGATGTATCTCCAAATCCAACTGTTAGATTTCAAATTTCTAATATTCGTTAGAAAGCTCTTTTCGATGCGAACCCAACGGTTCCGGTTTTAGGAGAATCCGACGGTCGGATCTCCCGTAATGTCCGTTCGAAATCAATGGTCGAAATTCGCGAACTGGCGCGGCGCGTTCTATTCAGGCCATTATATTATATATATAATATATATAATATATATTTCGTCGATTTCTATTTAAAACGAATTTTATAGATAATTTTAAATTCGTTTCAAAAACATTTCAACTTCCATTTCCAATTCAAATCAAAATTGAATTTTTCCTTATAAATTCGTTTTAAAATTCATTTGAATTCAATTCAAATTTCAATTCAATTTGAATTCATTTCAAATTGATTTTACTTCTATTTCAATTCGTTTTCAATTCAATTTGAATTCAATTCATTTTCAATTCAAATCAAATTCAACTCGTTTTCTATTCAAATCAAATTCAACTCGTTTTCTATTCAATTCAATTCAATTCGAATTTGTTTTCTATTCGATTCAATTCAAATTGGTTTCTATTCGATTCAATTCGAATTCGTTTTATATTCAATTCAATTCAAAAACGAATATAATCGATATAAATATCGTTTGCGTCAAAATAGCGCATCTCTAATCAACGCGGCTTTATATCTTTCAATAATCCCGTTATTCTATTCAACAAATGAATATTTATTCTATTCAATATGTGAATCTATATTTTTGTCAACACACGACTAATCTCAACGAATGAGTACTGTCCACGTGTGACTATTTTTGATATTTAATATATTTTATAAAAATTAAGGTATTTATCGTTTGATTTCAAATCAGACTCCAACCGTAAATTAGTAAGAGACGATTCCCTGAATATTAACCCCGAAGGCCGAAACCAACATCAGATCAACATCCAGGAGACCACTCATCTTATCTATTTTACAGTTAGTTTCTAATTTTCTATATGATAAAGATGTAAATTTTATTGTTAAAATATTTCGTTCAACACATGACTAATCTCAACGGATGAGTACAGTCAACACATGAACCTTTATTTTATAATGATAAAGATGTAAATTTTATTATTAAAATATTTCGTTCAACACATGACTAATCTCAACGGATGAGTACAGTCAACACATGAACCTTTATTTTATAATGATAAAGATGTAAATTTTATTATTAAAATATTTCGTTCAACACATGACTAATCTCAACGGATGAGTACAGTCAACACATGAACCTTTATTTTACAATATTCTTTATCTTCTAAATTGGAATGAGGCCCAATCAATTACCGTACAAAGTTAATTATACGGATTCCATACAACACATGTATATAATAGCAATGATAATTAATCAACCATCATTCAAAGTGCACTACACTGTATAAGCATCAAATATAGATATCTGACGCTTACAACAGCCTGTCAATCAATCGATCGACATACAACTAATTATTGGGATTAGTGTATGTCATATTTCGTCCCAATACCCGTGTGGGGTTTCAAATCAACAAACACTTATTTTTATTTGTGCAGTTGGGCGATATGTAAAATTTATCGACCCAATCAATGTCCTTCAAATTGGTGTACATAAACTGTAACGACCCATATTCTACGCATCATAGGATCGTAGAATATTTATTTCTTTCACATACGAAGTCGTATGGTCATGTCACTTTGGGAGACGACTATTGGGGTCATTTCCCATGTTCATGATTTTTCCCAATTTTTAAATGATCATTTTACCCCTAGTTGGCACTGTTTTGGCCATAACTTTTGACTGTAAAGGGATTTTGATCTGAAACCACTTCCATTGGCTCCGGATGATGGTTTACAATTCCGTAGAGTGGTCACATTAGCCAAACGGACCCACCGTTTGGGAGATATGGCTGAAACAAGTTTCAGATGGTGAAAAACAGCTTAATTGGGCTTAACCGGGTGATTAGCAGCTAGGCCCAGAGGGGAATTTCGGGTTTAGAGGTATAGGAGGACTGATTAGGGTTAGGAAATCACTTTCATTTCAGTTTTGAGCCGCCACAAACCTTCTTGAGACCTTAGTAATGGCTTCCACCCTCTAAAACCACTCCAAAACACATTTTTAGTGAAGATTAAGCCTAAACTACATCAAAACAAGGCCAAATAGCAACAGAGCAAGGTTGGAGCTGCTGCTATACATAGGAATTCAACCCAAACAGAGAGTATTTCAGATTTGGTGTTTTATTTTGTGGCCAAGGTGAGTGATTTGCATGATTTCTCACTAATTACGGGTAATTTAGGTTAATTAGTGATAATTCGTGAATTTATACACTAATAAATTCTGGAAAAATGTTTAGAATTTTGAAATTAATATTTTATGCCTTTGTTAGAAAATTTGGACGGTTTGATTAAGTTTTACTAAGTATGTGCTTAAACATGATTAAGTGGGATTATGGGAAAATATGAGGTTTTAGCCACTTTTAATCCAATTTGATTCATTTGAGTTGTTGTTTGTTGTTTGTAGTTGCTCTTACATGTTGCTATGATTCTATGGTATGTTTTATGATTGATTAGAATAGTTAGATTAGTCGAAAACGCCGTCGAATGGCGTAGAAAGCTCGCTGGAAAGTTGTAGAAATGTGCAGGTTCCGAACCGAATCGGATCAGAGTAGGGGTCGGATCAGATTTGTGAACTGACCGAGGGAATTCGAACTGGATTGGAACTTGTCACTGGAGGAGGCTTGGCGAGAAGGAAGGCCATTTACTTAGAGTTGGAGTGGACAAGGGGATCGGATCGGAAGAACAATGGGGGCCAGATCGGATCGGACTGGAGCGCCGGATGGGATGAAGATGAGGAGCATAGGGTCGGAACGGGGAAAGTAGAGGCTAGGACAAAGGATGGAATCGGTTCGGTGTACCGAACCGAACCAGGGGTGGGCACCCGAACCGAATGGAAAGATGACAAGGAAGGAGGGTAATGACTACCGAACCAAACCGACGAGGGTAATGACTACCGAACCGAACTGACGAGGGTAATGACTACCGAACCGAACCGATGAGGTTAATGACTACCGAACCGAACCGAATTCTAGGGCTGCTACTGCGCGACACCTCTTCTGAAGACCCTCTCCAATTCGACCAATCCCGAGATGCAAAGGAAGTCCAAATGGGAAGTTAGAGCTCAAGATTTAGATGGGAATCAACGAGTTCGCTTCATGGTTGGGCTTTGCTGCGGCACGTGTGCCAAGGGGTTATCAATGTCTATAGCTTTGGACGACTATGGTAGGAGGTACGAAGGCGGATTCAGGGCCATTATGGTATCGGTAGAATCAAGGGCTACGACCAATGAAGTGGGTCATTGAAATGTTTGGTCATGACTCCATGTGTCTAGCTTGGTCACAGCAGGGTTTCTACAAGTCGGGATTCGTCGTTACCTCAATTTGTCTAGTGTTCCAAAGTGGTAGATATCGTATGCTTTAGGCACTGAGTGAGAGATGTGAGGATGGTTGCTATGGATTATTTGTTTGCTATCATAATGACATGCACACCCCGCCCCCCTTATTCTTTACCCTATTTATGACACCTTAGAGTAATGTACGGTACGTGGTACTAACTCTTTGGTTGCAGGTCCAGGTTCAGGTATGGTTTAGTATACCTGTTATTATTCTATTTAGATGCTTATCGCTCATACTAGGCTTTGCGTCTGACCCAGAGTTTTATGTCTCCTCTTATTACTCTAGGTGCTCACACGAGCAGACTAGAGACAGGTTAGCTGGCGATGCACGGGTAGATGATCGGGAGACGAGCAGGAGGCTTCAACGTAATACATATATATAATATTCTCCCTGTGTTATTGAAGATCACTGCTTGGGCATTGGTGGTGCATCTACTACTTTAGCCTTCTTTTGTTTTGAGACAGAAAATTTGGAAAGTTGTAATAAGCTGTATTTGGATTTCCGCTGCTCTGATGTTGATGTTGATTTTAGTTATCAACTTATGCACTGTCTCACCTGTTTTATGTCAAGTATGTTACTATTATTGTATTTTACTCCATGCGCTGTGAGACATTCTACAGGTTCCTTGTATGTTCATTTCCTTCTTCCTTTTCCTTCTGACGACCCGTTCCGTGCTAACTGGACATGTGTACAGCGCACTTTTGGAGTAAATGTCGGTTGGTGCGGGGCGGGCCGTCACACTTGGTATCAGAGCTCTAGGTTGCGTAGTTAACCTAGGGAAGTTATCAGGGAGAGATAGTATACGTATAAGAGAGAGCGTATTTGTGATTATTTTGGTTTTTAAAAGCTATATATATACTATTAGTAGTATAAGAATGAAGTCGTGCTGCACTAGCACCACTATGGGGTCGTTAATCGTTTCCTTTTTCAGATTGACGATGAGCCGATATGTTAGAGGTACCGGTAGAGGGGCCAATAATGGGAATGCTGCTGACATGAGGACGATGTTTACTGACCTCATAAGAGAAATGCTTAGGGATGTACAGAGGGCAGCTCCCAATGGTGGAAATGGTGGTGGTCCAATAGTGCAGGCGCCGAGGGTCGACTTCGCCAAGCTGAATAAGGTTTATACTAGTCTTGGTGGGAAGCCGTTCCACGAAACGGAGTCGGCCACGGATGTTCAAGATTGGTTGGATAGTTGCGAACGTATCTTCGAGGATTTGGGTATCGAGGATGCGATGAAGATAAAGCTAGCGTCCCGTCAGCTGCAAGGGCGGGCAATGAATTGGTGGAATGTTATAAAGGCAGCTACTCCCGAAGATCAGATTACTTGGGAGCAGTTTAAGGTTCGCTTTAGCGAGAAGTTCATTTCAGCTGCTCAGAAGTCAGTGCTGTTTAAGAAATTCTTGGAGCTCAAGCAGAATGGCAGAGCTGTCTCGGAGTATATTGCTGAATTTGACACTTTGTCAAAATATGGGTTATCTCTTATTGATACTGCCGAGAAAAAGAATGAGAAATTCATAACTGGTTTGGATCAGTACTTGGGGGAAAGGCTTATTAACCACATCGATGAGACGTTTGAATCGATTGTTGGGAAAGCACTGAGATCAGAAAGTCTCTACCCTAAGCCGAAGACTGAGGTTGCATCCGCAGATGAGCCAAAGCCACAAGCAAGTGGTGGAGGAAAGGGTGGTTCCCAGAATAAGAGAAAGAAGAATCAGACTAAGGATGGCCAGAAGAAAAAGAATAAGCAAGATGTTGAGTGCTTCAGCTGTGGTAAAAAGGGCCATTATGCTAATAATTGTCGGGCCAAGCCAGCGGAAAGGAAGTGCTTTAATTGTGGCCAAATGGGACATCACAAGGACAAGTATCCACAGCCCCCTAAAGAAAAGAAAATGGTGAAAGCCTATGCCCTTAATGTTATTCCTTCTTCGTCGAATGCCCCAACTGCGGCGGAGAAGGGAAAGAATGTCGTCATTCAAGGTATGCTTTCTGTTTATGACGTTCCTGTTAGAGTTTTGTTTGATACCGGAGCTTCCAGTTCTTTCATATCTAGTGACCTGGTAGATAGGTTGGGATTGGAGCCCGAGATTGTCGATAGACCTTTAGTAGTGACGAACCCGATTGGTGGTTCGACTAGCCTTAGCATGATTTGTCGTAATGTGGTCTTATCGAGTCATGGATGCATGTTTGTTTGTGATTGCTTTGTTTTGGGCTTTACTGGGTTTGGCATTATTTTGGGAGTAAATTAGCTCCGAAGATACGGGGTGGTGGTAGACTGTGAGGGCTTTTTGGTGACAGCTAGAGCGGATGATGGGCGGAGGATAGTGTTTGGTGGTCTACCCAGTGAGGGGGTATTGGCTAGTTTTCTAAACTACCTCGACATTCCGCATAGTGAGTTGTCAGGTTTGCCCATGGTTGGCCAGTATCCGGATGTTTTCGAGGAAGTGACCGGGCTTCCACCACATCGAGAGATTGAGTTCCGTATTGATTTGGTAAAAGATGCCAGATCTATAGTGATGCCACTTCGTCGTATGGCACCAAGGGAGCAGCGAGAGCTCGAGGTGCAAGTCAGCGATCTTTTGAAGAAGGGGTTTATCAGAAGGAGTGTTTCTGAATGGGGAGCACCAGTTGTGTTTGCTACCAAGGCAGATGGTTCCCTTCGTTTGTGTGTAGACTACCGCGAGTTGAATAAAGTGACGAGGAAGAACAAGTATCCTCTACCGCGGATAGATGATTTGTTTGATCAGTTGAGTGGCGCGAGAGTATTTTCTCAGTTGGATCTCGCGACAGGTTTTCATCAGCTTAGAGTGGAAGCTGAGAGTATAGCTAAAACGGCATTTCGGACGCCGTCTGGGTTTTATGAGTGGTTGGTCATGCCATTCGGGCTGACCAATGCCCCAGCATATTTTGTGGATCTTATGAATAGAGTATTCAGAGACCAGTTGAATAAGTTTGTCCTCGTGTTCGTTGATGATATTTTGGTCTATTCAAGGACAGAGGAAGAACACAAGGAACGTTTAAGAATAGTGATGGAGGTGTTGAGAAAACACCAATTGAAAGCAAAGTTTTCTTAGTGTCACTTCTGGAAGAGGGAAATGAGGTTCTTAGGCCATGCTGTATCAGAGAATGGTATTGCCGTGGACCCGGCGAAGGTGGATACGGTACAGGATTGGCCTACGCCCAAGAATGCAACAGATGTAAGAAGTTTCTTGGGATTAGCTGGATATTATCGTAAGTTTATCCAAGGTTTCTCCAAGACAGCCGCACCATTGACCCAGTTGACTAAGAAGAATCAAGCTTTTGTCTGGGATGAAAGGTGCGAGAATGCATTCAAGAGTCTAAAGGGCAAGTTGACAAGCGCACCAGTGTTAGTCATTCCTAAGGGGAATGAAGAGATGACGGTATACACGGATGCCTGTGGTACCGGACTGGGTGCTGTATTGAAGCAGGGCGGTAGGGTTGTAGCTTATGCAAGTCGGCAATTGAAACCGCACGAAAGAAGATACCCTACCCATGATTTGGAGTTGGCAGCGATCGTGTTCACGTTAAAGATGTGGAGACACTATCTCTTGGGAGAAAGATTTGAGCTGTTTACAGATCATAAATCGTTGAAGTATCTCTTCTCCCAGAAGGATCTAAATCTCCGGCAACAAAGGTGGTTAGAATTCTTGGCTTCCTATGATTTTAATATTGCATATACACCGGGAAAGGGCAATGCGGTAGCCGATGCGTTAAGTAGAAGACATGCCAGCCTAGGGGCTATGCTTCTAGAATGGAAGCAACTGGAGTACATCGCTGGGTTTGACTTCAGACCAAAGTGCGAATTGAATCCAGAAGTGGTAGCAAGTTTGACGGTCAGACCCACTTTGATTGAGCGGAGCGGCTCTAGTCAGAGGGATGATCCTAACCTATTGGAAATCATCTCCAAGTTAGAGATGAGTATCGATGAGGAGATGAACAAGTATGGGCTTGATCGAGATGGATGGCTTAGAAAGAATTTAAAGCTTGTTGTACCCAATGTCAATGGATTGAGAGATGAAGTGCTTAGAGAATGTCATCACTCAAAACTGACTATACACCCAGGTGGTAACAAGATGTATCGAGATATGAAGCAGACCTACTACTGGGAAGGGATGAAAAGAGACATTGGGAGGTTTATATCCAGATGCATGAATTGCCAGCTAGTTAAAGCCGAGCAAAAGAAGCCTAGTGGGTTGTTGCAACCATTAGAAATTCCCGAATGGAAATGGGAGCAAGTCTCGATGGATTTCATCGATGATTTACCAAGGACTAGATCGGGACATGATAGCATTTGGGTAATCGTGGATCGATTGACTAAGAGTGCAAGATTCATACCAGTCAAATCGACCAGAACGGCAGCTAAATTAGCAGAATTGTATATGAAGTGGGCAGTGAGATTTCATGGAGTACCTAAAAGCATTGTGAGCGACCGAGACTCGTTGTTTACTAGTGGGTTTTGGAAGAGCTTACAAGAGGCTCTAGGGTCAAGATTACATCTCAGTACCGCATATCATCCTCAGACCGACGGTCAGACGGAGAGGGTGAATCGTATATTGGAAGATCTCTTGAGAGCTTGTATATTGGATTTTGGTGGATCGTGGGATGACCATCTGCATCTAGTAGAGTTTGCATATAATAATAGCTACCAATCCAGTATCGGTATGGCTCCATATGAAGCTTTGTACGGAAGACCGTGCAACTCACCATCATGTTGGATAGAGACTGGCAAGAAGTTTGTGCTTGGACCAGATATGGTGAAGGAAACTTCGGATAAGGTTAAGATCATTCAGCAACGAATGAAAGCTGCCCAAGATAGGTGGAAGAGTTATGCTGATAAGAGGAGAAGAGACTTAAAACTCTCCGTTGGTGACTTGGTGTTTGTCAAAATTTCTCCGTTAAAGAGCGTGATACGATTTGGCAGGAGAGGCAAGTTGGCACCAAGATTTGTTGGCCCATTCCCTGTTCTTGAACCAGTCGAGAATTTGGCATATAGAGCTGACTTACCAGAGAAGATGGCGGGAGTTCACAATGTATTCCATGTTTCCCAACTAAGGAAGTTCGTTCATGACCCAGATATGACTATTTCACCTGATCAGTTAGAAGACTTCAAAGCAGAACCCGCGGCGGTTGGGAACCGCAAGCCGACCCGTATTGTCGAGCACGACATGAAGCAACTTCGAAGAAAGGCGGTGAAACTAGTCAAGGTTCAGTGGAGCGAGGACGAGAATGATTGTACTTGGGAGACAAAGGAGAACCTTAGGAAGACACACCCAAAACTCTTTGCCTGGTAAGATTTTAACCTCGATTTAGTTTTCCGCATGCTAGGATAGGCTTGTTTGCTTATTTTGCATGTTTGATTGTTGTATGTGGTTGTTAGGCATGCGGGATCCTTTGTATGTTTTGGGTTAACGAATTTCGGGGATGAAATTTCTTAAGGGGGGGGGGGGGGGAGAGTGTAACGACCCGTATTCTACGCATCATAGGATCGTAGAATATTTATTTCTTTCACATACGAAGTCGTATGGTCATGTAACTTTGGGAGACGACTACTGGGGTCATTTCCCATGTTCATGATTTTTCCTAATTTTTAAATGACCATTTTACCCCTAGTTGGAACTATTTTGGCTATAACTTTTGACTGGAAAGGAATTTTGACCTGAAACCACTTCTATTGGCTCCGGATGATGGTTTACAATTCCATATAGTGGTCAGATTAGCCAAACGGACTCACCGTTTGGGAGATATTGCTGAAACTAGTTTCAGATGGTGAAAAACAACTTAATTGGGCTTAACCGGGTGATTAGCAGCTAGTCCAGAGGGGAATTTCGGATTTAGAGGTATAGGAGGACTGATTAGGGTTAGGAAATCACTTTCATTTCAGTTTTGAGCCGCCACAAACCTTCTTGAGACCTTAGTAATGGCTTCCACCCTCTAAAACCACTCCAAAACACATTTTTAGTGAAGATTATGCCTAAACTACATCAAAACAAGGCCAAATAGCAACAGAGCAAGGTTGGAGCTGCTGCTATACATAGGAATTCGACCCAAACAGAGAGTATTTCAGATTTGTTGTTTTATTTTATGGCCAAGGTGAGTGATTTGCATGATTTCTCACTAACTACGGGTAATTTATGGTAATTAGTGATAATTAGTGAATTTATACACTAATAAATTCTGGAAAAATGTTTAGAAATTTGAAAATAATATTTTATGTCTCTGTTAGAAAATTTGGATGGTTTGATTAAGTTTTACTAAGTATGTGCTTAAACATGATTAAGTGGGATTATGGGGAAATGTGAGGTTTTAGCCACTTTTGATCCAATTTGATTCATTTGAATTGTTGTTTGTTGTTTGTGGTTGCTCTTACATGTTGCTATGACTCTATGGTATGTTTTATGATTGATTAGAATAGTTAGATTGGTCGAAAACGCCGTCGAATGGCGTAGAAAGCTCGCTGGAAAGTTGCAGAAATGTGCAGGTTCCGAACCGGATCGGATCAGAGTAGGGGTCGGATCGGATTTGTGAACTGACCGAGGGAATTCGAACTGGATTGGAACTTGTCACTGGAGGAGGCTTGGCGAGAAGGAAGGCCGTTTACTTAGAGTTGGAGTGGACAAGGGGATCAGATCGGAAGAACAATGAGGGCCAGATCGGATCGGACTGGAGCGCCGGATAGGAAGAAGATGAGGAGCATAGGGTCGGAACGGGGAAAGTAGAGGCTAGGACAAAGGATGGGATCGGTTCGGTGTACCGAACCGAACCAGGGGTGGGCACCCGAACCGAATGGAAAGATGACAAGGAAGGAGGGTAATGACTACCGAACCGAACCGACGAGGGTAATGACTACCGAACCGAACTGACAAGGGTAATGACTACCAAACCGAACCGACGAGGGTAATGACTACCGAACCGAACCGAATTCTAGGGCTGCTACTGCGCGACAACTCTTCTGAAGACCCACTCCAATTCGACCAAACCCGAGATGCAAAGGAAGTCCAAATGGGAAGTTAGAGCTCAAGATTTAGATGAGAATCATCGAGTTCGCTTCATGGTTGGGCTTTGCTGCGGGACGTGTGCCAAGGGATTATCGATGTCTATAGCTTTGGACCACTATGGTAGAAGGTACGAAGGCGGATTCAGGGCCATTATGGCATCGGTAGAACTAAGGGCTACGAACAATGAAGTGTGTCATTGAAATGTTTGGTCATGGCTCCATGTGTCTAGCTTTGTCACAGCAGGGTTTCTACAAGTCGGGATTCGTCGTTACCTCAATTTGTCTAGTGTTCCAAAGTGGTAGATTCGTATGCTTTACGCACTGAGTGAGAGATGTGAAGATGGTTGCTATGGATGATTTGTTTTCTATCAAAATGACATGCACACCCCGCCCCCCCATATTCTTTACAATATTTATGGCACCTTAGAGTACTATACGGTATGTGGTACTAACTCTTTGGTTGCAGGTCCAGGTTCAGGTATGGTTTAGTATACCTGTTATTATTCTGTTTAGATGCTTATCGCTCATACCAGGCTTTGCGTCTGACCCAGAGTTTTATGTCTCCTCTTATTACTCTGGGTGCTCACACGAGCAGACTAGAGACAGGTTAGCTGGCGATGCACGGGTAGATGATCCGGAGACGAGCAGGAGGCTTCCACGTAATACATATATATAGTATTCTCCCTGTGTTGTTGAAGATCACTGCTTGGGCATTGGTGGTGCATCTTCTACTTTAGCCTTCTTTTGTTTTGAGACAGAAAATTTGGAAAGTTGTAATAAGCTGTATTTGGATTTCCGCTGCTCTGATGTTGATGTTGATTTTAGTTATCAGCTTATGCACTGTCTCACCTGTTTTATGTCAAGTATGTTACTATTATTGTATTTTACTCCATGCGCTGTGAGACATTCTACAGGTTCCTTGTATGTTCATTTCCTTCTTCCTTTTCCTTCTGACGACCCGTTCCGTGCTAACTGGACATGTGTAAAGCGCACTTTTGGAGTAAATGTCGGTTGGTGCGGGGCGGGCCGTTACACTAACAAACCGTCCAGTTTGTAAATGAATATTTGTTTATTCACATTCACTATATTCATATTCACGTTAAAAATTATATTTTTAACGATAAAATATTTTATTTTAACACATGAATTTTATTCAGTTCATTTACAAAGTAAAAATGATATTTTTATTTTTCTAACTTATTTTAGAAAATTTCGGCGGCATAACGGCACGATACTAGAAACGGGACGAGGCCTAGCCTTATCCCCGGTCCAGTGATGGCCCACGCTATTCACACATCTATCAAATCAATTTCCTTTTCCCCCAAAAAATCAAATTCAACTCAAATAATTTAACTAATCTATGCAACCAAACAAACAAGTCCATGGTCTGTGGACAGTGGTGTCAGGTGCTACTAAACACCATCTGCATCCTATTATATATATATATATAATAAAAAAGGAATTTAGAGTGAGAAGTTCTCACCGACTAGCTAAACCAAACGCCACGACTCTTCTTATGTAGAAATCTTCGTCGTGCTCGCCTTTTTGCCAATTTCACTGCCCGTAGTCACTACATATATAAAAATCACATTTTTTGCAAATTTCACTGCCCGTAGTCACTTTCGCCTAAGAGACTTTTTGCCAAAAATGCTCCAATTCACCAGAATTCGCAAAAGTACACGATTATTTCAGCTTTTGAACAGCAGACTTCGCACGCGTTTTCCGAGCAGCTCCGAACTCCAAAACATGACTTCCATATAGCTAAATCGAAGAGAATTTCGTGCTCTACAACTTTGGTCTTGAGGGACTTTGGCCGGAAATGCACCGTTTGAGAGATATAAGCCACAACAGTTCGGAGTCTTTTGTGCAAAATGGGAATTTTGGTGAAAATGAGTTTTTGAGCGTAGCGGGGCCCACGGCCGGAGTTGGGTGGCCAGCGGGCGGTGGCGGGCTTGATGGACGTGGGGGAGGTTGCTAAGGGGTGGTGGCGGTGGTGGTGGGGTCCGTGGTGGTGGTGATGATGATTTGGGGGTTTAGGGATTTGAAATTGGAAGAGAGAAAGAAGGAGGAAGAGGAGGAGGGGAGGAGGAGACCGACGGCCGACGGTGGAGGTGGGTGGTGGCGCTGGTGGAGGAGGGGCAGCGGGTTTGGGGAGCGGTGGCCATTATTGAGTTTTTTTGAAGAAAGAGAGGAAGAGAGAAAGCAAGAAACAATGAAGAGAAAAAGGAAGTAAAAGTGATTATATGCTAGTTTCTCCCGTATCGTCTGAACGCTAACGATCTCCAATCGCCGCGGATTTCGGATACGAGATAGTAGACGTGAAGACGAGTCCAACGAAACAAGTTTCGTCGATTTCCGAGTTCGTTTGTCCGTCCATAAAAATTCTCAAAAATGCTCAGATAAGCTCTAAAAATGCGATTTTGGCGCACCTTTTCTTCTCGCACGCTCACATGCTAACTCAAAAAATCAAGCCCTTTTGGATTTAACCGTTTTTAGACGATACGAATCCAAAAAAAAAAACGAACTCGAATTCTGAGGTCGTATCAATAATGTTCCTTTGTAAAATGACTGCTCGCTTTACCCTGAACTGTTTCAACTCGCACGGCCACATATTAACTCCGTTCGACGCGCCATTTGGAACACAACAATGATTTGTCATTGTGAATCCATAAAAATTTATCTCGTCGAATTCTGAGCTCGTATGCAAAATTTCACTTTTTAAGGGCTATGTATTGTTAACCGAACAACTCCAGCCCATAGCCACTATTCCGGATATCGGAATATATCGAAGCTTATACTTTTCGGAGTTCTAAACGGCATTTTTAACTCAATGGAAGTGGTTTCGAGTCCAAATTCATCCGTATGCAAAATTTGACTTTTTGGGCCATGTATAATTTACATAGCGACTATTCTGAATTTTCAACTGAGCATAACTTTTGGTTCCCGCTATGAAATTTCGAGTTTTCAAATTCATTGGAAAGATATTTTCAACTAGATTCCATTGTTTTTGGTTTCGCCAAAATCCGGTTTATTTTGCACTCGGTATGTTCAATTGAAGTTTGAAATCGAATTATCGAACTACCGCGTCATTATAATTCCTTTTATAATTATATATGATTATTTATATTCTAACGACGATCTATATAACTATATACGTTCTAATTATATTCGAAATAAATTTCTCATCGATATTATTTAAAATAATTCATTTTAAATATTCAAAATTGCCAAAATAAAAATTTTAAATTGGCTCGCATTTCCAGGTTATTACAATCTCCCCCACTTAAAACTTTTCGTCCCCGAAAAGGAACAAAATCAAAAGTGGTTTGATTAATCAACTCTACGTTCATTCTGGCTTCCATTCTCCAACTTTTCAGTTTCTGAGAATTTCCAAATTCTTCAAAAATTTGGCTAACACCCTAAATTTTCGAAAAATTTCGCCATAACCTCCTTTGTACCGGTAGCACGGGAAAATCCCGAAATTGCCATATAGGCCTTCTGATCTCAAAAAGAAAAAGAAAAAGCCAATCGGCTCATAAAATCATCATCACCCAAACAAAATAGTAAATTATGATAAACATGTACCTATTTGTCGGGCAAACAAATTTTATTTCTCTGCTGTAGCCTCCTTGCTATGACCTGTTCAATGTAAGTATATGTATATGCAAGCAAATGCGATCAATTTTCAATAAAATTCTATATTTGATTTAATTAGGCTAAATGGTTCAGAATTATCAAACAATTTAACAAGCAACGCAAACATCAATCAATTAGTGAATTTAACGTTTCAAATTCATAATTTTGATATATATAAAGAAAATCATGTTTTTGATGCCAAATCACACAATAAATTTATCTATATAAGTTTTGGCTCTCACACCAGTCTAATGGAAATATATAGAAATCACACCTTCGAAACACGAACATAAATATTGATAATGCGGCCGCATTACCAGAATTATCTCCGGGCGACTAGAGTGTGATTCTATATCTATCCAGTATATTAAAACTTCTAATATACGTTCATGACGCGTATATGCGAAATCTTTATATACTCGATTGTCCAAATTCAAAATAAATAAATAATCAAATAAGTATAAAGCGATTTAAATTTTCTAAACAAAATTGTTTTCATTTGAAAAATATACTCTTCACATCCGTTCTAGGATACTACTGATCCTATCTCTAACGAGTCATTCTTATTGGATATTACTAATCCAATATCTGATGAATTCTTTCGTATGGTTCTAATGTGTCTTGTTCTCGAGCTCAATAAACCAAAGCTCTGATACCAAACTGACACGACCCGAACTTTCCCGTGAAGGAAAGCGCGGATAGCGTTGAGTACAAGACAAATCAAAATGCAGACGGAAGAACATTTCATTCTTTATTACAACAATTCCATCAGATTCAAGAATAGACAGAGTATAAATGAATACTATACATTCGGTAAATATCAGAGATTACAATAAATTACATAGCAGCGGAAACATATACAAAACACAACTGAAAGTAATACACGGATACAGAGCTTTTCGAGCATTGTTCCAGCTGTAAATCAGGATCCTGTGAATATAAATCTGCAAAACCAAAACTACTAGATGTCCGTGTCGAAAATAGGGGCAACCAGAGTTTAGGTTAAAACAATAAACTCCAGGTCAGTCATGCGACTGGTGTGAGAACTAAAACAGTTATTTAAAACTTTACTTTAAAAGAAAGTAATTCAAGGGTCCACGCCGTATAACACGGAACGGGTTTCCTCCCAAGAATACCAGTGCATAAAATAAACAGCGCAATGCTTTTTTGAAATATGAAGCTATTATAAGACCCTGGGCCCATCACACAATGCAACGCAAGCCGGAGGATAGGGTTTTCCCTTATAATAGCCAAACATGCTTGGTACGCTTAAAACAAATCATTTGATACTATAATAAGTGTATAGTGTCGAAACATTTTCAATCATAAATATCAATCCTAGGCGACATGGGTACCATCTATCATGTCGCCATACTAGGTTCTACAAATAAAACCGAAATATCTCGTATTGGAAATTGGATTTCCGCCATGAGTCGAGGCAAGGGGCAAGCTCCTCTCCGCTTTCGAGACACTTTAGCAAATGTCTCAGGACTACACACTCTCGGTAACCCTTGGATCTTCAGGGCCGGTCCTCACTTACGTTTGAGGATTAATTATGCCTGAACATACGTTTCCCGGTCCTTACAGACCTAAAATCGAGGCGCCTCATCCAACAACCACATAGGTGAAAAGTATATAAATGCCAGGGCTGGTAAATCACTGACACCACCAAAGCTAGAAAGAAACGTCGTACTCTCCCTGCAGTCCGTATCCCGTTTTTGGCTCATACCGAGGTGTGAGGCTCGCGAATTCACATTATACACAAAGCTGCCACGTAGGCCGTGCTTTGATCATCAGCCACAAGAGTTTGCTTTTCAACAGAAGCCTTGATCTATGCAACTCATCATGCCACACAGGCAATTCATGCCATGCAATTTATGTCTATCGATATATAACCTCTAAGCTCGTACGTCTCAGAGAAGGGCGTTAAGCAAGAGAATAATTTCTCCGCCGCCAAACAGATATATATTTAACAAAAATCAATCAACACAGAATAAAATCCAATGTCAGACACACAATCCATTTACAAGTTCGTTCTGGGTCTGAACGAAACCGGAGGCACTTTCCTCGCATATCCATCGATCTCCAAGTACGTCTGGAACCACCAACTATTTCCATCCTCTTGGGTGTACAGCCCAATCAGGATCGTCAGTAATTATCCAAACGATGTGAAGACTTCCGGTCTTTGACCACCGTCATCACCTTCGACTTATCGTAGAATTGGTTATTCAGAATGGGTATAAACCCGGCCTTTCCGAACAACCCGCGTATATTAAAACAAATGTTACACAAACACAACACACGCCTCATTCCAATTCATTAGTCACTAACCGTAAATCAGTAAGAGAGCAATTCCCCAAATATTAACCCCGAAGGCCGAAACCAATATCAGATCAACATCTAGGAAACCATTCTTCTTAACTAACCTACAGCTAGTTTCTAAATTTCACATTCTTAGGGGAAAGTTCCCATTAGTTATATCCAAGATAAATTCCTTAAATTTATTCTTTAATCTTCCTTTGGATGTCATATCAAACCAAATTATTGTTTTCCAAACTAGTCGAGATTAGCGAACCACCGAAGTAATTATTTATTTTATTTCCCAATCCCAACCTATTCATCCCATGAAGCAAAACTGGTAATACTCCATATCTAACACCACGGTGTTATCGGTAAAATTAATTACCATTTCACGTTTCAAATCTAATTAAAGATTTAACTATCGCTTGGAGCAAAACTGGTGATACTCCATTCTCGCTCATTTTCCAAATTTGATAATTTAAATTATCAATTCACATTTCAATTTAATTACAGATTCATTAAAACTCCTTATACTGGGTTAAAGAACTAATGTTATTTAAAACACAGTTCACGATAAACCCAAATCACATTCTATTTATTATCGGGTTAAAGAACATGTGTTATTTAAAACACCGTTCACGATAAATCCACAAATCAATTCTATTTAAAACCCCTTTCAAACCCAATTTATTTATTTAAAAATATATGGGGTTTAATTTCAGTTCAAAACTAGTTCATTTCGATAAAAACCTATTTTTGTCCTTTCAAATATGGAGTTTTTAATTCCATTTTTTCCCAAATCATTTCTTATGATTCTACACAAATTATTTCTATTTTTAATAATTTTATCAAGGCCCGTACAGTCGATTTCCATCAACGGTCATCGAACTGCACTTACAGCGACCTTTTCCAAATTTGATTTGGACGTATCTCCAAATCCAACCATTAGATTTCAAATTTCTAATATTCGATAGAAAGCTCTTTTCGATACGAACCCAACGGTTCCGGTTTTAGGAGAATCCGACGGTTGGATCTCCCTTAATGTCCTTTCGAAATCAATGGTCGAAATTCGTGAACTGCCGCGGCGCGGCGCGTTCTATTCAGGCCATTATATTATATATAATATATATAATATATATTTTGTCGATTTCTATTTAAAACGAATTTTATAGATAGTTTTAAATTTGTTTCAAAAACATTTCAACTTCCATTTCCAATTCAAATCAAAATTGAATTTTTCCTTATAAATTCATTTTAAAATTCATTTGAATTCAATTCAAATTTCAATTCAATTTGAATTCATTTCAAATTGATTTTACTTCTACTTTAATTCGTTTTCAATTCAATTTGAATTCAATTCGTTTTCTATTCAAATCAAATTCAACTCGTTTTCTATTCAAATCAAGTTCAACTCGTTTTCTATTTAATTCAATTCGAATTCGTTTTCTATTCGATTCAATTCAAATTGTTTTCTATTCGATTCAATTCGAATTCGTTTTATATTCAATTCAATTAAAAAACAAATATAATCGATATAAATATCGTTCGCGTCAAAATAGCGCATCTCTAATCAACACGGCTTTATATCTTTCAATAATCCCGTTATTCTATTCAACAAATGAATATTTATTCTATTCAATATGTGAATCTATATTTTTGTCAACACACGACTACTCTTAACGAATGAGTACTGTCCACGTGTGACTATTTTTGTTATTCAATATATTTTATAAAAATTAAGGTATCTATCGTTTGATTTCAAATCAAACTCCTACCGTAAATTAGTAAGAGAACGATTCCCTGAATATTAACCCCGAAGGCCGAAACCAACATCAGATCAACATCCAGGAGACCACTCATCTTATCTATTTTCCAGTTAGTTTCTAATTTTCTATATGATAAAGATGTAAATTTTATTGTTAAAATATTTCGTCCAACACATGACTAATCTCAACGGATGAGCACAGTCAACACATGAACCTTTATTTTATAATGATAAAGATGTAAATTTTATTATTAAAATATTTCGTTCAACACATGACTAATCTCAACGGATGAGTACAGTCAACACATGAACCTTTATTTTATAATGATAAAGATGTAAATTTTATTATTAAAATATTTCGTTCAACACATGACTAATCTCAAAGGATAAGTACAGTCAACACATGAACCTTTATTTTATAATATTCTTTATCTTCTAAATTGGAATGAGGCCCAATCAATTACCATACAAAGTTAATTATATGGATTCCATACAACACATGTATATAATAGCAATGATAATTAATCAACCATCATCCAAAGTGCACTACACTGTATAAGCATCAAATATAGATATCTGACGCTTACAACAGCCTGTCAATCAATCGATCGACATACAACTAATTATTGGGATTAGTGTATGTCATATTTCGTCCCAATACCTGTGTGCGGTTTCAAATCAACAAACACATATTTTTATTTGTGCAGTTGGGCGATGTATAAAATTTATCGACCCAATCAATGTCCTTCAAATAGGTGTACATAAACAAACCGTCCGGTTTGTAAATGAATATTTATTTATTCACATTCACTATATTCATATTCACGTTAAAAATTATATTTTTAATGATAAAATATTTTATTTTAACACATGAATTTCTATTCAGTTCATTTACAAAGTAAAAATGATATTTTTATTTTTCTAACTTATTTTAGAAAATTTCGGCGGCTTAACGACACGATACTAGAAACGGGACGAGTCCTAGCCTTATCCCCGGTCTAGTGATGGCCCACGCCATTCACACATCAATCAAATCAATTTCCTTTTCCCCCAAACAATCAAATTTAACTCAAATAATTTAACTAATCTATGCAACCAAACAAACAATTCCATGGTCTATGGACAGTGGTGTCGGGTGCTACTAAACACCGTCTGCATCCTAGTATATATATATATATATATATATAATTAGAAAAGAAATTTAGAGTGAAAAGTTCTCACCGACTAGCTAAACCAAATGCCACGACTCTTCTTATGTAGAAATTTTCGTCGTGCTCGCTTTTTTGCCAATTTCACTGCCCGTAGTCACTACATATATAAAAATCACATTTTTAACATCAACATTATATAAAAATCTTATCTATATATCTTCTATAAGTTAAAAATCGGATTTTTATTCTCTCTATAATATAAAAATCATATTTTTATTTACTTCATATGTCAAAAACTGTAGAAGCTTTAAAACGGAGAAAACTCACATTTTTTTCTAACGCCCGGATTCGCTGTTCTGGCTTCAGAATTTGCAAACGAGCTTCAATCTTCACACCATCTTTTATTCTAGCTTAAACGCGCCATTCCGGACAACTTTTGCCTAAGAGACTTTTTGCCAAAAATGCTCCAATTCGCCAGAATTCGCAAAAGTACACGATTATTTCAGCTTTTGAACAGCAGACTTCGCACGCGTTTTCCGAGCAGCTCCGAACTCCAAAACATGACTTCCATATAGGCAAATCGAAGAGAATTTCGTGCTCTACAACTTTAGTTTAGAGGGACTTTGGCCAGAAACGCACCGTTTGAGAGATATAAGCCAAAACATTCCGGGGTGTTTTGTGCAAAACGGGAATTTTGGTGAAAATGAGTTTTTGAGCGTAGCGGGGCCCACGGCCGGAGTTAGGTGGCCAGTGGGCGATGGCGGGCCTGATGGACGTGGGGGAGGTTGCTAAGGGATGGTGGCGGTGGTGGTGGTGATGATGATTTGGGGGTTTAGGGATTTGAAATTGGAAGAGAGAAAGAAGGAGGAGGAAAAGGAGGAGGGGAGGAGGAGGCCGACGGCCGGCGGTGGAGGTGGGTGGTGGTGCTGGTGGAGGAGGGGCAGCGTGTTTGGGGAGCGGTGGCCATTATTGAGTTTTTTGAAGAAAGAGAGGAAGAGAGAAAGTGAGAAACAATGAAGAGAAAAAGGAAGTAAAAGTGATTATACGCTAGTTTCTCCCCTATCGTCTGAACGCTAACGATCTCCAATCGCCGCGGATTTCGAACACGAGATAGTAGGCGTGAAGACGAGTCCAACGAAACAAGTTTCGTCGAATTCCGAGTTCGTTTGACCATCCGTAAAAATTCTCAAAAATGCTCAGATAAGCTCTAAAAATGCGATTTTGGCGCACCTTTTCTTCTCGCACGCTCACATGCTAACTCAAAAAATCAATCTCTTTTGGATTTAACCATTTTTAGACGATACGAATCCAAAAAAAAAAAAAACGAAATCGAATTCTGAGGTCGTATCAATAATGTTCCTTTGTAAAATGACTGCTCGCTTTACCCTGAACTGTTTCAGCTCGCACGACCACATACAAACTCCGTTCGATGCGCCATTTGGAACTCAACAATGATTTGTCATTGCGAATCCATAATAATTTATCTCGTCGAATTCTGAGCTCGTATGCAAAATTTCACTTTTTAAGGGCTATGTATTGTTAACCGAACAACTCCAGCCCATAGCCACTATTCCGAATTTCGGAATATATCGAAGCTTATACTTTTCGGAGTTCTAAATGGCATTTTGAACTCAATGGAAGTGGTTTCTAGTCCAAATTCATCCGTATGCAAAATTTGACTTTTTGGGCCATGTATAATTTACATAGCGACTATTCCGAATTTTCAACTGAGCATAACTTTTGATTCCCGCTATGAAATTTCGATTTTTCAGATTCTTTGGAAAGATATTTTCAACTAGATTCCATTATTTTTGGTTTCGCCAAAATCCGGTTTATTTTGCACTCGGTATGTTCAATTGAAGTTTGAAATCGAATTATCGAACTACCGCGCCATTTTAATTCCTTTTATAATTATATATAATTATTTATATTCTAAGGACGATCTATATAACTATATACATTCTAACTATATTCAAAATAAATTTCTCGTCGATATTATTTGAAATAATTCATTTTAAATATTCAAAATTCGCCAAAATAGCCAAAATAAAAATTTTAAATTGGCTCGCATTTCCGGGTTATTACATCCACAGACCATGGACTTGTTTGTTTAGTTGTGTAGTTGGTTAAATTATTTGTTTGAATTTGGTTGTTTGGGGGAAATGAAATTGATTTGATAGGTATGTGTATGGCGTGGGCAATTATTAGACTGGGGATAAGGCTAGGCCTTGCCCTATTTCTAGTATCGTGCCATTATGCCGCCGAAATTTTCTAAAATAAGTTAGAAAAATAAAAATATCATTTTATTGAATAAAGGAACTGAATAGAAATTCATGTGTTGAAATAAATATTTTATCGTTAAAAATATAATTTTTAACGTGTGTGTGAATAAAATAAAATATTCATTTACAAATTAGACGATTTGTTTATGTATACTGATTTGATTGATATTGATTGGGACGATAATTTTACACATCGCCCAACTGCACAAATAAAAATCTGTGTTTGTTGATGTGAAACTTCACACGAGTATAGGGATGATATTTGATGTACACTAGTCCCAGTAATTAGTTGTTTGTCGATCGATAGGTTGACAGACAGTTGTATAGTGCACTTTGGATGATGGTTGACTATTTATCCTTGCTATTATATACATGTGTTGTATGGAATCCATATAAATAACATTATATGTTAATTGATTGGGTCTCATTCCAATTTAGAAAATAAATTAAATTCATGTGTTGAATAAACAAAATGCTCATGTGTTGAGAATATTCATGTCTTGAAACCATTCATGTGTTGAAAATATTCATGTGTTGAGTAAAAGAATTAAACGATAGAAATCATAATTTTATCAAATATATTAAATAACAAAATAATCATGTGTTGAGAATATTCACGCGTTGAAAAAAAAATATTCATATGTTGAAGAAAATATTCATTTGTTGAATAGAATAATGATGTTATTGAAATATATAAAGCCGTGTTGATTAGATTTGCGCCATTTTGACGCGAACAATATTTATATCGATTTTATTCGAACATCGAAAAAGAAGTGATTTCAAAATATAACGTTTTGAAAATATTATCATTGATGATATGATATATTCAATTTTGATTTAAAACCGAATATGAAGTTGAAATCGTTTTGAAACGAATTTAAAACGATTTATAAAATACGTTTAGAATTGAAATCGATGAAATATATATATATATATATATATATATATATATATATATATATATTATATATTAAATGGCCTGAATAGAACGCGCTGCGCCGCGGCAGTTCGTGAATTTCGTCCATTAACTTCGAATTGACGTTACGGGAGACCCGACCGTCGGATTCTCCTGAAACCGGAACCATTGGGTTCGTTTCAAAAAGAGCTTTCCAATGAATATTAAAGATTTGAAATCTAACGGTTGGATTTGGAGTTACGTCCAAATCAAATTTAGAAAAGGTCGCTGTAAGTGCAGTTCGACGACCTTTATGGGAAATCGACTGTACGGGCCTTGATAAAATTATTAAAAATATTTATAATTGGTGTAAAATCATAATATATGAATTGGAAAGAACTGGGATGAAAAATTCCACATTTGTAAAGATAAAAATATATTTTTATCGAAATGAACTAGTTTATAACCGGAAATCAGTTAAGATGAATGGTTTCCTGGGTATTGATCGGATGTTGGTTTTGGTCTTCGGCGTTAATATTTGGGGAATTGTTCTCTTACTAATTTACGGTTAGAGACTGATAGAATGGAATGTGGTTTTGGGTTTATCGTGAACCGTGTTTTAAATGACATCAGTTCTTTAGCCCAATTAAGGATTAAAACTAAGTGGAGTTTTAATGAATCTTTAATTAGATTAAAATGATCGAGAATGGAGTATCACCAGTTTTGCTCCAAAGCGATAGTTAAATCTTTAATTAGATTTGAACGTGAAATGGTAATTGGTTTTACCAATAACACCGTGGTGTTAGATATGGGGTATTACATGTTTTGCTCCATGGGATAAATAAGTTGGGATTAGGAAATAAAATAAATAATTACTTCGGTGTGGTTCGCTAATCCCGACTGGTTTGAATGATATTCAAAGGAAGATTAAAGAATAAATTTCAAAGAATTTATCTTTGATAAAATTAATGGGAACCTTTCCCTAATAATGTGAAATTTAGCAACTAACTGAAGATTGGTTGAGATGAATGGTTTCCTAGGTATTGATCTGATGTTGGATTCGGCCTTCGGGGTTAATACTTAGGGAATTGTTCTCTTACTAATTTACGGTTAGTGATTGATGAATTGAAATGAGGCGTACATTGTGTTTGTGTAACATTTGTTTATTACACTACAAGAAAAATACCCTATTGCAACTAGTTATTTGCAACAAGCGACAAATGACAGTTGCAGTAAATGATATTTAGCAACAGACCTATTATAGCAGTTGCAATAGATGAGATTTAGCAACAGGCGTTTTTTTCCTGTTGTGAAAAGCTTATATTTAGCAACTCTGCTTCTCTTCCTGTTGCAAAAACATACTTTTAGCAACTGTGCTTTTATAACAGTTGCAACAAATATATTATTTGCAACTGCGCTTCTAAGTCAGTTGCAAATAAATATCTTTAGCAACTATTTTCGCCACTTGCAATAACTGTACTTTTTTACAACTAGTAAAGCTAGTTGCGAAAAACTTGCTATTAAAAATCAGCATAAGCTTTTAATGATTAACTTTTACTAATTAATTTTAAATTGTTACTATTAAATGATTAACTACTAGTAATTATATAATAATTAAGCTTAATATTTAATGATTATTAATTAATAATAAAATTTAAGTATTATAAGGTGATACTAATAACTGATAATTAAATAATAATAATTACTAATTAACAAATAATTATAATCAACATTTAAAAAATAATAAAATAAATAAACATTACGCTGCAAATCTCAATATTTATTCTAATCCGGTTTTCCCAATGATTTCAAAATATTCAAAAAAATTCATTGATAAAAGAATGTTCATACGTTTTTTATTTAAATAATTTTAATAAAACTAGCGGCAAAAACTTAAAAAAAGAACTATAATTTAGTTTAAGGTTACTTATAATTTTTTTTGTTTATAATATTATTTATTGCTCAAAACTACTTATGTGTAATGGTTTACCAAAAAGTGTAATCCTGTTTTCGAATTAATTATATTTGATTGTTTATGTAATATTTATATGGAAATGCTAAATACAAAACAATGGCTCTTGCATCGTTCAGCAATCCACATTTGCGATTCGTTTGTTTTTCAACCATTAGATAACCTATTGAACCAATGGTCCCGATTTCAACCCTACTTATTTACCGCCTCAGAGCTTCCGCCGCTTTTTCATTTTTTCATTATGTACGAAGAAAATTTCATTCAGATCTACTCAACTTCCTCATTTCTCTGCTTGCGAGAGAAGGTCCGTTCAGATCTTCTCATCAGGTCACTGGCGATGATTTGAATTCCATCGTTCTTGATTACTTTCGGTAACATCTTTTCTGCTTTCCATTTTTTGATTTTCAAAACATTCGTTCGTCTAATTTTAGTTTCAAATTAGGGTTTTGTGTCAGTTTCTTCTTTCAATTCGATTCCATGAATTTTCGTTTATCTACTATTTTTTCGTGATGACTGAATTATCTAATTGTTATTGATTGGCTGAAATTGCTGACTTAGGTTTGTTTTTCCTTTCATTTAAGTTTTTGTTTTGATTTTGAAATGGTTAATTTCATTTCCTATGATCTATTTGAATGGATCTGATCATCACCGGTAGCAATAACATAGATTGACTTGCCTTGGCCTTAGGTAATATAATGATGATCATGGCCATGTGTATTGAGTCTGGTACACCGGAATTTTGATTGTTTCTCATCAGCGTCGTTCTTGAACAGTCCAAAACCGAGCTAAAAAATTGATTTTGAAGACTAATTAAGCTTGGAAGCGATGTTACAGGAAATAAAGTACAATGATTAAAGAAAACAAAGCACAAGGTTTTAGTACACTTTCTTACTTATTGTTGGGCTGAAGGAATCTAACAAAGCGTAGTGGTGATGGTTTGTTGATAATCTTGTAACTTTTTCTTTAAGCTCTTCTGTCACTGCGTTGGAGAGAGCTTTTAAGCCACATAGACAAAAAGTCATATTGTGGTGGGATCTGCTTTTAAGGGATGAACACTAAAGTATGCAAAACTTCCTTTTTTTACTTGATTTGTTAGTATTATTTTGTGTTAATATTATTAACAGTCATGAAAATGATGAAAATCATGATATGGCTAGAGAAGGTTTAGGTAGACAATTTTGTGCATGCTTTGCTCAGAGATGTCATCGTTTCCATTTTAGTCTACTCCACTCGATTGTTTTTTATCAGTCAAAAAAGTTGCATCGTTTAGTTTATTTGTTCAGAAATATTCACACACGCCCTTTTGGTACACACTTTATATATTGGTATATGAATTAACACCTTTGTACTTCACTATGATCAATAAGGTAATGAGACCACATGCTTTAGGAAAAGCTCTACATTTGAACAAAATTTCAAAAGTTTGAACACAAAACTAAATACAAACTAAGCGACAAAAAGTTTCGATCATTGGATTTTTTTCTTCTTATATGGAGTAGTAGAATTTAGAGCGCGATTCAATAATAAAGATCAATTGTATCACTAACTGTGTCAAAATTCTATATTAAAAAGACTTTCCCAATTTCAAATATAAGAAAACAGAAAATAATGAGATGGATTCGGTCTCTGACCTGTAACAAAATTATTACATTGATGCTATAACAAACAACAATTGCAGACACTGATATTCGTCTTTACTATGTCTGCTTCTAATCTGTATGCTCGTTTCCACTGAGAAGGAATAACAAAATTTAACATTCGTGCAAATTGGTTGGCATTTTTAATTCTGTCATTGATTCAGGCTACTATTTCAACGAGCCCCTTACATTATTATACCTCCTTGTCAAGATATCATCATACTGTATTATCTTTTACTAATTATGTTTTTTGATGTAAAAAATATTAGTTTTACCATAGTTATGTTAACTACTCCATGATGCATTGACAATTATGTCATGACTAAAGAGTGATTAAAAAAAATAGATTTTGCAGTTTTGAAAAGATCATATCTACAATTCAACAGATACAAAAGTATTATGAGTTAAACATGCATCAGTGGTTAACTAATAGCGTTATGTTGGTTTCAGAATCATAAAGCAAGGGAGAGGCAAAAACTTAGAAGGCTTAGCATTGAGAAACATCAGTTTTTTGATAACTACAAATGGGTGGAATGCTTGGAGTGGTTAATGCATTTGGTGCTGGGGCTTGCAATCTTAGTCATATATGTAGGTTGGCAAATAAGCAGGTACCATATCTTTATTTTGATGTTGAAACAAGCTGAATGTTAAATGTTACTCCATCTGGCTACATGCAGTGCTAGTTTATCTATTTGTCTATATTGAATTAATCACTGTTTTTTGGACAATTGTTTCATAATGCAGCATGCTTTTCTTCATATGTTGCAAGGAAAAAAGTCAGAAGATTACTCAAAGAGCAGCCTAAACACTAGTATGGACCTAGCCAGTACGGTGAAGCAAGCTGAGAGCCTTTTGCCGATGTCTCATATATACACTAGATGATAGAGTAAATTTTGATTAGAAAATATTCTATTCGAAAAAAATGTGTTGTATGGGAGAAATTGTTATACATGAGTGGTGTATGAAAATTGTAGAAATTTTTGTTGCAATTGTTTGTAGTATTCAAACCTTGTTAAAATAAAAATTTTATTTGTTTATTTTTTTTGTGATATACAATATTACTAAAACGAATACATTTAATACGTAATTTCTATAAGCTGTAATTTTTTTTTTTATAGATTTACGGATCTATTGCAACAGGCATATATTGTTGCAAAATGATCTGTTGCAACAGCAAAAGCCTGTTGCCAAAAAGGATACTGCAACATCTTATTGCAACAGGCAGAAAATGTTGCAGACTTTTAGCAACTTCGGCTATACCAACAGGCGCAGGCCTGTTGCAATAGGTCTACCGCAACAGATATCGCCTGTTGCGAAAAGTGTTTTTTCTTGTAGTGTTACAAACGCGGGTTATTTGGAAAGACTGGGTTTATACCCATTCTGAATAACCGATTCGACGATAAGTCGAAGGTGAATACGGTGGTTGAAGACCAAGGGTCTTCACATCGTTTGGGTGATTACTGATGATCTTGATTGGGCTGTACACCTAAGAGGAGGGAATCAGTTAGTGATCGTCCAGACATACTTGGAGATCGACGGATATGCGAGGAAAGTGCCTCATATAACAAACTTTTAAACTTTCATAACATCCTGAAAGATCATCCATACATCAACTGGATATAACATCAAAGTCTATATATGAAGCCTCATTACAACACTAATCAAACAGCGGAAACAAAGATACTAGGTAATAGCAAAGCAATATGCCATCCTACTTCTTGTCATCGCATAGCAGCATCGTCTCAGTAATCACCTGCAACCTAGTCTTCCCATCTAAAATTTGATGAAAAACCCAAGGTAATAAGAGAGAAACATAAAAACTTGAGTTAGACAATAGTCATAGTGAGCGATAAAATAATTATCTAACATCATCAATAAAGTATATGAGAATAGGTAGACTAACAACCCAATCTACCCAAAACTCCAGAGAAGAACCCACATTCGTCTTCCCTACATCTGACAGTGATAGCCTTTACATGCAATCATTTCAACCATACATCCATGGAAACCTGAACAACCATCCATTCATGGCAATCAGGAACAACCAAGCAATAACGATCATAGCATCCAAATTATATATCTCACGTAAACCATCCTAATCGTGCTCAACATCCCTTAAGCACAAGCCCCAGAGGCCTAAACCAATATTAGACAAGCACCCAAGAAACATCTCCTTCGATGTCAAACGATCTACGTGAGACGGTACAAACAAACAACCAAACATCCAACATCCATGACTGACTCTGGCTATCATTGTCAATCCTGCTTTGAAACCATCGTTAATTGTATGATGGCCTCCTACCATATGTCAAGGGGTAATGGTAACCCCAGTTTTATCGAAAACTCTATACGCCTTCACGACTCGTATGTTTATCTTCTCAAATCTCGACAACTAGGTCCTTCACGACTGCCGAAGATACGAGGCCCTTCAGGACTGCCCAAAGTACCCCTGCTTTGAGTCCACTAGAACTCATGACAACGATAATCTATCAGCCTTAGCATCTCTAATCATCATCACCGACGACTATTCACAACTCAATTCCCCCTTGAGTAACCATTATCCACAACTCAACTTCCTAGAGTTGTCTTCACATTCGTCACTTTACACTGATCAACGAACACATCACATTGCTTCGAATATTCCACCTTGAAATCGTGTCGAAGCTAGAACCATCATCGAGCCAATAAAAATAATACTCATTTGGTCATATACTTGATGGGTCAATATCGGTCCATCCAACGGACAACTACTGATGGACCACTTTTGATGGACCACTAGCGCTGGACCACTGTTGATGGACCACTGCTACTGGACCACTGTTGATGGACCAGTGCTACTGGACCACTGTTGATGAACCACTGCTACTGGACCACTTTGATGGGCCACTACCACTGGACCACTGTTGATGGACCACTACCATTGGACCCACTGCTGATGGACCACTGTTACTGGATCACTACTGATGGACCACTGCTACTGGACCACTGCTGATGGACCATTACTACTGGACCACTGCTGATGGACCACTGTCCATGCCTTGCCACGATCCATGCCTTGTCATGTCCATGCTTTGCCACGTCCATGCCTTGCCACGTCCTTGTTTTACCACATCATTACGGGGATCCACCATTTTTCCTACCAAATGCAACTAGATCCAACCAATTTTCCCACCAAAATGACTAGATCTACTTTTCGAATTTCGAACCAAATCTCGCGCTCAAATCCAATCGATTTCAACATATTTGCAACCATCAATTCAACCAAAATCCAACAATTCATACAACAATCATCAATCGTTCCGAACAACAATTATAATATAAATTACATGAAAACTTACCAAATTAAGTGGAAAATTAGATCTTAAGGTGATTCATATGAAAATAGACTTAACATGGTGTAGATCTTGGTGAAATCTACTTAAAATGATGAAATTATGATCATACAACCCATATTCCTGATTGAATCCATGTGGGAGATGCATATCACTCACCAAATCTCCAAAACAACACAATTTGATGAAATCAATCTTCATTCGACGTAGATCTAGCTTCAAACGATGTAGATCTTTGATTCTCTTATGTAGATCTAAAATTTTAATGGTGGAAAGGTGTATTTGTTTTAGCAAGGATCAATCATAAGCTCAACAAAATGAGAGAATGAATAAAGTAACCCTCTCTCCATACCTCTAAACCACTATTTATAGCCTCCCACCAGCCCACCAATGGGCCTCTCCAAATCAGCCCATTAAGGCTCTAAAAACCTGAACGGCAAATTGTGAAACACTAAAACAGCGATTTCTCCCAAACCACTGAACCAAATCTTTAACGTAACCACTCTACGGAATGGAAAACATCATTTCCTTTCCAATGAGACCAATCCCAGCACCTGATTCGATCCGAGTCAAAAGTTATTACCTATACAAAGCTGAAAGGGGCAAAATGGTCACAAACAAAATTGGTAAAAATTGTGGACATGTCTCACATCCCCATAATCAACATATTAAAATATGAGAATGATCAAACCCTTCACGAATTTCGCCCCCAAAATCCCAACAGACACAAGCAACCAAAACATTTTCGCATGCCTATCATCCATGAGCATCCAATTCAACCATCCAAACTAGCAACCATTAAGCATGCATCCATAGCCCTATCCTAGCACACAAAATTTTATGAACCACAACAACAACCACAAGAGTACAAGCTACAACGGGGTAAGAGTGTGACACGACAACTATGGGTAATACCAACGAAGAGTTCTGAATGGATCGACTTCATCTTCTCTCCCATTTCCCATGTACATTCGTCATCATACTCAGTCCATTGTACCTCGACTAGCTTAACTGTCTTCCTCCTAAGTTTTTCGTGTCATTCCCCGCAACGTGAAGAGGCTTACGAGGCTTTGCAGCTACGGACTCGACCTCTAGGTCTTCGTACTGATCTGGAGGTACATCCGCATTCGAATCGTGCACGTACTTCCATAAAAACGCCACATGGAAAACATTATGCATGCTCGACAACTTCTGGGATAGATCCAGTCTATATGTGAGCTTCCTAATCGGACCAACTATTGGAAACAGCCCAACAAAACTTGGAGCGAACTTCCCTTTACTTCCGAACAGAACAACATTCTTTAGAGGAGAAATCTTCACGAAAACCATGTCACCTAAGTCGAATTCCAAGTCCTTACGGCGCTTATCGGCGTAACTCTTCTGATGATCTTGGGCTGCCTTCATTCATTGTCAAACGATCTCGATATAATCTGATGTCTCCCTGATCATCTATGAACCAATTATCAACTTATCTCCAGTTTTGTAACGAACGCGAATTTTCGACCTAGAAAATCAACATAAAACCCATGTCAATTAATCAGGCATCAAACATTCCAGATCATTAACAGAAAGGAGTTAGAGGGTGAGAATAGATAAGATATAAAATTAGAATAGAAGAAGGATAAGAATATAACAACAGAATCAGAGTGACACAAATCTCACAACGGAACGAATAAAATATAATATACAGCATAACTTTGAAACACAAATCTATATTTGTATATTAGAGTACAACACTTATATCACAATGAAAATAAACAATAGCTATATCATCCAGAAGCCTCCTGATCCATCTCTTTAAGTATATTTGTAAATCGCGACTACCTGACTGCCCGTACAAAATTGGGCACCAAAGAGTTTAGGGGAAACAAAAATAAAAAAACTCCGGGTCAGTCATGCGATTGGTATGAGTAAACTCCAACCATTTGTTTAACTTTTAAAATCCTTTCAAAGGAAAGAATAATCGTAAGAATAATCCACACATATACACGGATAGTTTTTACCTTACGATAACCAAAAACATTCTTTTAAAATGTATACTCTTCTGATATTATAATAATATCTAAATCAAATAAATAGCAATCTAGTGGAACGCTTTCATCTCACATTCCACATATATAATATCTAATCAAAAACCACAGGCGCTTATTGGGTAACGGATTCCAACTGGCAAGGTATGGTACCACCTTCCGTCAGTGTATCTCTAGAGAGGAATACACCGGGTTCAACAAGAACATCTTGTAACTTAGGCTAAACATGACCGGTCACTCATTTCGCTTTAGTGTACCGAATGAATTATCACCAAAGGTTGGGATCAGCAACCGTTTCCCGAAAGGGACAACATCGAAATAGATTATAGAAGTAGATGGAATTTCTCTAGATCGGGTGACAATACACTCTAATTGGCAGCTAACCACTTAGCTATGCGACCTACCCGATTTTATACCATTTCCTGGTTGTGAGGTTAGAGGTCATAACGTACGGATCACGTCTTTTATTCACTTCGAATGTCACATCGTCATACTCGCCAAATCACAAATTGATTTCCCTAAAAATATCACGGGTATACAGCTAAGAAAAATGAATTCCTCTGCCACCAAACGTAAATACGTTTGAAGAGATCAACTTAAGCGATCTATTGAATATAATCTGTCAGACATTCTTCCATACAGGCTGTCCTGGGACTGGACAATCCGAAGGCACTATTCTATAACCCATGTTAGGCAATTTCTACCTAGGATTTGCCAGAACAGCACTTGCATAAACTCCATCTTCAATTATCTTCATTATATTTGATTCGCAACGCTAATGCCCATACGGGGTGGTTTTCAGATAATAAATCTGATCCCGATCTCTCCGTATTGACAACGGAAATGGTCAAAAACTTTGATAGTCGGTTATTCAACTATCAAAGGAAAACATATGTTCAAACAACAGTCGTATTTACAAATGGAAATCTTACTGAGCAAATCATCAATCAACACTGATCCCCTTTAATTTAATTTGTCATTCAATTATTCATTTCCCTATTCCCGTTTCCATATATTCGTAAATTCTTATTTTCTAAATTTAGAAAATATACGCTATTAATCATTGGAAAACATTTCCATATTTACTCTCATTTCTTAGTGTAACGACCTGTAATTTGGTTGGTAAATATTTAGTATATTCTATTTAAATATCGATTTATATTTTCTAAATGAATTTTCAAGATATGGTTCATTTATTTAGTTATATATGGACGTACAAATTTTATATAACTATGAAAGGGTTTTTATATATATAAAATATCGTTTTAAAACCCATAACGTTAATTGTTGAATTTTGAATCTTTACACTCTTTGGAATTGAAGTTGTTTGCTTTAAAATGATGGTATTAATTTATTATCGTCATTTGAAACTTAATTTAGTTTGTATTAAGGTTATATGAGGTTAAAATAATAAACTAACCTAAAAGGGGTCGCGCATAGACAACTTGAAAGCAAATTAAAACATGAATATGCCACACTTATCTAATAAATAAAGTTGTCGCCATAAACATGAACATACAAGAAAATAAATAAACTGAAAGATATATAACATGAAACAGGAGACACAAATACAAAGAAAAACAATATATTCATTTACATAACTCTTTGTACAATATATTGCCATTACACACTAGTGATGAGCTATCCAAGCTAACAAAACATCCCTATGTACAAATAAACAACAACCATAATAGAATTGTAGCAAGCTCTCATACTTTCAATGGAACTGTGCCTCAAAATACCAAGGAAACAGACAAACGCCTCAATAGCACATCATCCCAACAGTGCACAGACTGATACCGTGAATTACTAACAAGATGAGTGTAAATTCACACCGAATAAAAAGAACAAATAAAAAGAAAACCATACTTAATATTATGTATTAACATCCATTACAGTTGGAAGATAAAATATAAATAGAAAAAAAACATAGATAAGCTCGGCTGTACATTACACAGTTAAATATATATATATGGTCCATCCTATTTCTTTCTACATGTCCTGTTTCCATCCAAGAAACAGTAAACCAAAGGTAGCTCCACATGCACTGTCCTAAAAATGAAGAAAAAGAGGTCATGAATCAGAAAAAAAGAGAAGAAAAAAAAGCAAAAAGGGACATGACCATTCAACATATTTTCCTCCCTATCTCGTCCTTCCTGAAAATAGTAACAGCTGCAAGGAAACAGTAAAACCTATAAGTAAAAATTTAATAAATTCATGAACAGCTAAGAAAAAGCATACACCTAAATTGGCCGTACAATGCCAATTAGGATAGGCATGACAATGCGTTGGAAATACAAGAACAGCTAAGGAAAGGATAACAATTCAATAAACAGCTAGAGGACAATACATAGCTAAAGAAAATAGCTGAACTATTGTAGGTATTCAGCTAAACAAAACAAAGAGAACAGCTATAAGAAAATCTAAGTAGGAAACTGCTAAACGATTCATATGAACAGCTAACGTATATAGGAATAGGAACAGAAAGAAAACAGTGCTACAAACCATATATATGTATAGTCATATGTCAAGACTATATAGGAATGAACAGCTAGGGGAAACAGTATAATGTGTAGCTGGATATGTGCATTCGTACATCAATTCTATCAGTGCAATGCACATGCTAGAGAAGCAAAATCTGTACTGAATGTATAAACAAGTCATAGCTGAAATCTACATAACCTATACTAGCAAATCACTATGAACAAAGAACCAAATTTTAATGCACCAAATCTCGACCAAAACAAGTTTGCAGTGATCAATACCATCACACAAAACCATCACCAGTACACTGATCTAAAAGAAAAACCCCAATGGCCTAAGATCTAAATAACTAGATCTATCTAAACTAGACCATGATGGAATTTGATCCTATCACAAACCGAACCACACTATAAATATGTGTATCCACGCAGGATCTCACCATCACCAAAACCAATACAGAAAATACAGTAAACCCAAAAACACGGTCGAACCACAAGAAAATCAAAGCAAAAATAATACAGTAAGTGAAAATTAAGTAAAAAACTTAGCTGAATCGGTAGATCCACGACCACCATTCCAGTATGCTCTTTGTCGAACTTCTCGTTGTTTCCGTTCGGAGTAGGAGACTTAGGGGATGGGTAAATCTGCTCGAAGAAGCCTTGATTGGTTGTCAGTAAAAGATGTAGGAGGAGGCACTTTTGAATAAGGGGGTGGATCGTCTTCGCCGTGGTGATTGTGGAGAGGTTGTCAACGGTTGCAGATCAATTGAAGGGGAGCGACGGTGGTTTTGAGTTGCTGGAGAAGAACCGAAAGGAGGGCCGGCTAGGGTTATCGGCCATGACCAAATCTTCTGGAGATGTTAATTTTAGTGGAGGCGGTGATTTTCTTCTGAGGGTTTGGAATACAAAGGGGATCAGATAGGGTTTTGATATGGGAATCGGGCTTGGGTTAAGCAGGCCGAACTGGTAAGGGTTAAAGCCCACTTTAATTAAATTAAATTCATGTTTTTAAGTTTAATTACTTTTTAAAATTTGTTTAAACGATATGTCGTTCGTATTTTAACGGATTTTGACAAAATCAGGTTCGTTGGAACTGTAGAGACGAGAAGATCGAGATGGAGCAGTGTCTGTAAGGACTGGAAGGACGGAAAATTTTAAATTAAATTAAACGCTGTTTAATTTAAGTGAAACCAGCGCTGAAGGACCCAACCAGTCAATGTGAGTTAACCTCACTCGGTTTCTTCACGATTATATTTCATATAAATTGGGTTTTATTTCTGTATGCTCTGATTTCTAGTAGTTGACCATCTGCTAGTTATGGATATTTATTTTTGATTTAATCAGTGGAATTAAACGGGCATTTAATTCCAGTAAGACACCGACCCTTGTTCTAATTCGATAAAGGAAATTTTCCTTGATTGTACACGTTTATAAAATAACGTGATTGAATGGTTTGAATTGTTGCGTGATCTGTTTGCTGATTGATGGGTGTTATTATTAGATGAATTAATTTGATTAGACAAATGGATTTGATCGATAACAGTTGAATTGAAAATTCAACATGTGATTTGTTTTAACCAGTGAATATATTGGTTGAGTATTTTGGCATCACTTCCTGGAAGTCAATCATTTTAAAATTATAGATTTTTATCGTCAAGTGAACTGACCGTATTGAAGTTATAAATTTAGTTTATAACAAAATAGGGTTTAAATATATTATTTTGAATAATATGACTCTTAAAGAAAATAAGTATTATTATTATTATTCAAAAGTTTATAAGTCAGTAGTAAATTGTTTTGATAAAGTAAACGCTTCGGTTAAGAGAAAGTGTAAGCAGATGGGCAGGAAATAACCCAACAGTTAAGAATTCGATTAATTTGTTTCGTAGAAACAATTATATCAAGTTATTTGAATTAATTATATAATTAATTAATTTAAAGGAGAAATTTACTGGGATTGATTTAAATTTTGAAAAGAGATTATGAACGAGTTTTATATCTTAACTCGAGTTTATAATGAAGTTATAAAGGGGATTTAAGCGAACTTATAAGCTTAAATGGGAGGGTTACTTAACAATTTGATTAAGTAAAGGAAAATGAAGGTATAAAGGAGTTATGATTAACCTGAGATGAAAAACAAGGTTTATAAAGCGAGTGAGAAGTGAAGAAATTGATTTGGAATTAGAAATACTTAAGGGCGGTAATTGGACCTTGAGATTTCCCAGAAGGAAAAAGGAAATGGGAAAAGGGGATTTATAATTAAGTTTGGTAAAAGGATTAAGTAATAAGATACGTGATAATAACCCAGTTAGGAAACAAAGTACTGAATCAAAATGGGAAGTTAATACGAGCGTTGTTTTGGTAAGAAATTAAATAATCGATGGATTAAGCAATATTGGTTTATTTTAAAAAAAAAGAGATTTCCGAAAGAAAAAGTGAATTATAAAGCTATAGTTTGGATTAAATAGTTAATCAGAATTTGATTTGATATTAGAATAAGGTATTGGGTTTGGAACATGACTTATATTTATCTGAAGATAAGGACATTGTGGATCAAGGTCTGAGAGGTAATCAAAATACCCCAACTTGAACGACTTCGAAATTACTTGAAGATGATATTAGTTGTGATGATATAAAGGACGGTAAGAGTTTATTATTTCCTTTAGAAATAATAATACAATGTTTAGTGAAACATTGAGGTATATACTTATAGGATGAGAATACCAAAGTTAAAAGGGAATTACGAGAGAATTTCCACGAAAGGGAAACGTAAGATTGAGTTTTATTCAAAAAGTATAAACACTGGAAGCTGTGAAGTAAATAGATGAAATATATTTCCTAATGTTGTTTTACGAATAATATGTTGGATTGAATTCTCTATTTTGGATTTAAATAATGTTTTAGCCAATGATTTGCAAACAATAGAAGAAAGATAATTGAGATATTTTTCATGAATAAATTTTGTCAAATAAGAAGTTAAAACTGAGATTCCAATATATTGGAAATAAGAGGTTTTAATTAAAAGCCAAGAAGTGCTGAATACTGAACCAGTAAAATGCTATTTTCATCTCACGATTGAATGGTTGTTTTTATTTGATAGTTAAATCACCGACTATCAAATATGGACTATACGTTTGTTGGTACGGAAAGACCGGGATCGAAGTTATATTTGAAAACCATTCCGTCCAACAAATACGTAAATATAGAAGGCGTCAGACGACGATCGAGATGGAGCATCGAAGACCATATATTTTCATAAAACGGACGAACCACTTACAATCTCTGATTCGACCCGGAGATATACTGGGGTCCTGTCGTGGTTGAAATCCGTGGATTGCAAGGACTGCTCGTTACTGATCCATGGGGTGATTCCTGTATTGGATGCAGTAAGAGAGTGCCTTCGGTTCATCCTGTTCTTGGATGACTTGTATGGACGAGTGTCTGACAAAGTATTTCCAAAGGACCACGTACGTTGATTTCTTCAAACGTATCATAGTTGGTTAGCTCCCAACTAGAGTATTTTTGTGGATGTCAACTAATGATATCTGATGGATCTGACGATGTGGCATTCAAAGTGAAAGATGGCCAGATGTTCTAAGGTTAATTCAGACCTCAAGCCTCGCAACCAGGAAATGACAAAAATCGGGCAGGCAACATGGCTATGTGGGTCGCTCCCATTAGGGTGTATAATCACCTATCTGGAGGAAATCTTATTTGCTTCTTTAATCTATTCGATGCTGTCCCTTGTCGGGAAGACGATGGGTAGCTCCCAACCGTTGGTGATATACATTCAATACACTCAAGCGAAATGAGTGGTCGGTCATGTGTGGGCCGGGTTGCAAGTCGTTCTTGTTGAACCCAGTGTATTTGTCTCTAGAGATACACGATCGGCAGGTGGTCCCATACCTTGTCATGGTTGGAATCCAATCTCCAATAAGCGCCTGCCGTTTTGTTTGTATACTATATATGTAGAGCGTGAGATGCAAGCGTTCTACTAGATTTGATATTACTTGTATTTAGACATTATCATAATATCAGATAAGATATTGATTTCAAAACTGGTTTGGGTTATCGTAAGGTAAAAACCGTCCATATTTATGTGTGGATTGGTCTTACGATTACCTTTTTCTTTCGAATGGATTTTAACTATAAAATCAAGTTGGGTGATATCTTAATACTGTGCGAGTTTATATCACTCTGGTTCACCAGACTGACCCGGTGTTTTGTAAATGCTCGGGTTAGCCCGGGATGTACAGGTTCAGGTTATCGAATGCTATGAAGTTCAAAGACGAGCTGAAGGTGTTCAGATCTAGTATCTTGCCGCTGTGCGTTGTATATGAGGACAGATTATTAAAACTGTCCAGATGTATGTCGTACTATGATATTGTAAGTTAATTCAAGCTCTCAATAAAATTATTTCCATATTATATTTTGTTCCACTGCGATGTATGACTCTGTGTTATGTTGGTTCTTCTTCTTCTATTCTAATATTTCTTTCTTTCTTATCTCACCCTCTAAATTCTTTCTAATAACATCCAGTATTTTCGGTGTTTGGAAGGTCAGCATGAGTTACAGTAAAGGTATTTATGTCGATTTTCGGGGCCGAAAATCTTTGGGTCGTTACAGTGGTATCAGAGCTGTTGGTTGTGTAGTGACCTTGGCCCTGTGGCGTAACTCAATAGAGATGGGGTTAGTAACACCCTAGATTGAGTTTAAGTGTATATATATATATATGAGAGCGTATTTGTAAATTCTATATAAAAATGTTTTATATGTTGTGTCATTTGATCAGTTCGATTTTGAACTAGCAACCGACACAATATTGTTTTATAAAATGGTCAGATGAAATAATTTTGGCCATATTATATTTTGTATAGAAAACGAATAAGTTTTTGATTGATTTATTTGAATCAAATTCGAATTGGACTATGAATTTGAAATGGTCTAATATAACTCTAATTTTTCATATATAGAGAAAATGTATAATGCTTGAAATAGAAATAAAAATTTGAGTTTGAAATGGTGATGTATAAATTAGAAGAGTAAATAGTTAATTAAATATGAGTTTGAAACTTAACAAGGTTAAAAGTTGGATATTGGAATTAGAATGTGGAGTTGGGAAATAAAAGTTGTTTGATTTGGTTAATTGGATTGTGCATTGTTGCTTGGTGGTTGGTAAGGTGAATTGAACCAAATTCGTCAAATAATCCAATAAGAGATAAATAAATTGAAAAAAGAAAGAAAAAAGGAAAAAAACTAGAAGGATTTAACCTGTAACGATTATTACATATCAAGCTAAGTGCGGATTGAAAATGAAAGGGCCGCTAATTGCTTTGAAATTTGGGTTTGGTTGCTCAACAAAAAGGTAAACATTAATTAGGTGGATTGGTGATTTGTTTTATTACCCTGAGTGGACACTCGTTTGTTTTTGTTTTCTTGGATCAAAGTGAGGCCCAGAACGGCATTTACAGTTGGTTTGGTCGAGCAACGCAACGGAGATGCTGCCTAATCCTTCAGAAATTTTATAACTTAGAAGGTTGAAAATAATTCCGTGATAATTATTTTGAGAACAATTGGGATTGGAACATTCCTCTAACTTAGCAATTTCGAGGATGAAATTTTTTTAAGGGGGAAGGAATGTAACGACCCGTAATTTAGTTGGTAAATATTTAGTATATTCTATTTAAATATCGATTTATAATTTCTAAATGAATTTTCAAGATATAGTTCGTTTATTTAGTTATATATGGACGTACAAATTTTATATAACTATGAAAGGGTTTTTATATATATAAAATATCGTTTTAAAACCCATAACATTAATTGTTGAATTTTGAATCTTTATACTCTTTGGAATTGAAGTTGTTTGCTTTAAAATGATGGTATTAATTTATTATCGTCATTTGAAACTTAATTTAGTTTGTATTAAGGTTATATGAGGTTAAAATAATAAACCAACCTAAAAGGGGTCGCGCATAGACAACTTGAAAGCAAATTAAAACATGAATATGCCACACTTATCTAATAAATAAAGTTGTCGCCATAAACATGAACATACAAGAAAATAAATAAACTGAAAGATATATAACATGAAACAGGAGACACAAATACAAAGAAAAACAATGTATTCATTTACATAACTCTTTGTACAATATATTGCCATTACACACTAGTGATGAGCTATCCTAACTAACAAAACGTCCCTATGTACAAGTAAACAACAACCATAATAGAACTGTAGCAAGCTCTCATACTTTCAATGGAACAGTGCCCCAAAATACCAAGGAAACAGACAAACGCCTCAATAGCACATCATCCCAACAGTGCACAGACTGATACCGTGAATTACTAACAAGATGAGTGTAAATTCACACAGAATAAAAAGAACAAATAAAAAGAAAACCATACTTAATATTATGTATTAACATCCATTACAGTTGGAAGATAAAATATAAATAGACAAAAAAAAAACATAGATATGCTCGGCTGTACATTACACAGCTAAATATATATATATGGTCCATCCTATTTCTTTCTACATGTCCTGTTTCCATCCAAGAAACAGTAAACCAAAGGTACCTCCACATGCACTGTCCTGAAAATGAAGAAAAAGAGGTCATGAATCAGAAAAAAAAGAGAAGAAAAAAAAACCAAAAAGGGACATGACCATTCAACATATTTTCCTCCCTATCTCGTCCTTCCTGAAAATAGTAACAGCTGCAAGGAAACAGTAAAACCTATAAGTAAAAATTTAATAAATTCATGAACAGCTAAGAAAAAGCATAGACCTAAATTGGCCGTACAATGCCAATTAGGATAGGCATGAAAATGCGTTGTAAATACAAGAACAGCTAAGGAAAAAATAACAATTCAATAAACAGCTAGAGGACAATACATAGCTAAAGAAAATAGCTGAACTATTATAGGTATTCAGCTAAACAAAACAAAGAGAACAGCTGTAAGAAAATCTAAGTAGGAAACTGCTAAACGATTCATATGAACAGCTAATGTATATAGGAATAGGAACAGAAAGAAAACAGTGCTACAAACCATATATCCGTATAGTCATATGTCAAGACTATATAGGAATGAACAGCTAGGGGAAACAGTATAATGTGTAGCTGGATATGTGCATTCATACATCAATTCTATCAGTGCAATGCACATGCTAGAGAAGCAAAATCTGTACTGAATGTATAAACAAGTCATACCTGAAATCTACATAACCTATACTAGCAAATCACTGTGAACAAAGAACCAAATTTTAATGCACCAAATCTCGACCAAAACAAGTTTTCAGTGATCAATACCATCACACAAAACCATCACCAGTACACTGATCTAAAAGCAAAACCCCAATGGCCTAAGATCTAAATAACTGGATCTATCTAAACTAGACCATGATGGAATTTGATCCAATCACAAACCGAACCACACTATAAATATGTGTATCCACGCAGGATCTCACCATCACCAAAACCAATACAGAAAATACAGTAGACCCAAAAACACAGTCGAACCACAAGAAAATCAAAGCAAAAATAATACAGTAAGTGAAAATTAAGTAAAAAACTTAGCTGAATCGGTAGATCCACGACCACCATTCCAGTATGCTCTTTGTCGAACTTCTCGTTGTTTCCGCTCGGAGTAGGAGACTTAGGGGATGGGTAAATCTGCTCGAAGAAGCCTTGATTGGTTGTCAGTAAAAGATGTAGGAGGAGGCGCTTTTGAATAAGGGGGTGGATCGTCTTCGCCGTGGTGATTGTGGAGAGGTTGTCAACGGTTGCAGATCAATTGAAGGGGAGCGACGGTGGTTTTAGTTGCTGGAGAAGAACCGAAAGGAGGGGCGGCTAGGGTTATCGGCCATGACCGAATCTTCTGGAGATGTTAATTTTAGTGGAGGCGGTGATTTTCTTCTGAGGGTTTGGAATACAAAGGGGATCAGATAGGATTTTGATATGGGAATCGGGCTTGGGTTAAGCAGGCCGAACTGGTAAGGGTTAAAGCCCACTTTAATTAAATTAAATTCATGTTTTTAAGTTTAATTACTTTTTAAAATTTGTTTAAACGATATCTCGTTCGTACGTTAACGGATTTTGACAAAATCTGGTTGTTGGAACTGTAGAGACAAGAAGATCGAGATGGAGCAGTGTCTGTCAGGACTGGAAGGACGGAAAATTTTAAATTAAATTAAACGCTGTTTAATTTAAGTGAAACCAGCGCTGAACGACCCAACCAGTCAATGTGAGTTAACATCACTCAGTTTCTTCCCGTTTATATTTCATATAAATTGGGTTTTATTTTTGTGTGCTCTGATTTCTAGTAGTTGACCATCTGCTAGTTATGGATATTTATTTTTGATTTAATCAGTGGAATTAAACAGACATTTAATTCCAGTAAGACACCGACCCTTGTTCTAATTCGATAAAGGAATTTTTCCTTGATTGTACACGTTTATAAAATGAACGTGATTGAATGGTTTGAATTGTTTCGTGATCTGTTTGCTGATTGATGGGTGTTATTATTAGAGGAATTAATTTGATTGGACAAATGGATTTGATCGATAACAGTTGAATTGAAAATTCAACATGTGATTTGTTTTAACCAGTGAATATATTGGTTGAGTATTTTGGCATCACTGCCTGGAAGTCAATCATTTTAAAATTATAGATTTTTATCATCAAGTGAACTGACCGTGTTGAAGTTATAAATTTAGTTTATAACAAAAATAGGGTTTAAATATAGTATTGTGAATAATATGACTCTTAAGGAAAATAAGTATTATTATTATTATTCAAAATTTTATAAGTCAGTAGTAAATTGTTTTGATAAAGTAAACGCTTCGGTTAAGAGAAAGTGTAAGCAGATGGGCAGGAAATAACCCAACAGTTAAGAATTCGATTAATTTGTTTCGCAGAAACAATTATATCAAGTTATTTGAATTAATTATATAATTAATTAATTTAAAGGAGAAATTTACTGGGATTGATTTAAATTTTGAAAAGAGATTATGAACGAGTTTTATATCTTAACTCGAATTTATAATGAAGTTATAAAGGGGATTTAAGCGAACTTATAAGCTTAAATGGGAGGGTTACTTAACAATTTGATTTAGTAAAGGAAAATTAAGGTATAAAGGAGTTATGATTAACCTGAGATGAAAAACAAGGTTTATAAAGCGAGTGAGAAGTGAAGAAATTGTTTTGGAATTAGAAATACTTAAGGGCGGTAATTGGACCTTGAGATTTCCTAGAAGGAAAAAGGAAATGGGAAAAGGGGATTGATAATTAAGTTTGGTAAAAGGATTAAATAATAAGGTATGTGATAATAACCCAGTTAGGAAACAAAGTACTGAATCAAAATAGGAAGTTAATACGAGCGATGTTTGGTAAGAAATTAAATAATCAATTGATTAAGCAATATTGGTTTATTTAAAAAAAAAGAGATTTCTGAAAGAAAAAGTGAATTATAACGCTATAGTTTGGATTAAATAGTTAATCAGAATTTGATTTGATATTGGAATAAGGTATTGGGGTTTGGATCATGACTTATATTTATCTGAAGATAAGGACGTTGTTGATCAAGGTCTGAGAGGTAATCAAAATAAACTAACTTGAACGACTTCGAAATTACTTGAAGATGATATTAGTTGTGATGATATAAAGGACGGTAAGAGTTTATTATTTCCTTTAGAAATAATAATACAATGTTAACTGAAACATTGAGGTATATACTTATAGGATGAGAATACCAAAGTCAAAAGGGAATTACGACAGGATTTCCACGAAAGGGAAACATAAGATTGAGTTTTATTCAAAAAGAATAAACACTGGAAGCTGTGAAGTAAATAGATGAAATATATTTCCCAATGTTGTTTTATGAATAATATGTTGGATTGAATTCTCTATTTTGGATTTAAATAATGTTTTAGCCAATGATTTGCAAACAATAGAAGAAAGATAATTGAGATATTTTTCATGAATAAATTTTGTCAAATAAGAAGTTAAAAATGAGATTCTAATATATTGGAAATAAGAGGTTTTAATTAAAAGCCAAGAAGTGCTGAATACTAAACCAGTAAAATGCTATTTTCGTCTCACGATTGAATGGTTGTTTTTATTTGATAGTTAAATCACCGACTATCAAATATGGACTATACGTTTGTCGGTACAGAAAGACCGGGATCGAAGTTATATTCGAAAACCATTCCGTCCAACAAATACGTAAATATAGAAGGCGCCAGACGACGATCGAGATGGAGCATCGAAGACCATAGATTTTCATAAAACGGAAGAACCACTTACAATCTCTGATTCGACCCGGAGATATACTGGGGTCCTGTCGTGGTTGAAATCCGTGGATTGCAAGGACTGCTCGTTACTGATCCATGGGGTGATTCCTATATTGGATGCAGTAAGAGAGTGCTTTCGGTTCATCCTGTTCCTGGATGACTTGTATGGACGAGTGTCTGACAAAGTATTTCCAAAGGACCACGTACGTTGATTTCTTCAAACGTATCACAGTTGGTTAGCTCCCAACTAGAGTACTTTTGTGGACGTCAACTAGTGATATCTGATGGATCTGACGATGTGGCATTCAAAGTGAAAGATGGCCAGATGTTCTAAGGTTAATTAAGACCTCAAGCCTCGCAACTAGGAAATGACAAAAATCGGGCAGGCAGCATGGCTATGTGGGTCGCTCCCATTATGGTGTATAATCACCTATCTGGAGGAAATCTTATTTGCTTCTTTAATCTATTCGATGCTGTCCCTTATCGGGAAGACGGTGGGTAGCTCCCAACCATTGGTGATATACATTCGATACACTCAAGCGAAATGAGTCGTCGGTCATGTGTGGGCCGGGTTGCAAGACATTCTTGTTGAACCCAGTGTATTTGTCTCTAGAGATACATGATCGACAGGTGGTCCCATACCTTGTCATGGTTGGAATCCAATCTCCAATAAGCGCCTGCGGTTTTGTTTGTATACTATATATGTAGAGCGTGAGATGCAAGCGTTCTACTAGATTTGATATTACTTGTATTTAGACATTATCATAATATCAGATAAGATATTGATTTCAAAACTGATTTGGGTTATCGTAAGGTATAAACCGTCCATATTTATGTGTGGATTGGTCTTACGATCACCTTTTTCTTTCGAAAGGATTTTAACTATAAAATCAAGTCGGGTGATATCTTAATACTGTGCGAGTTTATCTCACTCTGGTTCACCAGACTGACCCGGTGTTTTGTAATTGCTCGGGTTAGCCCGGGATGTACAGGTTCAGGTTATCGAATGTTATGAAGTTCAAAGATGAGCTAAAGGTGTTCAGATCTAGTATCTTGCCGCTGTGCGTTGGATATGAGGACAGATTATTAAAACTGTCCAGATGTATGTTGTACTCTGATATTGTAAGTTATTTCAAGCTCTCAATAAAATTATTTCCATATTATATTTTGTTCCACTGCGATGTATGACTCTGTGTTATGTTGGTTCTTCTTCTTCTATTCTAATATTTCTTTCTTTCTTATCTCACCCTCTAAATTCTTTCTAATAACGTCCAGTGTTTTCGGTGTTTGGAAGGTCGGCATGAGTTACAATAAAGGTATTTATGTCGATTTCGAGGCCGAAAATCTTTGGGTCGTTACACTTAGATTCTATATTAGAAAAACATTATTGATTCTTATTTGGAAAACATTTCCAAAACTCCTACGTTGGATTTAAACAGATGTTCAAATAAAACATCGTAATGCCAAATCAAACCATTACACTCATTAACCAAATTCACTTAACCAACCTTCACTATCGAACCTTAACCATTCCTTAGTTAAAAATGAAGTCAATCAAGTTGGGGGTATAACTACCTCTCAGACCTTAACTGAACAACATTTCTAACCTCGAAATAGACAAAGTTCACCTTTTAAATCTTTAACAAACTTCCTTACGTAACTCTCAGATTCTATTTACGTATCAACTTCTTTTACAGAAATCATTTGATTATAATAATAATGTTATAATCCCATGCTTCTGAAATATAATAACTTAAATATAACTTATATTTATTAATTTGGATAAATAAATAAAATATATAAGTACATAATTAAATCTTGATTAGAAATCGGAAAGTAAAAAGTACTTTCTTGAATTCGATATAATCGAATTTCAATGTATAACTCTCTTTCGAATAATCGTTATTCAATTAACTCTCTTTCGAATAATTTATATTCGATTTACACTCTTCGAATAACTTATATTCGATTAAATCTCTTCAAATAATTTATATTCGATTTACACTCTTCGAATAACTTATATTCAACTCTCTTCGAATAATTGACATTCAATTTACACTCTTCGAATAACTTATATTCGATTAACTCTCTTCGAATAATTTATATTCAATTTACACTCTTTGAATAACTTATATTCGATTAACTCTCTTCGAATAATTTATATTCAATTTACACTATTTGAATAACTTATATTTGATTAACTCTCTTCGAATAATTTAGGTTCGATTTGCACTCTCCGAATGATTTGTATTCAATTAACTCTCTTCGAATAATTTATATTCAACTAACTCTATTCGATTAACTCTATTCCAATAACTAATACTCGATTAACTCTAATTCTATTAACTCTATTCGATTAACTCTTATTCGAATAATTAATATTCGACTAACTATATTCGATTAACTAATATTTGTTTAACTCTATTCGAATAACTAATATTCTATTAACTCTATTTGAATAACTAGTATTCGATTAACTCTAATTTGAATAACTAATGTTCGACTAACTCTAATTCAATTAACTCTAATTCGAATAACTAATATTATTTTAACCCTATTTCCTTTCTTATTCAAATTCCCATTTAAATTCCTATTTCAAAACCCAATTTTCCTGATAAATATTTTAATTTATAAAATATTTATTTTAATCTATGATTCACAACAAATGTGAAAAATATTCCTTTTATATAATCCATTAAGTTTGATTTCGTAATTTAAAGTAATATCCCATTTCCAAATTCTATTTATACTTCTATTTATAGAATTATTCATACGAAATCTCCTTTTTATTTCTAACACTTAAATCTCATATATAAGTCCCTTTATAAATGCTGAGTCCACATTCTATTTAAAATATCGGTGTCAAAACCGATTTCTACTTCCCTATATAAGTCCAGACTTATATATTCCATTTATCAAATGATAAATATTTTATTTAATTTATAAAAACATTATTTATAAATTAATCACCTCAATTTATCTGTTAAAACAGATTCTATTTAAAATCTACTTTAGATTAATCTTTTCCATTTATCTATTAAAACAGATTTCCATTTAATATTTATTTTCCACATATTTCCTTTTATAAAATTCTATTCATTTCCCAAGTATTTCCCTTTATAAAATTCTATTCATTTTGTAAATATTTCCTTTTATATAAAATCCATTGATTTTATAAATATTTTATTTTCAAAATACACTTTGAAAATTCCCTTTTTAATTCCAGTATTATGTATGGTATTAAAAGTACCAAATAACAAGGATCAATATTATCTAACACACATAATCATTAATAGATTATATATCACATCACGTATCACAATATATGAAAAACATTAACATAAATATTGAGAAATCTAGTTGGATCCCTCCAACCTATTTCCCTGCATCCACAGATGTTAAACAATATAATTAACATCAATTTCATTTCAATATGAAATATTCTGATAAACAGAATCAATATTTGATTAACGATATATATATATATCGTTACTTATATTCTCAACCATTTAATTAGTAATTCGTCCAAAATAGTCAACACACATCAATCAACCAACATTTATCAATTCTAAAAATAGGTTATAAAAATATAATTATGCAGAGTTAGTGAGTTTTACTCACATTGGACGATCATCGTTAAATAACGATAACTGTCGGTTGATTCAGATAGACAATTTATTTTACTATATATTGTAACGAGCTCCAAATCACTCCCAATCAGTTCCATCGCGTAGCCCTCGTCCATACGATCCCAACGGATCTTGTTTCGTCCAATTCTGATACAGTATGACGAAGTTATAAAATTTTCAATATTGAATACAATATAATTATCATTAATCGTTAATTCATTATTTAATTAACCTTAAAATATTCTTAACCATAAATTCCACGTCACCTCTTTTCTCTTTTATCGTTCCAGTGAACCCCGCACATCATCACTCCTTCACACGGCTCCAGTATTCCCCCAAAACCATAGCCGAACTATCCTCCCAATATCTCCTTAACTACAACATTAACAATCCAACTGAAGACACCATAATTCCTCTCATCAATTTCACACCCACCTCATACTAAAATCACTAAACTCCAGCACCTCCTCAAACTCGCGACGTACAATCCTGATACATAAAAATCTCGCACAGTAAAACATACCATTCCCACAACGTCGAGTTTCCATCTTTTCATGCGTCAAACAGCTTCAACCGGCCATTACAGTAAACCCATGAACTCCGATCCTTCAGCCACTAGCAATTGATCCAAACCCGTACGAACTGATTCCCTACTCAACCATTGAATCCCAAACCACCTCCAATCTATATCTTTTCAAAATCTCACTCTCCCTAAACCCTAATTGATGAACTCAATCACCACTTAAGGGTTGCGGCTCCAACACCAGTCCCAAACATGCACCTGGTAGCGAAAATAAAAGTCGCAGAAACCCTTAGGACTTTGCCAATGTGCTCGAATCTACTCCGTAGGCTTGAAACCATCATCCAAATCATCAAAAAAAACTGTCGTAAGTTTCCTACTATCTCAAGAAATGAGGATCGATCCTCACGAAAACTACCCAGCTAAAGCCCTTGGTCTCGGTACTGTATTTATATATGTTTCGAAATTCTTTTTCTCGTGGGGAGTTAGGTTTGCATGGAATTATTTTTGAAGTTGTGAAAACTCGGCTGAAACTTTACAGATGCAAAAAAATAAAGAGAAACAAGGCTGCGTTGATTGGCTATATATAGTGTTGTAACTTAGTGGTTAAGGAATGGGGAATGGAGCATGTGTCTTCTGTGCAATACTCATATCATTTAATTTGATGTGCCTTCACGTAGAATAGTGTTTTGAAGGGATGTGAATTATGTACGGGACTTGGACTTTTAATTTGTTTAGATCAGGAAATCTTATGGGCGATGAAACCTATTTATGTTATAAATATTTGTTTGTTTTTACAAATAATATAAATGGAAAATAATAACGTATGGTGTGGATTAAGATTAACATTGTCTCAAATTTACATTACCAGTCTCAATTGGTTTAGCATACCCATTACGAAAAATCTCATTTGTTTACGGACTGCTATCGAAAAAAATAAAAATACCGTTGTGACAAGCCATGTGCCACGATCCCGAAAATATAATAATATAGACATGTTAACTTAGATTGTGATATCCCAAAATGCTGATATAAGGTGTAAAATACTCCAAATAAAAAGTTTCTTATTTTTCAAAATAAAAATTATAGAAAAATTCTATAAATTTAATTATACCTACGTCTCAAAGATCCTGTCTAAATTCAAAGCCAATATTTAACTCAAATTAAATATATCGCTATGGTTTATAAACGATTCCATAAGGACTACTTGAAAATTTGATTTGGACAAAACTTACAGCATATAAAGCGAAATCTCCATTTTTCTCTTCCATTAGAAAAATATTGTTCAATAGATCCGAACGTTTCTTGTTTCACAGAAATTCGACTTAAAGCAGATTTTGTATATTCGTTTAAAGTTTGAATCGCCAAATTACGAATTGCCGCGTCATTTCTAGCTCGATTATAATTATAATATAATTTATACGTTCAACTGTCGTTTAAATAATAAATTCGTTATTATAATTCAATTCTAAACTGAATTAAATCTTACAAATAGTCCAATTAACACAATATTGCAAATTCAATTATTACCGACTATTTCAGAATTAAATATATTATTCTGATATTTATATTAATTACATATTCAATATTACTTAATTAAAAAACCGTTTGAATCTCTAAATCATTATTTAAATAATTAAATTAATTAATTATTATACCTTAAAAAAACGGGATGTTAAATTCTTCCCCCCTTAAAATAATTTCGTCCTCGAAATTGCTAAGTTAGAAAACAAACCCTATTAACTGGGTTAAAAATCATTTATTTACTTCTTTACTTCAGTTTCAACTGAAATGATTAATTTTAGTTAAAATATTAATTTATTTCGATTAATGAAAATTTTCAAAAATTTTGAAAATTTTCTAACACTTTAAATTTTCGTAAAATTTCGCCAGCGTCTCCTTTGTACGGCTCAATCAGTACAACTACAACTCGCCTCTCTAGTCCCTTTCCATTCAAAAGAAAATCAAATAGCCAAGCGGCTTGCCAAATAGGCTCATAAATCACCCAACTCATTTAAAAATAAACTTGTACCCTTTTATCGGGCAAATCATTATATTATTTCCATTTGCTACAATTAAGCATATATAAAAGCCATCCCAATCAATCTCCAATCGATTCATCCTCAAACCGGATCATTTGGTTCTATCCAAGCCAAATTTCATTTCAAATCAAGTACTATTCTTGATTCCAAACTCTTAACTCTATTATCTAATTATACAATTCAAATTCAAATATCACAAATCCAATTTGTCTCGATATCATTCTAATCCAATTCAATTTCAATTTGCTTTCCCAAATTTCCATTTAATTTTTTTATTTAAACAATCTATTTCTGGCAGTTTTAAACAGCTTAGCTTTTCTAAAAATCAAATATATATTTTTCCAGGATTCAAAACAATTCAAAAAAAAATCTTTGGTAGAAATCCGTCATTTAGAAACTCGAAGATGAACAGTAATGATGTCGAGATTCATCATCAGGGTTATTTCCCAGCAACCGAAGTGAGTTCTATACTATATCACTTTCAAAACATTTCTAAACACTTCCATTTTGAAATATATTTCAAAATACCACTCACAATGCTTGTGAAACAATTTAAAATCTCCCAGGATTTTAAAATTCTCATATATTAATTCCAAATCCATTTACAATCACCTTTCCAAATTTCCAAAGTTCTAATTTTAATTCTGATTTATATCCAGATTTAGTTCATCTTGATTTATATATCTTACATTAATACGAGTCCTGATTGGTTATTTACATAACCATTTCAATTATAATCTTATCCGATTATAATGACAACCAACACATCCAATATATTATAATATTTCCAATATTATTATTCTTTTATATCAAAATATAATTTGGACAAAATTATTTCATTTACCCTTGTTTCAAAACATACTATGTCGGTTCATCGTATTCAAGTGTTTAGAAATTCCTACCGACACAGTGGATCAAACCGATTGACCAGAATTCATAACCAATTCAGCCAATAAATCTCCATAATATAAAACAATTTTTATAAAATACACAAATACGTTCACTCGTATATATACACTCAAACTCAATCTAGGGTATTTCTAACCCCATCTCTACTGAGTCACGCCACAGAGCCAAGGTAATTACTTAACCTTTAGCTCTGATACCACTGTAACGAACGCGAATTATTGACCTAGAAAATCAACATAAAACCCATGCCGACTAATCAGGCATCAATACTTCCGTATCATTAATAGAAAGAAGTTTAGAGGGTGAGAATAGATAAGACAGAAAATTAGAATAAAAGAAGGAGAAGAACATAACAACAGAATCAGAGTAACACGAATCTCATAGCGGAACGAATAAAATATAGTATACAACACAACTTTGGAACAAAAATCTGTATTTGTATATTAGAGTACAACACTTACATCCCAGCGGAAATAAACAATAGCTATATCATCCTGAAGGCTCCTGCTCCATCTCTTCAAGTATATATGTAAATCCCGACTACTTGACTGTCTGTAAAAAATTGGACACCCAAAAGTTTAGGGAAAATGAAAAAAAAAACTCCGAGTTAGTCATGTGACTGGTGTGAGTAAAATCCAACCATTTGTTTAACTTTTAAAATCCTTTTAAAGGAAAGAATAATCGTAAGACCAATCCACACATAAACACAGATGGTTTTTACCTTACGATAACCCAAAACATTCTTTTAAAATGCATACTCTTCTGATATTATAATAATGTCTAACCCAAAACATTCCTTTTATATTATCCATTAAGTTTGATTTCATATTTTAAAATAATATCCCATTTCCAAATTCTATTTATACTTCTATTTATAGAATTATTCATACGAAATCTCCTTTTTATTTCTAACACTTAAATCTCATTTATAATTCCCTTTATAAATGCTTAGTCCTCATTCTATTTAAAATATCGGTGTCAAAACCGATTTCTACTTCTCTATATAAGTTCAAACTTATATATTCCATTTATCAAATGATAAATATTTTATTTAATTTATAAAAACATTATTTATAAATTAATCTCCTCAATTTATCTATTGAAATAGTTTCTATTTAAAATCTACTTTAAATTAATCTTTTCCATTTATCTGTTAAAACAGATTTCCATTTAATATTTACTTTCCACATATTTCCTTTTATAAAATTCTATTCATTTCCCAAATATTTCCTTTTAGAAAATTTTATTCATTTTATAAATATTTTCATTTATATAAAATCCATTGATTTTATAAATATTTTATTTTCAAAATACACTTTGAAAATTCCCTTTTTAATTCCAGTATTATATATGGTATTTAAAGTACCAAATAATAAGGATCAATATTATCCAACACACATAATCATTAACAGATTATATATCACATCACATATCATAATATATGAAAAACAGTAAAATAAATGTTGAGTAATCCAGTTGGATCCCTCCAACCTGTTTCCCTGCATCCACAGATGTTAAACAATACAATTAACATCAATTTCATTTCAATATGAAATATTCTGATAAACAGAATTAATATTTGATTAACGATACATATATATACATGTATATATATATATATCATTACCTATATTCTCAACCATTTAATTTGAAGTTCATCCAAATAGTCAACACACAGCAATCAACCAACATTTATCAATTCTAAAAACACATTATAAAAATATAACTGTGCAAAGTTAGTGAGTTTTACTCACATTGAACGATCATCGTTAAATAACGATAATTGTCGGTTGATTCAGACAGACAATTTGTTCCGCTATAAATTGTAACGAGCTCCAATTCACTCCTAGTCATTTCCATCGCATAGCCCTCGTCCATACGATCCCAACGGATCTTGTTTCGTCCAATTCTGATACAGTGTGATGAAGTTATAAAATTTTCAATATTGAATACAATGTAATTATCATTAATCGTTAGTTCATTATTTAATTAACCTTAAAATATTCTTAACGTTTAATTCCATGTCTCCTCATTTCCCTTCTATTGTTCCAGTGAACCCCGCACATGATCACTCCTTCACACGGCTCACGTATTCCCCCAAAACCATGGCCGAACTATTCTCCCAATATCTCCGTAACTACAACATTAACAATCCAACTGAAGACACCATAATTCCTCTCATCAATTTCACACCATCCTCATACTAAAATCACTGAACTCCAACACCTCCTCAAACCCCCTACATACAGTCGTGATCATAAAAATCTCGCACAATAAAACATACCATTCCCACAACGTCGAGTTTCCATCTATTCCTGCGTCAAACAGCTTCAACCGGCCATTACCGTAAACCCATGAACTCCGATCCTTCAGCCACTAGCAATTGATCCAAACCTATATGAACTCCTTCCCTATTCAACCATTGAATCCCAAACCACGTCCAATCTTTATGTTCTCAAAACCTCACTCACCCTGAACCCTAACTGATGAACTTGATCACAACTTGAGGGTTGCAGCTCCATTTCCAGTCCCAAACACGCACCTAGTAGCGAAAATAAAAGTCGCAGAAACCCTTAGGAGTTTGCCAATGTGCTCGAATCTACTCCGCAAGCTTGAAACCATCATCCAAATCGTCAAAAAATAAAACTGTCCAGAGTTGCCTACTATCCCCATAAATGAGGATCGATCCTCACGAAAACTACCCAGCTAAAGCCCTTGGTCTCGGAACTGTATTTGTATATGTTTGGAAATTCTTTTTCTCGTGGGGAGTTTGGTTTGCGTGGAATTATTTTTGAAGTTGTGAAAACTCGGCTGAAACTTCACAGAAGCAAAAAAAAAAGAGAGAAACAGGGCTACGTTGGTTGGCTATATATAGTGTTGTAACTTAGTGGTTAAGGAATGGGGAATGGAGCATGTGTCTTCTGCGCAATACTCATATTATTTTATTTGATGTGCCTTCACGTAGAATAGTGTTTTGAAGGGATGTGAATTATTTATGGGACTTGGACTTTTAAGTTTTTTAGATTAGAAAATCTTAAGGTTGAAGAAACCTATTTATGTTATAAATATTTGTTTGTTTTTACAAATAATATATATGGCAAATAATAACATATGGTGTAGATTAAGATTAACATTGGGTCGAATTTACGTTACCGGTCTCAATTGGTTTAGCGTACCCATAACGAAAAATATCATTTGTTACGGACTGCTATCGACAAAAATAAAAATACCGTTGTGACAAGCCATGTATCACGATCCCAAAAATATAATAATACAGACAAGTTAACTTAGACTGTGATATCCCAAAATGCTGATATAGGATGTAAAATACTCCAAATAAAAAGTTTCTTATTTTTCAAAATAAAAATTACAGAAAAATTCTATAAATTAAATTATACCTATGTCTCAAAGATCCTGTCTAAATTTGAAGCTAATATTTAATTAAAATTAAATATATCGTTATGGTTAATAAATGATTCCATAGCGACTATTTGAAAATTTGATTTGGACATAACTTACAACCTATAAAGCGAAATCTCCATTTTTCTCTTCCATTAGAAAAATATCATTCAATAGATCCGAACGTTTTTATTTCACAGAAATCCGACTTAAAACGGATTCTGTATATTCATTTAAAGTTCGAATCGCCAAATTACGAACTGCCGTGCCATTTCGAGCTCGATTATAATTATAATATAATTTATACGTTCAATTTCCGTTTAAATAATAAATTCGTTATTATAATTCAATTCTAAACTGAATTAAATCTTATAAATAATCCAATTCACACAATATTGTGAATTCCATTATTTCCGACTATTTCGGAATAAACTATATTATTCTGTTATTTATATTAATTAAGTATTCAATATTACTTAATTAAACAACCGTTTGAATATCTAAATCACTATTTAAATAATTGAATAAATTAATTATTATACCGTTAAAATACGGGACGTTACAAGTTTCTAACCAACATGCCTGAGAATTACATGATCTACCATACAACGCCTCGTATGGTGCCATACCAATGCTCAAATGGTAACCATTATTATATGCAAACTCACCTAGATGTTGATGGTCTTCCCACGATCCCCCAAAATCCAAAACACAAGCTCTTAGGAGATCTTCCAAAACTCAGTTAACCCTCTCGGTTTGACCATCAGTTTGGGGATGATAAGTCGTACTTAAACACAACTCGGTTCCCAAAGCTTCTTGCAAACTCTTCCAAAATCCGCTCGTGAACAATGGATCTCAATCACTCACTATGCTCTTGGGATACCGTTGAATCGAACTATCCATTTTATATAAAGCTCAGCCAACTTCGATGTTGTCCTAGTCTATTTAATAGGAATAAACCATGGCCTTTTGGTCAAGCGATCTACGATGATCCAAATTCCTTCGTTTCCTGACCTGGTTCTAGGCAGTCCATCGATAAAATCCATCGATATCTGCTCCCACTTCCATGTTGGAACTTCCAATGGCTGAAGCAATCCACTCGGCTTCTTCTGTTCAGCTTTCACCAACTTACAGTTCATGCACTTGGAAATGAACTTTCCAATATCTCTTTTCATCACTTCCCAGTAATATGATCGCTTCATGTCCTGATACCTTTTATTACCACCAGGATGAATCGTCAATTTCGAGTGATGACATTTCCTCAGAGCCTCCCCTTTCATTCCGTCGATATCAAGAACAACCAGTTGCCCTTGCTTTCGAATCCAACCATCTAGATCGACTTCGAACTCCTTACTCTCTGGTTCCAGCTTCTGGATAAACTTGACAAGCTTTGCATCTCTCTTTTGGTTCTCGCCAATCCTTTCAATAAGAGTAGATCTTATCGGTAAAATTGACAACATTTCAGGTTCCAACTCACACCTTGGACTGAAATCAAATCCTGCCAAATACTCGAGGCTCTTCCATTTCGAAAACATTGCTCCTAATCCTGCATGTCTTCGACTCAACGCATCTGCAACTATGTAACCTTTTCCTGGAGTATATCCGATACCAAAATCATATGATGCCAAAAACTTTAACCATCTTTGCTGCCGAAGATTCAAATCCTTTTCGAAGAAAAGATATTTTGATGACTTGTGATCCGTAAACAACTCGAATCGAACTCCCAACAGGTAATGTCTCCACATCTTCATAGAAAACACAATCGCTACCAACTCCAAATAATGAGTTGGGTAATTCCTTTCATGCGGCATCAGCTGTCGACTCATGTAGGCCACAAGCTTATCTTTCTACTTCAGCACTGCTCAAGTCCATTATTGCATGCATCGGTGTATGCCACCATTTCCTCATTCTCACTTGGAATCATCAAAACAGGAGCACTCATCAGCCTCTTTTCATGATTCTGAAAGCTTGCTCACATTTTGCATCCCATGTGAACAACCGATTCTTTCTCGTCAATCCTGTTATTGGTGCAGCTATCCTGTAGAAATCTTTGATAAACCGACAATAATATCCCGCTAACCTAAGAAAACTCCTAATATCTGTCGCATTCTTAGGTCTATCCCAGTCCTGGATTGCTGCCACCTTAGCGGGGTCAACCTCTATTCTATTTCCAGAAACAACATGGCCTAAGAACCTCATTTCGCTCTTTCAGAAGTGACACTTTGAAAACTTAGCTCTCAACTAATGCTTTTGCAAGATTTCCAAAACAACTCTCAAGTGTGCCTTATTGTCTTCCTCATTCCGAAAGTAAACCAGAATATCATCCAGGAACATAAGCATGAACTTGTTCAATTAATCTTTGAAAACCCTATTCATAAAATCCACAAAATATGCTGGCGCGTTAGTCAACCTGAATGGCATCACCAACCATTTGAAGAAACCGGATGGTGTCCTAAAAGCAGTCTTCAACACACTATCCTTTTCCACCCTAAACTGGTGGAATCTTGTTGCAAATCCATCTGAGAAAGCACCTTGGCTTCGTGAAGCTGATCTAACAAGTCATCTATCCTCGGCAATGGATACTCGTTCTTTTTAATCACCTTGTTCAGCTCACGATAGTCCACACACAATCTCAATGAGCCATCTACCTTGGTTGCAAACACAACTGGTGCACCCCATTTGGATACACTTCTCCTAAAAAATCCTTTTCCTAAAAGGTCACGAACTTGCACCTCTAACTCTCGCTGTTCCCCAGGCTCCATCCATCTAAGAGGCATAACGATTGGTCTAGCACCTCAGACCAAATCGATTCTGAACTCAATCTCATGATGCGGCGGCAACCCTTTGACCTCGTCAAAGACATGCTCAAACTCATTTGAGATCAACAATGATGACAAGTCTTCCTGTGGAATCATAAGAGAATATAGATAGCTTACGAAGACCCCGTCTTCAGGCTTACATCTAATCAACACCTTTCGCCCTTCCACATCCCCGACTCTCACATCTAGCTTTTCGCAATTCACTCTTGCCACATACATCTTAAGCCAATCCATGCCCAAGATGATCCCAAACCTAGCGAAGTTCAAAACAAAGAAATCACATACGAAAGAGAAACCATGACTCGATAATATTAGACCACGACAAAGAATACACAAACTGGACGAACCCCCAACTGGATTAGTCACGATCAAAGGTCTATCACAAATCTCGGGTTCCAAACCCAAGCGGCACATAAACTCATTACGGATGAATGAATTTGATGCTCTATTATCAAACAACACTCAAACTGAAACACCTCTAAGTGAAGGAGTACCTTGAACAACGACACCCTTTCCCTTCTCCTCTGCAGTAGGAGCTCTTGAAGAAGATGGTACTGCTTCCAAAGGATAAGCCTTCATTATATGCTTTCCTTTAGCTGGTTCCGGACAGTACTTCTTGAGATGCCCAGTCTTGCCACGGTTGTGACATTTCCTCTCAACCTTTGGATTCTTGCACTCATTAGAAAAATGACCCTTCTATTGGAATTTAAAGCAAACCACCTCACTCTTTGGCTTCTTCTTGCCGTCCTTTCCTTTCTGTTGTTGTTGTTTCCTCTGTTTATTATTACCACCTGCTGTGGTTTTGGATCTTCCTTGGTTGCAGCAACAACAGTTCCTTCCTTTGGAAACCAGCTTTCATGTCATACGGCTTTTTCCACTATCTTCTTAAAGGATCATCAAGATGATCCACCAATGATTTCCCAATGTAGGTATCCAAAACAATCACAAACTTCTCATTTTTCTGATAAGGAGAATCAATGTACAAACGAGCATACTTCGACAAAGCCTCGAAGTTAGAAACATAATCAAGCACTGGTCGAACATTATATTTTAGCTCCACAAACTTCTTGGATAGTACTGACTTCTGAGCAATGGAGATAAAGTTTGTCTCAAACTTAAGTTGGAACTGCTCCCAAGTTATCTCTTCTTCCGTAGTCTCAAGCGGAACAGAATTTCACCACTCCATGGCCCTGCCCTGAAACTGCCTTGATGCAAGGTGTCTCTTAGTTGCATCATTTATACCCAAGTCTCCAAAAATGTTAATACAAGCTTCTAACCACCTATGAACCTCTTTAGTCAACTCAATCTCTTTAAACTGCTTTCCTATTAGAGAAGCGAAGTCTTTGCATAGCTTTGCGAAGTCCACGACTCTCGGAACCTGCACTTGAACGCCTACATCAACCGCGGCCACTCCTGGAGTGGGTACCCATCTCATTACTGCTACCATCATGGCTTCGAACATGGCTAGGTAGTCTGGTGCACCGCCATTTCCCCCTCTAGGAATAGTCCCCCTAGTAGTGTGTCTTGACGATCTGCAACTCATTCTAAATCTGTAATATAGAATGATTAGCCACCTTCGAGAAATACTGCAAATGGAGTTCAAACGCTATTATACTACATACTACTATATAGATGCATCCATCAGAAATCTACAAGCATGTCTCTCTTACGTGCCAGACAGCTATGGAAGATCATCAGAGCTCTGATACCAAATGTGACGATCTTCTATAACCTCTGCACTAAACAAGAGGAATAATGCGCTAAAAGGTGTGTCAGACAGCTATGGACAATCATTAGAGTATGTAAACAAAAGCAGAACCTATCGTATAACTCACAGCGCAAGGATAAAATATATTATAACATATAAAAAAGGCAATAATAGTGTAGCATCATATAACAAACTTTTAAACTTTCATAACATCCTGAAAGATCATCCATACATAAACTGGATATAACATCAAAGTCTGTACATGAAGCCTATCTACAACACTAATCAAATAGCGGAAACAAAGATACTAAGTAATAGCAAAGCAATATGCCAGCCTACTACTCGTCATCGCATAGCAGCATCGTCTCAGTAGTCACCTGCAACCTATTTTACCCATCCAAAATTGGATGAAAAACCCAAGGTAATAAGAGAGAAACATAAAAACTTGAGTTAGACAACAGTCTTAGTGAGCGATAAAATAATTATCTAACATCATCAATAAAGTATATGAGAATAGGTAGACTAACAACCCAATCTACCCAAAACTCCAGAGAAGAACCCACATATGTCTTCCCCACATCTGATAGTGATAGCCTTTACATGCAATCATTTCAACCATACATCCATGAAACCTGAACAACCATCCATTCATGGAAATCAGAAGTAACCAAGAAAAATCAATCATAGCATCCAAATTATATATCTCACGGGAACCATCCTAATCGTGCTCAACATCCCTTAAGCACAAGCCCAGAGGCCTAAACCAATATTAGACAATCACCTAAGAAACATCTCCTTCGATGTCAAACGATCTACGTGAGACGGTACAAAAAAACAACCAAACATCCAACATCCATGAATGACTCTGGCTATTACTTTAATCCTGCTTTGAAACCATCGTTAGTCATACGATGGCCTCCTGCCATATGTCAAGGGCTAATGGTAACCCACGCTCAAGCGAAAACTCCATACGCCTTCACGACTCGCATGTTTGTCTTCTCAAATCTCGACAACTAGGCTCTTCACGATTGCCCAAGGTACGTAGCCCTTCATGAATTCCCAAAGTACCCCTGCTTTGAGTCTGCTAAAACTTACAACAACGATAATCTCTCAGCCCTCGTAGCTCTAGTTGTCATCACTGGCAACTATTCACAACTCAAGTCACCCATGAGTAACCATTATCCACAACTCAACACCCTAGATTTGTCTTTATATTCGTCGCTTTACACCGATCAACGAACACATCACATCTCTTCGAACATTACACCTTGAACTCGTGTCGAAGCTATAACTATCATCGAGCCAATAAAAATAAACATCATTTGGTCATGTACTTGACGGATCAATATCCGTCCATCCAATGGACCACTGTTGATGGACCATTACTGCTAGACCACTGCTGATGGACCACTACCATTGGACCACTGCTTCTGGACCACTGTTGGTGGACCACTACCACTAGTGATGGACCACTGCTACTGGACATCTGTTGATGGACCACTGCTAATAGACCAATGTTGATGGACCACTGCTACTGGACCGTTGCTGATAGACCACTACTACTAGACCACTATTGATGGACCACTACTACTAGACCACTGTTGATGGACCACTGCTACTAGACCACTGTTGATGGACCACTGCCACCTGACCACTGTTGATGGACCACTGCCACTAGACCACTGTTGATGGACCACTGCCATGGGACCACTGTTGATGGACCACTACCACTGGACTACTGTTGATGGACCACTGCCACCGGAATACTGTTGATGGACCACTCCCACTGGACCACTGTTGATGGACCGCTGTTGATGGACCACTGCTACTGGACCATTATTGATGGACCACTGCTACTGGACCACTGTTGATGGACCAATGCTACTGGACCACTGTTGACGGGCACTGGCCTGTTTCAATTGGTCAACTGCAACATATATAGTCTGTTGCTAAAAGTGTTTTTTGTTGTAGTGTGGGTTTCGGGTATGGGGCGAAATTCCAAACTTGTACCGGGTCTACTGGGCGGGTCTGGGCGGGGTTTAAAAAGTCCGGGTTGGGTCTGTGGCATGAGAAACCCGCCCGAACCCGCCCTATTTCCATTCCTAAATGTAGTTCACTTTAGCTTAATAGGGAAGTTGGTACCAAGATTTGTACGACCATTCCCTATAGTGGAGAGGATAGTTCAGATGGCCTATTGGATCAGACCACCGGACAGACTAGTAGGCATACACGATGTGTTTCAAGTTTCCCATTTGAAGACACATCTACATAATGTGGCAGAGATAATGGAGCCAAGTACACTTGAAGAAGTGGAAGTTGAGAAGGAAGCGTCAGTGAGAAGAGTTCCTACTCATATTCTTGGATCGGAGGTTAAGAAACTACCCAACAACAAAATCAGATTGGTGAAGGTACCGTAGGGAGAATGACACGACCCGAACTCATGGGATATGTATTGTAGGACAGTTCGGCTGTTTCGATCAATTTCTGTTTAATTTAATATATAAATCTTTATATGTTCAATTTTAAAGCACATTTTAATTTACCGGGGGCACATACGAACTCTAAAAATTACAGAAAAATTATTTCTAGCTTCGTATTGACGATACGGTCGTAGCAAAACTAGTTTCGTCAAATTCTGAGATCATTTGAAAAATGTTCATTTTCTGGTCGACCGAAATTGACTGAAACTGACAAAACACGTTTAACTTCGCCACGCTCACATATTGATTCAGAAAATTATGAATTTTGAAACCTAGCAATAATTTGACATCCCGGATCCAACAAAAGTGGTTTCGTCGAAAACCGAGGTCGTTTGCAAAATTTCCATTTTCAAAGGCCTTTATATATATTAAAATATATATAAATTCCACAGCGACTTTTCTGAATTTTCAACTGGACATATCTTACACTCTATAAAGTGAAATATCAGTTTCTCAGCTTCATTAGAAAGATATCATCAAACAGTTTCGAATATTTCTTGTTTCGCTGAAATTCGATTTATTTTGAATCCTACACATTCATTTGAAATTTGAAATTATATAATTAAATTAAAATTATTCCTTTTAACTTCGTTGAAAATAAATTTTCCGTTGTTATTATTTAAAATAATTCATTTTAAAATAATAAAAATCTATTAAATTCGCCAAAATAAAATTTTTAAACTAGCTCTGATTTTCCGGGTTGTTACAGAGAAGGTCGCGAAGATGCGATGTGGGAATCTAAAGGAAAGATTCCCTCTTCTTATCCTTTTCTTTTTGAGAGTACGTTCTTAACTTCTTTTCCAAGCTTTTACTTTGCATTTGCTTCTAACATTCAAGTATGTTTATCTTAATGTTTGAACCTTCGATCCTTAGGTAGAATCCAATAGTGGAAATATGTGTTTGAGACATGTTATGATTAATGGTTGCAAGTGGATGCATGTGTTTGTAGTGGTTGATCATGGATGCATACACACACACTATGCACTAGATCGGCTCGAGCACTTACATATTGCATATGGATGTGTGTGCATTTTAATTTTCTATGGATGGAAATGAGTGAATCATCATATGAATGTTGCATTTTTATGAATGATTGTGCACACATATAGAATTCATATGACATTCTAGGACTATTTGCATACATCTTGGATGCATGGCACAAACATATATTGCATTAAGGAGGTCAACTGAATCAGTTGACCACCTGATTTTTGCATTAGTATAGGGACATATACACATAAGACCTTTGCATATGTTCATACAAGCATTAGAAATTCTTAAGGACAATGGATGCCAGTGGATGACGGATGAGCAGATGGTTGTTAGAATAGTAATATTCTTCTTAACTTGGAGATTTCAGGGACGAAATCCCTTAAGTAGGAGAGAATGTAATGCCCCAAAATTTAATACACCATAACCATAGAGTAAAGATAATAAAATGGGAATTACTTAATTAAATAGTCAAAACCAAGTAAAACTGGCTTTACCGTTGAGTTTATCTCGAAATTCTGGATCATGGACGCAAGTTTGCGTAAATCGGATAATGTATGAAGAAGTTATGAGCATAAGGAGTTTGTATACATATATGGGGGCTATATATATATATATATATATATATAAATTCAAAACAATTCAAACCAGAAAAACAAAGCAGAATCAACATGCAGTAAAGACCGTTAGTGGATGACGCACAACGGACTTGGGTCGACTTATAGGTCGACCCAATAGGTCGATGGGTTGACCTATCCAAATGCAGGGGGGATTCTGAGTTCTGTATTTTGATTTTTCTGTTGGCTAGGTTCATCATTGACTCAGCGTTATGTGTATGGATAAGATTGAAAACCTAATATCTAAGGGTACAGATTAGCTATGTGAATCTATAAATAGGTGACTCTCTCCCATTTCAGTACACACAGTTATTCTTCATAACAACAGGGAGATGTTGCTGAAGCCTAGATCTACAAAGATAATTCAAAATTCAAGATCTGCATACAACAATAAAAGAGATAGAAGTGGACTTTTCTACAATGACATATAGATATATATAAAAGGAGATATAATCTCTTCTTCACCAAGAACCGCTGTGAGTTCCCTGTTATTTTCAGATCTAATACCTAGAAATATATCATGACAGTAAATAAAAATTGGATCTACAACATACAGTGCCTATAAGATAATTTCTATACCTGTTCGTTCACTACCATTACCTATTCCATTGTTGTAAGTAAAATATATGCTTTAACTGTCAGATGATTAATTAGTTATGCGTATTTATCTTACTTCTCCCTATTTCTACTGTTTTAGTTTATTTCCAGTCTTTCCTATATGCCTGTACAGTTTGATTTAATTCTATTCTTCTTCCTCTGTTTTTTCCTTTTTTTTACGCTAAGCATAGGCCTTTGAAAGCCTAGACCATGTCCGATTAAAGTTTGCATATAGTTAAAACTAGGTTAATAAGAAATGATATGAAAACGTTAAATTTGGGCATACTAATAAACTGAGGACTGTTTGACTATAATTTAGGAAAGGGATGATATGCATATACTTGTACTTGTTGTAACTTGGGAATATAATAATATGCATAAACTTGTACATGCTGTAATTTAGGGATATAACGGAATGGAATAGTATGCATATGTATAAACAAGTTAGACTTGACTAAATACAGACATTAAGTAAAGGACATGTTAAATTAATGTAAGTACAAGATGTCGGTTAGGTAAATTAAATTGCTATAGTAATTATACATACATCTGGGCAAGTTTTTTGGGGATGGGTTGTACACACATAATAACACGTAATATTACAACCATACTTATTATTAAACCTAAACATTCTAGGTTAAACCTGGTTATTAATAGGCTAAGAGGTCCCTCGTTCTGCTGATGTATCGGGTTTTGGGGACTCTTAAATCCTAGTTACTAGTGGGCACAAGCTTAGGGGGTTTGGCTTGTGTCAATCTTGCTGTGTGGAACCCATATTAGTCAGTATCCCTGTTGTTATATTGTTAGAGGGTCTCGCACTATTTAGGGTCCAGGGCATGTTTTACTTAACGTGATAACAAAAGGTTCAAATGGGGAAGGTGGGTGCGGGTGTGTTCCGGCGGAGTCATGAGCGTGCATGAGTCTAATTAGGGAAACTAACCGTTGTAACACCAATAAATAGGTGTGTGTTATATAAGTTGCCGGGCTAGGGAGTTATACACTCTACTGCCGGGACTGACACAGGGTATTTACGTATAAGGATTCGATTTCATGGGTAGTAATTAGGGTACACCTAATCATGTTGTTATGTAATTAGGGTAAACCTAATCCTATAATGTAATTAGGGCACGCCTAATCCTCTTGTTTCTGTTAAGTAATTAGGTTAGTGCCTAATTTTGTTATACTAGTATTAGTGCAGGCACAACCTGTTTTTTTTTATATAAATGAGAAGCATTACCCGATCACTGTTGATCTGTTTATCTGGTTTACTTGTTCCCTGATATGATACTATGCTTTCTCATCCTGTCTTTGTTTGTCTGTCTTGATTTCTCTGTATTATGCATATTTGAAAATCACTAGAACTCGCCAGACTTTATGTCTGACCTATTTTTCTTTTGCTTCTTTCTCTTCCTCTTTCCCCCCGCATATCCTTAGAGTGGTAGCCATCCGCAATGATTAGCACTTTCTCTTTTAGCTTGGATCTGGACTTTCTGAGATGTACAGCTTTGACATACTTTCTACTCTGTTATGGCTTGCTATGAGGGATATGGTTTTATATTATGGCACTCTATTATTTTGCATTATGAGACAAATTTGCAATTCTTGGTTTTTGATGTTACTAGTTTAGTGATGTAACCTGTTTTGAGGCAATGTTTTTTTCCAATAATAAAGTTGAAATTTCCGCTGCTTACTTTGTATCTATCTTATGAATTTTTGTACTGTTTACCTATTGCGCTTCACGAAACTTAATGTATTCTCTTATGAGTGACAATAACGGACATGGGGTGTCACATATCTTCTAATTTCTTTTTATTTTTATCCATCTAAATCTAAAGTGAGAAACTCGAAGAGATGAATTGCACTAATGGTAATAGTAATCTCTCCTAAAGGCAAGTCAATTACTATTTCCAATGGGAGTAGCTCCCCATATATGAAGCTTAAATCGATTTTTGCTTCTCTTCGTTGGGTTTTCCATTGTAGTTCACTTCTTTGCCAGAAGAGTATCATCTCTCACAGAAAGGGTTGACATTACCACGTAGGTTGAAAGTCCAAAAACAAGCGTTGATATCCTTTATGGATGTGTCAAATGGTTTTCAATTCTAAAATGGGAATAAGTCCCAAGATGTTTATCATTTCGGTGGCTAACAGATTATTCGTTCAGAGGAAGTTTTGGGATGTTAACCATTTTTATGGCTAACAGCAGGTATTCGCGATTTTCAGACGGCTTCCGATGGTCTTGACAGCCCATCGGAAGTCGTCGCCCTTACTTGTCGGAACAACAAGATTTTCTAGTAGTCTCTTTAGGCTTATCGAACTCACTTGTAAAACAATAATTTAGAAAATATCATGCATATCAGGATTGAGTACTGTTTTGTAATCATGAGTATTTTCAGTAAATTCGTAAATAATGTATAACTCCTAGTCTGATTAGGGTATTTAATTCTCCGATCATATACTAATCACCGTACCTAACGAGTCGTTTAATTTCCAATTTGTGTACGTTATTTTCATCCTTCGGTTTTACTAATATTTTCTAAAATGCTTTATTTTCGAAATGACACTGTAATTTAATTTAGAGTTTAGTGGCATTGACTTGTTTTGGTCATGATAATTTTCCATATCCAACTTTCCATTTTAATTTTGTTATATTTCCCAATTTTCCAAATTGGTTGCTTTATATTTGCTAATTTATAATATTGACACTGACTTATTTTCACAATTGTTATCTTAGGGGATTTTATGTAACGACCGCATTTTTCAGCGATATAATTTATTTATTTAATTATTTAAATAATGGGTTGGTTATTTAAAATGACCAGAATTAAATAATATTGAATATTTAATAGAATAATATATTTAATTTCTGAAATAGTCAGAAATGGTGGAATTCACAATATGGTGTGAACTGGATCATCTGTGATATTTAATTCAGTATAGAGTTGAATTATATTAACAAATATATTATTTGAATGACGGTTTGAACGTTAATTATATTATAAATAAAATCGAGCTCGAAATGGCGCTGCAGTTCGTTATTTGGCGGTTTGAACTTTAAATGAATATACAGAAGCCTTTTTAAATCGGATTTCTGTGAAACAAGAAACGTTGGGGGCTAGTGAAGTATATTTTTCTAGTGGGAGAGAGAAATCAGGATTTCGTCGTGCAGATTTTGATTTATGTCCAAATCAAATTTTAGAAAAGTCGCTGTGGTATTCCTTTATAATTTATAATGATTTATTTATATTATAAAAGGATATTCAATATAAATCGAATATCGATATAACTGGGAATTTTGAAATATCAAGTTATAAATCCTAGTGGAGCTGTATGGTATTCCACTGTGAATATATACGATAATATTATTTTTAAATATTTAATTTAATTGTTTTTAAATATATTTATATATTTAAATGGTCTATTTTGAGTTTTAAAAATAGCCACTTTTGCAAACGACCTCGGAATTCGACGAAACTAATTTTGTTGGATCCGCAACATCAAATTATTGCTAGAATTCAGTTTTCGTGATTTTTGAAGTCAGTATGTGGCCATGGGTTATTTTAATGTGAAAAACAGTCAATTTTCTGACTTTAAAAATATGCTGTGTGAGCAAACGGAGTCGGAATTTGACGAAACCAGTTTCGTTGGGTCCGCAATGGCAAATTGTAGCTATAGGTCCATTTTCGTGATTTTTGGGTATCGTATGTGATCACAGGAATTTTAGAGGACAAAATAAAATAGCGTTTGCTTAAAATAAAATAAAATATCAAATAAAAAATATTATCTCTATTCTATAAATAACCTTACACCCACAGCCTAACCCTAAACCACTTTCCCTAAAACTAGAAACCAGCCTCCATTTTTTTCTCCTTAAACGTGAAAAATCCTCAAAAGAAAATTCAAAATAAATTCAAATCAAAGTCTATAATTCTCAAAACAATGTTCTTTGTAATCCTGATCACCTCCTCTTTAATTCTGTGCCGATATTCTTTTGAGCGACGCGAGTTTATGCTGAGCGAGTAAACCTAGGGTTTAAGATTTGGGGTTATTGCTATTTCAGTTCGAATTTTGGAGCATGGATTCATGGTCGTGGGAGAAAAACAAGTGCGTTCTAATCTATTTGGTGATTTCGGAGTTGAATCATGTCGCACCTGCTGGGATGGAAGCTCGAAGTCGCATTCTGGTTTGGGGTTCAAACGGTACTGGTGGTGTGCAAATTTGAAGGGGGTAGAGAGATTTGAATTTTTGTAAATTTAGTTGATTTTTAAGATGATAGAAGAATGGTTGGATTGGGGGTTCAGCGATGGTTTTTGAGATGAGGAGGGGTTACAGTATTTTTTGTTTGGGGAAGAAGAAGCAAAAACGTTGGGCTTTGTGTGGTTAGTGGGCCGGGCTTCGGGTAAAGGAAAATTTAAATAGTTAGTTTAGTTTTAAAATTTAAATACCTGTGCAACTTGTAATATTGTATCTCGGTCACACTTAATCAGAATTCAGTGAAACTGGTCACGTTGGGACCGTACGGCCGAGAGCTCCACAATGGAACTGACCGGGAATGAATTCGAGCTCGTTTGGATTTATGGTGAAATTAAACGCCGGGATCAAATCAACGACCGATATATCGTTATTTAACGATCACCGTCCAATGTGAGTAACTCTCACTAACACCGATCAATTTATATTTCTATAAAGTATTATTAGAATTGAAATTATTGGTTGCTTTGTTGGTTGTTTGGTTGGAGTTCTAGTCAGTTGGCTGAAATTATCGATAACGATATATATAAATCATATCGAAATATTGACTCTGTTTATCAGAATATTTCATATTTGTGTTGACTGACATCTGTGGATGCAGGGAAACAGGTTGGAGGGACCCAACTGGGTTCCTCAACACTTATTTTACCGATTTCATATATATTGATATATGATGTGATATATAATCGATTATTGATTATGGGTGTTAGAATGATATTGATGATTGTTAATTGATATGTTAATACCCTAAGAGACCCTGGGATGTGAAAAGAAATATTTCAATGTATATTGAAATAAAGGAATTTTATAAAATCAACAGATTTTATAAATGAAAATATTTTGAAAATAAGGTATTTATAAAATCATAGGATTTTATAAAGAGGAGTATTTATTGTTAAATAAATAGAATAATTATAAAAGGAAATTTCAATGTTATATTGAAAATAGAATATTTATAAAATCAAAGGATTTTGTAAAAGAGAAAAGATTTATAAAATCAATGAAGATTTTATAAAAAGGAATTTATTTATAAATGGAATATTTATAAATAGGAAAATCTTTATAAAGTGGAATATTTATAAAGTGAATTATTTATTTAAGATAAATAAGTAAGACATTTTTAAATGGATTATTTATTTAGAAAATAAATAAGATAAAGAAAAAAAACATTAATTATAAAACAAATAGAGTTTTATAAAGAAGGATATTTGTAAAACAAATATAAAGGAAATTATTTGTAAAACAAATACAAAGGGAAATATTTGTAAAACAAGATGAAAAAAAGGAAATATTTATTGAGAAAATAAATAAAGATAATATAAAGGAGTATTTGTAAAACCATTTACAAATGGAATTAAAGGAGGGATATTTGTAAACCATTTACAAATAGATTATAAAGGGAGATATTTGTGAAGACATTTACAAATAGATTTAATGAAAATATCTATTTAGAGGAAATAAATAGAATGTTGTAAATGAGATATTTCATTAGATAAATAGAAAGAGAAGAAGAAGGAAGTATTTATTGGTTAAATAAATAGAATTGGAAGGAATATTTATTTATAAAATAAATAGGATAAATCAAAGGAACATCTATAAATTGGAGAACTGTTACTAAAAGTAAATCTTTATAATTGAATAAATGTTGTAAAAAGGGAAATCTTTATAAATCAGTAAAGAAATCGAATATAAGTCAATTGAAAAGAGTTAATCAAATTGTGTTAATCGATTAAAGTAAGTAAATCAATTAGAGAGAGATTATCGAGTAAGATTTATAAAGTTAGTCAAGTCGAGTTAAATGAGTCGAGTCAGTGGAGTTAGAGTTAATCTATCAGAGTAAATCAGTAGGGGTTAACCAGTTAGAGCTAGTCAGTTAGAGTTAACCAGTTAGAGCAAATCAATTAGAGTAAATCAATGGGAGATAAATCGAATTAAAGTTACTCAATGGAGTTAATCAGGTAGAGTTAGTCAAAAGGAATTAATCGAATAGCACTTATTCGAGAAAGGTAATCGAATATAAGATCGTTCAAAGGAAGTAATCGAATATAAGATTATTCAAAGGAAGTAATCAAATATAAGTTTATTCGAAGAGAGAAAATATAATATAGTTTATTCGAAGTGAGTTGATCGAACAAGAGTTATTCGAGAGTGAGTTAAATTGAATATAAGTTCTTCGAAGAAGATAGTTGATCGAATATAGTTTGCTCGAAGAAAAGGGATTATCGAATATGGTTATTCGAACAAAGGAATCAAATATGGTTGATTCAAAAGAGAGTATCGAATAGTGATTATTCGAGAGTGAATTCCACATTGGGATTCGATTTTATCGAATTACGGAAAGTAATGTTTACTTTCTGTTTCAAATCAAGTTTTATTTAATTGTTAATAAATTAGCTGTTTGTTTATTTATTCAAATTAAGAAATAAAAAGTTATATTTAAGTCATTATATTTCGGAAATGCGACATTATAGCACTAGGTCATAACCAAAGGATTTTGGTAAAAGAAGTGGATTCGTAAATCGAATCGGAGAGCAACGTAAAGAACTGTGTAAAAAGATTTGGAAGTTGAACTTTGTCTATTCCGAGGTTAGAAATGTCGTTCAGTCAAGGTCTGAGAGGTAAATTATACCCCAACTTGATTGGCTTCATTTTTAATAAGGGATGGGTAAGGTTCGGTAGTGAAGATTGGTCAAGCGAATTGTAACGACCCGGATTTTCGACGACTTTGGTTATCGACATAAGCTCGATGTCGATAACCAAAACATCGAAAAATCCCGGTAATTAATGAAAGAAATTAGAGGGTGAGAATAGAGAAGATAGAAAATTAGAATAGAAGAAGAAGAAGAACACAACATCAGAGTAACACGAACCTCACAGCGAACGAATAACATATAATAGATAACATAACTTGGAAATATAACAGTTATGTATACAATAGCACTTATCAGAGTACAACACTTACAACACAGCGGAAATAAACTATAGCTATATGATCCTGAAGCCTGCTGCTCCAGCTCTTCATGTATATCTGTAAAATCCTGACTACTTGACTTCCCGTACAAAATTGGGCACCCAAGAGTTTAGGGAAAACAACAAAGTAAACTCCTTCAGTCATGGGACTGGTGTGAGTAAAATAGTTTAAACAGGTATAAGAACAAGTAAAGGATATCTCATAAGACCACGCCGCAGTATGGAACGGGTTTTTCCCTTATGAAAATGCCAAATATCATTATATCAAAAACCTTTTGATATTATAATAATGTCTATGTATAAATAGATATCAACTAGCAGAAACGCTTTCATCTCACGTTCTACATATATAGTATACAATCAAAATCACAAGCACGTATAGGATAATGGATTTCCAACTATGACAAGGTATGGAACCATCTTCCGATCAGTGTACTCTGGGAATGATACACTGGAGTTCAACAAGAACATCTTGTAACTCAGCCACACATGACCGACCACTCATTTTGCTTGAGTGTATCAAATGTATATCACCAACGGTTGGGATCAGCAACCGTTCCCGTATATATATGGGACAACATTGATAGATTTAAGAAACAAATGAATATTCTCTAGATAGGCGATTATACACCCTACTTCGGTGCGACCGACTTAGCCATGCTACCTGCCCGATTTCTGTCATTTACCGGATGATGAGGCTAGAATTTACGCTTTATCATCACATCAGATTCACTTCGAATGCCACATTGTCAGATCCATCGAAAATCACTAATTTATATCTACAACCATACGTTACGTGTCAGCTAAAAGAAGTTTCCTTCTCCGCTTCCACTCTTGGTACAGTTGAAGAAATCAATGCACGTGACCTCTCTGGAAATACTCTGTCAGATATTCAACAACACAAGTCATCCTCATTCACTTAGAATGTCACATCGTCATACCCGCCAAATCACAAATTGACTTATCCAAAAATAACACAGTTATACATCTAAGAGAAACGAATTCCTCCACCACCAAACGTGAATACGTTTGAACAGATCAACTTACGCGATCCATTGGATATACTCTGTCAGACCTTCGTCCATACAAGTTGTCCTGGGACTAGACAAACCGAAGGCACTATTCAGTATATCCATCTTGGTCACTGTTATCTAAGCCTTATACAACAGCCCTTGCATTTTACTCCGTCTTCAATTATCTTTGGCATATACGATTCGCAACGCTTATGCCAATACAGAGTGGTTCATTGGATAATAATCCAACCGGTCTCTCCATATTAACAACGTTAAAATGGTAAAAACTTCGATAGCCCGTGATTTAACTATCAAAGAAAAACAGGTGTGCAACCAACGATATTATTTCTAGATGGAAATTATATCGATCAATCATCAACATATATCTATATATATATATTCACATTGCCTTATTTTCTATGTTTAGAAAATATTTATTATTAACACTGGAAAACATTTCCATTTGCTTATTTACAAATCCCTAGTCTTCCCCAACTATCAGTCCCTGAATGTAACTAGTATGAGAACAATCCCCTAAGTATAAATCCCGAAAGCCGAAACCAACATCAGATAGACACTTAGAAAACCGTTCAATTTACTAATCTCTAGTCAGTTCTAATTTTACTTAACTCGATTTGATTAACTCTGATAGATTTACTCTAACTGGTTAATTCTAACCGATCAACTCTAACTGGTCAACCTTAATTAGTTAACTCTAACTGGTTTTTACTTGGTTTAACTAACTCAATTTATTAACTCGACTGACTAATCCAACTCGATTAAGCTAACTTAATTTACTTATCTCGATTAACTGAACTAATCACTTTGGTTAACTCGACTAATTCACTTAGTTTAACATAACTAATTCACTTAACTCCTGTCGAATAAACAATATTCGATAACTCCTCTAACTCTATTTGAATAAACTATATTCGATTAACTCACTTCGAATAACTAATATTCGACTACTCACTTCGAATAACCAATATTCGACTACTCTACTTCGAATAAACTATATTCGATCAACTCTTTTAACTAACTCGCTTTGACTAGCTTCTTTGGATTAACTCCATCTCGACTAACTCCTTTGGATTAACTAACTAACTCCTTTGGATTAACTAACTTCGAATAACCAATATTCGTTTAACTCACGTTGATTAACTAATAATCGATAACTCCTTCGAATAAACTATATTCGAAAATCTCCTCTCGAATAAACTATATTCGATAATCTTCCCTTTCGATTTAACAAATTGATAACTTCTTTTCGAATAACAAATTCGATAACTCCTTTCGATTTAACTAATTGATAACTCCTTTCGATTTAACTAATCAATAACTCCTTTGGATTAACTCCATTCGTATAAACTATATTCGATCACTCTTATTTATTTAACTCTATTCGAATAACTAATTCGATTAACTCTAACTGTTCAACTCTGACTGTTTAACGCTAACTCTAATCGATTTCTCCTATTCGAATAACTCCTATCTGATAACGTTTATTCATTTATAAAGATTTACTTTCAGTAACGGTTCTGCACTTTATAAATGTTCTCTTTAATAATGTTACTTCACTTACATAAGTGTTGTGTACCCATTCTATTTAAACTATCGGTGTTAAACCCCAATATCTCTTATCTATATAAGTTCAGACTTATATATTCCATTTATCGAATGATAAATATTTTATTTAATTTATAAACTATTATTTGTAAATTAATCCTTTCGATTTATCTATTAAAAACAGATTTCCATTTTCTATTTATCTTCTAAATATTCTTTTGATCTAGTTCTAATTACTTATCCAATAAATATTCCTTTTATTTAATCCTATTTATTTACCAAATAAATATCTTCTTTTATTAATTATTTATTTCCTTAATAAATTTCTCCTTTCAAATTTTATTTATTTCCTAAATAAATATCTCCTTTTAACACTTTATTTATTCCCTAAATAAATATCTCCTTTTAACTCTTTATTTATTTCCTAAATAAATATCTCCTTTTAACACTTTATTTATTCCCTAAATAAATATCTCCTTTTAAAACTTTATTTATTTCCTAAATAAATATCTACTTTTAACACTTTATTTATTCCCTAAATAAATATTTCCTTTTAACACTTTATTTATTTTCACAAGTATTTCCTTTATATTTGGTTTCCACAAATATTTCCCTTATATTTGGTTTTCACAAATATTCCTTTTATATATTCAAACTCCTTAAATTTCTGGGAAAATTCGCCATAACCTCCTTTGTATCGGGAGCATCGGGAAAATCCCCAAACCCGCCACACAGGCCTTTCCACTCAAAAGAAAATGTTTTGAAATTATTTTCTTTTTCTATGTATCTCTTATTTATAAATATTCAAATTTATAAATATTTCTTATTTATAAATATTCGAATTTATAAATATCTCTTATTTATAAATATTCCAGTTTATAAATATTCGGTTTTCAATATCATTTTGAAAATCCCATTTTTTTCCTTTCGATATTTTATGGTACTTAACACCTCAAATCTCGATGACCAATCTCATTCAAACCCATATAATCAACCACAGGTTTTAACTACATCATATATCATAATATATGAAAAACTGTAAAATAACTGTTGAGGAATCCAGTCGGATTCCTCGAACCTGTTTCCCTGCATCACAGATGTTAGACAATAATCAACATCACTTTCAGAGTTTAACTATCTATATATATATATTTGTATATATATATATAATATTTCCACTAACTGACTAGCAGTTCAATCAAACAATCAACACACAGTCAAACAGACAATTTCTAACAGTTCTAAAAATACAACATGAAAATATAAACTATTCAGAGTTGGTGAGATTTACTCACATTTGCGCGTTAACCGATAAATATCGATTTGCGTTCATTGATTCAGTCGGACAATTTATTTCGCCATAAATTGTAACGAGCTCGGATTCACTCCCAGTCAGTCTCATTGTGTTACTCCCGTCCATACGATCTCAACACAACTTACGGTTCGCCGATCTGATTTCATATGACCGAGATATCGCGTTACAAAGTTAATACTACATTTTAAATAATAAAACTTGAATTATATTAACCAAATTCCCATTGGGCCTCACCACTTACTTACTTGGCCCACTACCATCCAGCACAACCCAAACCTGCTTCACGAGCCTTCTTCCTCGTCCTCATCTTTGCTGTTACCTCCTGTGTTTGCTCCCATCAACAATCGATCTTCCTGCTCCCAATTCTCCCTCCTCGCAACACCGTTCGACCAGAGGACATCACTAACGTTCACCTCTACTCCTCCTCTCCGCAACCATCTCCATTCTTCTATGATCGAACCCACCTCTCAGAAGGGGACAGCACTCCCTTTAGTGCACGAACCACAAAACTCGCGACATCGTTGGTCGCGGAAATACCCAAAAGTTTGCAAACCGGTCTCCTTTGCTACCACGAACTCAAATCCATTAACAACTCGAGCTAAAACCCCTTGTATTGCAATTGAAACCCAACCCTAATTCTCTGTTGAAAAACCCAACCCCAAGAATCAACGTCGAACCCACAAAAACCAATATAGAAAGGTAGAGAACCTTTCAAGGAGCTCAAATATATATATATTACATGATTTTACATTTTGTTTTGATTTTCTTTGGATTTATGAAGTTGCATTTTCTCTTGAGGATGAAAAAAATTACTGACGGCGGAAAAATGAAAATGAAGAATTAGGTTTTTATTGGAAGTTGGGGGTATTTATAATGTTGGAAAATATCTAGATATTTTATAGAGGGAATATTCCCAGTATATTCCTTTTTTGATAATTCGTTTTACCTTCTAAAAATCGCTGTGATCACACATAGTATTCAAAAATCACGAAACTGGACATGTAGCTAGAGTTCGACATTACGGTCCTAATGAATCTGGTTTCGTCGAATTCCAACTCCGTATGCTCACACAGCGTATTTTAAAATGTCAAAACACTAACTGTTTTGCACTCTAAAAATCCGTACGGCCACATACTGCCTTTAAAAATCACGAAACTGGAAATCAAACAACTATTTGATATTGCGGATCCAAAAAAACTAGTTTCGTCGAATTCCGTCTTCGTTTGCAAAACCGGCTATTTTTAGAGCTCTGGATGACCCATTTAAATATATAAATATATTTAAATATTATTAAATTAAATATAAATAAATTTATATTATCGTATATCTTCACATATGATATCGTACAACTCTAGAATATCATATCAGAATTTACAGTTTGATATTTCAGATTCCAGATTATCTCGATATTCAATTTATATCGAAAATCCATTTATAACGTAATTAAAGCGTCGCAAATTATAAAGGAATTCCACAGCGACTTTTCTGAAATTTGATTTACCCGACGAAATCCCGATTTTTCTCTTCCACTAGAAAGATATACTCCACAGCTCCACACGTTTCTTGTTTCACAGAAATCCGGCTTAAAACGAATCCTGTACATTCAGTTGAAGTTCAAATCGCCAAATCGCGAACTGCAGCGCCATTTCAAGCTCGATTTTAAATTATAATATAATTATACGCTCAAACTGTCGTCGATTGAATATATTCGTCAATATAATTCGAATCTAAGCTGAATTAAATCTAAGGGACGATCCCATTCACAGAATATTGTGATTTCCAATATTTTTGATTATTTCTGAATTAAATATATTATTTATTTATTTAATTAAATTAAATACTCCCAGTTATTTAATTCCACGACCATTAAATCCTTTAACTCACCATTTATATAATTAAATAAATTAATTATAATACCTTTGCCAATGCGGGTCATTACATTCTTCCCCACTTAAAATAATTTTGTCCTCGAAATTGCTAAGTCAGAGGATGACTCTATCTATTGGTACTCCTAAGATTTATTTACCCCTTATTTCTGATTTCAACTGAACCAATTAATATCGACTAAAATATTTATTCATTCCGACTAACTAAAATTTTCAAAAATTCTGAAAAATGTTCCAACACTTTAAATTTTCGGAAATTTCGCCATAACCTCATTTGTACAGCCCTATCGGTAAAACTCCAACTCGCCTCTCTAGGCCTTCTCTAACGCAAAAGAAAATCAAAACGCCAGGTGGCTTGCCAATTCGGCTCATAAATTCCAAACTCATATAAAATATAAACTTGTACCTTTTTGCTGGGCATATCATTATATCCCTACCATCTGTTATCAACTCGGCATATACAAATGCCATCCCAATCAACTCCAACCAAGTTATTCTTAACACAACCATTCGCATATTCAAGCCGAATTAAATTTCAAATTCGAGTTTCAAATTCCAAACTCTCAACTTATCATTTCAAATCCAAATCCAGATTATTATCTAATCACTTCCAGTTTTTCTTAACCTATCACCTCAAGTTAAATTCTGGTTTATTATTTACTTTTACCATCCCACTTTATTTAACTTCATAAGTTAAATTTAAATTCCAGAAATTAAATTCCTGGGTAAATAAAAATCAATTTGAAATCATAATACCTATTCAAAACATTCAAATTTCTAAACACTTGTTTTCTCAAAACAATTCAAATTAAAATCTTTGGTAGTTATTCACCACTTAGAACTCGAAAATCACACCGATGATACTGTGTAGTCATCATCGGAATTATTTTCCAGTGACCTAAGTGATTTCAATACTATATCATTTCCAATACCATTACTAAACACTTCCATTTTGAAAACATCTCAAAATCTCCCAGGAACTTAAAATTTCCTTATTTTAATTCCAAATCTGATTTAAATTCATATTTAATTCATCTTATTTCATATACTTTACTTATATGAATTCTGATTAGTTATTTATAAACATTCCACATGTTATAATCTTACACGATTATAATCACAACCTATATATGATAATATATCACATATCCATACTGTGTCGGTCCATCGTATTCAAGTGTTTATTTACTCCTACCGATACAGTGGATCAAACTGATCGACCAGAATTCATAAACAACTTAGCCAATGAATCTCCACAATATGAAACCATTTTTTTATATCAAATACAAATACGCACTTGTATATATACACTCAAACTCAATCTAGGGTATTACTAACCCTATCTCTACCGAGTCACGCCACAGAGCCAAGGTAACTCTTAACTTAAGCTCTGGTACCAACTGTAACGACCTAGGTTTTCGGCGACTTTGGTTATCGACATAAGCTCGATGTCGATAACCAAAACATCGAAAAATCCGGGTAATTAATGAAAGAAATTAGAGGGTGAGAATAGATAAGATAGAAACTTAGAATAGAAGAAGAACACAACATCAGAGTAACGCGAACCTCACAGCGGAACGAATAACATATAATAGATAACATAACTTGGATATATAACAGTTATGTATACAATAGCACTTATCAGAGAGTACAGCACTTACAACACAGCGGAAATAAACTATAGCTGCATGATCCTGAGGCCTCCTGCTCCAGCTCTTCATGTATATTTGTAAAATCCTGACTACTTGACTGCCCGTACAAAATTGGGCACCCAAGAGTTTAGGGAAAACAACAAAGTAAACTCCGGGTCAGTCATGGGACTGGTGTGAGTAAAACAGTTTAAACAGGTATATGAACAAGTAAACGATATCTCATAAGACCACGCCGTAGAACGGAACGGGTTTTTCCCTTATGAGAATCCAAAATATCTTTATATCAAAAACCTTTTGATATTAAAATAATGTCTATGTACAAATAGATATCAACTAGCAGAAACGCTTTCATCTCACGTTCTACATATATAGTATACAATCAAAAGCGCAAGCACGCATTGGATAATGGATTTCCAACTATGACAAGGTATGGAACCACCTTCCGATCAGTGTACTCTAGGAACGATACACTGGAGTTCAACAAGAACATCTTGTAACTCAGCCACACATGACCGTCCACTCATTTTGCTTGAGTGTATCGAATGTATATCACCAACGATTGGGATCAACAACCGTTCCCGTATATATATGGGAAAGCATTGATAGATTTAAGAAACAAATGAATATTTTCTAGATGGGTGATTTTACACCCTCCTTCGGTGCGACCGACTTAGCCATGCTACCAGCCCGATTTCTGTCATTTACCGGATGATGAGGCTAGAAGTTACGCATTATCATCACATCAGATTCACTTCGAATGCCACATTGTCAGATCCATCGAAAATCACTAATTAACGTCTACAACCATACATTACGTGTCAGCTAAAAGAAGTTTCCTTCTCAGCTTCCACTCTTGGTAAGGTTGAAGAAATCAATGTACGTGACCTCTCTGGAAATACTCTGTCAGACATTCATCAACACAAGTCATCCTCATTCACTTAGAATGTCACATCGTCATACCCGCCAAATCACAAATTGACTTATCCAAAAATAACATGGGTATACAGCTAAGAGAAACGAATTCCTCCGCCACCAAACGTGAATACGTTTGAACAGATCAACTTATGCGATCCATTGGATATACTCTGTCAAACCTTCATCCATACATGTTGTACTGGGACTAGACAAACCGAAGGCACTATTCAGTATATCCATCTTAGTCACTGTTATCTAAGACTTATACAACAGCCCTTGCAGTTTACTCCTTCTTCAATTATCTTTGGCATATATGATTCACAACGCTTATGCCAATACCGAGTGGTTCTTTGGACAATAATCCAATCGGTCTCTCCATATTAACAACGTTAAAATGGTCAAAACTTTGATAGCCTGTGATTTAACTATCAAAGAAAAACAAGTGTACAACCAACGATATTATTTCCAGATGGAAATTATATCGATCAATCATCAACATATATCTATATATATATTCACATTGCCTTATTTTCTATGTTTAGAAAATATATGTTATTAACACTTGAAAACGTTTCCATCTGCTTATTTACAAATCCCTACTCTTCCCCAACTATCAGTCCCTGAATGTAACTAGTATGAGAACAATCCCCTAAGTATAAATCCCGAAGGCCGAAACCAACATCAGATAGACACTTAGAAAACCGTTCAATTCACTAATCTCTAGTCAGTTCTAATTTTACTTAACTCTATTTGATTAACTCTGATAGATTTACTCTAACTGGTTAATTCTAACCGATCAACTCTAACTGGTCAACCTTAATTAGTTAACTCTAACTGGTTTTTACTTGGTTTAACTAACTCAATTTATTAACTCGACTGACTAATCCAACTCGATTAAGCTAACTTAATTTACTTATCTCGATTAACTGAACTAATCACTTTGGTTAAATCGACTAATTCACTTAGTTTAACATAACTAATTCACTTAACTCCTGTCGAATAAACAATATTCGATAACTCCTCTAACTCTATTTGAATAAACTATATTCGATTAACTCACTTCGAATAACTAATATTCGACTACTCACTTCGAATAACCAATATTCGACTACTCTACTTCGAATAAACTATATTCGATCAACTCTTTTAACTAACTCGCTTTGACTAACTTCTTTGGATTAACTCCATCTCGACTAACTCCTTTGGATTAACTAACTAACTCCTTTGGATTAACTAACTTCGAATAACCAATATTCGATTAACTCACTTTGATTAACTAATAATCGATAACTCCTTCGAATAAACTATATTCGAAAATCTCCTCTCGAATAAACTATATTCGATAATCTTCCCTTTCGATTTAACAAATCGATAACTTCTTTTCGAATAACAAATTCGATAACTCCTTTCGATTTAACTAATCGATAACTCCTTTCGATTTAACTAATCGATAACTCCTTTGGATTAACTCCATTCGAACAAACTAAATTCGATCACTCTTATTTATTTAACTCTATTCGAATAACTAATTCGATTAACTCTAACTGGTTAACTCTGACTGTTTATCTCTAACTCTAATCGATTTCTCCTATTCGAATAACTCCTATCCGATAACGTTTATTCGTTTATAAAGATTTACTTTTAGTAACGGTTCTGCACTTTATAAATTTTCTATTTATAATGTTACTTCACTTACATAAGTGTTGTGTACCCATTCTATTTAAACTATCGGTGTTAAACACCAATATCTCTTATCTATATAAGTTCAGACTTATATATTCCATTTATCGAATGATAAATATTTAATTTAATTTATAAACTGTTATTTATAAATTAATCCTTTCGATTTATCTGTAAAAAACAGATTTCCATTTTCTATTTATCTTCTAAATATTCTTTTGATCTAGTTCTAATTACTTATCCAATAAATATTCCTTTTATTTAATGCTATTTATTTATCAAATAAATATCTCCTTTTATTTTTTATTTATTTCCTTAATAAATCTCTCCTTTCAAATCTTTATTTATTTCCTAAATAAATATCTCCTTTTAACACTTTATTTATTCCCTAAATAAATATCTCCTTTTAACTCTTTATTTATTTCCTAAATAAATATCTCCTTTTAACACTTTATTTATTCCCTAAATAAATATCTCCTTTTAACACTTTATTTATTCCCTAAATAAATATTTCCTTTTAACTCTTTATTTATTTTCACAAGTATTTCCTTTATATTTGGTTCCCACAAATATATCCCTTATATTTGGTTTTCACAAATATTCCTTTTATATATTCTAACTCCTTAAATTTCCAGGAAAATTCGCCATAACCTCCTTTGTATCGGGAGCATAGGGAAAAACCCAAACCCGCCACACAGGCCTTTCCACTCAAAAGAAAATGTTTTGAAATTATTTTCTTTTTCTATGTATCTCCTATTTATAAATATTCAAATTTATAAATATTTCTTATTTATAAATATTCGAATTTATAAATATCTCTTATTTATAAATATTCCAGTTTATAAATATTCGGTTTTCAATATCACTTTGAAAAACCCTTTTTCCCCTTTCGATATTTTATGGTACTTAACACCTCAAATCACGATGACCAATCTCATTCAAACCCATATAATCAACCATAGGTTTTAATTACATCATATATCATAATATATGAAAAACAGTAAAATAACTGTTGAGGAATCCAGTCGGATTCCTCCAACCTGTTTCCCTGCATCACAGATGTTAGACAATAATCAACATCACTTTCAGAGTTTAACGATCTATATATATATATATTTGTATATATATATAATATTTCCACTAACTGATTAGCAGTTCAATCAAACAATCAACACACAGTCAAACTGACAATTTCTAACAGTTCTAAAAATACAACATGAAATTATAAACTGTTCAGAGTTGGTGAGATTTACTCACATTTGCGCGTTAACCGATAAATAAAGTTTTGCGTTCATTGATTCAGTCGGACAATTTATTTCGCCATAAATTGTAACGAGCTCGGATTCACTCCCAGTCAGTCTCATTGTGTTGCTCCCGTCCATATGATCTCAACGCAACTTACGGTTCGCCGATCTGATTTCATATGACCGAGATATCGCGTTACGAAGTTAATACTACATTTTAAATAATAAAACTTGAATTATATTAACCAAATTCCCATTGGGCCTCACCACTTACACTTTACTTGGCCCACTACCATCCAGCAAAACCCAAACTCGTTCACGAGCTTTCTTCCCCGTCCTCATTTTTGTCGTGACCTCCTGTGTTTGCTCCCATCAACAATCGATCTTCCTACTCCCGATTCTCCCTTCTCGCAACACCATCCGAACAGAGTACATCACCAACATTCACCTCTACTCCTCCTCTGCGCAACCATCTCCATTCTTCTATGATCGAACCCACCTCTCAAAAGGTGACAGCACTCCCTTTAGTGCACGAAGCACAAAACTGGCGACATCGTTGGTCGCGGAAATACCCAAAAGTTTGCAAACCGGTCTCCTTTGCTACCACGAACTCAAATCCATTAACAACTCGAGCTAAAACCCCTTGTATTGCAATCGAAACCCAACACTAGTTCGCTGTTGAAAAACCCAACCCCAAGAATCAACGTCGAACCCACAGAAACCTATATAGAAAGGTAGAGAAACTTTCAAGGAGCTCAAATATATATATTACAGGATTTATACATTTTTTATTTTCTTTGGATTTATGAAGTTGCGTTTTCTCCTGAGGATGAAAAAATTTACTGTCGGCGGAAAAATGAAAATGAAGAATTAGGTTTATAGTGGAAGGTGGGGGTATTTATAATGTTGGGAAATATCTAGATATTTTATAGAGGGAATATTCCCGGTATATTCCTTTTTTTGATAATTCGTTTTACCTTCTAAAAATCGCTGTGATCACACATAGTATTCAAAAATCACGAAACTGGACATGTAGCTAGAGTTCGACATTACGGTCCCAACGAAACTGGTTTCGTCAAATTCCGACTCCGTATGCTCACACAGCGTATTTTTAACTATCAAAATACTGACTGTTTTGCACTCTAAAAATCCGTACGGTGACATACTGTCTCTAAAAACCACGAAACTGGAAATCTAACAACTATTTGATATTGCGGATCCAACAAAACTGGTTTCGTCGAATTCCGACTTCGTTTGCAAAACCGGTTATTTTTAAAGCTCTGGATGACCCATTTAAATATATAAATATATTTAAATATTATTAAATTAAATATAAATAAATTTATATTATCGTATATCTTCACATATGATATCGTACAGCTCCAGAATATCATATCAGAATTTACAGTTTGATATTTCAGATTCTAGATTATCTCGATATTCAATTTATATCGAAAATCCATTTATAACGTAATTAAAGCATCGCAAATTATAAAGGAATTCCACAGCGAATTTTTTTAAATTTGATTTGGACGTAAATCAAAATCTACCCGACGAAATCCCGATTTTTCTCTTCCACTAGAAAGATATACTCCACCAGCTCCACACGTTTCTTGTTTCACAGAAATCCGGCTTAAAACGAATCCTGTACATTCAGTTGAAGTTCAAATCGCGAACTGCAGCGCCTTTTCAAGCTCGATTTTAAATTATAATATAATTATACGTTCAAACTGTCGTCGATTGAATATATTCATCAATATAATTCAACTCTAAGCTAAATTAAATATATTACTTAATTATCTAATTAAATTAAATATTCCCAATTATTTAATTCCACAACCATTAAATCCTTTAATTCACCATTTATATAATTAAATATATTAATTATAATACCTCTGCCAATGCGGGTCATTACATGAATTGAGCCAATGAGTGAAAGAGCTCGAATTGGCTTAGTGATGTTATATTTAAACATCGGTTTAAATCAAATGAAGAAGTTTGGAAACGTTTTCCAAATAAAGTTGGGGAATGTTTTATGATATAGAAAATAAGCAAAAAGAGTAAATCTGGAAGTGTTCCAATGTTAATAAAGCATATTTTCTAAATATAGAAAATAAGAATTTAAGAATATATAAAAATGGGAAATGGCTGAATTAAAGATGATTTAATCTAAACAAGTAAACCTTTGAATGATGATTGATCGATAGAGTTTCCATCTGGAAATAATATCGTTGGTTGCACCCCTGTTTTTCTTTGATAGTTAAATCACCGACTATCAAAGTTTTTGACCATTTTACGTCGTTAATGCAGAGAGACCGGGATCAGATTTATTATCTGAAAACCACTCTGTATGGACGTTAGCGTTGCGATCAAATATTGAAGACGGAGTTATGCAAGGACTATCCTATTTACAGAATAGTGCCTTCGGTTTGTCCAGTCCCAAGACAAACGTGAATGGACGAATATCTGATAGAGTATATCTAACGGATCGCGTAAGTTGATCTCTTCAAACGTACTTACGTTTGGTGGCGGAGAAATTCGTTTTTCTTAGCTTTATACCCATGGTATTTTTGAGGAAACCAATTTGTGATTTGGAGGGTATGACAATGTGGCAGTTAAATTGAATGACGGTCAAGTGTTTCAAAAGATACGAAATGACCTCAAGCCTCATCAACCGGGAAATGACAGAAATCGGGTAGGCAGCATGGCTATGGGGGTCACACCCATTAGGGCGTGTATCACCTATCTAGAGAAAATCCATTTCATTCTATTGTCTATTTCGATGTTGTCCCTTTTCGAGAAGACGGTGGGTAGCTCCCAACCGTTGGTGATATACATTCGGTGCACTCAAGCGAAATGAGTGGTCGGTCATGCGAGGGCCGGGTTGTAAGATGTGTTCTTGTTGAACCCAGTGTATTTGCCTCTAGAGATACACTATCGGCAGGTGGTCCCATACCTTGTCAAGGTCGGAATCCAATTTCCAATAAGAGCCTACGGATTTTGTTTGTATACTATATATGTGGAGCATGAGATGCAAGCGTTCTACTAGATTCTATTTATTTGTGATTAGACATTATCATAATATCAAAGAAGTATTGTTTCCAAAGCAGTTTTGGGTTATCGTAAGATGAAAACCGTCCGTGTTTTTGTGTGGATCGGTCTTACGATTATCTTTTATTTTGAAAGGATTTTGAAAAGTTAAACCGATGATTTGAGTTTACTCACACCAGTCCCATGACTGACCCAGAGTTTATTTTGTTTTATTTTTCCCTAAACTCTTGGGTGCCCAAATTTGTACGGGCAGTCAAGTAGTTCTGGTCTTTACAGATATACTTGGAGGAGCTTGAAGCAGGAGGCTTCAGTATTTTATAGCTATTGTTATTTCCGCTGTGTGTAAGTGTTGTACTCTGATAATGTTGTTGCATGTATATACCATTTGTTTCAAAGTTATGTTATCTATTATATTATATTCGTTCCGCTGTGAGATTCGTGTTACTCTGATGTGTTATGTGTTCTCCTTCTTCTTCTTCCATTCTAATTTTCTATCTTATCTATTCTCACCCTCTAACTTCTTTCTATTAATGACCAGTTATTTTCGATGTTCGAATAGTCAACATGGCAGTTTTTGTGTTGATTTTCGGAGTCGAAAACTTTTGGGTCGTTACATTTTAACTCAAATGTCTATTTCATTTTACAATCTTTTATCTAGTATAGGTCAAATATTCACTACAAGAAACATTGTCAAAAGCGACGCATAAGCGTCGACGAAAAGAAAAAACATCGAAAATCGCAACGCAACACTGATGCATGAGCGATGGTTGATACCACCCAACTAAATTAAGAAAATCATCGTGAAAACTGTTGTTATCGTGACATTTTCCCCAACCAATTATTAGTATCATAAAACTAAAGTAAACTATTTTTTCTTTGAGAATATCATCTTGTCGAACAAATAAACTAATGTATTTACTGGCTATTTTTACAATATATTTTTTCCAATGAGTTATACAAGTTAATAATTTTGATGTTATTTGGATAAAATAATTATTGTAATCAAAATTCATTGCTTAAATATATGGAATTTCTTGAAAATTCAAAATTTTTGTTTTGCAATGTCATATCTGATGCAATTTGAAAATTGTTAAAATAAAATTTAATTTTTTCATGACCTAAATATAATTGCATTCAAAATTATTTTTGTTAACCACCGTTTGATTGAATTTCTATTTAATGTACAAATATTTACCATTCCCATATCCTGTCAAAATCAAAATTGCATAATTAGGGCAGACTATACAATTGAAAGAATTTGTACAATACAACGTGATGTAGGGATCAATATACATACCGTTAATATTACGAAGGAAATTTTTTTCTAACGGACTCGATTAACTCGATCGTAGCCTGTTGTAGTCACAAGTTAATTACGAGTTGGTACACAGATGGTTTTCGTTATCCATTCTACTTTGCTTAGCGCGACTAGCGCACAGACCAGCTTTTCTCTGCATCGCAGAGTCTTCAGTACTGATTTAGGTTTTCTTTACATGAGCTAGTGGTACTAATTATTTTGTCAATCGATTTTTTTTCTTTATACGTTTTTTACGTTACATTAATTCTTTTCTGATCTAGGAAAATATCTCTCTAATTTGAGATATGTTATTAATTTTTATCTTTCTTGCTATTGGTTACTGATCTATGTTTCTTTAATTATTGTTTTGATTTTCGTTTTTTCATTTCAAATCATAAAATAAAATCTGTTTATATTGATTTCAGGTATGTTACTTTCATCTTTTAAGTGAAAATTCCCTTTATTGTTTCTTGTTTTGATATACTAGGCTCTTTTGAATTGCAGGGCATATAAAACCTTGAATTTGAAGCATGTGTTTTAGCAAATGAGTCTTAGCAAACCTGCATTGCACCTTTTGTAGCTTAAATTACATTTATTTTCCGTGATTTCTTTGTTAGGCTAATCTCTTTTTTTTTTTTACTTTGTACAACAATTAGTTGAGTTAAAATGATATTCTTCTTGAAAGGTCAAATTACTTGTATATTTAAGAAGTGTTTGATATTGCCTTGTTTTGTATAAGGAGTTTTAAAGAGTAAGCATATGTTTCTTCATTGTCCTTTGCCGGCTTCAAAATGCAAAACGTCCTCATATAAACTAATATTGGTTTTCTTTCCATTACTGTACGTATGAGTTCTATGAATTGTGTTATGTTGATGTGAATATGAGTTCTACAAATTATAAGTTCTCAAGTACACTTAAATACACTCATGTGGTACTGTAATTATTGGTTTTCTTTCTTGCCTTATATTGGGTTCAAAATACTTACAACATATACTAATTGTTGCATCTTACATGTATTTTATTACATCTTTAAAGGATCTCAATGGCAAAGCAACTAAATGCATAAGAGATTTATGTTCAGTGGTTATCAGTAATGTCGTTTAGATAAGGGAGTAGAGCTTAATATAATTTGCAATTTAAATCTACAATCACATACTATCTGAAGCACATCCATGCAGTTATCACACCCTCCAATTGCATCTTCAGAAAATTTAACCAAACACCAAGTAAAACATATACGAAGAGATGCTGATATACTGGATTTCTCTTAGCATTAAAACTTAGCGCAAATAATTGAAAAAATTCAGTATGTAGAATCATAGTGTACAACCATTTGCTTGTGTAATGTCCCGTATTTTTGGTAGTCTAATATTTAATTTGATTTATTATTTTAAATATTATATTTGGAATATTAATGGATTATAATATTGAATTCGTTTATTTAAAATGTAGTTTGAATGTTAAATTTATATATAATTATAAACGAGCTCAAAATGGTGCCAAAGTTCGTAATATTGAGTTTTGAACTTCAATTGAATATATATTATTCGATATAAGTCGGATTTCTGTGAAACAAGGAACATTTGAATCTTGTGGATCATAATTTTCATATGAAAGAGAAAAATTCAGGTTTCGTATTATGGATTGTTAGTTATGTCCAAATCAAATTTTAAAATAGTCGCTATGAAATTCATTATAAACCATAACGTTTATTTAATTAATTTAAAAGGGTTTTAAATATAATTTTGATATCGTTTTAACTCGATATTAATGATACTGAGTTGTATATTCCATACTATTTTATATTTGAAGCTAATATATTTTATTTCGATATATATGATAATAATAACTTATTATTATTTAATTGAATTATTTTGGAATTTACTTAATATTTAATCGTTATTTATAAAGCATTAAAAATAGTCATTTTGCAAACGATTTTAGTTTTCAACAAAATTAATTTCTTTGGAGCCGGAACAGTGAGAGTAGCGGTAAGTTCACTCTCTTTGCGTCTGGAATTCAGGTTTGGCGATGCGTATATTCAAAGGTCCGCGATAAATAGCGGTTAACGTAAATACCGGTAGTATTACTTAAGTGGACGAATAAAATTTATAACAAAATAAATAAATAAAACTTAATTCCTAAGTTCTCTTTTACCTACCCTAACGTTGGCACAGCTTCCTTATGGTGAAAAGAAAATCCACGCAGGCTACTCAAACGAAAACTGCATGGCTACCCTGTTTCTTCACATCCAAGTCACTATTGAATCAAAGCTGGCAAACCTATTTCTACAAACATAGTCCTATACCTATCTTGTACCTGACATATACATTGTTTCTATCCGTTTAATTTGCATATATATATATATATATATATATATATATATATATATATATATATATATATATATATATATATATATAGCCATACATATTTCATTTCTTTTGTTTTCTGACGCAACGAAATGAAAACGAAACAAATCTTCCTTCTTCAAAAAAAAAAAAAAAAACAATCTGCATGTCTAAAAACTCCATCTTCAAACAAAATGAAAGCTCGTTGTAAAACAGAATGGAAAACCCAAGCTTTAAAAAAGAGGAAACTCACGAAAAACCACCATTTCGCACAAAAGAACCAAACGTACTCCCTGTTCTTTCCTTCGAGTAAAAATAAACGCTAACCAACAGCTACAAATTATAAAATACAAAACTCGTTTCCACCAAAACCATCTACTCCATCACTCTGTATTGGCCTGACATTGACGAGGTGGCAAGCTATTTTGGGGGCTGACGGAGGCACCGTTCGAGACGGGTGACTAGTGGAAGGGAGGATCTGATGACAGCAGTATGGGGTCGGCAGAACTTCGATGACCGATAATGGGGAATTACTGTGGTGTGTGGGTGGTTGGCATTGGGTGGCGTGACAGAATGAGAGAGGATTGAAGTGCGTACTATTCGGGTGACACGGTGGAAGTGGTTCGAGATCAGAGGGAATGATCTGGTGATGAATGGAAAGCCGGTGGTGTCGATGATGGGGTTGGCACAGGTGAGGGAGAGATGAAACACGGTGTAAATCCGAGCAGTAAAGAAAGGAAGTATATATATTGGCATGGGTCTGAAGGTTTCACGGATGGAGGATGCACTGCTTCAGGGTGGTCTGTTAGTCGAAGACGAAATAAGCGAAACAGGAGAGGAGAGGAAGAAGAATGGGGCACATGGCCTAATATATTAATATATAATGAGATGTTATGCATACCTAACCCATTTTTTATATATGCCTAATACTCTTAAATAACATGGTTCAATGAATACAGGGAAGCCTAATATGTTGAAATAGGTGTACATATGAAGTACAGGGACATGGACACTGATAACAACATTTTAGTGGATAAATATGGACTACCATAATTGATTTCACAGATATTGTTACCGTTATCTCAATAAATTGCATAAATTGGATATAAACTTATTAGTATCGATAATACTAAAAATGTTGTTACTAACCACAAGCCGATTTCTACATCACTCGGCCTATACCATGATGTTCCACCCGATGTTTGTGACCGTAATGAAATAGTAATACCAAACCAATTACGACATTAACGTATATAAAATTCATGAGACGCTATATATATATATATATATATATATATATATATATATATATATATATATATATATATATACACACACACACACACACATATGTATATAAAATCAATGCTCAGAACCTATGTTAGTGACTAGTTTTCTATTTAGCAGGCCTAATCAAAATTTACATGGCCATAAATATATATCAACTTACTTAACAATTTAAATATTATTTAAGATATTTAATAAACTTAATAAAGTCATACCTTATAATTGGCATAACAAGCCATATGTTAACAGATCTGGATAAAACAGGAGATGTTGGCATCGGCATGACAAGAATTTCACTCTGGAACAGATTTGGACATATTTGGATGCAATTGATTTTTCATTTAAACGCGTGTTCAATTTAATTGGAAATAGTCTATACCTCGATGGATGGAAACCAAGGTGCGTTGAACTCACTAAGTTCTACCCACTTATATTTTATATAAGTCGGGTTTCATAAATTGTGTGTTATGACTGCTAATGGCTGATTATTTGTTAAATATATATATATATATATATATACATATATATATATATATATATATATATATATATATATATATATATATTGAACTGATAAAATTAAACGTTGTTTAATTTCAGTGAAAAACCAACTTGTTATTTTAACGATTGGTCTCAATTAAGGTACTTACCTTATTGGTCACGTTTATAAATAAATGTGTTTAATTTAATGAATTGTTTGAATTGTTATGGTTGTGTGAAATAAATTGTTGATATTGAATTGTCGTTATTGACTATTATGAAAACCACTGTTTACTTGAATTGAATGATTATATTTGAGATAACCTATTTGGATACAGGGAAGAACAGGTTGAAGGGATCCAACGGGATTCCTCAAATATATTTAATGATATTTATTTTCATATTATCATTATGAGAACTGTTCTGATAAGATGATTGATTTGGTTGTTGACCGTTGACCTGAAATTCAACATTTGTTTTGTTTAAACCATTGCGTAATATTGGTTTATTAATTGGCAGTACACGGCCTATAAATCAATCGTTTTATAAATATCGATTTACCATCTGGTAAATCGACGAAATGAAGTTATAAAATTTATTTTATAACTGAAGATAGATTTTTAAATCTGTATTTTGAATAAAAGTTTGTTAAAAGGAAATAAATATTAATTATTTATTAATTTAGCTTACAATTAATTATTAATTGATTTTATAAAAAAAATTCTCATGTTAATTAGATTTATATAAGAAGAAATTAACCTAACGGTTAAAAATTGGATAATTATTTAAGAAATAATTAAATGGATTTATATAAATTAATTATATTAATTAATTTAAAGGAAGGACTATAATTGGAATCAGTTAACGAGACAACCATGTTTGAGTTGACGAAGTTAACCATTTTAACTGGGATTATTAAATTGTTGCATTAATCTAATGAAATAGTTTAACGAATATTCGTTTTAATTTTAACAAGATTTTAAAAAGAAATTTTCTATTTATTTTAGTTAATAAAGAAGTTAACTACTTCTACTGTAGTTAATAAATGAAGTAAATTGTTATTTTAATTAATAATAATTTAGGAGATACTTTTTTTATTGAAATTCATTTAAAAAGTGATTGAAGTGAAAATGAATCTAATGGAAATGTGAAAGGAGTTTATGAACGGGTTTTATATTAAAACCGAGTTTTTAAAACGAAGTTATAAAAGGGATTTTTAAGCGAATATGATAGCTTAAATCAAATATTTACTTAATATTTGAAGTTAGAAAAAGGAAATTTAGAAAATTGAAATTGGTATGAAATGACTAAGAGAGATTTATTCCGAGGTTCGAAATGTGATATTCCAAAATTTGAAATGTTAAGCGGAGTTGAAATTATTCAGAAGTTCAGAATGTTATGTTCCGTAGTTCAGAATGTTAATCAAAGGCGATAGTATAAGCTAAGTAAAAGATTTTGGAAATGGCAATGAATATAAGTTGTCGTAAATTATTTACAATGATTTTGTAAATGGAAATTAAGTTTTTAAATTATAATCGAAATATTAGTTGTCAATAATAAATTACAAATGGAATTTGTAAATGAAGTAAGAGTTTTGAAAATTGAATTTTGTAATAATTGTTACAAATAATAAATTGAACTGTTTGATTTATAATCTGAAGATATTTAAAAACATCGCTATGTGATTTTAGACAACGCGTAAGTTGTCGGAATGATTTAAAAAGGTTATAATAAATGAAAACAGAAAGTTTTGAAATGAAATCTGGAACGTTTGTTACAGCTAATAAGTTGAAATGATTTGATAAAAATAAATATAAGGATATGTATGAGATGTCAATAATAGTTTAGTGGAATTGAAGCTGGTGTATAATATTATAAAGGATTGTTAAGGATTAATGGAGAAGTATAATAATAGTTTACTTAATAATTAATCAAGTAAACGTTTTTGGGATTTAAATAAGATTTTCAAAGGAAAATGTGTGGTTAATAAACTTCTACCTATTCTAAAGATATGAATGTTGTTGGTCAAGGTCTGAGAGGTAAATAAAATACCCCCACTTGAATGTCTTCACGATTACCAATGAATGGTATTAGTAACGAGAGAAATTGAGGGAAACATAAGTTATGATTTCCGTAAATAATATTAAAAGTTGTATTCGGAAATGTTTATAAGTGAATGAAATGATTTTTAAGATTATATATATTTATACTAAGAAGTAAAAGATAAACTTGGAAGATTTAAAGAATATAATTAATAGATGTTTAATTAATAAGGCCAAGTAATGCCGAGTACTGAATCAGTGAACTCATTTATTCTCATAATTATTTATTTGATAGTTAAATAACTAACTATCAAAACTGACCTATACGATTGTTGGTACCGAAAATCCGGAATTGAAATTATATTCGAAAACCATTCGGACCAGCAAATACGTGGAAGATGTTAATTGAAGATGGAGCATTGAAGGCCGTGGATCTTCATAAACGGAAGAACCACTTGTTGAATTTCTCTGGTTTAGCGGCCAGGGATATTTCGGCAGTGATTCTGTCGTGAGTGAAATCTTTGGATTGTAAGGACTACTCGTTATTGATCCTTTGGATGATACCTATATAGGATATGGTAGGGGGTACCTTCAGTTCATCGTGTTCTTGGATGACTTGTATAGACGAATGTTTGACAGAGTATTTCCTAAAAACCACGTACGTTGATTTTTACAAATATACCGGGTCGGTGGCAAAGAGGGGCACTTCTTTTATACCCAGAGTATATTTGTGGACGTCAATTAGTGATTTGACGGATCTTACAATGTGGCATTGAAAGCGAATGGTGGCCAAATGTTGTAAAGGTATTTATGACCTCAAGCCTCATCAACCGGAAAATGGCAAAAATCGGGTAGGTCGCATGGATGTGTGGGTCGCTCCCATCAGGGTGTATTGTCACCATCTAGAGAATATTCATATTTGTTCTCCTTTTCGCTTCTGTATCTCCCGGGAACGGTTATGTTGCTAGAAACCGTAGGTGACAATATATTCAGAACATTCAAGCTAAATGAATGGCTGGTCATGTTTATTCTGGGTTGCAAGATGTTCTTGTTGAACCTGGTGTATTTATCTCTAGAGATACACTGTTTGAAAGGTGGTTGCCCATACCTTGCCATGGAAATCCATTTTCCAATAAGAGCCCGCGGTTTTGATTGTATACTATGTATGTAGAGCGTGAGATGCAAGCGTTCTATTAGATTGTTGTTTATTTGTATTTAGACCTTATTATAATATCAAAATGGATTTTGTTTTCAAGAATGTTTTGGGTTATCGTAAGGTAAAAACCATCTGTATTTATGTGTGGATTTGGTCTAACGATTATCCTTTTCTTTCAAAAATATTTTGAATTAAAAATAAAGTTGTGTGGTAAATTTAAACTTAGTGTGTTTCTCTCACTCTGGTTCACTAGAATGATCCGGCGTTTGTAATGCTCGGGTTAGACCGGGTTTTACAGGTTTAGATTTGGATGCCACGAACTTAGGACGACGTGCTGGAGGAGTTCAGACGTATGTTATATATATGATGTGTATTCCGCTGTGTGTTGTATATGAGGACAGATTATTATAACTGTCCAGAGGTGTTGGTGTACTCTTATATTGTAAGTATTTTTAAAGCTCTCGGTAAAGATTTATTTCTATATTATATTTTGTTTTGATGTGAGACTCTATGTTGTGTTGGTTCTTCTTCTTCTTCTATTCTAATATTTCTTTCATTCTTATCTCACCGTCAAATTTCTTCAAATAACTATCTGTGTTTTTGAAACTTGGGTTCTGGCAAGTGATACAGGTTTATGTATTATTGTCAGAATTCAGGCGTCGAATTCTCATAGGTCGTTACAGCTTTGATGTACTGTACTGATTCAAAATTCTAACGATCCAGTTTTGGACTAGCTTTATAATCTATAATGTATAGAATATACTAATAATTTAATTTAATTATATAATGAAGATTTATATATTTGGGGAATATATCAGGGATATTACAAATAAATAATTAATGTTTATCATTTGTTTATGTTTTTAACTGATTTTAAAACTCATATGAAAATAGACTTCTTGTAACGACCCGGATTTTCGAGAGCTTTGGTTATCGACATAAGCACGATGTCGATAACCAAAACATCGAAAAATCCTGGTAATCATTGAAAGAAATTAGAGGGTGAGAATAGATAAGATAGAAACTTAGAATAGAAGAAGAACACAACATCAGAGTAACGCGAACCTCACAACGGAACGAATAACATATAATAGATAAAATAACTTTGAAATATAACAGTTATGTGTACAATAGCACTTATCAGAGTACAACACTTACAACACAGCAGAAATAACTATAGCTATATGATCTTGAAGCCTCCTGCTCCAACGCACTTCCAGTATATCTGTAAATCCCGACTACTTGACTGCCCGTACAAATTTAGGCACCCAAGAGTTTAGGGAAAACAACAAAGTAAACTCCAGGTCAGTCATGGGACTGGTATGAGTAAAACTGTTTAAACAGGTATATGAACAAGTAAACGATATCTCATAAGACCACGCCGCAGAACGGAACGGGTTTTTTCCTTATGAGAATCCAAAATATCTTTATATCAAAAACCTTTTGATATTATAATAATGTCTATGTACAAATAGATATCAACTAGCAGAAACGCTTTGATCTCACGTTCTACATATATAGTATACAAATCAAAACCGCAAGCACGTATTGGGTAATGGATTTCCAACTATGACAAGGTATGGAACCACCTTCCGATCAGTGTACTCTAGGAACGATACACTGGAGTTCAACAAGAACATCTTGTAACCCAGCCACACATGACCGACCACTCATTTCGCTTGAGTGTATCGAATGTATATCACCAACGGTTGGGATCAGCAACCGTTCCCGTATATATATGGACAGCATTGATAGATTTTAGAAACAAATGAATATTCTCTAGATAGGTGATTATACACCCTACTTCGGTGCGACCGACTTAGCCATGCTGCCTGCCCGATTTCTGTCATTTACTGGTTGATGAGGCTAGAAGCTACGCTTTATCATCACATCAGATTCACTTCGAATGCCACATTGTCGATCCATCGAAAATCACTAATTGACATCTACAACAGTACATTACGTGTTAGCTAAAGAAGTTTCCTTCTCCGCTTCCACTCTTGGTACGGTTGAAGAAATCAAGGTACGTGACCTTTCTGGAAATACTCTGTCAGACATTCATTCATACAAGTCATCCTCATTCACTTAGAATGTCACATCGTCATACCCGCCAAATCACAAATTGACTTATTCAAAAATAACACGGGTATACAACTAAGAGAAACGAATTCCTCCGCCACCAAACGTGAATACGTTTGAACAGATCAACTTACGCGATCCATTGGATATACTCCGTCAGACCTTCGTCCATAAAAGTTGTCCTGGGACTGAACAAACCAAAGGCACTATTCTGGAGACAGGATAGTCCTTGCATTTTACTCCGTCTTCAATTTTCTTTGGCATATATGATTCGCGACGCTTATGCCAATACAGAGTGGTTCTATGGATAATAATCCAACCGGTCTCTCCATATCAACAACGTTAAAATGGTCAAAACTTCGATAGTCTGTGATTTAACCATCAAAGAAAAACAAGTGTGCAAACAACGATATTATTTCCAGATGGAAATTATATCGAACAAAAATCATTTAACATTAATCTCTTTAGTTCATTTATTTACTTATCTCCTGTTTCCCTATGTTCTAAATTCTTATTTTCTTTTTATCAGAAAACATTTCTGATTCTCATTCGGAAAACATTTCCAAAACTCCTTTACGATCAAACCTTACCATTTCTTAGTTAAGAAGGAAGTCACTCAAGTTGGGGTATAATTACCTCTCAGACCTTAACTGAACAACGTTATAACTTCAAAATGGTCAAAGTTTATCTTTTAAATCTTTAACAACTTCTTTACGCCTTTCTCGGATCCAATTTTACTAATCCACTTCTATATTTAAAACATTGGTTATAACGATAACGTTATGATCCCTACTTTCGAATTATCTAACTTTAAATATAACTTCTATTCTTATTAGTGAATAATTAACCTAACACTTATTTATTTATCAATAAATAAATATCTATTTATACACTGGAAAGTATAAGTACTTCCCGAACTCGATATAATCGAATTTGCCGATTAACTCTCTTCGAGAAATCTCTATTTGATTAACTCTTCTTTGAATAACCTATATTCGACTAACTCCTTCTCGAATAAACGATATTCGATAACCTCTCTTCGAATAACTAATATTCGATAACTCTTCCCTTCAAATATCCCATATTTGAAAATCTCACTTCGATTAAACTATAATCGATAACCCCCTTCGATGAAACTAAAATCGATAACTCCTTTCGATGAAACTAACATCGATAACTCCTTTCGATGAAACTAACATCGATAACTTTAACTCGACTAACTTAACTTGACTCGACTAACTAGACTCACTTGGTTCGACCAATTCGATTCGATTAACTAGGCTCGACTAACTCTATTGGTTTAACTCTAATCGATTAGTTCTATGGTTTAACCCTAATCGATTAATTCTATTTGACTAACCCTATTCGGCTAACTCGACTAACTTGGTTCGACCGACCAGGTTTGACTAACCTGACCCATTCGGTTTGACTGACCAGGTTTGGCTAACCTGACCCATTTGGTTTGACTGACCAGGTTTGGCTAACCTGACCCATTTGGTTTGACTGACCATGTTTGGCTAACCCGACCCATTTGGTTTGACTGACCATGTTTGGCTAACCTGACCCATTTGGTTTGACCACTGGGCTTGACTACTTGGTTTGACCATTTTGTTCGAATACCATATTCGACTAACTCCTCTCGATTTTCGATTAACTCATCTCGATTGACTAAATCAATTAACTCCTATCGATTAACTAAATCGATAAACTCCTTTCGATTAACTAAGTTTGATTTACTCGACTCGACTGACCAGGTTCGACTAACTTGACCAGCTTGACTCGATTGGTTCGACACGACCAGCTCAACTCGGTTGGTTTGACTTGACCATATTGACTCGATTGGTTCGACTCGACCATTTCGACTCGGTTGGTTTGACTCGACCATCTTGACTCGATTGGTTCGACTCGACCATTTCGACTCGGTTGGTTTGACTCGACCACCTTGACTCGATTGGTTCGACTCGACCATTTCGACTCGGTTGGTTTGACTCGACCATATTGACTCGATTGGTTCGACTCGACCATTTCGACTCGGTTGGTTTGACTCGACCATCTTGACTCGATTGGTTAGACTCGACCATTTCGACTCGGTTGGTTTGACTCGACCATCTTGACTCGATTGGTTCGACTCGACTCGACCATCTTGACTCGATTGGTTCGACTCGACCATTTTGACTCGGTTGGTTTGACTTGACCACCTTGACTCGATTGGTTCGACTCGACCATTTCGACTCGGTTGGTTTGACTTGACCATCTTGACTCGATTGGTTCGACTCGACCATTTCGACTCGGTTGGTTTGACTCGACCATCTTGACTCGATTGGTTCGACTCGACCATTTCGACTCGGTTGGTTTGACTCGACCATCTTGACTCGATTGGTTCGACTCGACCATTTCGACTCGGTTGGGTTCGACTCGACCATTTCGACTCGGTTGGTTTGACTCGACCATCTTGACTCGATTGGTACGACTCGACCATTTCGACTCGGTTGGTTTGACTCAACCAACTTGACTCGATTGGTTCGACTCGACCATTTCGACTCGGTTGGTTTGACTCGACCATCTTGACTCGATTGGTTCGACTCGACCATTTCGACTCGGTTGGTTTGACTCGACCATCTTGACTCGATTGGTTCGACTCGACCATTTCGACTTGGTTGGTTTGACTCGACCATCTTGACTCGATTGGTTCGACTCGACCATTTCGACTCGGTTGGTTTGACTCGACCATCTTGACTCGATTGGTTCGACTCGACCATTTCGACTCGGTTGGGTTCATGTAGCTTGACTAGTTTGGTTCGACTAGCCTTGTTTGACCACTTAACTAACTTGATTCGAATATTTATATCCGACTAACTAACTTTTCATTTATTTCTATTTATTTTAACTTCTATTTATTTCCTAAATAGATTTCCTTTTGTATAATCTATTTATTTTCCTAAATAGATTTTCCTTTATAACTCTAATTATTTAATCCCTAATTAAATATCCTTTATTCTATTTATTTAATCTAAATAAATATTCCTTTATTTTATTTATTTATTTCTAAATAAATATCCTTTTATAAAATCCTTCGATTTTATAAATAGATTCATTTCATTATAAATATTGAAAATCCCCTTTTCTACATTTTCAGTGTTTTCTATTGTTTTTAAACAACCAATTGTCAATGATCAATATCATCCAAACATATACAATCAACAACATATTATATATCACAGTATATATCACAATATACAAATAACAGTAAAATAAATGTTGAGGAATCCAGTCGGATTCCTCCAACCTGTTTCCCTGCATCCACCGATGTTAAACAACGTATATAACATCACTTGCATTTCTAATGAAATACACTGATAAAAAAATCACCGTTTAATAACGATATATATATATATGTAGATATATATATATATATCCATACCGTTTTCAATCAATTATTTAACAGTCCAATCTACAGTCCAATTTAACAATACAACTTAACTGTCCAAATTAACAGTACATAACTAGCAGTCAAATACAGAAATAAAATACAAAGTTAGTGAGTTTTTACTCACATTTGGTCGATTATCGTTAAAGAACGATAATCGATTATCGATTCAGACCGGACGTATAAATTTTCCATAAATCCAGACAAACTCCGCATCACTCACAACCAATTCCAGAATGTAGCCGTCGTTCTGACAATCCTATCGAATCCTGGTTTTCTGAATTTCGTCAATGTATGAATTTGTTATAGCATTTCAAAGTATATATATACTAATTCGAATAAAAAAATAAACCAACCATTTCTCAAATTGGGATTAACTTTCAAATAAGGCCCATCGCCCCTTTTAATTAGCAGACCCGCCCACTATTTCTTCTCCCCCTAATCTGAAATCGCTATCCTCCAGAAAGTGTTTCCCCCATTTGATCCCCAGTTGACCAACGTCGACCACCTCGTCAGCCAACGGCCGACCCCGTAACAACCACTCATAGCTTCGCCAGCTCACCCTCTACCCGAAGGTCACCCTGAAACCCCACTCGATCTCTTGTATCCCCAAATCTATCGCATCGCTCCTGGGTTTCCACCGCCGAACTGTGCCCCTCCGATCACCGAAGTTGACTGTACCAGCACCGCTTGGTGCGTCTCCGCCTCCACTACCAATCTCCTTCCGAAAGTCGTCCTTGAACCCCCTTCGTCAGTTGCTCGCCGCAACCCTAGGTTTTACTGTAAAAACCCAAACACCATAAACAGCGATCGCACTTAGTAAAATGATTATCAAATTGAAGAGAAAGGGTTCCTGAATCCAACCATATTCATATTATGATTTATAGAAATTTGTGAGGATTGATTTTGTTTTTTCTTTATCCGACTTTTACTGCGAGAGAGAAAAAAAAAAGATCGGCGGAAATAAAAGGTCGTTGACCAGAAATGAATTTATTTTTAGGGTTTAAGGGATAGAGATATATTTATAGTGTAAAAATAATATTTTTAAATTCAATTTTTATATTAATTTTTAATGAACTACTGCTTATATTTGTCCTTAAAAATTCCTATTATCACATACGATACCTAAAAATCATCAAACTGGACATGCAGCTACAGCTCGACATTACAGTCCCAACGAAACTAGTTTCGTCGAATTCCGACCTTGTATGCTCACACAACGTATTTTTAACTGTCGAAATACTGACTGTTTCTCACTCTAAAAATCCGTACGGCCACACAGTGACTCTAAAAATCATGAAACTTCACATCTAACAATAATTTGACATTGCGGATCCAACAAAATTGGTTTTGTTGAATTCCGACTTCGTTTGCAAAAGTGGCAATTTTTAAAGCTCTAAATAACCCATTTAAATATATAAATATATTTAAATATAATTAAACTAAATATAAATAAATTTATATTCTCGTATATCTTCACATATGATATCATACAGCTTCAGAATATCATATCAGAATTTACAGCTTGATATTTCAGATTTCAGATTTATCGATATTCAGTTTATATCGAAAATCCATTTATAACGTAATTAAAGCGTCGCAAATTATAAAGGAATTCTGCAGCGACTTTTCCGAATTTTGATTTGGACGTACATCAAAATCTACACGAAGAAATCCCGATTTTTCTCTTCCACTAGAAAGATATACTCCACCAGCTCCACACGTTTCTTGTTTCATAGAAATCCGGCTTAAAACGAATCTTGTACATGCAGTTGAAGTTCGAATCGCCAAATAGCGAACTGCAGCGCCATTTCAAGCTCGTTTATAAATATATTATAAACTATACGTTCCACTGTCGTCGTTTCAATATATTCGTTATTATATTTCGAATCGAAACTCAACCACATCTCGTATACTATTCAATTCACACTCTATTGTGAATTCTACTATTTCTGACTATTTCGATATTTACAATTTATTATTCATTATAAATCTTAATTAAATATTCAATATTATTTAATTCACGTTCTCGATATCGATAAATCGATATTTAATAATTAAATAAATAAATTGTTCAATAGCTAAAATGCGGGTTACTACAATCTTCCCCCCTTAATAAAATTTCGTCCTCGAAATTGCTAAGCTAAGGGATGACCCTATCTTCTGGGTAAAATTTTATCTGTTTACCTCTTGTCTCCGGTTTCAACTGAACCAATTAATATCGACTAAAATATTTATTCATTCCGACTAACTAAAATTTTCAAAAATTCTGAAAATTTTCTAACACTTTAAATTTTCGGAAAATTTCGCCATACCCTCCTTTGTGCAGCCCTATCGGTAAAACCACAACTCGCCTCTCTAGGCCATCTCTAACCCAAAAGAAATTCAAACAGCCAAGCGGCTTGCCAATTCGGCTCATAAATCTCATGCTTATATCAAATATAAACTTGTACCTTTTTGTCGGGTATATCAACTCTATCACTTCTATATGCTATCGACTCAGCATATACCATTGTTATCCCCTATCAAATCCTGATCACTTTATCCTTACCACAGTTATTGGTTTTATACTCAAACCAAATCTCATTTAAACTCAAGTCTCATCCTTGATTCAAAACTTCTTACCAAGTAATACCATTTCCATTATCAGATTATCTCTAACCATATCCAATCCATCTTTATTTAACTTAGTTTAAGTTAAATTCTAATTTATTCACTTCTACCATTAACTTCATAAGTAAAATTTAAAATTTGAAATTTAAATCCCTGGGCTTTATTTCAAATCAAATTGGAAACCATAATAACAATTCAAATCATTTGAATTCCAGAACAACTTGTTTCTCAACACCATTTCAAAAACAAAATCTTTGGTAGTAATACGTCACTTACGAACTTGAAAATGAACACCGATGATGTTCGGATCATCATCGGAATCTATTTCCAGCTATCGAAGTGAGTTCAATACTATAACATTTTTAAACTCAATCTTAAACACTTCATTTTCAAATCAATTCAAAATAACTTTCACCATACCTGAAACCATTTTAAAATCTCCCAGGATCTTAAAATTTCCTTATATATAATTTCAATCCATTTACAAACACTTACATGTTTCCAGGATTTTAATTCAAGTTCTGATTTTAAATTCAGATTTACTTCATCTTATTTCATATACTTTACTTATATGAATTCTAATTGATTATTCATAACAATTTCACTTTTTATAATCTTATCTGGTTTTAGTTACTACCAACACAACCTATATATGATAATATATCACATATCCATACTGTGTCGGTCCATCGTATTCAAGTGTTTATTTACTCCTACCAATACAGTGGATCAAACTGAATACCAGAACTCATAAACAACTCAACCAATGAATCTCCACAATATAAAACCATTTTTTTTATCAAATACAAATACGTTCTCTCGTATATATACACACAAACTCAATCTAGGGTATTACTAACCATATCTCTACCGAGTCACGCCACAGAGCCAAGTAATTCTTAAATTAAGCTCTGATACCAACTGTAACGACCCGGATTTTCGAGAGCTTTGGTTATCGACATAAGCACGATGTCGATAACCAAAGCGTCGAAAAATCCTGGTAATCATTGAAAGAAATTAGAGGGCGAGAATAGATAAGATAGAAACTTAGAATAGAAGAAGAACACAACATCAGAGTAACGTGAACCTCAAAGCGGAACGAATAACATATAATAGATAACATAACTTGGAAATATAACAGTTATGTATACAGTAGCACTTATCAGAGAGTACAGCACTTACAACACAGCGGAAATAAACTATAGCTGCATGATCCTGAGGCCTCCTGCTCCAGCTCTTCATGTATATTTGTAAAATCCTGACTACTTGACTGCCCGTACAAAATTGGGCACCCAAGAGTTTAGGGAAAACAACAAAGTAAACTCCGGGTCAGTCATGGGACTGGTGTGAGTAAAACAGTTTAAACAGGTATATGAACAAGTAAACGATATCTCATAAGACCACGCCGTAGAACGGAACGGGTTTTTCCCTTATGAGAATCCAAAATATCTTTATATCAAAAACCTTTTGATATTAAAATAATGTCTATGTACAAATAGATATCAACTAGCAGAAACGCTTTCATCTCACGTTCTACATATATAGTATACAATCAAAAGCGCAAGCACGCATTGGATAATGGATTTCCAACTATGACAAGGTATGGAACCACCTTCCGATCAGTGTACTCTAGGAACGATACACTGGAGTTCAACAAGAACATCTTGTAACTCAGCCACACATGATCGACCACTCATTTTGCTTGAGTGTATCGAATGTATATCACCAATGGTTGGGATCAGCAACCGTTCCCGTATATATATGGGATAGCATTGATAGATTTTAGAAACAAATGAATATTCTCTAGATAGGTGATTATACACCCTACTTCAGTGCGACCGACTTAGCCATGCTGCCTGCCCGATTTCTGTCATTTACTGGTTGATGAGGCTAGAAGTTACGCTTTATCATCACATCAGATTCACTTCGAATGCCACATTGTCGATCCATCAAAAATCACTAATTGACGTCTACAACAGTACATTACGTGTTAGCTAAAGAAGTTTCCTTCTCCGCTTCCACTCTTGGTACGGTTGAAGAAATCAAGGTACGTGACCTTTCTGGAAATACTCTGTCAGACATTCATTCATACAAGTCATCCTCATTCACTTAGAATGTCACATCGTCATACCCGCCAAATCACAAATTGACTTATTCAAAAATAACACGGGTATACAGCTAAGAGAAACGAATTCCTCCGCCACCAAACGTGAATACGTTTGTACAGATCAACTTACGCGATCCATTGGATATACTCTGTCAGACCTTCATCCATACAAGTTGTCCTGGGACTGAACAAACCAAAGGCACTATTCTGGAGACAGGATAGTCCTTGCATTTTACTCCGTCTTCAATTATCTTTGGCATATATGATTCGCGACGCTTATGCCAATACAGAGTGGTTCTATGGATAATAACCCAACCGGTCTCTCCATATCAACAACGTTAAAATGGTCAAAACTTCGATAGTCTGTGATTTAACCATCAAAGAAAAACAAGTGTGCAAACAACGATATTATTTCCAGATGGAAATTATATCGAACAAAAATCATTTAACATTAATCTCTTTAGTTCATTTATTTACTTATCTCCTGTTTCCCTATGTTCTAAATTCTTATTTTCTTTTTATCAGAAAACATTTCTGATTCTCGTTTGGAAAACATTTCCAAAACTCCTTTACGATCAAACCTTACCATTTCTTAGTTAAGAAGGAAGTCACTCAAGTTGGGGTATAATTACCTCTCAGACCTTAACTGAACAACGTTATAACTTCAAAATGTCAAAGTTTATCTTTTAAATCTTTAACAACTTCTTTACGCCTTTCTCGGATCCAATTTTACTAATCCACTTCTATATTTAAAACATTGGTTATAACGATAACGTTATGATCCCTACTTTCGAATTATCTAACTTTAATTATAACTTCTATTCTTATTAGTGAATAATTAACATAACACTTATTTATTTATCAATAAATAAATCTCTATTTAAACACTGGAAAGTATAAGTACTTCCCGAACTCGATATAATCGAATTTGCCGATTAACTCTCTTCGAGAAATCTCTATTTGATTAACTCTTCTTTGAATAACCTATATTCGACTAACTCCTTCTCGAATAGACGATATTCGATAACCTCTTTTCGAATAACTAATATTCGATAACTCTTCCCTTCAAATATCCCATATTTGAAAATCTCACTTCGATTAAACTATAATCGATAACCCCCTTCGATGAAACTAACATCGATAACTCCTTTCGAAGAAACTAACATCAATAACTCCTTTCGATGAAACTAACATCGATAACTTTAACTCGACTAACTTAACTTGACTCGACTAACTCGACTCACTTGGTTCGACCAATTCGATTCGATTAACTAGGCTCGACTAACTCTATTGGTTTAACTCTAATCTATTAGTTATATGGTTTAACCCTAATCGATTAATTCTATTTGACTAACCCTATTCGGCTAACTCGACTAACTTGGTTCGACCGACCAGGTTTGACTAACCTGACCCATTTGGTTTGACTGACCAGGTTTGGCTAACCTGACCGATTTGGTTTGACTGGCCAGGTTTGGCTAACCTGATCCATTTGGTTTGACTGACCATGTTTGGCTAACCTGACCCATTTGGTTTGACTGACCATGTTTGGCTAACCTGACCCATTTGGTTTGACCACTGGGCTTGACTACTTGGTTTGACCATTTTGTTCGAATACCATATTCGACTAACTCCTCTCGATTCATTAAAACCGATTAACTCATCTCGATTGACTAAATCAATTAACTCCTATCGATTAACTAAATCGATAAACTCCTTTCGATTAACTAAGTTTGATTTACTCGACTCGACTGACCAGGTTCGACTAACTTGACCAGCTTGACTCGATTGGTTCGACTCGACCAACTCGACTCAGTTGGTTTGACTCGACCATCTTGACTCGATTGGTTCGACTCGACCATTTCGACTCGGTTGGTTTGACTCGACCATCTTGACTCGATTGGCTCGACTCGACCATTTCGACTCGGTTGGTTTGACTCGACCACCTTGACTCGATTGGTTCGACTCGACCATTTCGACTCGGTTGGTTTGACTCGACCATCTTGACTCGATTGGTTCGACTTGACCATTTCGACTCGGTTGGTTGGACTCGACCATCTTGACTCGATTGGTTCGACTCGACCATTTCGACTCGGTTGGTTTGACTCGACCATCTTGACTCGATTGGTTCGACTCGACCATTTCGACTCGGTTGGTTTGACTCGACCATCTTGACTCGATTGGTTCGACTCGACCATTTCGACTCGGTTGGGTTCGACTCGACCATTTCGACTCGGTTGGTTTGACTCGACCATCTTGACTCGATTGGTTCGACTCGACCATTTCGACTCGGTTGGTTTGACTCGACCATCTTGACTCGATTGGTTCGACTCGACCATTTCGACTCGGACCATCTTGACTCGATTGGTTCGACTCGACCATTTCGACTCGGTTGGTTTGACTCGACCATCTTGACTCGACCATCTTGACTCGATTGGTTCGACTCGACCATTTCGACTCGGTTGGTTTGACTCGACCATCTTGACTCGATTGGTTCGACTCGACCATTTCGACTCGGTTGGTTTGACTCGACCATCTTGACTCGATTGGTTCGACTCGACCATTTCGACTCGGTTGGTTTGACTCGACCACTTGACTCGATTGGTTCGACTCGACCATTTCGACTCGATTGGGTTCAACTAGCTTGACTAGTTTGGTTCGAACAGCCTGGTTTGACCACTTAACTAACTTGATTCGAATATTTATATCCGACTAACTAACTTTTCTTTTATTTCTATTTATTTTAACTTTTATTTATTTCCTAAATAGATTTCCTTTTGTATAATCTATTTATTTTCCTAAATAGATTTTCCTTTATAACTCTAATTATTTAATCCCTAATTAAATATCCTTTATTCTATTTATTTAATCTAAATAAATATTCTTTATTTTATTTATTTATTTCTAAATAAATATCCTTTTATAAAATCCTTCGATTTTATAAATAGATCCATTTCAATATAAATATTGAAAATCCCCTTTTCTACATTTTCAGTGTTTTATATTGTTTTTAAACAACCAACTGTCAATGATCAATATCATCCAAACATATACAATCAACAACAGATTATATATCACAGTATATATCACAATATACAAATAACAGTAAAATTAATGTTGAGGAATCCAGTCGGATTCCTCCAACCTGTTTCCCTGCATCCATCGATGTTAAACAACGTATATAACATCACTTGCATTTCTAATGAAATACACTGATAACAAAATCACCGTTTAATAACGATATATATATATATATATATATATGTAGATATATATATATATATATATATATATATATATATCCATACTGTTTTCAATCAATTATTTAACAGTCCAATCTACAGTCCAATTTAACAATACAACTTAACTGTCCAAATTAACAGTACATAACTAGCAGTCAAATACAGAAATAAAATACAATTTATATTAAAAATATAAATTGAGGAGAGTTAGTGAGTTTTTACTCACATTTGGTTGATTATCGTTAAAGAACGATAATCGATTATCGATTCAGACCGGACGTATAAATTTTCCATAAATCCAGACAAACTCCGCATCACTCACAACCAATTCCAGAATGTAGCCGTCGTTCTGACAATCCTATCGGATCCTGGTTTTCTGAATTTCGTCAACGTATGAATTTGTTATAGCATTTCAAAGTATATATATACTAATTCGAATAAAAAAATAAACCAACCATTTCTCAAATTGGGCTTAACATTCAAATAAGGCCCATCGCCCCTTTTAATTAGCAGACCCGCCCACTATTTCTTCTCCCCCTAATCTGAAATCGCGATCCTCCAGAAAGTGTTTCCCCCGTTTGATCCCCAGTTGACCAACATCCACCACCTCGTCAGCCAACGGCCGACCCCGTAACAACCACCCATAGCTTCGCCAGCTCACCCTCTACCCGAAGGTCACCCTGAAACCCCACTCGATCTCTTATATCCCCAAATCTATCGCATCGCTCCTGGGTTTCCACCGCCAAACTGTGCCCCTCCGATCACCGAAGTTAACTGTACCAGCACCGCTTGGTGCGTCTCCGCCTCCACTACCAATCTCCTTCCGAAAGTCGTCCTTGAACCCCCTTCGTCAGTTGCTCGCCGCAACCCTAGGTTTTACTGTAAAAACCCAAACACCATAAACAGCGATCGCACTTAGTAAAATGATTATCAAATTGAAGAGAAAGGTCTCCTGAATCCAACCATATTCATATTATGATTTATAGAAATTTGTGAGGATTGATTTTGATTTTTCTTTATCCGACTTTTACTGCGAGAGAGAAAAAAAAAGATCGGCGGAAATAGAAGGTCGTTGACCAGAAATGAATTTATTTTTAGGGTTTAAGGGATAGAGATATATTTATAGGGTAAAAATAATATTTTTAAATTCAATTTTTATATTAATTTTTAATGAACTACTTCTTATATTTGTCCTTTAAAATTCCTATTATCACATACGATACCTAAAAATCATCAAACTGGACATGCAGCTACAGCTCGACATTACAGTCCCAACGAAACTGGTTTCGTCGAATTCCGACCTTGTATGCTCACACAACGTATTTTTAACTGTCGAAATACTGATTGTTTCTCACTCTAAAAATCCGTACTGCCACACAGTGACTCTAAAAATCACGAAACTTCACATCTAACAATAATTTGACATTGCAGATCCAACAAAATTGGTTTCGTTGAATTCCGACTTCGTTTGCAAAAGTGGCTATTTTTAAAGCTCTAAATAACCCATTTAAATATATAAATATATTTAAATATAATTAAACTAAATATAAATAAATTTATATTCTCGTATATCTTCACATATGATATCATACAGCTTCAGAATATCATATCAGAATATACAGCTTGATATTTCAGATTTCAGATTTATCGATATTCAGTTTATATCGAAAATCCATTTATAACGTAATTAAAGCATCGCAAATTATAAAGGAATAATGCAGCGACTTTTCCGAATTTTGATTTGGACGTACATCAAAATCTACATGACGAAATCCCGATTTTTCTCTTCCACTAGAAAGATATACTCCACCAGCTCCACACGTTTCTTGTTTCATAGAAATCCGGCTTAAAACGAATCCTGTACATGCAGTTGAAGTTTGAATCGCCAAATAGCGAACTGCAGCGCCATTTCAAGCTCGTTTATAAATATATTATAAACTATACGTTCCACTGTCGTCGATTCAATATATTCGTTTTTATATTTCGAATCGAAACTCAACCACATCTCGTATACTATTCAATTCACACTCTATTGTGAATTCTACTATTTCTGACTATTTCGATATTTACAATTTATTATTCATTATAAATCTTAATTAAATATTCAATATTATTTAATTCACGTTCTCGATATCGACAAATCGATATTTAATAATTAAATAAATAAATTGTTCAATAGCTAAAATGCGGGTTACTACACTTCTTAAGCAAATAGTTATAAATTACATGCAAGAGATACATTAATTTATAAAATTTATAAGATAAAACTAGGTTAATATAAGAATAATTGTTTTTAATACCATATTCCTATATTAACTTGTTATATATAAATGTTATGGTTTAAAACAACTTTTGTTACTTCTAAAAACTTGATTTAAAAATCATATACTTAGAGTTACATAAAGTAACTAGTAAAGAAATTTGAGGTAAAATATCAATTCGACTTCACATAATAAGAACATGACTTTAAATACAAAAAAAAGAGGCGAGCGAATTGCAAACATTTGTTAAATTAAAGTACATATGTGGAGAAAACGTATACATATATGTATACAGGTCACATAAATATAAACAGAGGTTTTAAAACTTGTTTACACATTTTTAAATATAAAGTCTAGTATGTGCATTCTTAATATATATGAAAATATACATATATGTTTATATATAAGACAAGTGTAAATTTAAAACTATATACATCATATATTAAGATAAAATGTATACATGAAAAGTTAACCAAAATGAAATAAGATTATAAGCAAAAACTGAAAAGAAACAAAGCCTGCAAGTTTACAACTTTTAGCAAAGGCATTGACTAGAAATAAAAACAAATCAGTAAGATTGGATACTATAAATTAAGGCAAAAATAGCCATGTGCAAAGACCTGTAGGATTTCATCCTATTTTATACTTGAAAGCAGAGAAGACCCGCCCGTAGTACATTGGAAATATAAGAAGAGTAATGTGTGAAAAAAACAGATCTTGGCATGAACACACAACATAGCATTGATTGATGTGAAGGCTAGCTAGGTTATAGGAACTAATAGGAAACCAATAAGTTTATGTTACTTTGGCACTAAGCTGGTATTGTAAATATATGTACGGTACACAGCAGACCATAGTATAGACTTTTGCCCATGAGTCTAGTAGAAGACTATAAATGAATTGCTAAATCACTCAATTCACCTAAATGGGCTGCTTCATGTATGTTTTGATTTATGACATGAAATCACATAGGTTGATGAAGACGAGACATAGATGTGCTTGGCGATAGCAGAGATGGAGCAGTGACAGAGGGAAGGCAAGGAGGAGCAGTTTTGTGCTGCATTTCAGCACAGACGTCTGATAGCATTTGGTCAGACATCTGTTGTCAGGGTCTTGGTAACCCGAGAGCATGGACAGTCGTCTGACATAAATTGGTCAAACGTCTGAGTGGGTTTTTCTGCAACTTGACTTGGTCTTTCTGTGACTTATTCTGCAAGTAATGAAGGGGCAAATTGGGTATTTTCTTAGGCCTTCTGTTCTCCAATAAAAGCAACATCTAGGGTTGGATTGAAAGCATGAGATTGAGAGCGAATTAATTAATCCAAGGGTTAGCCGTCATTCTTCATTGTTCTCCTTCTCCAACAAGTGTTAGTCATCTAGAGATATTCTTTCCCTTTGCTAATAAGGTTATTGATTCTTGTAGTTTGTTTATTTTTGGTTGTTGAACCAGTGAGTGTAAACAAAATTCGTTTTGTGAATCAGTAAAGAGGGTGGTTGGGTGGAATATTTTGTGTCTGCGCGGTTAATTTCATATCTGTTTTTGTTTTCGTTGAAATCATCTTTAAGTAATTGGGTGAAGAACATCCTGGACGCTTCCACAAAGGCGCAGTTTTCCATAACAGTTGGTATCAGAGCTAGATCATCGCAAAGCTTAGAGTGATTTTGGAGTGGAAAAAATCAATTTTTGTATGTTGGATATAATGGCATTTCCGAAGATGACTATTTTTGATGGAAGAAATCGGGACATCTGGAAGCCTTAGACGAAGGATGTGCTTTACCTCAATGATCTTCATGATCCGATTGTTGGAGATGGGAAGAAGCCCTTGGGTGTGGATGAGGGAGAGTGGAAGAAGATGGATAAGAAGGTTACTGCCTTGATTTGGCAGTACGTTGATGATTCGGTATTCCACCATGTGGCTAATTATGAATCCACGAAGGATTTGTGGGACAAGTTCGTATCTTTGTATGAGTCGAGGAGTTTTACAAGTAAGGCTTTTCTGGTTCGAAAGCTTGTTCAGCTGAGATTGGGAGAGGAGAAGTCAGTTGCAGAGCACCTGAATGAGTTTCAAGATGTGATCAATCAATTTGCAAATCTGAAAGTCAATTTTGATGATGAGTTGCAGGATCTTTTGCTGATGAGTTCGCTTCCAAAAAGTTGGGAGACTTTGGTTTTTTCATTGAGTAACTCCAATGCTAGTGGAGCCATCTCTTTGGAGACTGTTCGAAGCAGCCTTTTGAATGAGGAACTAAGGAGAAAAGGGTCTGGTTTTAAATCAGTTCAAGGTGAGGCCATGGTAGCAAAGGACTCGGGGAAAGATACAAGAAGAAAGAAGAAAGAAGAAAGGGGCTAATGGTAAAGGTGCTTGTTATTATTATGGTAAGCAATGTCACATACGCAAGGATTGTTATGCTTATCATAGGGATAAAAAGAAGGTTGCAGATGGTGATGGAAGTAATGAGGCACAGGCAGATATTGTTGCAAGTTCCATTAGCGATACTTTTAGTGATGTCCTGTTTAGTGAAGTTAATCCTTGGAAGATGGATTCAGGAGCCAGTTTTCACATTTGTAAGGATGTGAAGTGTTTTTCTTCTTATGAGAAGAATGTCGACGTGATTAGAACAACCAACGGAGTAGAGATACCAGTTTGTGGTATTGAATCTATCCGGTTTCGTATGCATGATGGCGTGGTAAGGGAAGTCTCTGGAGTTAGACATATACCCGCTAGTTCGCATAACCTCATTTCTCTCGGTCAGTTGGATTGTCGTGGTTGCACTTATGATACTCGAGGTGGAGTTTTGAGAGTGAAGAAGGGTGGTCGTGTTGTGGTGAGAGGTGTCTTAGAGGCGGGAAACCTGTATAGATTGGTTGGTTCTGTGGTCGACAGTGAAAGGCAAGTGACGGTTGAAGAACCTAGTCCACAGCAAGGTGGAGAGGTTAATTTGTCACTGGTGATGTGCTAGACAGGGGTATTCATGTTGATGATGCTCAAGGGATCCGGAGTAATCAAGAAAGGAGCTCAGATCAAGTGGTAGATGGGTGCCGATGCAGAAAATCCACAAGGTGGAGATCCTTGTGGTATTACAAGCACTTTTAGACCGTTAGAGATGCATGGTGCATCTTAGGTGGAAGATTCATCTTTGGCAGGCGGTGGGTTGTGTTTGTAATGTTTTAATTGAGAGTAGGTGTCGTTGAAACAACTAGATGACTTGTGTGTTGGAAGATCGTTTGATGTGATGAGATTTCATATCAAGGTGGAGTGTTGTGATTTGTGACATGAAATCACATATGTTGATGAAGACGAGACGTAGATTTGTTTGGCGACAGAGGGGACGGAGCAGCGGCAGAGAGAAGGCAAGGAGGAGCAGTTTTATGCTGCGTTTCAGCATAGACGTCTGATAGCATTTGGTCAGACATCTGTTGTCAGGCTTTTGGTAACCCGAGAGCATGGACAGACATCTGACATAAATTGTTCAGACGTTTGAGAGGGTTTTTATGCAACTTGACTTAGTCTTTCTGTGACTTATTCTGCAAGTAATGAAGGGGCAAATTGGGTATTTGCCTAGGCCTTCTATTCTCCTATAAAAGCAGCATCTAGGGTTGGATTGAAAGCATGGGATTGAGACCGAATTAATTAATCCAAGGGTTAGCTGTCGTTCTTCATTGTTCTCCTTCTCCAACAAGTGTTAGTCATCTAGAGATATTATTTCCCTTTCTCAATAAGTTTATTGATTCTTGTAGTTTGTTTATTGTTGGTTGTTGAACCAGTGAGTGTAAACAAAATTCGTTTTGAGAATCAATAAAGAGGATGGTTGGGTGGAATATTTTGTTTTTGCGCGTTTAATTTCATATCTGTTTTTGTTTCCATTGAAATCATCTTTAAGTAATTGGGTGAAGAAGTTCCTGGACGCTTCCGCAAAGGCGCAGTTTACCATAACATAAACACCTACCTAAGATAAGTCCCGATAATCCACCTATTAATACGCATAGGAACTCCACAATTCACACATCAATTTTGCTGAAAATCAAATGAAATCAAGGAATGAATAAATGGTAGAAACATAGTATAAAAACAATGAGGGACAAGGAGCAAACTTGGAAATAAATCTGTGAACAAAACCTGAAGGAAAATGGCAAACTAGTGTAGTGTAGTGAACTGGAAACAAGGGACTTAAGGATCTAAGAAGAAAGCATACCAAAAGACAATAAACTCAATGGTAGTAGCAAGCCTGGAAGTTCAGTATCAAGACTGTACATATACAATGTGAGTAAACCCCTCAAAATCCGGTTCTAACTTAATTCATTAATTTTCCGTTATGATTCAACATATACTTTGTTTGCATATCATTGAACGCCATCCATATAACTTGGAGGACAGTCAATATGTACTGAATAAACTCTTAAATCTCATTACTGGGTAAGATATATTCTAGCAGGTTCAACTAGTGGTATATTCATGTGTATGTTCGTCGCATTCCATTCAAGCATTTATGTTGTCTGAGGATAAGATTTTAGAGAAAAATAGTCAGAACAGAGTATTTGAAATCATATACAAGCGCAGTATATTTAATTAACACTTTAAATTTTGATACTGGTTGTATATTTTAGTCATATATATATGTATGCCATTGTGTCCCATTCTTTAAGGTTAGGAAATTTACAGTAGCAGTAAATATATAATATGGTGTGTAAACGTATGCTGATGTGTTTAGAAATTGAGTATCTGCTAATAAGATAGTTTATAACTTGAGCAGTTGAATAAAAATCCGAGGAAAAGGGACAGTAAACAATGATAGTGAATGAAAAACAATAATGGAGTGAACATAAAATGGTAAGAACAAGGCAGTGAATAGAGTTGTATATATACAAAGGGGGAAAATTCTAAATTACTGCTCTTTAATCTAATTTAAAGCTGTGTGTGTATGGTATCCAAACCTATTTGTGCATTGATTGCTGTTAAGTATGTATATAACTATTATTATTGGTTGAATCACTGGAAACAGAGGACAAAATACTAGCAGTAGTATTTTAATTGTGAGCAAACACCTAACATTTCTCCACTATGTAATCCTTGTTCAAATTATAGGTAAACTAACATGAATCCATCAATTTAAATACAAGTACTGAGGTATTGTAAAGTAATTATACTAGGAGTTTAGGATTTATAACACGAGACAGTAAAGAAAAAGCAAAACAACTGTAACCAATATAGGTGAGTAAACCACCCTAAATCTCTTTAATGCTTTATATTAAATCCTAGTAGGTTCAAACAACATATGTGTTGAAATGTGTTCAGACTGTTTAGTTCAGTATTTGAAGTAGTTAGATTTTGTTTTTGAATTTGAAAAACTGAGGAATAATACCTATATCAGTGAACAGAACGCCAACTTCTCTTATATATAAATAAAATAAAAACCCACTTCAATGTTGAATATATATATATATATATGATTCAGTTCTGTGTATTCTTGTAGCTAATATTAGTTATATAACGTAACATATATGTTCTACTTGCTCGAGTGAATCACTGTAGGCAAATAATAATCATTGGAAACATGTCTGTATAGTTTAACAGTAGGTGGATATGCATCTCCAGGAAACTTAAAAATCCATAACAAAAATTCTAACGTGAATTAAGATTTAGTTTAAATATGAAAGTTGTTCGAAAATGTCTTTAAAAATATGTTAAAAATTGTTTGCTCCAAACCATAACATCTATTTCACTATAAACTATCAGTTTACAATAAAGGGGGATTAAATCCCAATTTTTCGGACATCACAATATTGAGATTCAGATACATGAGTGAAATCCTATTGAAAACCCATGAATTTTAACATAAAAATCTGGATTTTTAGCAACCTATGTTATGTCAATTTTAGGGTTGGTCGAAAGGTGGACTTTGAGCAAATTCCGACGAATGGCTGAGTCGTGGGTTACGGCGTCGAAGCCGGAGGGGCGCGGGAGGTCAGGGATGATAGGAAAATTACAATTATAATTTTTAAATAAATGATTTAAGAGGTTTTAATTTAAATAAGAATTGACTGATGTTTTTGAAGCCAATGTTTAATGGTGGACTCCATCTTGATCGGAGCGGAGTAGTGGTGCGCACCAGGGGTGTTCGGAGGGGTAGGACGTCGGCGAGCTGGGGTCAAGGTATGGTGGCGAACGAAGGAGTATGGAAGCAGAATGAGGCAAATTCATGGAGGAGGCTGCATTTAAAGTTTCAGTCAAAACTTGATGAAATTGGAACAGTGAGGCGTTGGAATTATCGATGGTGGAGGTGAAGTAGGAGCAGGCTTTGGGTCTTGTGGTAATAGCCAGAACGTTGGTACGGCGTTGGGATTTGTGGTGCATGTGCACAAGAAGGCAGTGCACAGAAGTGAAGAGTAACTAGGGAAGAAGAAGAATGGAGCAAGGAAAAGGTCAAGGAGTTTTGGTTGCCAAACTCATGTTTGGCACGAGATTTTAATGGTTTGGCATGGCAAAATAATCGGATCGGAAGCAAGAACAAGGTGGCGGCATTGGGCTGTTGGACCTATAGTTTTAATAAAAGCAAAATCAAAGAAAAGGTCTGGGTTATAAACATGGTATGAGCTGATTATTGGACCTTCGGGCCAGATGATAATAATTAAGAGAAATATGTTTTTAAACCTTATTTCTGTATATCATTTAAAAGAAGGTGGTAGTACACTGAATTAATCGTAGGAATGACAAAACAAACTTAGGATATATTCACTAGAAAGTAGTGAACTAGAAAAATCCATGTTTAATTTACACAAATTTTAAATAAAATTGATTTAAATAAGAAGTAAGGAGAAAATTATATATAAGAAACTAAGACGAAGGATCGTGAAACTATTTTGAAGTTGCAGAAATGGTTGTCGTCGCATAAACTAAAATTTGTATCCCCAAATATCTGTATTTTTCTATAGTTTTTTGAAACAAAATAAAGATTGGATTTAAAAAATTAATTAATTTCAAAGGAATCTGGTATAAATATAACGTAAAATTAACTGTACTTTAAAACCCATATTCCAAACAGTTATTAGTTGGAATTTAAATGTTGAATAATTGTTGATTTGTTTATCGTTGTGCTGAATGATTGTTGTAAATTACTTTTTATGCTATGAAGCGATCAACTAAATAGAAATTAGATAAAATAGTCTGTAGACACGTTTTATTTTGATTGTATTTTAATTGTATTGTATTGATTATTGTTCCGGAATTAGGATTTAGATTCTATAAGTTAATTAAATTAAATAGCATGTTACAACATTTTGTATGATGTAAAATAATGCGTACGGATAATTTTACTCATCTACACTATTTAAATTTGATAGTTAAAAACACCGACTATTAAATAAATACCCATACGTGTTAGTTCTAAAAGTCCGGGATGGGAACTGGACCCAAAACCACTTCAAACCAACTTTACGTAAACTAACTTGCAGGGATAATTTTACGATTTAAAGAATTTGAAGACCATAGATCTTCATGATCGGGAGGATTAATTGTTTAAAATTTCTCTGGTTTGGCCACTGGAGTTATTATGACTTGTGATCCTGTCGTGATTGAAATCTTCGGATTTTGCAAGGACTATTCGCTACTCATCCATTGGGTGATTCCTATATTGGGTGCAGTAGGAGAGTGCCTTCGGTTTTGTGACAGAAAGGAATTTTGCTCGATCCGAATTGATCGTTAAATCGACCAAGATCGTTCGAAAACCCCTGATTGTTTTGAGAACTCGACAAATCAGAACACAAACAGAAGAACATTTCATTGTTTATTACAACAATTCCATCAGAATACAAGAATATACAGAGTATGAATAAATATTACACATTTGATAAATATCAGAGATTTAATATACATAGCAGCAGAAAAATAATACAAAACACAACTGAAAGAAATTGTAACAACCCGTAAAATGCGAGCCAGTTTGAAATTTTAATTTTGGCAATTTTAGCGAATTTTGAATATTTAAAATATATTATTTTAAATAATATCGACGAGAAATTTATTTTGAACATAATTCTAACGTATATATTATATACGTCGTCGTTAGAATATAAATATTTATATATAATTATAAAAGGAATTGAAAATGGCGCGGTAGTTCGATAATTCGATTTCAAACTTCAATTGAATATACCGGGTGCAAAACAATCCGGATTTTAGTGAAACCAAAAACATTAGGATCTAATTGATGATATCTTTCCAACGAATCCGAAAAATCGAAATTTCATAACGGGGATCAAAAGATATGTCCAGTTGAAAATTCTGAATAGTCGTTATGGAATTCAGGCCCTTAAAAATGGACATTTTGCAAACGACCTCGGATTTCGACGAAACCAGTTTTGTTGGGTCCGGGATGTGAAGTTATTGCTAGGTTTCAAATTTCATAATTTTTCGAATCAATATGTGAGCGTGGCAAAGGAAAACGCGTTTGACCAGTTTCAGTTGATTTTAATCGACTGGAAATTGGCCATTTTTCCAACGGTCTCAGAATTCGACGAAATTAGTTGTGTTAGGACCATATCGTCAATACGAAGCTAGAAAATATTTTTCGAGAATTTTTAGAGTTAATATGCGACCCCGGTAATTTGAAATGTACGTTTAAAATTCAATATAGTGATTTAAATGTAAATTCAAAGGAAACTGATTCAATCGATCAAATTAGCTTGCGATACGTATCCCATTGGGTTCGGAATGGGGGTAAAACGCTATGGACGACAGGCGGTGGGCCTCGTTTAGAGGTCGTATGAAAAAGTCAACCTTATTACCAAAATTAAATAATTAATTAATAAAAAAATATATATTATTTTAATTTCCCCCCCCCCTTTTCTTCTTCATTGCCCCCCCCCCCCCGATTCATTATTCAGAAACAAAAAAAAAAGAAAACCTAACCTAATCAAATCGCGCCGCCGCCTTACCCTCGAAGCCACCGCCGACGAAGACTTCGACGCCCCCCTTCCGTCCGACCCCGCCTCGTCTCGAAGTCGCGACATCAAATCGAAGCCGCAACCCCCTTACCTCGCCGCGACGCCTCCGAACGCCGCCAACGAGCCGCCGACGCCCTCTTCTTCCCTTCTCCACTTCGAAATCTGCGGTGAGCAATTTTATTTTATTTTTATTTTTATTTTCGAATTTAAAAACTGTTTTTTTTTAGTTGCATAAAAACTGATTGTTTAAAAGCATAAAAACTGATTGTTTAAAAATATAAAAACTGGATTTTTTAAATGATATAAAAACTGGATTTTTAAATAATTTTAAAACTGAATTTTTAAAAGAATTTTAAAACTGATTTTTTTTAAAGAAACTAAAAACTGATTTTTTTTAAAGAGCAAAAACTGATTTTTAGGATTTTTAAAAACTGATTTATTAAAGAGCAAAAACTGATTTAAAAGGAGTTTTAAAACTGATTTTATTTTAAAGGTTTAAACTTTGAAATAGAAAAAAAGGTTTAAACTTTGAAATAGAAAAAAAGGTTTAAACTTTAAAATAGAAAAGGCGGAATTTTTATTGAGTAGAAGAAGTAAAAATATGATTTTTGTATTTTTAAAGTATTAAAAATATGATTTTTATATTTTTAAAGTATTAAAAATATAATCTTTACTATATAGAAATACTAAAAATATGATTTTTATATTTTTAAAGTATTAAAAATATAATCTTTATAGGATAGAGAATATAAAAATATCATCTTTGTATATGTAGCGAAATAAAAATCTGATTTTTAAATTGAAAGTGAATAAATAAAAATGTGATTTTTATTTTAAAGACATCAAAATATAAAAATGTGATTTTTATATATGTAGTGGCTACGGGCAATAAAGATGACGAAGATGCGATAGCGATGAAGATTTCCTGCAAAAGAAGTGCCGTGGAGCTAGGATAGCTATATGTGAGAACTTCTCACCTTTCAAATTCTTTTTCTAGTTATATATATATATATACTAGGATGCAGACGGTGCTTAGTAGCAGCCGACACAACCGTCCACAGACCATGGACTTGTTTGTTTGGTTGCATAGATTAGTTATATGATTTGATTTGAATTTGATTGTTTGATGAATTTGATTGATGTGTGAATGGCGTGGGCCTTCACTAGACCGGGGATAAGGCTAGGCCTCGTCCCGTTTCTAGTATCGTGCCGTTATGCCGCCGAAATTTCTAAAAATATGTTAGAAAATAAAAATATCATTTTATTGTGTAAATGAATAATAGAAATTCATATGTTAGAATAAAATGTTTTATCGTTAAAAAATATAATTTTTAACGTGAATATGAATATAGTGAAAGTGAATAAAATAAAATATTCATTTACAAACCGGACGGTTTGTTTATGTACACTTATTTGAAGGACATTGATTGGGACGATAAATTTTACACATCGCCCAACAGCACAAATAAAATATGCGTTTGGTTGTTTGAAACCCCACATGGGTGTTGGGATGAAATTTGAAGTTCACTCATCCTGATTGATTAAATATGTCGATCGATTGATTGACAGGCTGTTATAAGCGTTAGATATCTATATTTGATGCTTATACAGTGTAGTGCACTTTGGTTGATGGTTGATTATTTTTCAATGCTATTATATGTGTGTAATGCATGAAAATCCATATAATTAATTTTATATGGTAATTGATTGGGCCTCATTCCAATTTGAAAAATAAAGAATATTATAAAATAAAAGTTCATGTGTTGATAGTACTCATCTATTGAGATTGGTCATGTGTTGAACGAAATATGTTAGTAATAAAATTTACATCTTTATCAATATAAAATAAAGGTTCATGTGTTGACAGTACTCATCTATTGAGATTGGTCATGTGTTGAACGAAATATTTTGATAATAACAACTATTTTGAAAATAGAAATTTATGAAGCCGTGTTGATTAGATTAACGCCATTTTGACGTGAACGATATTTATATCGATTTTATCGATTTCGAAATGAATTGAATTGAAAACGATTTCGAAATGAATTGAATTGAAAACGATTTCGAAATGAATTGAAAACGATTTCGAAATGAATTGAATTGAAAACGATTTCGAAATGAATTGAAAACGATTTCGAAATGAATTGAATTGAAAACGATTTCGAAATGAATTGGAAACGAATTCGAATTGAATTGAAAGCGAATTGAAATGAATTCAAATTTAATTGAAATTTGAATTGAATAGAAATGAATTTTAAAACGAATTTATAAAGAAGAATTCAATTTTGATTTGAATTGAAAAGGAAGTTGAAATTGCTTTTGAAACGAATTTAAAACTATTTATATAATTCGTTTTAAATAGAATCGACGAAGTATATATTATATATATTATATATATAATATAATGGCCTGAATAGCACGCGGCAGTTCGTGAATTTCGACCATTTATTTCAAACGGATATTACGGGAGATCCGACCGTCGGATTCTCCTAAAACCGGAACCGTTGGGTTCGTATCGAAAAGAGCTTTCTAACGAAGATTAGAAATTTGAAATCTAACGGTTGGATTTGGAGATACGTCCAAATCAAATTCGAAAAAGGTCGCTGTAAGTGCAGTTCGATGGCCATTGATGGAAATCGACTGTACAGGCCTAGATAAAATTATTAAAAATAGTAATAATTTGTGTAAAATCATAAGAAATGATTTGAGGAGAATTGGGATGAAAAACTCCATATCTGAAAAGATAAAAATAGATTTTTATCGAAATGAACTAGTTTTGAACTAGAATTATAATTCTATTTATTTTCAAATAAATAAATTGAATTTGAAAGGGGTTTTAAAAATAACTAGAATTTCCAATGATTGCATTGGAGTGGATTTGAATCGAAATTGTCTTCGGAATATTTCGATGTTGGATTTCCTGATTATACAGGTGTTGTTATGGAAATTTGAAAGATATCTATCTATATCGTTATTTCCAGCACGACATTTGTTAATCATAGAATTTGATATTGAATATAAGCCGATATATTTTCTGTTCAGAGCCTTATATTGAATATCAAATGTGATTTGGGTTTGTCGTGAATGGTGTCTTCACTAACACTGTTCTTGAACCCAGTTGAGAAAAGATTTAATCTTTTTATTTAGATTTAATGAAGTGTACCAATTAAACGATATTTAATTGGAATTGAATTGGTATTGATTTTTGGGTTTATCGTGAACAGTGTTTTAAATAACACTTGTTCTTTAACCCGATAATTAATGGAATGTGATTTTGGGTTTATCGTGAACCATGTTTTAAATGACACTGATTCTTTAACCCAGTCGAAGATTAAAACTAAGTGGAGTTTTAATGAATCTTTAATTAGATTGAAATGATCGAAAATGGAGTATCACCAGTTTTGCTCCAGGTGATAGTTAAATATTTAATTAGATTTGAACGTGAAATGGTAATTGAATTTACCGATAACACTGTGGTGTTAGATATGAAGTATTACCAGTTTTACTTCATGGGATGAATAGGTTGGGATTGGGGAATTAAAACAAATGATTACTTCGATAAGTTTCGTTAATCCCGACTAGTTGAATCGAAATTCAAAAGATGATAAAAGAATAAATTCAGGAAATTTATCTTGGATAAAATTAATGGGAACCTCTTCCTATGAATGTGAAATTTAGAAACTAACTGTCGGTTAGCCAAGCAGAATGGTTTTCTGGATATTGATCTGATGTTGGTTTCGGCCTTCGGGGTTAATATTTGGGAAATTATTCTCTTGATTAATTTACGGTTAGTCACTGATGAATTGGAATGAGGCGTATGTTGTGTTTGTGTAACACTTATTTAAAATATACGTGAGTTATTCGGAAAGACCGGGTTTATCCCATTCTGAATAACTGATACGACGATAAGTCGAAGATGAAGACGATGGTCGAAGACCAGAGGTCTTCACGTCGTTTGGGTAATTACTGATGATCTTGATTGGGCTGTACACCCAAGAAGATGGAAACAGTTAGTGATCGTCCAGACGTACTTGGAGATCGATGGATATGCGGGGTACTAGGTGCCTCCGGTTTCGTTCAGACCCAGAACGGACTTGTAAATGGACTGTGTGTCTGACATAGGATTTTAGTCTGTGTGATTGATTTCTATTAAATATATGTCTGTTTGGCGGCGGAGAATTTATTCTCTTGCTTAACGCCCTTCTCTGAGACGTACGAGCTCAGGGGTTATATACTGATGGATATCAAACGCATAGAGTGAATTGCCTGTGTGGCATGCCTAAGTGGCAGTTGATCGAGGCTTCTGTTGAAAAGCAAAGTCTTGTGGTGATGATCAAAGCAAGGCTTTTGTGGCGTAGCTTTGTGTAACGCTTACTTCGCGAGTTTCACACCCGGTATGAACCAAAAACGGGAGACGGACCTCAGGGAGGACTTGCGTTTCTTTCTAGTTAGAAGTGGCGTCAGTGGTTTTACACGCCCTGACGAGTTTGACTTATGTGGTTTTTGCTGTTGCGAGGCGCCTCGGATTGATCGGTCGTTCTCGAACCGATGGAGTCATTTAGTTGGCTCACTTACGCCCCAAAGGGCGGGGAAACGTAGTGTTCAGGCATTTTAATCCACATCGGTGGACCGGCCCTGTCGCTCCAAGGCTTGACTGAGTACTTGCCTGTGGCTCGGGCTAGAGAGTCACGAATCGGTAGAGGACTATCTTTTGCCTCGGTTCATAGACGGAAATCCAATTTCCAAATACGTGACATTTGCGGTTTTATTTGTAGAGCCTAGTATGGCGACATAGTGGGATGGGGCACTCATGTCGCCTATGATTAATACTTATGATTTGAAGTTGTTTTATATGCTATGCACTTATAATAGTATCAAACGATTTGTTTCAAACGTATCAAGCATTCATTGGCTGTTATAAGGGAAAACCCTATCCTCGGCTGCGTTGCATTGTGTGATGGGACCTGGGTCTTATAACAGCTTCATTTTTCTTTATTTAGCATTGCGCTGTTTGTTTTATGCACTGGTATTCTTGGGAGGAAACCCGTTCCGTGTTATACGGCGTGGTCCCTTGATTTACCCAATGATTTAAAATAAAGATTAATAACTGTTTTAGTTCTCACACCAGTCACATGACTGACCTGGAGTTTATTGTTTTAACCTAAACTCTGGGTGCCCTTATTTTGACACGGGCAGCTAGTAGTTTTGGTTTTGCAGATTTATATTCACAGGATCCTGGTTTACAGCTGGAACGATATTCGGAAAGCTTTGTATCCGTATATCTCCTCTAGTTATGTATTGTATTATTTTCCGCTGCTATGTATTTAAATGTAATTTAAATCTCTGATATTTCTGTGTAATATTCATTTATACTCTGTATATTCTTGTAATCTGATGCATTGTTGTAATATACAATGAAATGTTCTTTTGTATGCGTTCTGTTTTGTCGTGTTCTCGAACTATCCGACGCTTTCCTTTACGGGGAAGTTACGGGTTTTTACAGTTGGTATCAGAGCTTTGGTTTACAAAGCTCAGAGAACAAGACACATTAGAACCCTACGAAAGAATTCATCAGATATTGGATTAGTAATATCCAATTAGAATGACTCGTTAGAGATGGGATCAGTAGTATCCTAGAACGAGTGTGAAGAGTATATTTTTAACGTGAAAACAAATTTTGTTTTGAAAATTTAAATCAATTATTCGTATTTGATTATCTATTTATATTGAGTTGGACAATCCAGTATATATAGGTTTTGCGTATACGTCTGATCCGCGTGTATTCAAAGTTTTAATATATTGGGTAGATATAGAATCACATTCTAGTTGCCCGGGGATGATTCTGATAATGCTGCAGCGTTACCAGTATTTATTTTCGAGTGACGAAGGTGTGATATCTATATATTTCCATTAGGCTGGTGTGAGAACCAAAATTAGATAGGGCTTATTGTTGTGATTTGGCATCAAAAACATGATTTTTTGTGTATGTATCAAAGTTATGGATTTGAAACTCTAATTCACTAATTGATTGATGTTTGCGTTGTTTGTTTATGTGTTTGCTAATTTTTAGCCATTTAGCCTAATTGAATCACATATTGAATTATACTGAAAATTAGTCGCATTTGCTTGCATATACATGTATATCATTGAACAGGTCATAGCAAGGAGGCTAGAGCAGAGAATAAAATTTGTTTGCCCGACAAATAGGTACATGTTTACTACATAATTTCCTGTTTTGTTTGGGTGATGATGATTTTGTGAGCCTATTGGCTAGCCGCTTGGCTTTTTCTTTTTCTTTTTGAGATCTGAAGGACCGGGGAAGCTATTTGAAATTCCCCGATGCTCCCATTGCAGGGGAGGTTATGGCGAAATTTTTCAAAAATTTAGGGTGTTAGCCAAATTTTTGAAATTTTGAAAATTCTCAGAAACTGAAAAGTTGGAGAATGGAAGCCAAATCGAGCGTAGTGCTGATTAATCAAACCACTTTCGACTTTGTTCCTTTTCGGGGACGAAAAGTTTTAAGTGGGGGAGATTGTAACAACCCGAAAAATGCGAGCCAGTTTGAAATTTTTATTTTGGCAATTTTAGCGAATTTTGAATATTTAAAATAGATTATTTTAAATAATATCGACGAGAAATTTATTTTGAACATAATTCTAACGTATATATTATATACGTCGTCGTTAGAATATAAATATTTATATATAATTATAAAAGGAATTGAAAATGGCGCGGTAGTTCGATAATTCGATTTCAAACTTCAATTGAATATACCGGGTGCAAAACAATCCGGATTTTAGTGAAACCAAAAACATTAGGATCTAATTGATGATATCTTTCCAACGAATCCGAAAAATCGAAATTTCATAACGGGGATCAAAAGATATGTCCAGTTGAAAATTCTGAATAGTCGCTATGGAATTCAGGCCCTTAAAAATGGACATTTTGCAAACGACCTCGGATTTCGACGAAACCAGTTTTGTTGGGTCCGGGATGTGAAGTTATTGCTAGGTTTCAAATTTCATAATTTTTCGAATCAATATGTGAGCGTGGCAAAGGAAAACGCGTTTGACCAGTTTCAGTTGATTTTAATCGACTGGAAATTGGCCATTTTTCCAACGGTCTCAGAATTCGACGAAATTAGTTGTGTTAGGACCATATCGTCAATACCAAGCTAGAAAATATTTTTCGAGAATTTTTAGAGTTAATATGCGACCCCGGTAATTTGAAATGTACGTTTAAAATTCAATATAGTGATTTAAATGTAAATTCAAAGGAAACTGATTCAATCGATCAAATCAGCTTGCGATACGTATCCCATTGGGTTCGGAATGGGGGTAAAACGATATGGACGACAGGCGGTGGGCCTCGTTTAGAGGTCGTATGAAAAAGTCAACCTTTTTACCAAAATTAAATAATTAATTAATAAAAAAATATATATTATTTTAATTTCCCCCCCTTTTCTTCTTCATTGCCCCCCCCCCCCCCCGATTCATTATTCAGAAACAAAAAAAAAAGAAAAAAAAAAGAAAACCTAACCTAATCAAATCGCGCCGCCGCCTTACCCTCGAAGCCACCGCCGACGAAGACTTCGACGCCCCCCTTCCGTCCGACCCCGCCTCGTCTAGAAGTCGCCACATCAAATCGAAGCCGCAGCCCCCTTACCTCGCCGCGACGCCTCCGAACGCCGCCAACGAGCCGCCGACGCCCTCTTCTTCCCTTCTCCACTTCGAAATCTGCGGTGAGCAATTTTATTTTATTTTTATTTTTATTTTCGAATTTAAAAACTGTTTTTTTTAGTTGCATAAAAACTGATTGTTTAAAAGCATAAAAACTGATTGTTTAAAAATATAAAAACTGGATTTTTTAAATGATATAAAAACTGGATTTTTAAATAATTTTAAAACTGAATTTTTAAAAGAATTTTAAAACTGATTTTTTTTAAAGAAACTAAAAACTGATTTTTTTTAAAGAGCAAAAACTGATTTTTAGGATTTTTAAAAACTGATTTTTTAAAGAGCAAAAACTGATTTAAAAGGAGTTTTAAAACTGATTTTATTTTAAAGGTTTAAACTTTGAAATAGAAAAAAAGGTTTAAACTTTGAAATAGAAAAAAAGGTTTAAACTTTAAAATAGAAAAGGCGGAATTTTTATTGAGTAGAAGAAGTAAAAATATGATTTTTTTATTTTTAAAGTATTAAAAATATGATTTTTATATTTTTAAAGTATTAAAAATATAATCTTTACTATATAGAAATACTAAAAATATGATTTTTATATTTTTAAATTATTAAAAATATAATCTTTATAGGATAGAGAATATAAAAATATCATCTTTGTATATGTAGCAAAATAAAAATCTGATTTTTAAATTGAAAGTGAATAAATAAAAATGTGATTTTTATTTTAAAGACATCAAAATATAAAAATGTGATTTTTATATATGTAGTGGCTACGGGCAATAAAGATGACGAAGATGCGATAGCGATGAAGATTTCCTGCAAAAGAAGTGCCGTGGAGCTAGGATAGCTATATGTGAGAACTTCTCACCTTTCAAATTCTTTTTCTAGTTATATATATATATACTAGGATGCAGACGGTGCTTAGTAGCACCCGACACAACCGTCCACAGACCATGGACTTGTTTGTTTGGTTGCATAGATTAGTTATATGATTTGATTTGAATTTGATTGTTTGATGAATTTGATTGATGTGTGAATGGCGTGGGCCTTCACTAGACCGGGGATAAGGCTAGGCCTCGTCCCGTTTCTAGTATCGTGCCGTTATGCCGCCGAAATTTTCTAAAAATATGTTAGAAAATAAAAATATCATTTTATTGTGTAAATGAATAATAGAAATTCATATGTTAGAATAAAATGTTTTATCGTTAAAAATATAATTTTTAACGTGAATATGAATATAGTGAAAGTGAATAAAATAAAATATTCATTTACAAACCGGACGGTTTGTTTATGTACACTTATTTGAAGGACATTGATTGGGACGATAAATTTTACACATCGCCCAACAGCACAAATAAAATATGCGTTTGGTTGTTTGAAACCCCACACGGGTGTTGGGATGAAATTTGAAGTTCACTCATCCTGATTGATTAAATATGTCGATCGATTGATTGACAGGCTGTTATAAGCGTTAGATATCTATATTTGATGCTTATACAGTGTAGTGCACTTTTGTTGATGGTTGATTATTTTTCAATGCTATTATATGTGTGTAATGCATGAAAATCCATATAATTAATTTTATATGGTAATTGATTGGGCCTCATTCCAATTTGAAAAATAAAGAATATTATAAAATAAAAGTTCATGTGTTGACAGTACTCATCTATTGAGATTGGTCATGTGTTGAACGAAATATGTTAGTAATAAAATTTACATCTTTATCAATATAAAATAAAGGTTCATGTGTTGACAGTACTCATCTATTGAGATTGGTCATGTGTTGAACGAAATATTTTGATAATAACAATTATTTTGAAAATAGAAATTTATGAAGCCGTGTTGATTAGATTAACGCCATTTTGACGTGAACGATATTTATATCGATTTTATCGATTTCGAAATGAATTGAATTGAAAACGATTTCGAAATGAATTGAATTGAAAACGATTTCGAAATGAATTAAAAACGATTTCGAAATGAATTGAATTGAAAACGATTTCGAAATGAATTGAAAACGATTTCGAAATGAATTGAATTGAAAACGATTTCGAAATGAATTGGAAACGAATTCGAATTGAATTGAAAGCGAATTGAAATGAATTCAAATTTAATTGAAATTTGAATTGAATAGAAATGAATTTTAAAACGAATTTATAAAGAAGAATTCAATTTTGATTTGAATTGAAAAGGAAGTTGAAATTGCTTTTGAAACGAATTTAAAACTATTTATATAATTCGTTTTAAATAGAATCGACGAAGTATATATTATATATATTATATATATAATATAATGGCCTGAATAGCACGCGCCGCGCCGCGGCAGTTCGTGAATTTCGACCATTTATTTCAAACGGATATTACGGGAGATCCGACCGTCGGATTCTCCTAAAACCGGAACCGTTGGGTTCGTATCGAAAAGAGCTTTCTAACGAAGATTAGAAATTTGAAATCTAATGGTTGGATTTGGAGATACGTCCAAATCAAATTCGAAAAAGGTCGCTGTAAGTGCAGTTCGATGGCCATTGATGGAAATCGACTGTACAGGCCTAGATAAAATTATTAAAAATAGTAATAATTTGTGTAAAATCATAAGAAATGATTTGAGGAGAATTGGGATGAAAAACTCCATATCTGAAAAGATAAAAATAGATTTTTATCGAAATGAACTAGTTTTGAACTAGAATTATAATTCTATTTATTTTTAAATAAATAAATTGAATTTGAAAGGGGTTTTAAAAATAACCAGAATTTCCAATGATTGCATTGGAGTGGATTTGAATCGAAATTGTCTTCGGAATATTTCGATGTTGGATTTCCTGATTATACAGGTGTTGTTATGGAAATTTGAAAGATATCTATCTATATCGTTATTTCCAGCACGACATTTGTTAATCATAGAATTTGATATTGAATATAAGCCGATATATTTTCTATTCAGAGCCTTATATTGAATATCAAATGTGATTTGGGTTTGTCGTGAATGGTGTCTTCACTAACACTGTTCTTGAACCCAGTTGAGAAAAGATTTAATCTTTTTATTTAGATTTAATGAAGTGTACCAATTAAACGATATTTAATTGGAATTGAATTGGTATTGATTTTTGGGTTTATCGTGAACAGTGTTTTAAATAACACTTGTTCTTTAACCCAGTCGAAGATTAAAACTAAGTGGAGTTTTAATGAATCTTTAATTAGATTGAAATGATCGAAAATGGAGTATCACCAGTTTTGCTCCAGGCGATAGTTAAATATTTAATTAGATTTGAACGTGAAATGGTAATTGAATTTACCGATAACACTGTGGTGTTAGATATGAAGTATTACCAGTTTTACTTCATGGGATGAATAGGTTGGGATTGGGGAATTAAAACAAATGATTACTTCGATAAGTTTCGTTAATCCCGACTAGTTGAATCGAAATTCAAAAGATGATAAAAGAATAAATTCAGGAAATTTATCTTGGATAAAATTAATGGGAACCTCTTCCTATGAATGTGAAATTTAGAAACTAACTGTCGGTTAGCCAAGCAGAATGGTTTTCTGGATATTGATCTGATGTTGGTTTCGGCCTTCGGGGTTAATATTTGGGAAATTATTCTCTTGATTAATTTACGGTTAGTCACTGATGAATTGGAATGAGGCGTATGTTGTGTTTGTGTAACACTTATTTAAAATATACGTGAGTTATTCGGAAAGACCGGGTTTATCCCATTCTGAATAACTGATACGACGATAAGTCGAAGATGAAGACGATGGTCGAAGACCGGAGGTCTTCACGTCGTTTGGGTAATTACTGATGATCTTGATTGGGCTGTACACCCAAGAAGATGGAAACAGTTAGTGATCGTCCAGACGTACTTGGAGATCGATGGATATGCGGGGTACTAGGTGCCTCCGGTTTCGTTCAGACCCAGAACGGACTTGTAAATGGACTGTGTGTCTGACATAGGATTTTAGTCTGTGTGATTGATTTCTATTAAATATATGTCTGTTTGGCGGCGGAGAATTTATTCTCTTGCTTAACGCCCTTCTCTGAGATGTACGAGCTCAGGGGTTATATACTGATGGATATCAAACGCATAGAGTGAATTGCCTGTGTGGCATGCCTAAGTGGCAGTTGATCGAGGCTTCTGTTGAAAAGCAAAGTCTTGTGGTGATGATCGAAGCAAGGCCTTTGTGGCGTAGCTTTGTGTAACGCTTACTTCGCGAGTTTCACACCCGGTATGAACCAAAAACGGGAGACGGACCTCAGGGAGGACGTCCGTTTCTTTCTAGTTAGAAGTGGCATCAGTGGTTTTACACGCCCTGACGAGTTTGACTTATGTGGTTGTTGCTGTTGCGAGGCGCCTCGGATTGATTGGTCGTTCTCGAACCGATGGAGTCATTTAGTTGGCACACTTACGCCCCAAAGGGCGGGGAAACGTAGTGTTCAGGCATTTTAATCCACATCGGTGGACCGGCCCTGTCGCTCCAAGGCTTGACTGAGTACTTGCCTGTGGCTCGGGCTAGAGAGTCACGAATCGGTAGAGGACTATCTTTTGCCTCGGTTCATAGACGGAAATCCAATTTCCAAATACGTGACATTTGCGGTTTTATTTGTAGAGCCTAGTATGGCGACATAGTGGGATGGGGCACTCATGCCGCCTATGATTGATACTTATGATTTGAAGTTGTTTTATACACTATGCACTTATAATAGTATCAAACGATTTGTTTCAAACGTATCAAGCATTCTTTGGCTGTTATAAGGGAAAACCCTATCCTCGGCTGCGTTGCATTGTGTGATGGGACCTGGGTCTTATAACAGCTTCATTTTTCTTTATTTAGCATTGCGCTGTTTGTTTTATGCACTGGTATTCTTGGGAGGAAACCCGTTCCGTGTTATACGGCGTGGTCCCTTGATTTACCTAATGATTTAAAATAAAGATTAATAACTGTTTTAGTTCTCACACCAGTCACATGACTGACCTGGAGTTTATTGTTTTAACCTAAACTCTGGGTGCCCTTATTTTGACACGGGCAGCTAGTAGTTTTGGTTTTGCAGATTTATATTCACAGGATCCTGGTTTACAGCTGGAACGATATCCGGAAAGCTTTGTATCCGTATATCTCCACTAGTTGTGTATTGTATTATTTTCCGCTGCTATGTATTTAAATGTAATTTAAATCTCTGATATTTCTGTGTAATATTCATTTATACTCTGTATATTCTTGTAATCTGATGCATTGTTGTAATATACAATGAAATGTTCTTTTGTATGCGTTCTGTTTTGTCTTGTTCTCGAACTATCCGACGCTTTCCTTTACGGGGAAGTTACGGGTTTTTACAGAAATACACGGATACAGAGCTTTCCGAGTATCATTCCAGCTGTAAACCAGGATCCTGTGAATATAAATCTGCAAAACCCAACTACTAGCTGCCCATGCGGAAAATAAGGGCACCCAGAGTTTAGGTTAAAACAATAAACTACAGGTCAGTCATGTGACTACTGTGAGAACTAAAACAGTTATTAGTCTTTATTTTTAAAGTTAGTTAAATCAAGGGACCACGCCATATAACATGGAACGGGTTTTTACCTCGAGAATACCAGTGCATAAACAAACAGCACAATGCTAAATAAAGAACAATGAAACTGTTATAAGACCCAGGACCCATCACACAATGCAACGCAAGCCGGAGGACAGGGTTTTACCTTATAACAGCCAAATAATGCTTGATACGCGAAATTTAATCTTCTATTATTAATATAAGTGAAGAAAACAACTTCAAATATAAATGTATCAATCATAGATGGCATAGTATCCCATGCTACTATGTCTCCATACTAGGCTCTACAAATAAAACCGAATTGTCATGTATTGGAAATTGGATTCCATCATGAGTCGAGGCAAGGGGCAAGCTCCTCTCCGATTCGAGACACTCTAGCAAATGTCTCAGGACCACACACAGCGATCCTTGGAACCTCCAAGGCCGGTCCTCTCATACTTTTGAGGATTAGTATTCCTGGACACATGTTTCCCGGTCCTATAGGACCTTTAAAATGGTCTGTACGTCGGCTCACATAGCGCCAGTTATCGACCATATATTTGAGGTGCCTCGCATCCAATAACCACATAGGTAAAAAGTATATAAATGTCAGGGCTGGTAGGTCACTGACATCACCCATAACTAGAAAGAAACGTCGTGCGCCCCTTGGGTACTTATCCTGTTTCTGACTCATACCGAGGTGTGAGGCTCACGAATTAACGCTATACACAAAGTTGTTCTACATAGGCCGTGCTTTGATCATCAACCACAAGACTTTGTTTTTCAACAAAAGCCTTGTTCATTTGCCACTTAGGCATGCCACACAGGCAATTCATGCCATGCGATTGATATCCATCAATATATAACCTCTAAGCTCGTACGTCTCAGAGAAGGGCGTTAAGCAAGAGAATAAATTCTTCGCCGCCAACAGATATATATTTAATAGAAATCAATCACACAGAATAAAATCCAATGTAAGACACACAGTCCATTTACAAGTTCGTTCTGGGTCTGAACGAAACCGGAGGCACTTTCCTCGCATATCCGTCGATCTCCAAGTACGTCTGGACGATCTCCAACATATTCCCTCATCTTGGGTGTACAACCCAATCAAGATTGTCAGGAATCATCCAAACGACATGAAGGCCCCCGGTCTTGAACCACCGTCTTCACCTTCGACATATCGTCGAATCAGTTATTCAGAATGGGTATAAACCCGGCCTTTCTAAATAACCCGCGTACATAATAAACAAGTTTTTACACAAACACAACATATTCAGCATATTCCTTTATTCAAATATTCACATTCTTAGGGAAAGGTTCCCATTAATTTTATAAAAGATAAATTCTTTAAAATTTATTCTACAATCTTCCTTTGGATATCATTTCAAACCATGTTAAGGTTTTCTAAACTAGTCGGGATTAGCGAACCATACCAAAGTAGTTATTTATTTTGTTTCCCAATCCCGACATATTCATCCCATGGAGCAAAACTGGTGATACTCCATATCTAACAACATAGTGTTATCGGTAAATACTAATTACCATTTCACGTTCAAATCTAATTAAAGATTTAACTATCGCTTGGAGCAAAACCGGTGATACTCCATTCTCGATCATTTCAATCTAATTAAAGATTCATTAAAACTCCACTTAGTTTTATTCTTTAAGTGGGTTAAAGAACCAATGTCATTTAAAACACAGTTCACGATAAACCAAAAATCACATTCCATTGTTAATCGGGTTAAACAACAGGTGTTATTCAAAACACCGCTCACGATAAACCCAAAAACCAATTTAAATTCAATTCCAATTAAATACTAATTAAGTGGACAATTTCACTAAATCTTTATTAAAAGATTTATTCTTTTCTAAACTGGGTTCAAGAACATTGTTATTTAAGACACCTTCACGATGAACCCAAAATCCAATTTGATATTAAATACAAGGCTCTGAATAGAAATTATATCGGCTTATATTCAATATCAAATTCTGAAACCAACAAATATCGTATTGGAAATAACAATATAAATATATCTTTCAAATCTCCACAACCATATCTGTATAATCCCGAAATCCAACCTCGAAATATTCCGAAGATAATTTCAATTCAAATACATTCCAATACGTATATTGGAAATTCTGATTATTTTTTAAACCACTTCAAATCCGATTTATTTATTTAAAAATATTGGATTTTAATTCTAGTTCATAACTAGTTCATTTCGATAAAAATATATTTTTATCCTTTCAAATAGGGAATTTTTCATCCCAGTTCTTTCCAATCCATTTATTATGATTTTACAAAAATTGTTTATATTTTTAATAATTTTATCAAAGGCCCGTACAGTCGATTTCCAATAACGGCCACCGAACTGCACTATCAACGACCTTTTCTAAATTTGATTTGGACGTATCCCCAAATCCAACCATTAGATTTCAAATTTCTAATATTCATTGGAAAGCTCTTTTTGATATGAATCCAACGGTCCCGGTTTCAGGAGAATCCGACGGTCGGATCTTCCATAACGTCAATTCGAAGACAATGGTCGAAATTCGCGAACTGCCGCGGCGCGGCGCGTTCTATTCAGGCAATTTAATATATATATATATATATATATTATATATTTCATCGATTTCCTTTCAAAATGTATTTTATAAATCATTTTAAATTCGTTTTCAAAATGATTTCAACTTCATATTCAATTTTAAATCAAAATTGAATATTCCATATCATCAATATATATGGTGATAGTATTTTCAAAATATTAGATTTTGAAATCAATTCCTTTTCGATATTCGAATAAAATCGATATAAATATCATTCGCGTCAAAATGGCGCAAATCTAATCAACATGGCTTTATATATTTCAATAACTTCGTTATTCTATTCAACAAATGAATATTTTCTTCAACACATGAATATATATTTTATTCATCACATGAATATTTATTAATTCTTACTTACAATAAAAATGTGAATTTTATTGTTTAAATATTTTGTTCAACTAATGAATATTCTCAACACATGAGTATTTTGTTTATTCAACACATGAATATAATTTATTTTCTAAATTGGAATGAAACCCAATCAATTACCATATAATGTTATTTATATGGATATCATACAACACATGTATATAATAGCAACGATAAATAATCAACCATCACCCAAAGTGCACTACACATTTGTCTGTCAACCCATCGATCGACATACAACTATACAATTGGGACTAGTGTACGCCAAATATCATCCCAACACCCGTGTGGGGTTTCAAATGAAAAAACACAGATTATTATTTGTCCGGTTGGGCGATGTGTAAAATTTATCGTCCCAATCAATATCAGTCAAATCAGTGTACATAAACAAATCGTCTGATTTGTAAATGAATATTTTATTCACATACACGTTAAAAATCATATTTTTAACGATAAAATATTTTATTCAACCTATGAATATTCTATTTAGTTCATTTATTCAATAAAATGATATTTTTATTTTTCTAACTTATTTTAGAAAATTTCGGCGGCATAACGGCACGATACTAGAAACGGGACAAGGCCTAGCCTTACCCCCAGTCTAATAATGGCCTACGCCATACACATACCAATCTAATCAATTTCATTTCACCCAAACAACCAAATTCAAACCAATAATCTAACCAACTACACAACCAAACAAACAAGTCGTCCATGGTCTGTGGACGACGGGTGTCGGGTGCTGCTAAGCACCGTCTGCATCCTAGTATATATTTTTAACTAGAAAAGAAAATTTAAATTGAGAAGTCCTCACCGACTAGCTAAACCAATTCACCGCGACTCTTCATATGTAGGAAATCTTCCTCGTGTCTCGCCTTTTGTCACTTTCGTCGTCCATATTCACTACATATATAAAAATCGCATACTTCTCTTTCACTTTAAAGATGATAAAAATACCATCTTTAACACGATGTTTTCATTATAAAGATTATATTTTTATAACGCTACTTCATATATATAAAAATCGAATTTTTTATCGCTACTTCATATATAAAAATCTCGCCTTTCTATGATTAAAAATCTCGCCATCATTATATAAAAACATCGCCTTCATATAAATAAAAATCTCGCCTTCTTTTATTTAAAAATCACGTCTTTAATAAAATTCAAAGAAGGAAGAATAAATTCAAAGACACTCACTTGCCAAGGCGGAAGAATGCTAAGGCGACGGAAGAACAGCGGTTCCTTTAGAGGTGCGGAGCTCGCCTTCGAGGTTAGGGGCTTAAACGCGAAGTGAAAATCATAAAGGTCGGATTTTTATTGGAAGGAGGGGATGTCCGGTGTGGTGGAGGGCCAAGGAGGCGGCGTAGGAGGATGGGGAGGTGGTAGGGTGTCAGCGGTGGTCTGGGTGTTGGCAGTGGTCGGAGGGGCGGCTGTTAAAGGCGTGGGGGGTTTTGGTTTGGGGATTATCAATTGGAGGAAGGGGGCCATTGGGGTGGAGAGCGTCAGAGCGTCGGTTGCGCCTCACTGGAGGCGCGCGGCGAGAAGATGAGGGGGTCCGCGCCAGGGGCGGTGGAGCTAAGGCAAGGGCGGCGCGTTTTTTTCTCTCTGTCGATTTTGAAACTAACGGGGAGAGAGAAAGGTTGGGGGAATAAATGTGTTTATTTATTATTATTTTTTACTTAATTTTCTATAAATAGTTGGCTTTTCTTTTGAACCCCAAACGAGGCCCAACGACTGTCTTCCCTAGCTTATTACCCCAATTCCGAACATAATGGAATAGGTTTTGTAACCCAATTCGCTTGTTACGATTAGTTTTCATTTAAATCAAAATTTAAATTTATATATTCTATTTTAAACGTACATTTCAATTTATCGGGGCCACATACCGACCCCAAAAATTCCAGAATAATTATTTCTAGCTTCGTATTGGCGATACGGTCCTAACAAAACTAATTTCATCTAATTCTGAGACCGTTTTAAAAACGGCCATTTTCGGGTCGATTGAAATTGACTAAAACTGTCAAAACATGTTTAACTTCGCCACGCTCACATATTGACCCAGAAAATTATGAATTTTGAAATCTAGCAATAATTTGACATCGCGGATCCAACAAAAGCGGTTTCATCGAAAACCGAGGTCGTTTGCAAAATTTACATTTTTAATGGCCTTTATATATATTGAAAAATATATAAATTCCACAACGACTTTTCTGAATTTTAAACTGGACATATCTTTCAACTTCTAAGACGAAATCTCAGTTTCTTACGTCCGTTAGAAAGATATGATTAAACGGATTCAAATATTTCTTGTTTCGCTGAAATCAGATTTATTTTAAATCTTGTATATGCATTTGAAATTTGAAATTCGAAATCGAATTTTCGAACTGCCGCACCATTTCAGGCTCGTTATATAATTAAAATAAATTTATTCATTTTAACTTCGTCGAAAATAAATTTTCCATTATTATTATTTAAAATAATCCATTTTAAATATTCAAAATCCATTAAAATCGCCAAAATAAAATTTTTACATTGGCTCAGAATTTCCGGGTTGTTACAATCTCCCCCACTTAAAATATTTTCGTCCTCGAAAAGGAACGAAGCTGAAAGTTGTTTAACTAACCAACTCAACTTCCATTATTTTCTTTACGGCTTAAGTTCTTCAACTTTTCAGTTTCTAAGAACTTTTCAAAATTTTCTAAAATTTGGCTAACACCCCAAATTTTCGAAAAATTTCGCCATAACCTCCCCTGCACCGGGAGCATCGGGAAAATCCCCAAATCGTAACACAGGCCCTTCATATCAAAAAGAAAAAAAAAGCCAATCTGCTCATAAAATCATCATCACCCAAGAAATACAATAAACATGCACATATTAGTCGGGCAAACAATTTTATTCCTCTTCTCTAGCCTCCTTACAATGACCTGTTCAATATACATGTATGCACATGTATGCAAATTCAAGCAATTTTCAATCCAGTCCAAAATTTGGTTCAATTAGGCTAAATGGTTCAAAATTTTAATTAACCATAATCATACAACACGACCACCAATCAGTTAGTTGATTAACGTTTCAAATTCAGAAATAAAAAAAAGTCAAAAATCATCTTTTTGATGCCAAATCACAACAATAAACCTATCTAGTTTTGGTTCTCGCACCAGTCTAAAGGAAATATATACATATCTCACTTTCGAAACTCGAACATGAATACTGACGATGATGCATCGTCACCAGGATCATCTCTGGGCGACTAGAGTGTGATTCTATATCTATCCAGTATATTAAAACTTCGAATATACGTTTGCATGGCGTATACGCAAAATCTTTATATACTGGATTGTCCAAATTCATTTCAAATAGAATAATCAAATACGTATAATTAGATTTTATTTTCAACACAAAATTTGTTTTCATTTTTATTTTGAAAATTAACACTCTTTCGACTCGTTCTAGGATACTGATGATCCTATCTCTAACGAGTCATTCTCATTGGATATTACTAATCCAATCTCTGATGAATTGTTTCGTTTGTTTCTAATGTGTCTTGTTCTCGAGCTCTGTAAACCAGAACTCTGATACCAAATGTGATGGTAAAGAATTTCGCTCGATCGGAATCGATCGTTAAATTGACCAAGACCGTTCGAAAAACCCTGATCGTTTTGAGAACACGACAAATCAAAACATAACCAGAAGAACATTTCATTGTTATTACAACAATTCCATCAGAATACAAGAATATACAGAGTATAAATAAATATTACACATTTGATAAATATCAGAGATTTAATATACATAGCAGCGAAAAAATAATACAAAACACAACTGAAAGAAATATACAAATACAGAGCTTTCCGAATATCTTCCAGCTATAAACCAGGATCCTGTGAATATAAATCAGGAAAACCCAACTGCTAGATGCCCGTGCAGAAAATAAGGGCACCCAGAGTTTAGGTTAAAACAATAAACTCCAGGTCAGTCATGTGACTGGTGTGAGAACTAAAATAGTTATTAATCTTTATTTTTAAAGTTAGGTAAATCAAGGGACTACGCCGTATAACACGGAACGGGTTTTTACCCCGATAATACCAGTGCATAAACAAACACCGCAATGCTAAATAAAGAACAATGAAGCAGTTATAAGACCCAGGTCCCATCACACAATGCAACGCAAGACGGAGGATAGGGTTTTACCTTATAACAGCCAAATAATGCTTGATACCTGAAATTTAATCTTTTATTATTACTATAAGTGAAGAAAACAACTTCAAATATAAATGTATCAATCATAGACGGCATAGTATCCCATGCTACTTTGTCGCCATACTAGGCTCAACAAATAAAACCGAAATGTCACGTATTGGAAATTGGATTCCATCATGAGTCGAGGCAAGGGGCAAGCTCCTCTCCGATTCGAGACACTCTAGCAAATGTCTCAGGACCACACACATCGATCCTTGGAACCTCCAAGACCGGTCCTCTCTTACTTTTGAGGATTAGTATTCCTGAACACACGTTTCCCGGTCCTATCGGACCTATAAAATGGTTTGTACGTCGACTCACATAGTGCCATTTATCGACCATATATTCGAGGTGACTCGCATCCAACAACCACACAGGTAAAAAGTATACAAATGTCAGGGCTGTTAGGTCGCTGACATCATCCATGGCTAGAAAGAAACATCGTGCACCCATTGGGTCCTTATCCCGTTTTTGACTCATACTAAGGTGTGAGGCTCGCGAATTAACGCTATACATAAAGTTGTGCCGCATAGGCCGTGCTTTGATCATCAACCACAAGACTTTGTTTTTCAACAAAAGCCTTGATCATTTTCCACTTAGGCATGCCACACATGCAATTCATGCCATGCGATTGATATCCATCGATATATAACCTCTGAGCTCGTACGTCTCAGAGAAGGGCGTTAAGCAAGAGAATAAATTCTCCACTGCCAACAGATATATATTTAATAGAAATCAATCACACAGAATAAAATTCAATGTCAGACACACAGTCCATTTACAAGTTCGTTCTGGGTCTGAACGAAACCGGAGGCACTTTCCTTGCATATCCGTCGATCTCCAAGTACGTCTGGACGATCTCCAACATATTCCCGCATCTTGGGTGTACAGCCCAATCAAGATTGTCAGGAATCATCCAAACGACGTGAAGACCCTCGGTCTTCTACCACCGTATTCACCTTCGACATATCGTTGAGTCGGTTATTCAGAATGGGTATACACCCGGCCTTTCTTAACAACCCGCGTATATAATAAACAAGTTTTTACACAAACACAACATACACCTCATTCCAATTCAGAATATTCCTTTATTCAAATATTCACATTCTAAGGGTAAGGTTCCCATTAATTTTATCAAAGATAAATTCTTTAAAATTTATTCTTTAATCTTCCTTTGGATATCATTTCAAACCATGTTAAGGTTTTCTAAACTAGTCGAGATTAGCGAACCACACCAAAGTAATTATTTATTTTATTTCCCAATCCCAACCTATTCATCCCATGGAGCAAAACTGGTGATACTCCATATCTAACACCACGGTGTTATCAGTAAATATTAATTACCATTTCACTTTCAAATCTAATTAAAGATTTAACTATCGCTTGGAGCAAAACGGGTGATACTCCATTCTCGATCATTTCAATCTAATTAAAGATTCATTAAAACTCCACTTAGTTCTAATCTTTAACTGGGTTAAAGAACCGATGTCATTTAAAATACGGTTCACGATAAACCCAAAATCACATTCTATTGTTAATCGGGTTAAAGAACAAGTGTTATTCAAAACACCGCTCACGATAAACCCAAAAACCAATTTAAATTCAATTCCAATTAAATACTAATTAACTGGACAATTTCACTAAATCTTAATTAGAAGATTTATTCTTTTCTAAGCTGGGTTCAAGAACATTGTTATTTTAGACACCATTCACGACGTACCTAAAATCCCATTTGATATTAAATACAAGGCTTTGAATAGAAAATATATCGGCTTATATTCATTATCAAATTCTGAAACCAGCAAATATCGTATTGGGAATAATGATTTGAATATATCTTTCAAATCTCCACAACCGTATCTATATAATCATGAAATCCAACATCGAAATATTCCGAAGATGATTTCGATTCAAATCCATTCCAATACGTATATTGGAAATTCTGATTATTTTTAAAACCACTTCAAATCCTATTTATTTATTTAAAAATATTGGATTTTAATTCTAGTTCATAACTAGTTCATTTCGATAAAAATATATTTTTATCCTTTCAAATAGGGAATTTTTCATCCCAGTTCTTTCCAATCCATTTATTACGATTTTACACAAATTGTTGATATTTTTAATAATTTTATCAAGGCCCGTACAGTCGATTTCCAATAACGGCCACCGAACTGCACTTACAACGACCTTTTCTAAATTTGATTTGGACATATCTCTATATCCCAAAGTTACATTTCAAATTTCTAATGTTCATTGGAAAGCTCTTTTCGATACGAACCCAAAGGTCCCGGTTTCAGGAGAATCCGACGGTCAGATCTCCCGTAACGTCAATTCGAAGACAACGGTTGAAATTCGCGAACTACCGCGGCATGGCGCGTTCTATTCAGGCCGTTTAATATATATAATATATATATATATATATATTATATTTTGTCGATTTCCTTTCAAAACGTATTTTATAAATCGTTTTAAATTCGCATTCAAAACGATTTCAACTTCATATTCAATTTTAAATCAAAATTGAATATTCCATATCATCAATATATATAATGATAATATTTTCAAAATATTAGATTTTGAAATCACTTCCTTTTCGATATTCAAATAAAATCGATATAAATATCATTCACATCAAAATGGCGTAAATCTAATCAACACGGCTTTATATATTTCAATAACTTCGTTATTCTATTCAACAAATGAATGTTTTCTTAAACACATGAATATATATTTTATTCAACACATGAATATTTATTAATTCTTACTTACAATAAAAATGTGAATTTTATTGTTTAAATATTTTGTTCAACACATGAATCGTTTTAACACATGCACATGATTGGTTTCAACACATGAATATTCTCAATACATGAGTATTTTGTTTATTAAACACATGAATATAATTTATTTTCTAAATTGGAATGAGACCCAATCAATTACCATATAATGTTATTTATTTACATTCCATACAACACATGTATATAATAGCAACGATAAATAATCAACCATCACCCAAAGTGCACTACACAACTGTCTGTCAACCCATCAATCGACATATAATTATACAATTGGGACTAACGTACGCCAAATATCATCCCAACACCCGTGTGGGGTTTCAAATGAGAAAACACAGATTATTATTTGTCCGGTTGGGCGATGTGTAAAATTTATCGTCCCAATCAATATCAGTCAAATCAGTGTACATAAACAAATCGTCTGATTTGTAAATGAAAATTTTATTCACATACACGTTAAAAATCATATTTTTAACGATATAATATTTTATTCAACCTACGAATATTCTATTTAGTTCATTTATTCAATAAAATGATATTTTTATTTTTCTAACTTATTTTAGAAAACTTCGGTGGCATAACGGCACGATACTAGAAACGGGACAAGGCCTAGCCTTACCCCCAGTCTAATAATGGCCTACGCCATACACATACCAATCTAATCAATTTCATTTCACCCAAACAACCAAATTCAAACAAATAATCTAACCAACTACACAAACAAACAAACAAGTCGTCCATGGTCTGTGGACGACGGGTGTCGGGTGCTACTAAGCACCGTCTGCATCCTAGTATATATTTTTAACTAGAAAAGAAAATTTAAATTGAGAAGTCCTCACCGACTAGCTAAATCAATTCACCACGACTCTTCATATGTAGGAAATCTTCCTCGTGTCTCACCTTTTGTCACTTTCGTCGTCCATATTCACTACAAATATAAAAATCGCATATTTTTCTTTCACTTTCAAGATGATAAAAATGGCATCTTTAACACGATGTTTTCATTATAAAGATTATATTTTTATAACGCTACTTCATATATATAAAAATCGAATTTTTTATCGCTACTTCATATATAAAAATCTCGCCTTTCTATGATTAAAAATCTCGCCATCATTATATAAAAACATCGCCTTCATATAAATAAAAATCTCGCCTTCTTTTATTTAAAAATCACGTCTTTAATAAAATTCAAAGAAGGAAGAATAAATTCAAAGACACACACTTGCCAAGGCGGAAGAATGCTAAGGCGACGGAGCAACAGCGGCTCCTTTGGAGGTGCAGAGCTCGCCTTCGAGGTTAGGGGCTTAAACGCGAAGTGAAAATCATAAAAGTCGGATTTTTATTGGATGGAGGGGCTGTCCGGTGTTGTGGAGGGCCAAGAAGGCGGCGCCGGAGGCTGGGGAGGTGGCAGGGTGTCGTCGGTGGTCGGGGTGTCGGCGGTGGTTGAAGGCGCGGCTGTTAAAGGCGTGGGGGGTTTTGGTTTGGGGATTTTCAATTGGAGGAAGGGGTCGTCGGGGTGGACAGCGCTAGAGCGTCGGCTGCGCCTCACTGGCGGCGCGCAGCGAGAGGAGGAGGGGGCTCCGCGCCAGGGGCGGCGGAGCTACGGCAAGGGCAGCGCGTTCTCTTTTTTTTCTCTGTCGATTTTGAAACTAAAGGGGAGAGAGAAAGGTTGGGGGAATATATTTGTTTATTTATTATTATTTTTTTATTTAATTTTTTTATAAAAAGTAGACTTTTCTTTTGAACCCCAAACAAGGCCCAATGACTATCGTCCCCAGCGTATTACCCCCATTCCGAACACAATGGGATAGGTTTCGTAACCTGATTCCCTTGTTACGATCAGTTTTCATTTATATAAAAATTTAAGTCTATATATTCTATTTTAAACGTACATTTCAATTTATGAGGGCCACATACTCGCCCCAAAAATTCCAGAAAAATTATTTCTAGCTTCGTATTGACAATACGGTCCTAACAAAACTAATTTCATCTAATTCTGATACCGTTTGAAAAATGGCCATTTTCGGGTCGATCTAAATTGATTAAAACTGTCAAAACACGTTTAACTTCGCCACGCTCACATATTGGTCTAGAAAATTATGAATTTTGAAATCTAGCAATAATTTGACATCGCGGATTCAAAAAAAGTGGTTTCGTCGAAAACTGAGGTCGTTTGCAAAATTTCCATTTTTAAGGGCCTTTATATATATTAAAATATATATAAATTCCACTTCGACATTTCTGAATTTTAAACTGGATATGTCTTTCAACTTCTAAGACAAAATCTCAGTTTCTTATATCCGTTAGAAAGATATGATTAAATAGATCAAAAATTTCTTGTTTCACTGAAATCCGATTTATTTTGAATCCTATATATTCATTTGAAATTCGAAATCGAATTTTCGAACTACCGCGCCATTTTAGGCTCGTTATATAATTAAAATAAATTTGTTCATTTTATCTTCGTCGAAAATAAATTTTCCGTCTTATTATTTAAAATTATCCATTTTAAATATTCAAAATCCATTAAAATCGCCAAAATAAAAATTTTAAATTGGCTCAGAATTTCCGGGTTGTTACAGGTTCATCCTGTCCGTGGATGACTTCTATGGATGAATGTCTGACAAAGTATTTCATAAAAACCACGTACGTTGATTTTTACAAATATACCAAGTTGATGGCAAAGAATGGCCCTTCTTTTACGTCTAGAGTATATTTGTGGACTTCAATTAGTGATTTGATGGATCTGACAATGTGGCATTCAAAGTGAATGATGACTAGATGTTCTAAAGGTAAATTCTAACCTCAAGCCTCATCAACCGGGAAATGACAAAAATCGGGCAGGCAGCATGGCTATGTGGGTCGCTCCCATTAGGGTGTATTATCGTCATCTAGAGAAATTCCTTTTTGTCTTCTTAATCTTTCGCTGCTACAGCTTTCGAGACGGTTGGCTAGCTACCACCGTGGGTGGTAATACATTCGATACACTCAAGCGAAATGAGTGGTCGGTCATGTATGGGTCAGGTTGTAAGACGTTCTTGTTGAACCCAATGTATTCCCCTTTAGAGATACACTATCGGTGGGTGGTTCCATACCTTGTCGTAGTCAGAATCCAATCTCCAATAAGCGCCCTCGGTTTTGATTGTATACTATATACGTGGAGCGTGAGATGCAAGCCTTCCGCTAGATTGATATTTATTTGCATGTAGACACTATTATAATATCAGAAGAGATATATGATTTCAAAAATGTTTTGGGTTATTGTAAGGTAAAAACTGTCTGTATTTATGTATTGATTCGGTCTTACGATTATCCTTTCTTTCAAAAATATTTTCGAACTTAAAAATCAAGCTGTTTAAAATCGTTTATTCACATCAGACCCATGACCGACCCAGAGTTTATTTTTCTGTGTTTCCCCTAAACTTGTGGGTGCCCAAATTTGTACGGGCAGTCAAGTGATTTCTGGATTTTACAGATTCACTTGAAGGAGCTCGGAGCATGAGGCTTTAACATTTGATATATGGAGTTTATTTCCGCTGTGTTATATATGAGTTGTACTCTGATGATGTATGTAAGTAAAATACAGTTTTGTATTTCAAGATGTTATATAATACATTTTATTCAGTTCCCCTGTGAGATTTGTTATACTCTGATTTTGTTTTGTTCAGTCCTTCTTTTTCTTCTATTCTAACTTTCTTTCTTTCTATTTCTCACCCTCTAACTTCTTTCTATTAATGATCTGTTAATTTATGATGGTTGATTAGTCGATCTGTGATACAGGATATGTATTAGTGTCGATAATCAGGATCGGAACTTTTCTGGTCGTTACAAAAATAATCAGACTTATCAGTATGTTAGCATTAATTAAACCAGCCGTTTATTTTTCTTTAGGAAGGTCAGACTATGTCAGCTCATTATCAAGGAAGAGGTGATGATATTAGTAGTAGAGATACTACAGAGAATGGTTGTGATCGTAGTTGAAAAGATCAATACAATCACATTGTTCGAACATTTAGATCACACCATCACAGTGCAAGAGTTATATTACATCCTTCCGGAGATGCATTTTCTATTAGAGTTTATTCCGTAGAGGCAATCTGTTTGATGCGAGTAATAATAATATTGTTGATGTTAATTTTATTTAGAATTAAAGATTCTATTATGTTATATTTACTGTGTAATATAAATATTAACATAATAGAAGTCCTTAGAATAACAATACGGAGTTATATAATTTCAAGTAAATGACTTGAACATGAGAATATATAATATATCAAGTATTATAATTCTTAAATGTCCGTAGTCAAGTTTTATGGTTTATATATAGGACAACAATAAATCATTGAAACTAGTATGTTGATTGACTGATGATCATATCTCATTGATCATTAATATTCGTGATATTAATGTCAATACATAAATACGTACTGCAGAATAGCGTACTGGGTTGACCCAACATGAGAAAGCTACATGGAATATAATTAACAGTATCATAAGTTAATATCATAGTGACAGTGATGTAATGGTCCTCAGACCTGAAATCATTATAATTTTATTCGAGGATATTTGTGTTTTGATATCATCAAAAGTTACTTTTAACCAAGTGGACGATAAAGGTGATTATCTGGTACATCTCAAATCGAATGAAAATTATGAATGGTCTAGACAAAATTTAACCCTCCAATATATATATAGAGATATCCATGGGCCTCTTGATTGAGTGAGACTATGAAATGCATGGTCGTGCTAGAATATTGATTTGTTTTACATGGTCTATCATTGATCAAGATAAAAGGACTAAATTATAAAGAGGATGATACGTTCCGTGCCTTAAGTTTAATCCTAAATATATTGGTTAAAAGTATTAAATTACATTGAGACACTAATCACAGAAAAGTTTGTATCGAATCATTGATCGTATTATAACTTGGGTAGCATCGATGTATTACTAGATGTCACTTACTATTTATAATTTAAATATTATTTAAATTATTGCCAATGTTATGATAACCTATTAGGTCACACAATCAGAGCAGTTGAAAAAGGAATGACCATTTTAGATATAAGAACTAAATCAATCGGTTGATTCGGTATTTCTATTTGAAATTGTATCCAGGAAATTTTCATACCCAAAGTTTGCTCATTTTCTTTTATAAAAGGGAGGTTAGACCAATCCTTATCCTATTATCAGATAACCAAAAGGAAACAAATCAAATTAGAGTTACTTGCGTGGTGGATCTTGGCCAATACCATCGTCCTTCATCCTCAAAATCGTGCAACGATCTCAAGGCAACTGCTCGTCAACCAATTAAAGGCGTTGCTACATACGGTTATGCTATCAATTCAAATCAGCACAAGCATCTTATTTTTCAAATTCGTGAATTCTCGATCTCAAATTGGTATGCCCCTTTTCAGTTGATCTTTTAGTTGCATAGATCCTGCAATTTTAGGTTAAAATTCATGAAATACTGTTGCTAATTTTTTTGATGATACCCAATAATGGTATCAGAGCAAGGACTTGCAATAGGAATTTGAGTAAATGGGTCTGTAAATCGATTTATCTATGTATAATCGACAGTGTTCTGAACACTTGTATATGATTCAAAAGGATGTAATATATATGTATTAACTAGGATGTGAAATCGTTTCACTGTAAAATCATTTTATATTTGATATGAAATCTGAGATTAATGTTTGATTAATATTAGATATTAATATAGTATTACATCCATATTGCTAAATCCTATGACATTAAACTAAAGCGTATACTGAATCTGTATAATGTGCGTTATTTGGTATGTGTTTGGATTTGTATAAGTAATTGACTCCTAAGATTTTGTAATCGCTCAGTTACAATTATTTACTGGAATATTTTTTTTTAAAAAAAATCGATTGTTTGATCCAACTTAATGAACTATGGATCTGAGAGTTTAAATTATAAATGATATTTTTTTCATTAATTTTTTTGGTAGAGTGATCCAATAAATGTATAAAGCAAAAGTTGATCTGTTATTACATGATCTATGAATAACTTGGGCAACATTTAGTGTTAGTTATTAATTGAATCTGATGTGCACTTGGTTTTAATGCCAATTAAGGGTTATATGAATATCCTAATATTTGATATTAGAAGATGCTGCAAGTATATTTCATATATATATTTATTTATATTTATATATACTATGGCAAGTATGACCTATGTTAATGTATGTATATATATATATCTATGTATTGCACTGTGGGCAATAAAATCATCTGATTTGATTTTGGAGCTGAATATGTATATTTGAAATTGTTTTAGAGTTCATATATGTATATATATCTCATATATGTAGATATATGTACGTATAATACATTGAGTCTCTTTATATGCATTATGGCGTGAAATTCATACAAGAAATGTAGCTGCCCAGGAACAGAAGTAGCGTAATCCATCTTTACATATATGTCTAAGTTTTAATGCTTCATATATTTAGATGTTAGCTATGATATATGTATATTTATACATATATATTTGTTTACATCTGAATACATGTAGTGGTTTAAATATATCTGATAATGTAACAAGCATGATCATTATCTTTCATTTCTTAGACATGTGGATTTTCAGTTTGACATCCGGACATATATGAATTTATGTTAGTATTACATGAACCTGCAATTAACTAGACGGTGATGTAATATGTGATGCCATGCCAGTGAATGAAAAACTGATCGGTTTAAATATCTGTGAGTGTATGGTGTGTTTAATGAATTCTTTGTTGTGACCACAACACGTTTTATTTTAATACAATATAAAGATTGTGCTATATATATGACTTGAAATTTATACGCCATTTTGAGATATATGATATGCCATATGTATCAGTTGGAATTAAAATGGCCTGTATTTATATAAATATTGAATGTCTGGAACATGCAGTTCAAATGTTTGTGAATATGCCAATATCAATTTATACTTACAGTATTCAACTCTATTAGAAATATACGTCTGTACCCAATTATGTTTGTTTGTTAAGCTGCAGTATGAAGTTAATATTTGGTATAATGATTTCCAAAATTTATTTTGATGCATGAGAACTTACTAAGAATATAAATGTAGTATGCCTGTAAATAATGTATTTAAAGACTAGAAGAAAACTGGTTTCTCATGACTGCATTTAAATACGTCTTAGCATGAAAAAAAATGACCGAAATGAATTTATGAAAGAAACTAGGCCTTGAAAGGCCTGGTTTTATTTATGTAATTAGATGGGCTGAACATCATCTAACTATTTCATTTTACAAATGTTATGGCATACATAAGTTTTTCCGCTGTAATTAAAGAAACTGAAATTTAGCTTTGAAATGTTCATGGCAATGTTTTAATTTCTTATCACCTATGTTATTTAAAGTACTAAATATCCGAAATTTTATATCCTCTTAATTATGGTTTTGTGGAATTAAAATTATCAATATATGAAATACTTGTATTTTAAATATGTATAAATAACATGATTTGCGAATTCGAATTTAAATCTCATTTAAACATATTATTTATATTACGTCATGGTGACGTCTTCCAATAATACACTCATCAATGTCAGTCTCATTGGATGTAAATAACACCAAAGCTTTGTCCACCTTTTATTTTGGTTATATGCGAGTAAGTGTGGTGCTCCAACGTATTATTATGTTTGACTTAACTAGGCTGCATAATAGGATTATGGCCTTAGAGACAAAGAGCATGAATTATTCTATATTTTGACCAAGTGAATAGTACCAAAAAAAATGTTCATCATGCGGTCCAAGAGTTATATATGCGATATAATTAACATAAGATGTCTACCTAAAAGGTTGTGTTTTAGGATTAGCCAAAGCTAAGTCAAGGCATGATTAGATATGAATCTTGGACCACCTAAATGTATATATACTGATATATACATATATATATATATATATATATATATATATATATTAAAATATAGGGATGTTGATTTGAGTGTGAGCATATTTATTTTATTTACACATTTATATTAATAATGTAATGATTGGTATTATTTTGATTGTCAAAATTATTTATCATTATTAGTTATTATCTCATATAGATACTAAATGGCAAGCAACACCAACAATTTGTCACTAAGGTCCGTTGTTGAAAAAGAAAAAGTGAATAGAATTAATTTGAAACACCCCGCCTCCGTTAAGGTCACTCACTAAGGGAATGCCTTAACTTCGGTTGAGCGCTTTGGGTAAAAGATGCAGATCAATTACAAGACAGACAAATAAAGTAGCGGAAAATGAAACTTTACTTTATTATAAAACAGCTTGTACAAAGATTGTTTACAATACCAAAGTATCTATCTTGTTTAATAAAACAAAGAAGCATAAATGACAATAATATTCCCCAATAGAGCAAAGAAAGCCATAGTTGAAATGGGACTGAGTCCAAAGCAACACATGATGATCTTGAAGCACAAGAATCCGAGCTAAGCAGAAGTGTTTCCTCCCTGACTACCAAGGGGAAACGGATGAAAAGAAGACGTAAGAAAACAGAGTCAGACATAAAGCCTGGTAAGTTCAGTTACTTTCAGCATGTGAACAGGTAAAAACAACATGACATGAATTAACTGGATACAAGACATAACCATAATAATAAGGATAACAAGATAACAAAGGATAAGCATAAGATATGATAAGGCAAGATAAACTAGATATGCTTCTACTCTTTCTCTGCCTCGCCACTACCCTGTTATTCAGATTTCTATGTCTCTGCGCCGCCTAACTAGTGTCCCAACTAGTAATCTGTATACAATGATAATAATTACAACGTGATCCCAATCCCCGCAATTATGGTAGCCTTCATGTGTACATCGATTATGAGGATTCCACCTCAATCAGCCCAATTGCCATGAATATGTTCGATGTACCCTTACTACCCTATCGATCGGCTCCCTACTCGCATACTCACATGTGTCATACGACCCCCACTTGATTGTAGATATTTATGTTGGTCCCACCATGGGGTGTATCAAGTCCCATGGTAGCGACCCGACACAACTCTAAAGTGCATAGTGTATACTACTGATGCCCAATGCCTGCTTTCTCTGCTACGGAGTGTGTGCACGCCAGCACTCCGTTAGAACCTACACTGCTGCACCAACTGCTGTCGCTTTGACCGCTTATAATCAGCCCAGTAATCGTGCCCCACTCAGCCTAGTTTCAGGGTACCATGATACATCTATGTGGGTTACTGCTAAAATGGGTCCCCATTACTATGGTTTCCTAATGGTTAAGTTTGTGGGCCAATATTTACTGATATTACCCACCAACCCTGACGTGTACTTAACCCTTCTACTGATCCAAGCAAGTGTATTTAATGGTTAAGTGTATGGGACTATATTTACTGATATTACCCACCAAGCCGATATGTGCTTAACCCTCCTACTTGTCATTTTATGTTGGTTAAGTGTTCATATTAACTTAACCCCACCCATTTACCATGTTATATTGGTTAAGTGTCATCAGTCAATTTAAGTTAACTTAACCCATCTACTTGTCATGTTACTATGGTTATGTAATAGCCCGGAAAATACGAGCCAATTTAAAATATTTAAATTGATTATTTCAAAGCAATTTGAACCATTGAAATAGAATATTTCAATAAAATAGTAAGTTAAGAATAGTAAGTCAGTTTGAAAATTTGAATTCATACTTTGACTGACTATGCGGGGTGGAAAATATAATGGATTTTAGTGAGACCAAAAATATTTAAATCTGTTAGTCAATACCATTCTAACGAATCTGAAAAATCGAAGTTTCATAACGGGAATCAAAAGTTATGGCCGAATGAATTTTCAGAAGGGTCGGTATATAGAATATAGCCCTGGAAAATTGATATTTTGCATACGACCTCGGAATTCGACGAAACCACTTTTGTTGGGTCCGGGATGTCAAACTATTGCTAGGTTTCAAATTTCATAATTTTTGAAGCTAGTATGTGAGCGTGGCAAAAGAAAATGTGTTTGGTCGATTTCTGTTAAATTGGATCGACCAGAAAATGGCCATTTTTCAAACGACCTCAGAATTCGTCGAAACTAGTTTTGTTGGGACCGTAGCGTTAAAACATAGCTAGATTTATTTTTCTGGAATTTTTCGAATCAGTTTGTGGCCCTGGCAAATTGAAATGTGCGTTCAGAGTTAAAAATAAAATGTTTTATACTTTAATTTGAAAAATAACTGACTGTAACAGTCGAATTGGCCTACGAAACATATCCCATTGTGTCCAGAATGGGGGTATTTAGCTAGGGGCGACAGTCGTTGGGTTTAAAAAGGAGTTCGTTTAAGAAAACACTATTTAAAAATTTTAATATAGTCTCGGCCAATCATATTTTTTCTTTCATAAATTTTAAAATAAAAAAAACGCGGAAAACCCCGACCCCCCCAGATCGAACGGCGGCTTCCATCTCCGCCTTCTCTCCTCCAAATCTCCACATCCGCTCATCAAAACACCAGGGCCCTTTTGAGTTTTTCGTAGAGCTCGAGACGAGCTTCAAATCTATACCAACCTCGCCCAGCATCGTCGAGTATTTCGCCGGATCCACGCCTCCAAAGTTCGACCGTTCGGAGGTCGATTCCGCCGCCCAGAGGACGCCGAGTTCAACGCCGTGGGGCCCGCACGTGCGCCTCTCCTCCGCCTACAACCCTGCACTGGCCAATCATCCAACCGCTATACGGTTTGATCAAAAATCGTTGACCTAGTTTTGAAGCCTTCAAAGGAGGTAACGGCCTGTTTAATTAAATTGTTTTACGACACTTTAAAACCGTTGCAAAACTTTGAAAAATCATATCTTTTTGGTGTGTTGACGAAATTCGATGAAACAGGAAACATCGAGACCGCAAGGAAGCTCTCTACCCAATAGAAGAAGCTGCGGATTTTTCTGACATCGTATCGATTTTTAGCGCTCAGAAAACCAAGGTGAGAAATCTAAATTAACGTGAAATCGAATGGAAAATGTCGTGTATAATTCATATAAGCGAAATATAAATTACATACGTGTTGTATACCTCATGTACATGCGTAGTGTAAGCTATATGAGCGAAGTATGAATTTTTACATGCATAGAATAATTGATATATGTGTTGAAATGCAAGTGAAATATAGCAAATATATATTATATTATATATATATATACTCCCCTCGTCCACAAACCATGGACGATATTTATTGTGGTGAATTGGTGTGAAATATTGGATGAAAAATACGAATGGTTGAATAATTATTTGTGGTTGATATTGTTTGGTTGTGGTTGAAAAATACCCATTGGTGATTGAAATGAATTGGAAATATTTGTGGAAATAAAAATAAACATGCCGCCTGCGTGCGAATTAGATGCATGAATCCCCATTGTCAAAAACCGCGAGGTTTTAAGGTAGAGCGAGGAGCCGTACTAGGGACGGTGCCGGTTTTAACTACCCTGCCGTTATGCTGCCGAAATTTTGAATAATCTTTGTGTGTTAGAATTATTTTCATATGTTGAAATTATTTGCATGCATAGAAATTAAAGCCATATATTGAAACTATGTCCATGTGTGGAAATATTCATGTGTTGAAAAGTGTTGTGTGAAAATAAAATTCATTTGTGAATGAATGAAGTGTTTAATCAATAAAAATCACATTTTTATATATATATGAAGTATGCAAAATATTCACCCTATATAAATAGTTTCAACAATCAAAATCTCATCTTTCCAATATGAACAACATAAATAAAATATCCATGTGTGGAAATGCTCATTTGTTGAGAAGTGTGCGTAGTGGAAAAGTTCATGTGTTGAATAAAAAGATCGAACGATAAAAATTACATTTTTATTGAAACTATGAAGTGTTGAAACCGTCCATTGGTTGAATAAATATTTTAAATGATAAAAATATCATTTTTATCATATGTGTGATATGCTAAAGATATGCGGACGTTGAAACAAATATTTGTGATAGAAATATTATTTTTAACATGCATTGGAACTAAATAAAATAGTCATGTGTTGAAATCTATTTTAGTTCGCCAAAATTATCATCTTTGAAATGTGAAGTGTTAAAAACAGCCACTTGTTCAAATAAACGTGCATGAGTTGAAATATACATTAACTAGCTAATGATATGATTTTAGCCTACGCATGCAATATTCGAATGAGTGGTGTTTTTAAACCAAAGCAAATCAAATATGCAATTGAATGGAAAATGATAAACGTTAGAAATTGTATATATGTGCATGCATATCTATTGAACAGGTTAAAGCAAAAGGGGGTAGAGAAGATAAATAGAATTTTGTGCCCGACAAATAGGTACACATTTACCGCTTTGTTTGGGTGATGATTTTATGAGCCTGTTGGCTAGCCGCTGGGCTTTTTCTTTTTCTTTTTGATATGAGACGCCCGTGTGGCTATTTGGGAATTTTCCCAGACCCTCCCGTACAAAGGAGGTTATGGCGAAATTTTCCAAAAATTTATGGCGTTAGTGAAATAATTGAAGTGGAAACGATATAGGAATTTTGAATGAGCTATATTTATATAAATATATAAATATAAATAGAATTAAAACGAAACGTGGCCGTGTAGTTCATATTTTGAAACCGTGATTTCAAATGATTAGTGCGGAAGATCCGACCATTGGATTTTCCCGAAACCTCAACCATTGGGTTCGCCTTGGAGATATCTTTCCAACGGCACCAACTTTGTGAAGATCCGACGGTTGGATTGTCTGGAATGTTTAATTCAAAATTAGTGAAAAACAGCGCCAGAAACGATTATATTTATATATATATATATATATATATATATATATAAATATAATTTAATTAAATCGAATAACGACGCTGCAGTTCGTAAATTGAAATCGTAACTTCAAATGGTTAGTGTGGAAGATCCGACCGTCGGATTTTCCCAAAACTGAAACCGTTGGATTCGTTTTGAAATGACCTTCCTAATGATGTAAAATTTGTGAAGATCCAACGGTTAGATTTTTAGATATGTGTAAAACAAAATTAGTGGAAAGCAGCGCCAGTGCATCGACACGACCTGAAACGTCGTTTAATTAAATATGGCCGTTTTAAATTAAATAAAAATGGCGATATATCGTTATAAAGTGGTATAGACGATATAGAGTGAAAATGAACCAATTTTGTTGTGGTTGCTTGATATGTGATGGTTGAAGGTATTTGACATGAAAATTATAACTAAATAACTGAAATGTGAATGTTAAATAGTCCAACCATGTGAATAATTGATTTGAAAATCTAAATATACGTGGGTTATTTGAAAAGGCCGAGTTTATCTCATTTCAAATAATCGATCGACGTTGAGAAGTCGAAGAGTCGAAGACGACTGAAGACCGACGATCTCCACATTGGATGGATGGGCGCTACTGATACTCGTGACTGGAGTAGCTACCATGAAGGAATTGAAGTAGTAGCCGTCCAAACATATTGTTGATTGTACGGATATGCGAGGAATTGGTGCCTCCGGTTTCGTTCAGACCCAGAACGGACTTGTAAATGGACTGTGTGTCTGACATTGGATTTTGTTCTGTGTCGATCGATCTCGGTTAAATATATATCTGTTTGGCGGCGGAGAATTTATTCTCTTGCTTAACGCCCTTCTCTGAGACGTACGAGCTCAGAGGTTATGTATTGACAGAAATCAGTCGCATGGAGTGGATTGCCTGTGTGGCACGCCTAAGTGGCATATGATCAAGGCTTCTGTTTCAAAGCAAAGACTTGTGGTTGATGATCAAAGCATGGTCTGTGTGACGTAGCTTTGTGTATAACGTGAATTAGCGAGCCTCACACCTCGGTATGAGTCAAAAACGGGAGAGTGACTGCAGGGAGAGCACGACGTTTCTTTCTAGCTAAGGTGGTGTCAGTGACCTACCAGCCCTGACATTATATATACTTTTCACATGTGTGGTTGTTGGAATGCGAGGCGCCTCGATATAGGTCTGTAAGGACCGGGAAACGTGTGTTTAGGAATAATTAATCCTCAAAAGTAAGAGAGGACCGGCCCTGAAGATCCAAGGATCATAGTGGGGTCCTGGGACATTTGCTAGAGTGTCTCGAATCGGAGAGGAGCTTGCCCCTTGCCTCGACTCATGAAGGAATCCAATTTCCAATACGAAATATGCGGACGTGATTGTATTACTAGTATGGCGACATGATATATGGTACCCATGCCGTCTAGGATTGATATTTATGATTGAATTTGCTTTTGAAACATATATGCACTAGTAATAATATCAAACCCTTTTGTTTTATACGTATGAAGCATTTTTGGCCATTATAAGGGAAAACTCTATCCTCCGGCTTGCGTTGCATTGTGTGATGGGACCTGAGTCTTATAATGGCTTCATTTTATAAAAAGCATTGCGTTGATTTAATCACTTATTTTATTTCATGCACTAGCACTCATTGGAGTAAACCCGTTCCGCGAAAGTGGCGTGGTCCTTTGATTTGCCTTATTATTGTTGTTAATAAGTTGAATAGATTTCTCATACCAGTCCCATGACTGACTCGTAGTTTGTTTCACCTTGCAAACTCGGGTGCCCTCATTTTCACACGGGCAGCCTAGTTACAGGTTTCTGACGCACCTTTTGGCTCATGGCGAGGCTTGACTACACCGTGCTGACTTGGATTTTCTCCGCCATTATTGTATCTATATTATGATTCCGCCACTGGCGATGTAGACTGATATTCCTTTTGTGTACTCTTTATGTATGATTCCGCCTCTGGCGATTGTGACTGATTATGTATCATTATGCACTAAGTTGTATCCTGTACTGTGCTTCTCTGATGTGATGATATCTATATGATTCCGCTGTCATATGTGTGTAAATTATTCTATTTTCTGTTTATGCTATTATCTGTGATCTGCTAATGATGATTTATGTGTTATATTCCAATGATTATCCTTAACACCGTGTCACGGGGTTTTGGGATCGTCACAGCTGGTATCAGAGCTTTGGTTAACCTTAGTTCTGGAGTCTAACACATTAAACACTTCGTCAAAATAGAATCAGTAGTATTCTAAGGTGAGTCGCTCATTAGAGATAGGACTAGCAAGGTCCTAGAATGAGCTGAGCAGAATAGCAGAAACAATTGATCAGTCCATCGTTATCTTTCTGTAGGAATTTCTGCTTAACTATGCAATAGACTATCATTTCTGTTAGCTGACTTTTTCATTACTTATACAGAATTTGACAAATGGCTAGCAGAGCAGCCGCCGCTAGAGGAGGCCGTGCCGGCCGAGGCCGAGGAAGGGGAGAAATCCCAGCTCAAGAAGGACCTTTGATGCAACCTCCGGCAGCTCAATACTTCGAGCTTGACCGTGTAGCTAAGAGATATAAGAACTTAGGAGGCAAGACCTTCTCGGGAACTGGCACCGTAATAGAGGCCCTTGCATGTCTCAAAACATGCGAGAAAATTCTTGAAGGCCTAAGGCTAGGAGACGAAGAAAAAGCTGTTATGGGCGCCTGGTTTATGCAGGAGCAAGCCGAATTATGGTGGGAGTCTCTTACCGCCGGGAATAGAGAAGCTGGAAGAACATGAGATGGATTTAAAGAACTCTTCAAGGAGAAATATGTCCCAGAACAAGCTCTAGAAAGAATGCACGATGACTTCGCCAATCTCCAGCAAGGGGATCTTTCCGTGCAGGATTATCTGAACAAATTCACAATGTTGTCGCCCTATGCTCCAGAGCTCGTTGCTACCGCGAAATCCAAAAATAAGAGGTTTATCTTTGGACTAAGACGACAATATCATGATAGAGCCATGGCCCATGTCAAGCTGGATTTCAACGAGCTAGTGGAGATGACATGCAACTATGAAGACCTTGATCAAAGGCATCTGGATCAGGATCACGCTAGAAGCTAAGCCGGAAACAAGCGCAAGCCTGCTATAAATCAGGGCGAGTCAAGCCAAGCAGCATCTTCAAAGCCTCAGACTGGCAAGCCGCCAAGAGGAAGTTGCTTTAATTATGGTAAGCCGGGGCATTACTCAAACGTCTGCACAGCTCCGAAGAGGCAGAAAACAAATTCTCAAGGCTCGAGCCAAGGCTCTCAGAACCCTCGCTCGTGCTTCAACTGTCGCAAGACCGATCATCTGGTCAAAGACTGTCCTTTGCTGAAGAAAGCTACAGTAGCTCATGTCTATGACGGGTCTAGCCCGCCAGCTGCTTCCGACGGAGCAGGTAAACCCGATGTTTTGGGAGGTACCCTTAAAATTAAAAATATTCCTGTTTCTGTATTATTTGACACAGGTGCATCGCGTAGTTTTATTGCTAGAAACACAGTGCTCAAATTAAAGTTAAAACAGCGAAAGCTCAAAGAATCGGTTGAAGTTCATAACCCGATAGGGGGTCCTGTTACTCTCAGTTCCTGTTGTAGAGTGCCAATCTCTTATTCTTCCTACAAGTTTCCCATTAATTTAATTGTTATGGATTTTCCCGAATTCGACGTTATCCTGGGGTTAGAATGGTTAACGAAATATGAAGCTGAAGTGAATTGTGCGGAAAGAATCGTTAAAATTCGAACGAAGCTTGGATATATTACGGTTCCCTGTCATGGTTCGAATCCGAATAGAGAAGAATTTTGGTCAGCATTAGATCTTATCCCCACTTCCATAGAAAAGATTCCGATTGTTAGCAACTATGCGGATGTGTTTGAAGAAGTTGAAAACTTACCTCCGCAAAGAGAAATAGAATTCCGAATCGATCTAATTCCTAATGCCAGACCCGTGGTACATCCAATCCGTAGAATGACTCCGAAAGAAAAAGAAGAATTAGGCGATCAAACTCGTCAACTGTTGTGGAAAGGTCTAATCAGACCGAGTTTTTCTAATTGGGGTGCAGCTGTTGTGTTTGTCCCGAAGTCAGACGGTACTCTTAGATTATGCGTTGATTACCGAGACCTCAACAAACAGACGCTTAAAAACAAATATCCATTACCCCGCATTGATGATTTGCTAGACCAATTGAATGGGGCGAAAGTATTTTCCCGAATGGACCTAGCTACAGGTTTTCATCAATTGAGAATAGCAGAAGAGTGTGTTCCTTTGACCACTTTCAGAGGTCCAGACATATTTTATGAATGGTTAGTAATGCCGTTTGGCCTATGCAACGCTCCAGCATACTTTGTCGATCTAATGAATAGAGTGTTCAGGGGAGTTCTGAATAAAGTTGTCCTCGTGTTCATCGATGATATTTTAATCTACTCCAAATCAAAACCTGAGCATGAAAATCACTTAGAACAAGTATTGGAGATTCTAAGGAAGAACGTCTTCAAAGCCAGATTCTCTAAATGTGTCTTCTGGCAAGAAGAAGTTAAATTTCTTGGCCATGTCGTGTCAGAGAAAGGAATTTCTGTTGACCCAAGCAAGATAACAGTGATTCAAGACTGGAAACAACCCACTACTCCCACAGAAGTTAGAAGTTTTATGGGGTTGGCTAGTTATTATCGAAAGTTCGTTAAGGATTTTTCGAAGATATCCGGTCCGTTAACGAAGCTCACAAAGAAACATGAGAAGTTTAAGTGGACTTCCGACTGTGAAGAAGCTTTCCAGGAACTGAAATCGAAGCTGACCACCGCTCCAGTATTAACAATTATTGATGGCAATCAAGATTTAACGGTTTGGACAGATGCTTCTATTAGAGGTCTTGGTGCAGTATTAATGCAGAGAGGCCAAGTAGTCGCTTATGCAAGCCGCCAATTGAAACCGCATGAAAATAATTATGTGACTCATGATCTTGAGTTGCTAGCCATCATATTTGCCTTGAAAATCTGGAGGCATTACTTATTGGGCGAGAAATTTATACTGTACACAGATCATCAATCATTGAAGTATTTATATACCCAGAAAGATCTGAATCTGAGACAGCAGCATTGGCTAGAATTTCTTGCAGTGTATGATCTTGATATCCTGTATACGCCGGGAAAGGCTAACGTGGTAGCGGATGCACTTAGTAGAAAAACCGCAATTGTTGCCCATCTTATAATTACACCTAGCTTGATCGATAAGATATGTGCTCTCCAGAAGAATGATTATTTCATTCACAAGATCAAGGAAAGAATCCAGAAAGGAGAACCCTCAAGCTTTCAAGTAAATAAAGAAGGAGTTTTGAGGCTGAATGGGAGAATTTGTGTTCCCAACCTTCCTGAGCTCAAAAGAGAAGTGCTACATGAATGTCATAAATCCAAATTTTGCATCCATCCTGGGGTGAGTAAAATGTACAACGATATCAAACGCACTTTCTGGTGGAAGGCAATGAAAAGGGATATTTCTTTGTATGTTAGCAGATGCCCTACTTGTCAATTGGTCAAAAGCGACCAACAGAAGCTAGCTGGACTATTGCAACCGTTGGAAGTCCCAGGTTGGAAATGGGAACATATTTCCATGGATTTCATAGATGGTTTGCCGCGAACCAAGAAAGGTAATGACAGTATTTGGGTAATCGTAGATCGCTTCACGAAGACTGCCCATTTTATACCTGTCAGATCCAATTGAACTGCCCAAAGTCTAGCACAGATATATTTCAAAGAAATTGTTAAGCTGCATGGAATTCCCATCAGCATAGTCAGTGATAGAGATCCCCTATTTACTAGCAAGTTCTGGGAGGCTTTCCAGACAGAATTGGGAACAAAACTGAATATGAGCACCGCTTATCACCCCCAAACAGATGGCCAAACTGAGCGGGTGAATAGAATTCTAGAAGATTTATTGCGGGCTTGTATAATCGATTTTGGTGGGTCATGGGAAGATCATTTGCATTTGGCAGAATTCTCATATAACAATAGCTATCAAGCAAGTTTGAGAATGTCACCATTTGAAGCATTATATGGCAGACCCTGCAGATCTCCAGCATGTTGGGTAGAACCTGGCAACAGACTTGTACTAGGACCCGATATGATTAGGGAAGCATCTGATAAAGTGGACTTCATCAAGAAGCGATTGAAAACCGCCCAAAGCCGACAGAAAAGTTATGCAGACTCTAGAAGGAGATATTTGACATTTGCTGTTGGTGATCATGTTTATTTAAAGGTTTCTCCGATGAGAGGAGTAATCAGATTTGGCAAGACTGGGAAGTTGGCATCGAGATTTATTGGTCCCTTTCCTATACTTGAGCGAATTGGAACTCTTGCTTATAGGGTTCAATTGCCAGATTGGTTGCCTGGAGTGCACAATGTATTTCACGTATCTCAACTTAGGAGACATGTGCATGATCCAGATCTTGTTATAGAAGAAGCAGCGCAACGGGATGTGGAGATAACTCCAGAATTAGCACTCAGAAGAGAGCCATTAAAAATTGTTGGCAAAGAAACCAGAGAACTCAGAAGCAAAAAGGTTTATTTAGTTAAAGTGCAGTGGAGCAGTGATCCTAGAGACTGTACTTGGGAAACTGAGGAAAGCATTAAGCAAGCTTACCCCAAATGCAGAGTGGATATCTCTGACTAACTCCGGTGCAATGTACCTTTGCCATACTTTGCATTTACATTTTATTTCCTACTTTACTGTTGTTTCCTTTTCGAGGACGAAAAGTTTTAAGTAGGGGAGATTGTAATAACCCGGAAAATACGAGCCAATTTAAAATTTTTAAATTGATTATTTCAAAGCAATTTGAACCATTGAAATAGAATATTTCAATAAAATAGTAAGTTAAGAATAGTAAGTCAGTTTGAAAATTTGAATTCATACTTTGACTGACTATGCGGGGTGGAAAATATAACGGATTTTAGTGAGACCAAAAATATTTAATTCTGTTAGTCAATACCTTTCTAACGAATCTGAAAAATCGAAGTTTCATAACGGGAATCAAAAGTTATGGCCGAATGAATTTTCAGAAGGGTCGGTATATAGAATATAGCCCTGGAAAATTGATATTTTGCATACGACCTCGAAATTCGACGAAACCACTTTTGTTGGGTCCGGGATGTCAAACTATTGCTAGGTTTCAAATTTCATAATTTTTGAAGCTAGTATGTGAGCGTGGCAAAAGAAAATGTGTTTGGTCGATTTCTGTTAAATTGGATCGACCAGAAAATGGCCATTTTTCAAACGACCTCAGAATTCGTCGAAACTAGTTTTGTTGGGACCGTAGCGTCAAAACATAGCTAGATTTATTTTTCTGGAATTTTTCGAATCAGTTTGTGGCCCTGGCAAATTGAAATGTGCGTTCAGAGTTAAAAATAAAATGTTTTATACTTTAATTTGAAAAATAACTGACTGTAACAGTCGAATTGGCCTACGAAACATATCCCATTGTGTCCGGAATGGGGGTATTTAGCTAGGGGCGACAGTCGTTGGGTTTAAAAACGAGTTTGTTTAAGAAAACACTATTCAAAAATTTTAATATAGTCTCAGCCAATCATATTTTTTCTTTCATAAATTTTAAAATAAAAAAAACGCGGAAAACCCCGACCCCCCCCCCCCCCAAAGATCGAACGGCGGCTTCCATCTCCGCCTTCTCTCCTCCAAATCTCCACATCCGCTCATCAAAACACCAGGGCCCTTTTGAGTTTTTCGTAGAGCTCGAGACGAGCTTCAAATCTATACCAACCTCGCCCAGGATCGTCGAGTATTTCGCCGGATCCACGCCTCCAAAGTTCGACCGTTCGGAGGTCGATTCCGCCGCCCAGAGGACGCCGAGTTCAACGTCGTGGGGCCCGCACGTGCGCCTCTCCTCCGCCTACAACCCTGCACTGGCCGATCATCCAACCGCTACACGGTTTGATCAAAAATCGTTGACCTAGTTTTGAAGCCTTCAAAGGAGGTAACGGCCTGTTTAATTAAATTGTTTTACGACACTTTAAAACCATTGCAAAACTTTGAAAAATCATATCTTTTTGGTGTGTTGACGAAATTCGATGAAACAGGAAACATCGAGACCGCAAGGAAGCTCTCTACCCAATAGAAGAAGCTGCGGATTTTTCTGACATCGTATCGATTTTTAGCGCTCAGAAAACCAAGGTGAGAAATCTAAATTAACGTGAAATCGAATGGAAAATGTCGTGTATAATTCATATAAGCGAAATATAAATTACATACGTGTTGTATACCTCATGTACATGCGTAGTGTAAGCTATATGAGCGAAGTATGAATTTTTACATGCATAGAATAATTGATATATGTGTTGAAATGCACGTGAAATATAGCAAATATATATTATATATATATATATATATATATATATATACTCCCCCCGTCCACAAACCATGGACGATATTTATTATGGTGAAATGGAGTGAAATATTGGGTGAAAAATGCGAATGGTTGAATAATTGTTTGTGGTTGATATTGTTTGGTTGTGGTTGAAAAATACCCATTGGTGATTGAAATGAATTGGAAATATTTGTGGAAATAAAAATAAACATGCCGCCTGCGTGCGAATTAGATGCATGAATCCCCATTGTCAAAAACCGCGAGGTTTTAAGGTAGAGCGAGGAGCTGTACTAGGGACGGTGCCGGTTTTAACTACCCTGCCGTTATGCTGCCGAAATTTTGAATAATCTTTGTGTGTTAGAATTATTTTCATATGTTGAAATTATTTGCATGCATAGAAATTAAAGCCATATATTGAAACTATGTCCATGTGTGGAAATATTCATGTGTTGAAAAGTGTTGTGTGAAAATAAAATTCATTTGTGAATGAATGAAGTGTTTAATCAATAAAAATCACATTTTTATATATATATGAAGTATGCAAAATATTCGCCCTATATAAATAGTTTCAACAATCAAAATCTCATCTTTCCAATATGAACAACATAAATAAAATATCCATGTGTGGAAATGCTCATTTGTTGAGAAGTGTGCGTAGTGGAAAAGTTCATGTGTTGAATAAAAAGATCGAACGATAAAAATTACATTTTTATTGAAACTATGAAGTGTTGAAACCATCCATTGGTTGAATAAATATTTTAAATGATAAAAATATCATTTTTGTCATATGTGTGATATGCTAAAGATATGCGGACGTTGAAACAAATATTTGTGATAGAAATATTATTTTTAACATGCATTGGAACTAAATAAAATAGTCTTGTGTTGAAATCTATTTTAGTTCGCCAAAATTATCATTTTTGAAATGTGAAGTGTTAAAAACAGCCACTTGTTCAAATAAACGTGCATGAGTTGAAATATACATTAACTAGCTAATGATATGATTTTAGCCTACGCATGCAATATTCGAATGAATGGTGTTTTTAAACCAAAGCAAATCAAATATGCAATTGAATGGAAAATGATAAACGTTAGAAATTGTATATATGTGCATGCATATCTATTGAACAGGTTAAAGCAAAAGGGGGTAGAGAAGAGAAATAGAATTTTGTGCCCGACAAATAGGTACACATTTACCGCTTTGTTTGGGTGATGATTTTATGAGCCTGTTGGCTAGCCTCTTGGCTTTTTCTTTTTCTTTTTGATATGAGACGCCCGTGTGGCTATTTGGGAATTTTCCCAGACCCTCCCGTACAAAGGAGGTTATGGCGAAATTTTCCAAAAATTTAAGGCGTTAGTGAAATAATTGAAGTGGAAACGATATAGGAATTTTGAATGAGCTATATTTATATAAATATATAAATATAAATAGAATTAAAACGAAAGGTGGCCGTGTAGTTCATATTTTGAAACCGTGATTTCAAATGATTAGTGCGGAAGATCCGACCATTGGATTTTCCCGAAACCTCAACCGTTGGGTTCGCCTTGGAGATATCTTTCCAACGGCACCAACTTTGTGAAGATCCGACGGTTGGATTGTCTGGAATGTTTAATTCAAAATTAGTGAAAAACAGCGCCAGAAACGATTATATATATATATATATATATATATATATAATTAAATTAAATCGAATAACGACGCTGCAGTTCGTAAATTGAAATCGTAACTTCAAATGGTTAGTGTGGAAGATCCGACCGTCAGATTTTCCCAAAACTGAAACCGTTGAATTCGTTTTGAAATGACCTTGCTAATGATGTAAAATTTGTCAAGATCCAACGGTTAGATTTTTAGATATGTGTAAAACAAAATTAGTGGAAAGCAGCGCCAGTGCATCGACACGACCTGAAACGTCGTTTAATTAAATATGGCCGTTTTAAATTAAATAAAAATGGCGATATATCGTTATAAAGTGGTATAGACGATATAGAGTGAAAATGAACCAATTTTGTTGTGGTTGCTTGATATGTGATGGTTGAAGGTATTTGACATGAAAATTATAACTAAATAACTGAAATGTGAATGTTAAATAGTCCAACCATGTGAATAATTGATTTGAAAATCTAAATATACGTGGGTTATTTGAAAAGGCCGAGTTTATCTCATTTCAAATAATCGATCGACGTTGAGAAGTCGAAGAGTCGAAGACGACTGAAGACCGACGATCTCCACATTGGATGGATGGGCGCTACTGATACTCGTGACTGGAGTAGCTACCATGAAGGAATTGAAGTAGTAGCCGTCCAAACATATTGTTGATTGTACGGATATGCGAGGAATTGGTGCCTCCGGTTTCGTTCAGACCCAGAACGGACTTATAAATGGACTGTGTGTCTGACATTGGATTTTGTTCTGTGTCGATCGATCTCGGTTAAATATATATCTGTTTGGCGGCGGAGAATTTATTCTCTTGCTTAACGCCCTTCTCTGAGACGTACGAGCTCAGAGGTTATGTATTGACAGAAATCAGTCGCATGGAGTGGATTGCCTGTGTGGCACGCCTAAGTGGCATATGATCAAGGCTTCTGTTGCAAAGCAAAGTCTTGTGGTTGATGATCAAAGCATGGTCTGTGTGACGTAGCTTTGTGTATAACGTGAATTCGCGAGCCTCACACCTCGGTATGAGTCAAAAACGGGAGAGTGACTGCAGGGAGAGCACGACGTTTCTTTCTAGCTAAGGTGGTGTCAGTGACCTACCAGCCCTGACATTATATATACTTTTCACCTGTGTGGTTGTTGGAATGCGAGGCGCCTCGATATAGGTCTGTAAGGACCGGGAAACGTGTGTTCAGGAATAATTAATCCTCAAAAGTAAGAGAGGACCGGCCCTGAAGATCCAAGGATCATAGTGGGTTCTTGGGACATTTGCTAGAGTGTCTCGAATCGGAGAGGAGCTTGCCCCTTGCCTCGACTCATGAAGGAATCCAATTTCCAATACGAAATATGCGGATGTGATTGTATTACTAGTGTGGCGACATGATATATGGTACCCATGTCGTCTAGGACTGATATTTATGATTGAATTTGCTTTTGAAACATATATGCACTAGTAATAATATCAAACCCTTTTGTTTTATACGTATGAAGCATTTTTGGCCATTATAAGGGAAAACTCTATCCTCCGGCTTGCGTTGCATTGTGTGATGGGACCTGAGTCTTATAATGGCTTCATTTTATAAAAAGCATTGCGTTGATTTAATCACTTATTTTATTTCATGCACTAGCTCTCATTGGAGTAAACCCGTTCCGCGAAAGTGGCGTGGTCCTTTGATTTGCCTTATTATTGTTGTTAATAAGTTGAATAGATTTCTCATACCAGTCCCATGACTGACTCGTAGTTTGTTTCACCTTGCAAACTCGGGTGCCCTCATTTTCACACGGGCAACCTAGTTACAGGTTTCTGACGCACCTTTTGGCTCATGGCGAGGCTTGACTACACCGTGCTGACTTGGATTTTCTCCGCCATTATTGTATCTATATTATGATTCCGCCACTGGCGAGGTAGACTGATATTCCTTTTGTGTACTCTTTATGTATGATTCCGCCTCTGGCGATTGTGACTGATTATGTATCATTATGCACTAAGTTGTATCCTGTACTGTGCTTCTCTGATGTGATGATATCTATATGATTCCGCTGTCATATGTGTGTAAATTATTCTATTTTCTGTTTATGCTATTATCTGTGATCTGCTAATGATGATTTATGTGTTATATTCCAATGATTATCCTTAACACTGTGTCACGGGGTTTTGGGATCGTCACAGGTTAAGTGTTTCCCTCTTGTATTAACTTAACCCTGCCACAAATCATGTTATGTTGGTTAAGTGTATCCTCTTGTGTTACTTAACCCTACCACACATCATGTTATATATATATATATATTGGTTGAGTGTTACCTCAGTTAACTTAACCCCACCACCTGTAGTCATGTTATAACGGTTAAGTGTTTCCTTAGTTAACTTAACACTACTGTCTGTTTAACTTAACATGTTATATAGGTTAAGTGTCCTAAATGTACTTAACCCCACCCACTTGTCTGATTAACATGTTATAATGGTTAAGCGTTCTAAATTTACTTAACCTTACCCACTTTTCTAATTAACATGTTAAATTGGTTATGTGTTCTAAAATTAACTTAACCCTATCAAATCTTGTCCTAGCTTTAATTCATTTATTAAAGCACCAACCACTCGCATTAGACAGGTATTGTTGCGGTCACTAGATGTGCCGGTCGGTTCCGGGCAGCTTTACATCGTAACTCAGTCTAACCTCGGGTTCTTATTGGGCTCAATGCCTTAACCTCTCACATTAGATAAGTATTGTTGTGGTTACTGGACAAGCGGGCGGGTCCGGGCAGTTTTACACCACAACTCAATCTAACCTCGGGTTAGGCCTATTCATATTTTCTACAATGTACACATTTCTCATTTAGGACAAATTCTATATGTAAACTATTCCTAATTTACTTATGCCATAATTACTCCTTTAATTTACATTATCAACATTTATTATTATGGCCCACTTTCCCTCTAAATCATGTTTATAATTTTTGGTATGTAAATTATACCAAATTAAGTGTCACTAACCATGATTATGCTAAACATGACAATTACATGTAATTTCAAGTTACTAATCAGAATAGGATATACCCCACCTTCCAAAACTCGCCATAATAGTCATGCCCAAAATCACTATGTCATATATTTGGCATTCCAAATCAATAGCTAAGCCTAATCTAGATTTAATGTTCCTATTTACATTTTACACCCAATCTAGATTAAATATCCAAACTTACAATTCATGTTAAAACTAGATTTAATATTCTAGTTTAGAGTTTATGCCCAAAACATGGTTTACAAGCCAATTAAATACTTTGCGACCAATTAACAATTTTACCATTCATGCCCCAGTCTAATATGCATGTAAATTATTTATGATTATAGCCAATTCAGATTATGCCATCATATTTGTTTTGCCAAATTATCTTAATTAAGCTACACTCAAATTCCGGTGCCGTAATCGTACGTATAACATGATTTCACATGTTTCTAAGTACTCATGAAATGAAACTAACAAAGGGAATAGGGGATAAGCACAAGAATTGACATAAAAGAATAGACCTGCAAGAATGAACCAAATACAAAAATAATGGTTCCAATAGGTACGATGTACATAACAGTAAATAGGAATAAACTAGACAAGTTAAACCCTAAATATGAGATCCAACATAATTAAGGGAATAGGCATAGGTGATTTGGCCCAACTTAATGCCAGTTCTAAGTACAACTTAATTGGTCAATGGGAATAGGCATAAGCCACTAACTACAATAGTTATAGGCAATTAACCACAATAGTCATGTACGACTAACCACGATAGTTTCTCAATCATAGTCATAGGTAGTAGTCTCATAGTCATGAATCATAGGCAATAGTCCCAAATTTATGAATCCTAGTTATAGTCATAGGCAATAGTCATATGTTCATAGTCATAGGCATAGTCTTATGTTCATAGTCATAGGCATAGGCATAGTCTCCTTGGTAATTAGTCGCAATAGTCCTGAATCAGGTCCAAAGGCAAGTACAAACACATATTCAAATGAAAGGATCAGGCATATTCTCATATCCATTTGATTTCATGTCACAAAATAGATCTAGGCGTTTAAATCTAAAAAGTATCTGACTTACATTGATCGGTTTTAGAAAAGGATAATAAGATAGTGATGTGGTGATTTGTTATGATTCGCGTGACATTGCTCGAAGCCGTTGAACTAGCCTCTGCTTCCCTTCTTGAAGTTTTAACTTAATTTGAATCTCCAATTTGAAGAAGAACTATTACTTGTTTTAGTGGAGAATAAGATTTATATTAATGGTGGAGGCTTAGAATAGAGAGAAACAGCATGTAGACGGGTCAAAGAATTTGTGTGGAGAAACCTTAGGTCTAGGCACTCTTTTATAGGTGCATAGAGTGTTTTAGAGCCATTAAGTCATCATAGAATCAATCCAGGCCGTCTAGACAAGATAGAGTTATCCCAATGACTCAGCAATTGGTCAGGAATGACTCAGCAATGACTCAGCATTTGTATTAATAACTTTCTACTTTAATGTTAATGTACCAAATGTACATCTTTTCTTTTTTTATTATTTGTTGTCAATCAACCGAACATAAATACCTACTTAATATATGTATTTTCCCTTTACTGTATACATTAACTACCCATATATAAAAATTTATTTATACATGAATAAATCTTTCTTATTTTTAATTTGTCATAAATCCAATTAGAGAAGGCCACGTAAAAAAAACAATCCTTGACAACCAAAAATGTGCAACGTACGCCACATGATGCGTACACATCATATATATATATTTATTTATTTATATGTATATTTATATATATATATATACAATTATTATATATATATATATTATATATATATATATATTTATTTTTATCTATCTTTCCAATTAACCATTTTCACACTAAACCACTTTTTGAACTGCGTTCACACTAAGCCACTTTTAAGCCATTCCCCTAAAACAAAAATATGGCACTGACAGGGATCGAACTTTGTACCTCTTTTATGCAAGTCACATGTTATAACCAAATGAGCTACTAAGTCTTTTTCTTACAAGCCTTAGAAAAATGCTAAACATTATTCTTTTCTCATTCCTCTTTTTTCGTGTTTTGCTGCAATATTTAATTTAAAGATATCTCCTTCATATGGAGTCTGATTTTTGCAAAATCGGAATCTATCTCAAGCAGAATTCCAAGGCGAACGCAATGGCACAACCCGTTTTACCTCATTCTTCTTTTTCAAATTAATTATTCTTTAATTTGTGAAACTTAATGTTACAGAATTACGGGGTGTTACATTCTCCCTCCCTTAAAGGATTTCGTCCCTGAAATCTTCAAGTTAGGAAGAATTTGTCTGACCATCCAATCATACATCTACTCAGTCATTCAATCACAGGCATTCAATGTCCTTAAAAAGATTTCTAATGCTTTCATGTTCATATGCATAGTGTGTGTATATGTTCCTATCTAATGCAAAATCAGGCGGTCTACTGATTCAGTTGGCCTCCTTAATGCGAATTATGAGAGTGTCATGCGTCCAGTATGTATGCAAGCATCCCTAGCCATGTAAATACTACATGCATGCATATTCATTCATCCATATGCAGCATCCATATGATAATACATCAAGTTTTAATCCATATACAAACATATGCACTTGGATCCATATGCAATATGAAAAGGTGACTGAGCCGATCTAGTGCCTAATGTGTGTAAATGCATCCACGAGCAACAACTAGCAAACACTTGCATCCACCAAACATAACATGTCCCAAACACATGTTTCAACCATAGGTTTATACCTGCCTAAGGATCGAAGATATGAACTAGAGAATATACCTAAAAAGATAGAAACAAGTATGCATAAGATTCCTACAAAAAGATCAAGGATATATCCTTAAGAAAAAGGGTATGATATGCGTGTCTTATCTTCAGTCTCCCACATCGCGTCTTCTTGAGCTTCACTCCACTATACCTTAACTAATTAACCTTCACGATTGTGAAGCTTCCTGATCTCCATTCCCAAAACTGTCATTGATCGGATAACTGGCTTGGCATTGTTAACTGGATATATGCGGAAGTCTATCCCGCGTTTTATGGGACAAACCCCTAACCAAAAATATATGCGCGCTGATGGACTACTCTAACGGATCACAAACCGTCGATAGATGTATCAAGTGATTTTAGGTAGCTAGGCCTGACTGATTCTTTAGGATAGCACGAAATCTCGAGGGTATTTCCGAGGCGAATCAAAAGTCTAACTACCCTCCCTTCACAATTACTGGCTAACCAACCCATGCCTAGAATCAATCTATAGCCCATGAAACCCAAAAACATAAGCATTACGCTTAAACCCAATACTTAATTTTAGATATTCTCAAATCCTTACAAACCAAAGATAAATGGGTCGGACCACCTATTGGATTTGAGACTAAAATGGGATCTTCTACTATACAAGTACTAGGGTGTAGAGACTCAACTGTGGTAGTGGGTATAAACGAATATCAAGTGCTAAAATCAAAAGGGTGCTAACAGGCTAATCAAAAAGAAAAGCTAAACTCTAAACAGAAACTTTACTACCCCGCTCTCTGGTACACTGGCGGTGAGAGCATGCACTTGCCCTTGTCATTATACCATAAAGATACCTCCTCTTGTCTTAGTGTTTTACTTTTCTTTCCTCCTTCGTGGGCCAAGTCCATATCCATGAATTTCTCATCCTTGGGTTGTCTCCCTCATTCTCATCTTTACCATCCTTGTGTAATCATGTTGACAAGTCTTTCGGAAGCTGCCTCCATCGCACAGAAAATCCTAGAAAGCTCGAAAGAAAATTAACCGCAGGTGAAACTACTGCGGCTATAGATGGAAGTCGGACACTTCTTTGTCCTTTAACAGGTGTCGTAGTCTCGTCAAGCCTACAGAACCATGCCGCGATGAGGTTACCTCCTAGAAAGCCAGGAGCTCCAAAGACTTAGGAAAGAAGGAAACAAGGATTCAAACAGAGGATCAAAATATAGTGCATATGGCTTTGGGGAACATGCCTTAAAAACAAAACTTTTCTTTTGAAAATGCTTCTTTTAAAGTCGTTTTGAAGGTAATTTTTCAAATCTTTTATCTAATCTGGTAACCTTCAGCTCTGATACCAAGTGAAACACCCCGCCTCCATTAAGGTCACTCACTAAGGGAATGCCTTAACTTTGGTGGAGCGCTTTGGATAAAAGATGCAGATCAATTATAAGACAGACAAATAAAGCAGCGGAAAATGAAACTTTACTTTATTATAAAACAGCTTGTACAAAGATTGTTTACAATGCCAAAGTATTTATCTTGTTTAATAAAATAAAGAAGCATAAATTACAATAATATTCCCCAATAGAGCAAAGCAAGCCACAGCTAAAATGGGACTGAGTCCAAAGCAACACATGATGATCTTGAAGCAAAAGAATCCAAGCAAAGCAAAAGTGTTTCTCCCTGACTACCTGGCACAACTCAGTCTAACCGTGGGTTCTTATTGGGCACAATGCCTTAACCTCTCACATTAGATAGGTATTGTTGTGGTTACTGGACAGCTGGGCGGGTCCGAGCAGTTTTACACCACAACTCAATCTAACCTCGGGTTAGACCTATTCATATTTTCAACAATGTACACAATTCTCATGTAGGACAAATTATATATGTAAATTATTCCTAATTTACTTATGCCATAATTACTCCTTTAATATACATTATCAACATTTATTATTATGGCCCACTTTCCCTCTAAATCATGTATATAATTTTTGGTATGTAAATTATACCAAATTAAGTGTCACTAACCATGATTATGCTAAACATGACAATTACATGTAATTTCGAGTTATTAATCAAAATAGGCTATACCCCACCTTCCCAAACTCGCTATAATAGTCATGCCCAAAATCACTATGTCATATATTTGGCGTTCCAAATCAATAGTTAAGCCTAATCTAGATTTAATGTTCCTATTTACATTTTACACCCAATCTAGACTAAATATCCAAACATACAATTCATGTTAAAACTAGATTTAATATTCTTGTTTATAGTTTATGCCCGAAACTTGGTTTACAAGCCAATTACATACTTTGCGGCCAATTAACAATTTTACCATTTACGCCTAAGTCTAATATGCATGTAAATTATTTACGATTATAGCCAATTCAGATTATGCCATCATATTGGTTATGCCAAATTATCTTAATTAAGCTACACCCAAATTCCCGCGCCGTAATCGTACGTATAACATGAGTTCACAAGTTTCTGAATACTCATGAAATGAAACTAATAAAAGGAATAGGGGATAAGCAAGAGAATTGACATAAACGAATAGACATGCAAGAATGAACCAAATACAAAAATAATGGTTCCAATAGGTTCGATGTACATAACATTAAATAGGAATAAACTAGACAAGTTACACCCTAAATATGAGATCCAACATAATTAAGGGAATAGGCATAGGTGATTTGGCCCAACTTAATGCCAGTTCTAAGTACAACTTAATAGGTTAATGGGAATAAGCATAAGCCACCACTACGCCATAGATAACCTATCGCAATGAAAACCCATGGTGTTGCTAGCAACAATGTTGCCATTACTATGATGTTTTTTGTCTATTGCAACGCATGCTTCAATGTGTTACCATAGATATCAAAATGTGTTGCAGTAGCCGCATGAATAAAATTAGCAATCCGCGTCAACAATATCCAACGGTCCAGATTAGTGATCCGCATCAATCTAATTTCCTTCACCACAGCAGCGATCTTTTACCCAAATTTTCATTTTCCTGCTGTAAAATAATTCTCGTTGTTTTCACTTGAGAAAATTGACCGACTTTCTTTTCCCTAAATTTTCATTTTACTGCTGAAAAATAATAAAATAATTCTCGTTGTTTTCACTTTTCCACTTTCAACCCTAAATCGTTTGAACCCTAAACTAAAATCCCAATTCTTATCGTAGGGAATCCCAATTCTTGTTGCCCTTCTTCTTCCCTAAATTCTCCTTTTTATAAAAAAAACCTCTTCTTCCTTCTCCTATCATTTTAATTCTCACTACAGCAAAATTCAACGAGGCAACCACTAATTACGTTGTTTGCTACCAAATAAAGATCCGATTTTGCATGAAATTTCTTCGCTGCTGATCTACTTTCATTACTCTAAGGTACTGTAAACGAATTTTTTGATCTCAACTTACCTTTTTCTGATGATCTATAGTGTTGTACTTCGTCAGTCTGTACATTCATTTTTTAGGCTAATCTGTTTTAGGCTTAACATGAAGGTATTCCCTATCCATTTAAGTCTTTTTTTCCTCAAACCTACATCATTAAATATGTTTTTTCACAAAAGTACTTCTTTGGGTTGTGCCCATCATTCCAGCTTGGGAGCACAAGTAGAAATTGTAATCCTTTGGGTGGTAGATTTTGTTGTCCACCATAGTGCCTGGTGGAACATTATCCGGAGAATGGAGGTAGAATGTGGCAATTCTTGTAACACCACACCTCCGCCAGGGTGGCTCTTGCAAGCACTCTGAGTTTGGAGGGGCGTTTGAATCAGGTAAACATGCATAATGATATATCAAGGCAGAACAAGAACATATGTATATATGTAAACAGAGTAAATAACATAGATAAAACAGCGGAAGATTTCAAACCATTTCAAAACAAGTCTGGCACAACATAATGTCAACTTTCCAAATAAACATGTCTAGATAAAAACAACATCAACTGAAAAACTAAAATACATAAGTACTATCCCCAAAATAAGTGATAACCATAGCTAGCTTCATGTCAAACCGTACATGAGCTAAATCCCACAAGCAAGCGATCAGAAATCCAAGCTAAGCTCCAATATTCCCACCCTGAGAACCTGGGGGGGGGGGGGGGGGGAACGGAAGAAAAGAGGCGAAAGAAAACATGTCAGTTAAAAAGACTGAGTAAGCCCTACTACAATCAATGTAAACTAATAAAGTTAACTGACATGAGAAGCAGGGATGAACATAAGGATAACAACATACTAGCATGATGATTAACTAACAAGGTAGATAAAGGTGTCATCGCATAATCAGGTTTAAGGTTTTTGCACCACTGGTGTACTAGCAAGCTAACATGACTTGAATAAACAAGTATTGATCCATTGGCCTAAGCTTTGGCCCAATAACATGATGTGACCCTAATACGAGGTCCAATAACATGAAGTGACCCTAATATGAGGTCCAACCAAACGGTCTAGTCGATCGGCTCCCTATAAGCCTAACTCGTCACGTGTTGGTGTCAATACGGCCCAAACATAATTGTAGTCAGACTGTGCCGGGACTCCCGTCGGGTGTATCAAGCCCTAGGGTGTCAACCCCTGGACACCATAAACATAAGTGCACAGTCTTAGATCTACTGGTACCCATGCTTGACTTCTCCAAATACGTACTACGTGCACGACCATAGTCCGTCCGGAGCTACATCGGCGTACCACTCTGCCGTAGTTTTTGGTCACTTACCTCAAGTCCAGTAATCGTGCCCCCACCCTAGCCTAGTCCCTAGGGTCTTAATGATACAAACTTGGGATTACTGCTGGAGTGGACCCCCATTGCTAGGATTTTCTAGTGGGTTAAGTATGGTTTAACCCTTTTACTAATCATGGATTAACTTGGTTAAGTGTAACGATGGGTTCACGACTTAACCCTGATTAATCTACCAAGCCCAAATTGGTTAAGTATTAAGTGGACCATGACTTAACCCTAATCATGAGGCATTAATTAATTAATGTGCCTTAACCTCTCACATTAGACTTTGTTGCGGTTACTAGTTAAGTCGGTCGGTTCTGGGTAGATTTACACCACAACTTGGTCTAACCTCGGGTTCAAGGTACAACATGACCAACTTCTCACATTGGGTCCTATTGTTTGTAGCAACTAGTTAAGCCGGTCGGTTCCGGGTAGGTTTACGCTACAAACTCAACCCAACCTCGAGTTGGTCACACTTATATTTTCTAAGTGTCATGTCCATCATATTTCCAAAACATATTACAAGTTTTCAAGAATTTGGGCAGACCTAACTTAATAGGTAAATTCCCAATGGGTAGACCTAACTTAATAGGTAAATTCCCAATCTTATGTTTTTATGTCTTTTAAGTTTACCCAACCCCAAATGCAATCCCATCGCTTACATAATCGCAATAGCGCATAAAGGATAGAAAGAGGGAACTTGTCATAAAGATGACAAATGGTGTTGAAGCCACAAGTTTAACATGGTGGCATATGAAATGTACATATGCTCATATACATGCATATTGCATCATTAGGCCTCAAAAGTATGCATAAAACCAAACTTAGCATATAAGTGATACATGGTGATAAATGACATGTAGAAATGGCCATAAGTTCGCATTTAGCCTCACATGCAAGTTATCATAAGAGATATGATAACTTACATGTTGCCAAAAATGCAACCTTTAGCATAAAGCTTGAAGCTTTAAGCTCATAAACCCAAGATAAGCTTGCATAACTTGATAACATGAACAAAATGATCAACCCAAACTTGCATAACATAACTTGCATATCATATGACAAACTTGCATATCAAACTTGCATAACATAACATGATAAACTTGCATATCATAACATGGCAAACTTGCATAACATAACATATCAAACTTGCATAACATGACATGGCAAACTTGCATAGCATAACATGGTAAACTTGCATATCATAACATGGCATACTTGCATAACATAACATGATAAACTTGCATATCATAATGGTCAACCAAACTTGCATCATTCATTTAACTTTAGAGTTTAAATACGAAAGTAGAAAAGGGCTTACAAATTCTTATGAAGACACAAATATATTAATAAATTGAGACAAGCCCTTATGGAATCAAATAAACCCAAAATGAAAGCTCCAAATCAATAAAAACCCTTGCTTTATGATGTAAATATGGAAACTTGACTTGAATGCAAGCTAATGACACTCATACAAGCTTGAAAACACTTGTATGCATGGAAAATCTCTCATAGAAATAACTTAGAATTTTATGAAGAGAGTGGAGGCCATGAGAGGAATGATTTTGCCATAGTTTAGTTGTATGAATGAATAATGATGATTTAGGGTTAGGTTAGGGGCTTATTTATAGAGATTAGGATTAGTTTCAACCTTAGGATTAAACCATAATTCCAATCTCAACCCTTAAAACCGAATCTGGCCCCAAAACCTAACCAAAACCCCAAAATGGTGCACCAGGCAAAACTGCTCGGCTGAACCAAGTCGACACCCAAGTCGACAGCCCTGTCGACTTGGGCCTAAATATGTCGACTGCCCAGTCGACAGGGCTGTCGACATGGGTGGTCCGGCGGGAAATTTCCTGCCTGCGCCCAACTGCCCTAATTTCCAAATTCAAACTTGAATTTGAAATCTGTTTTTTACTTTGAAATTTTTCTGAAAACTTCGCTGGGCCTTACTCGGGTCATACGGACTCCGATTTTCGAAAACTCGGACTCTATTTCGCGTATTTTTCCGAGACGAACGCAATGGCACAGCCCGTTTCCCTTGATTCGGATTTATAAACTAAATTCTGCCTCGATTTATGTAATAACAGGTTATTGAAAATACGGGTTGTTACATTCTCCCCTCCTTAAAAGATTTCGTCCCCGAAATCTTCAAGTTAGGAAGAACGTATCCTACCATCCAACATCCATCTACTCAAAACATCATCCACGAGCAATCATTGTCCTTACAAGATTCTAAATGTTGTATGAACATATGTAAAGTTGTGTGTATATGTACTTATCTAATGCAAATATCATCAATGCAAATTATGTTAGTGAAATGAATCCATATGTATGCAATTCCTAACATAATGTATAACATCTATATGTGTGCACATAACATACATCCATATGCAACATCCATGTGATAACACAAAAATTTTCATCCATGAATAAGCGTAAACACTCATGCATATGCAATATGAGGAGTGTGTGAGCCGATCTAGTGCCTAATGTGTATATTGCATCCACGAGTAACCACTTGCAAACACTTGCAACCACTTGCAAACATCAAGCATAACATGTTTCAAACACATGTTTCATCCAAAGGGTTTCTACCTAAGGTTCTCATGACGAGATTAACACGATAAACTAGATAAACATGGATAGCAAAGAGAAAGATATGCTAACAAAGAAAAGAGATTGAGAGTGTACCCTCAAAAAGGAATGGACAAAGCCCACGCATCTTCTCCTCGGTTTCCCAAGTTGCGTCTTCTTCGGCTTCACCCCATTGAACCTTCACCAACTTGACCTCTCGATTCCTTAGCTTCTTGAAATCCGTCCCCAAGATACGAATCAGAGCTCTCCTCAAGGTAGCCTCTTTCTCCACTTCCACATCTTTCAGAACACTTGGCTCAACAACCTCTGTTGATTCATGTAAACACTTCCGGAGATGCGAGACATGAAAAACATCGTGTACTCCGGCAAGCTTCTCGGGCAACTCCACTCTATAAGCCATCTGCCCGATCCTCTCTATAATAGGGAATGGTCCAACAAACCTCGGTGCTAACTTCCCAACGGCTCCAAATCGGACCACATTCCGCAAAGGAGAAACATTCACGAAAACCATATCCCCAACATCAAACTCCAAATCAGTTCTTCGCTTATCAGCATAGGATTTCTGTCGGTCTTGGGCCGCTTTCATCCGTCTCTGAATCAACTCGACCTTCTCGGATGTATCTCTGATCATATCAGGCCCAAGTATAAGCTCATCTGTAGTCTCCCACCAACATGTAGGCGACTTGCACGACCTCCCATATAAAGCTTCAAATGGTGCCATCCCTATGCTTGCCTGATAACTGTTATTATATGCAAACTCAACAAGAGGAAGATGGTCTTCCCAAGTACCACCAAAATCCAGAATACAAAGCCTCAACAGATCCTCGAGTACCCTATTCACCCTTTCGGTTTGACCGTCCGTCTGTGGGTGATAAGCCGTACTTAGATTCAACCTTGTGCCCATAGCTTCTTGCAAGCTATTCCAGAATTGATTTGTAAAGATTGGGTCACGATAACTGACTATACTAGAAGGGACTCCATGTAGTCTCACAATCTCACGAAGATATACAGACGCTAGCCAAGATGCGGTCCTCTTGCTCTTCACCGGAATGAAATGAGCACTCTTCGTAAGTCTATCCACAATAACCCAAATGCTCGTATTCCCTTTCCTTGACCTTGGTAGCCCATCGATAAAATCCATGGAAATACTCTCCCACTTCCATAGTGGAATGTCTAGAGGATGCAATAGCCCACCGGGCTTCTTCGACTCGGCCTTAACTTGCTGGCAAATGATACATCTAAAGACAAAATCTGCCACATCCTTCTTCATCCCAGGCCAAAAGAAAATGCGCTTCATATCTTTATACATCTTATCTCCGCCCGGATGTATAGTCAACTTAGAGCGATGCGCTTCCTCAAGAACTTTTCTTACTAAATCTTCTACCATTGGAACATATAACCTTCCGTCTCTCCTCAGCCAACCCTTTTCATCAATAGAATATCGAGCGAGATGACTAGACGCCTCTCCTCGAATCAGCTTATCCATAATCTCAACTATCTGAGGGTATTCTCTCCGCGAAGCCCCAACTTGATCAAGAAGGGTAGGTCTGAGTTCCAGAGATGCTAAAGAACCGGTCGTCGACTCAATCGCCAAAAAGAAATCAAAGGTTGCCACATACTCTAAATTCTTCATCTCAACGAATAGAGGACTCGGAGTCAACCTTTTTCTATTCAATGCATCTGCTACCACATTCCCCTTGCCATGGGTATAAGCTATCTCAAAATCGTAAGACGCCAAGAATTCCATCCATCTTTGTTGCCTCAGATTCAGATCCTTCTGAGAAAAGAGATACTTCAATGACTTGTGATCGGTATAAAGCTCAAATCTTTCTCCCAGAAGATAATGGCGCCAAGCCTTAAGTGCATATACTATTGCTGCCAACTCTAAGTCATGAGTGGGATAATTCTTCTCATGCACTTTGAGTTGTCTACCGCCAAAGCATATCACTCTTCTTCTTGCATCAGAACAGCTCCTAACCCCGTGCCACAAGCATCGGTGTATACTGTAAATAACTTCCCTCCATCGGGCAAAGCTAGAACAGGTGCTGATGTGAGAGCTCTCTTGAGCCTCTGAAAAGCAAGCTCGCATTCTATGCTCCAAGAAAAAACTAAATTCTTCTTCGTCAATTTAGTGAGAGGAGCGGAAATCTTCGCGAAGTCCTTCATGAACTTCCGGTAAAAGCCTGCAAGACCTAGAAAACTTCTCACTTCGGTTGCATTCCTTGGAGTCTTCCAATCCTGAACTGCAACTACCTTAGCGGGATCCACCGCTAAGCCTTGCTTAGATACTATATGCCCAAGGAATCTAACTTCCCTTCTCCAAAAGTGACACTTGGAGAACTTGGCCTTCAACTGATGCGCTCTAAGCGTATCCATCACCTCCACGAGATGCCTTGCGGGCTCTTCCTCATCCTTAGAGAAGATCAGAATATCATCTACGAAGACCATGACAAACTTGTTCAAGAACTCCCTGAACACCCTACTCATCAAGTCCACGAAATATGCGGGTGCATTAGTCAAGCCGAACGGCATGACAAGCCATTCGAAGAATCCATCTGGCGTTCTGAACGCAGTCTTGTCTATACTATCTTCAGCTACCCTGAGCTGATGGAATCCAGTAGCAAGATCAACTGAGAGAAAACAGAAGCACCGATAAGCTGGTCAAAGAGATCATCAATCCTCGGTAACGGGTGTCTGTTCTTCTTAGTCAGCTTATTCAACTCTCGATAGTCAACACAAAGTCGGAGAGAACCATCTGCCTTGGTAGCAAATACCACAGGCGCTCCCCATTCAGATATACTTCGTCTAATGAAGTTCTTCTCAAGCAACTCCTTCACTTGCTTACTTAGCTCCCGCCTTTCACGTGGAGCCATGTGCCGAACGGGCAAAGAAACCGGCTTTGCATTATCCACCAGATAAATGCGGAAATCAATCTCTCGCTTAGGGGGCAACCCCCTAACTTCATCGAAAACATCAGGATACTCTCGAACTACTCTCACAGACTGAAGAGTTTCCATTGACGAGTCGAGTGATTCAAGATAGCACAACATGACGGGACCTCTCGGATTACAAGAAATTTCTAGGGTGTTTCCGAGGCGAGTCACGAGCCTCACAACCCTATGCTCACAATCAAGGATGGCTCCATATCTGGACAACCAATCCATGCCCAATATCAATCCGTATCCCCTAAAACCAAGAACATAAGCACTGCACAAGAACTCTACACTCAGTATAGAGATCCTCAAATCCCCACATATCATAGACAGATGGGCGGAACCCCCAATAGGATTTGAGACACAGACGGGATCATCTACCAAGCTAGTACTAAGGTGCAAACTATCAACAAGATCAGATGAGATAAAGTTATGCGATGCACCAGAATCAAACAAGGTACGAACTGGAAAATCAGAAATATATACAAGGCTCTCAACAGAAATACTACCTCGATCGTGAACTGGAGCGGCATTGAGAGCATGAACTTGCCCTCCTGAAGGTCCAGCACGCTGAGTCTGACCCTGGCCTTGCCCTTGCTTCTTCGGGCAATCCTTACTGAAATGTCCAGTCTCACCGCAGAAAAAGCATTCACCATTCTTACTTTTCCTCTTCTTACAATCCTTAATAAGATGCCCAACTGAACCGCAATAATGGCACTTCCCCTTGTTGTTCTTGCCCTTGTTGTTGTTTCCCTTGTTGCCTTGACTCTTGTTCTTGTTCTTGTTCTGATTGCCTTGACTGCTCTGACCACTTGGATTACCCTGATTTCCTTTCCACTGGGAATCAGTCTTCTTGGCTTGAGTATCATTCACCTTGATCTCTTTCTTGACATCTCCCTGAAGTAACGCCATATCAACCAGGCTCTCAAACATGGCCCCATGGGGAATATGTGACATAGCCAATCCCTGCAACGGCTCATTCAATCCTCTAGCAAAACGAAGAGCCTTCTTCTGAGGAGTATTCACCATATCCAAGCCAAAACGAGCTAACTGATTGAACTTGTTCACATATTCTTTGACAGACATATCTCCTTGTTTCAGAGTTATGAACCTCTCTATTTGCAGATTCTCCTCAGCAGAAGATAGAAACTTAAGAACGAACCTTGCCCTGAAATCGGCCCAAGTCTCAACAGACCTAGTACCATTGGTGACTTCCCACCAATAAGCGGCTTCATCCTTCATAAGCCAAACTGCCAACAAGATCTTCCTCTGATCGTCTAACCCAAAGATAGCAAATAAATCCTCGGTCTCTTTCAACCAATTTCTGGCCTCTACAAAAGTCTCAGTGCCTTGAAAGTTCTTGCCACCCATTGCTTTGAAATCTTTGCAAGTCTTTGCGAAGTCAGCTTGAGGATGCTGAGGCGGAGGAGGAAGAGGAACCTCAGCGACAGGAGGAGGAGGAACATTAACTACCGGAGGAGGAGGAGGAGGAACATTAACTACCGGAGGAGGAGGAGGAGGAACGTCTGCGGGGCCGGCTTCGGTCGCCCTAGCCTCCAAAAGTCTCCTATACCAAACAGGTACGTGTACTCCCTCCGGAATAGCAAAGTTATCGGCCATACTGAAAACGAAGAAAAAGACAGATTCAGAATAGAGAGAAACGAAGGAATTTTGCTAATGGCTTTTTGGGGAATAGCCTTTAAAATAAACTAGACTTATCTTTGGAAAATTCTTTATACTTGGTTTTGAAAATAGTTTTCCAAAAGTTTCAAAAACCTTTTTGTTCCTTCTCGTAAACCATATGCTCTGATACCAAATGTAACACCCCACCTCCGCCAGGGAGGCTCTTGCAAGCACTCTGACTTTGGAGGGGCGTTTGAATCAGGTAAACATGCATAATGATATATCAAGGAAGAACAAGAACATATGTATATATGTAAACAGAGTAAATAACATAGATAAAACAGCGGAAGATTTCAAAACAAGTCTAGTACAACATAATGTCAACTTTCCAAATAAACAAGTCTAGATAAAAACAACATCAACTGAAAAACTGAAATACATAAGTACTATCCCCAAAATAAGTGATAACCATAGCTAGCTTCATGTCAAACCGTACATGAGCTAAATACCACAAGCAAGCGATCAGAAATCCAAGCTAAGCTCCAATATTCCCACCCTGAGAACCTGGGGGGGGGGGGAACGGAAGAAAAGAGGCGAAAGAAAACAGGTCAGTCAAAAAGACTGAGTAAGCCCTACTACAATCAATGTAAACTGATAAAGTTAACTGACATAAGAAGCAGGGATGAACATAAGGATAACAACATACTAGCATGATGATTAACTAACAAGGTAGATAAAGGTGTCATCGCATAATCAGGTTTAAGGTTTTTGCACCACAGGTGTACTAGCAAGCTAACTTGACTTGAATAAACAAGTATTGATCCATTGGCCCAAGCTTTGGCCCAATAACATGAAGTGACCCTAATACGAGGTCCAATAACATGAAGTGACCCTAAAACGAGGTCCAACCAAACGGTCTAGTCGATCGGCTCCCTATAAGCCTAACTCGTCACGTGTTGGTGTCAATACGGCCCAAACATAATTGTAGTCAGACTGTGCCGGGTCTCCCGTCGGGTGTATCAAGCCCTAGGGTGTCAACCCCTGGACACCATAAACATAAGTGCACAGTCTTAGATCTACTGGTACCCATGCTTGACCTCTCCAAATACGGACTACGTGCACGACCATAGTCCGTCCGGAACTACATCGGCGTACCACTCTGCCGTCGTTTTTGGTCACTTACCTCAAGTCCAGTAATCGTGCCCCCACCCTAGCCTAGTCCCTAGGTTCTTAATGATACAAAATTGGGATTACTGCTGGAGTGGACCCCCATTGCCAGGATTTTCTAGTGGGTTAAGTACGGTTTAACCCTTTTACTAATCATGGATTAACTTGGTTAAGTGTAACGATGGGTTCACGACTTAACCCTGATTAATCTACCAAGCCCAAATTGGTTAAGTATTAAGTGGACCATGACTTAACCCTAATCATGAGGCATTAATTAATTAATGTGCTTTAACCTCTCACATTAGACTTTGTTGCGGTTACTAGTTAAGCCGGTCGGTTCCGGGTAGCTTTACACCACAACTTGGTCTAACCTCGGGTTCAAGGTACAACATGACCAACTTCTCACATTGGGTCCTATTGTTTGTAGCAACTAGTTAAGCCGGTCGGTTCCGGGTAGGTTTACGCTACAAACTCAACCCAACCTCGAGTTGGTCACACTTATATTTTCTAAGTGTCATGTCCATCATGTTTCCAAAACATATTACAAGTTTTCAAGAATTTTGGTAGGCCTAACTTAATAGGTAAATTCCCAATGGGTAGACCTAACTTAATAGGTAAATTCCCAATCTTATGTTTTTATCTCTTTTAAGTTTACCCAACCCCAAACGCAATCCCATCGCTTACATAATCGCAATAGCGCATAAAGGATAGAAAGAGGGAACTTGGCATAAAGATGACAAATGGTGTTGAAGCCACAAGTTTAACATGGTGGCATATGAAATGTACATATGTTCATATACTTGCATATTGCATCATTAGGCCTCAAAAGTATGCATAAAACCAAACTTAGCATATAAGTGATACATGGTGATAAATGACATGTAGAAATGGCCATAAGTTTGCATTTAGCCTCACATGCAAGTTATCATAAGAGATATGATAACTTACATGTTGCCAAAAATGCAACCTTTAGCATAAAGCTTGAAGCTTTAAGCTCATAAACCCAAGATAAGCTTGCATAACATGATAACATGAACAAAATGATCAACCCAAACTTGCATAACATAACTTGCATATCATATGACAAACTTGCATATCAAACTTGCATAACATAACATGATAAACTTGCATATCATAACATGGCAAACTTGCATAACATAACATATTAAACTTGCATAACATGACATGGCAAACTTGCATAGCATAACATGGTAAACTTGCATATCATAACATGGCATACTTGCATAGCATAACATGATAAACTTGCATATCATAATGGTCAACCAAACTTGCATCATTCATTTAACTTTAGAGTTTAAATATGAAAGTAGAAAAGGGCTTACAAATTCTTATGAAGACACAAATATATTAATAAATTGAGACAAGCCCTTATGGAATCAAATAAACCCAATATGAAAGCTCCAAATCAATAAAAACCCTTGCTTTATGATGTAAATATGGAAACTTGACTTGAATGCAAGCTAATGACACTCATACAAGCTTGAAAACACTTGTATGCGTGGAAAATCTCTCATAGAAATAACTTAGAATTTTATGAAGAGAGTGGAGGGCATGAGAGGAATGATTTTGCCATAGTTTAGTTGTATTAACGAATAATGATGATTTAGGGTTAGGTTAGGGGCTTATTTATAGAGATTAGGATTAGTTTCAACCTTAGGATTAAACCTCAATTCCAATCTCAGCCCTTAAAACCGAATCTGGCCCCAAAACCTAACCAAAACCCCAAAATGGTGCACCAGGCAAAACTGCTCGGCTGAACCAAGTCGACACCCAAGTCGACAGCCCTGTCGACTTGGGCCTAACCATGTCGACTGCCCAGTCGACAGGGCTGTCGACATGGGTGGTCTGGCGGGAAATTTCCTGCCTGCGCCCAACTGCCCTAATTTCCAAATTCAAACTTGAATTTGAAATCTGTTTTTTACTTTGAAATTTTTCTGAAAACTTCGTTGGGCCTTAATAGGGTCATACAGACTCCGATTTTCGAAAACTCGGACTCTATTTCGCGTATTTTTCCGAGACGAACGCAATGGCACAGCCCGTTTCCCTTGATTCAGATTAATAAATTAAATTCTGCCTCGATTTATGTTATAACAGGTTATTGAAAATACGGGTTGTTACAATTTTTGTGAGTACAAATGTTCTCTGGATAATGTTCCATTAGGAAGTATGTGACAATGCCAAATTCAGAGAAGCACTTTCGCTTCCAAGTCCCTTAATCATTACTCTTTAAAGCCTTGTTTTGATCAGATCAAAATCATAATCACTGCTCTTTAAAGCCGAGCTTAACACCCTTATTCTTTTTTTGGGGTTTCAACCTCTAGTACTCAACCAGTGAGATCTCCTTCGATGCAGTAAGTGTGTGTTTATTTATCCTTGTTAGATGTCATATAGTATACACTGCATTTATCATATCCACATTTATGAAAATTTCAGGATTTTAATTGATGTTTCATCCAATAGTTTATGTTTATTTGATATAAATATTATGGAATCTTTGTTGGTACTTATAAGAGTACACATTGTCACAAATTTGTTTTATGTTGATTTTTGGAGATAAAAACTCATGAAGAATGTCCGCTAATAGATTTTGGAAGGAAAACCATGACTTAAGTCTCGGACTGCGGACATCACTGAATATTGCATGATGCGGCCATCAATTTCTACTTCAAATTCGTCAACAGCGGCTGCGAGAAAGAACTGCCACTACAATATCCCAATGAAGTTGAGGACTGTGAAGGTGGGTTCGAATGCGGGGAAAAAGTTTTTTGGTTGATCCATGTGGCCGGTACGTATAAATTAGGTTTTTTTTGGTTGCTCCATGTCGATTATCATATCTTTCACTGGTGTTTTACTCGAGAATTAAATGTATGTACAGATTGGCAATTGCGGGTATTTTATGTGGTATGGCAAAGTGTATGAAATCAACAACAATTCTGAATTGGATGATACTAGTGTTAAATTGATGAAAAAAGAAAAGGCTATATTGCAATTGCTCGTGGAAAAGAAGATATTTGAAGAAAAGCTGCTGAAGCAAAAGCAAAAGAGGGCAAAAGCCGATGAATTTGTGGTAGATTTGAAGGAAGAGTTGGCCCTAATGCGCATTGAATGTGGAAAACATGAGACAGGAGATAAATTCTTTGCAAAAGCTTTAGCATTGTCTTCGATCATGTTCGGAGTTCTTTTGTGTGTTGTTATGGCAATGTAGAGCAGTGAAGTAACATGAAATAGCATGCATGGGCAGTTTTTAGGTATAATTTTAAGTTTTGCCACATTGTAGATTAGTGATAATTTTTTCCACATTGCAGATCAGTATACACTTGTATACACATTGTTTAGATCAGTATACACTTGTATACACATTGTTTAGACCAGTTATTTCACTCAGTTATATTTAGATCAGTACACTTGTATCCACATTGTGCCTCTGTTATGTAACTCAGTTATGTAAATGAAATGCAAATGCAAATGAAACTCAGCTATGTTTAGATCAGTATACACTTGTATACACATTGTTTAGATCAGTTATGTAACTCACACATTGTTTAGATCAGTACAGTTTTATACACATTGTTTAGATCAGTATACTATGTTATACTGATGCAAATGGAATTCAGTTATGAAACTCAGTTTGTGCTGAAAGGAAACTCAGTTATACTATGACCATAGTTTGTACTTAAATGCAGTTGAGGCATGCATACGTCTTATTTTGTGCGGAAATGCAACTTATGTATGAAGGTGAAGGAGGCAGGGATGAGGATTTTCAAGAACTTGTCAATGAAGGCACTAGAGGTACGCGATGCAGTAGAGGCATTGAACGCATTGAAGGCTTGCGCTATATTTTGAAACTGTTTTAGTTTTATGTAAACATGAATTTAGGACTTGCTGTATTTGTTTTTGAAATGCTTGTAAAATTAAATTTAGTGGCTACATTTTGTTATTTTGTAGTTGACTACGTACTACTTGTGTTCGCTGATTAATTTGAAATAAAAAGTTCTTTGTTAATTTCAGTTTGATGTTATGTCGCCATATGTATGATATAATGTTGTATTATGTGATGTTAAATGTTGCCATAGCTATGATATAGTGTTGCCATTGGGTGGTAAAATTGTTGTCATAGATTTATGCATGTGGGCCCCACAACTGGATTTCGTGGACCCGGGCTATAGATTTTCATGGCGATTCCGTAAACACGGGTTACGGATTATAATGGATCCCACATTTTTGTAAATTTAGTACAAGCGGCAACAACTGTGTTGATGTTGCCTTAGGATCGAAAATGTGTTGCCTTTGACTCTAAGGCAACGCGGCAAAAGGCAACCCCAAAAAAGTGTTGCCACAGATCAGTTTTGGCCTGCAGCAACACTATTTGGCACCTACTGCATCATTACTCTGGGGTTGGCATAGGCCATCTATGGCGTAGTGCACTAACTACAATAGCTATAGGCAATTAACCACAATAGTCATGTACGACTAACCACGATAGTTTCTCAATCATAGCCGTAGGTAGTAGTCTCATGGTCACGAATCACAGGGAATAGTCCCAAAATTATGAATCATAGTCATAGTCATAGGCAACAGTCTTATATTCATAGTCATAGGCATAGTCTTATGTTCATAGTCATAGGCATAGGCATAGTCTCCTTGGTAATTAGTCATAATAGTCCTGAATCAGGTCTAAAGGCAAGTACAAACACAAATTCAAATGAAAGGATCCGACATATTCTCTTATCCATTTGATTTCATGTCATAAATAGATCTAGGTGTTCAAACCTAAAAAGTAACTGACTTACATTGATCGGTTTTATAAAAGGATAATAAGATAGCATTGTGGTGATTTGTTATGATTCGCGTGACGTTGCTCGAAGCCGTTGACCTAGCCTCTGCTTCCCTTCTTGAAGCTTTAACTTGATTTGAATCTCCAATTTGAAGAAGAACTATAACTTGTTTTAGTGGAGAATAAGATTTATTTTAATGGTGGAGGCTTTGAATAGAGAGAAACAACAAGTAGACGGCTCAAAGAATTTGTGTGGAGAAACCTTAGGTCTAAGCATTCTTTTATAGGTCCAGAGAGTCTTTTAGAGCCATTAGATCATCATAGAATCAATCCAGGCCATCTTGACAAGATAGAGTTATCCCAGTGACTCAGCAATAGGTCAGGAATGACTCAACAATGACTCACCATTTGTATTAATAACTTTCTACTTTAATGTTAATGTACCAAATGTACATCTTTTCTTTTCTTATTATTTATTGTCAATCAACCGAACATAAATACCTACTTAATATATATATTTTCCCTTTACTGTAAACATTAACTACCCATATATAAAAATTTATTTATATAAGAATAAATCTTTCTAATTTTTAATTTGTCATAAATCCAATTAGGGAAGGCCACGTAAAAAAACAATCCTTGAAACCAATAATGCGCAACATACGCCACATGATGCGTACACGTCATATATATATATATATATATATATATATATATATATATATATATATATATATGGACGTATATATGTATATATATATTATATATATTTAGTTTTATCTATCTTCCCAATTAACCATTTTCACACTAAACCACTTTTTGAACTGCGTTCACACTAAGACACTTTTAAGCCATTCCCCTAAAACAAAAACATGGCACTGGCGGGGATCGAACTCTGTACCTCGAGTATGCAAGTCACATGTTCTAACCAGATGAGCTACTAAGTCTTTTGTTTATAAACCTTAGAACAATGCTAAACATTATTCTTTTCTCATTCCTCTTTTTTCATGTTTGCTGCAATATTTAATTTAAAGATATCTCCTTCATATGGAGTCTGATTTTCGCAAACTCGAACTCTATCTCAAGCAGAATTCCGAGACGATCAGTGGTTTAATTTGTTGAATCGTTTGTTTTAAGGGTATCAATTAGATCGAATTTTCCTAATAGTGGTATCAGAGCCTAGGGTTTGCAAAATCAGTAATTTTGAAACTGTGATTTAGGTTTATGTGTGTTTAATTATTAGATAATCAAAATTATAATATCCTGAATTAAGATTTATCGACAAATTCGATTTAAAAGTGAAATTGTTTCACTGCGAATTAAAACTATATTTTAATTCAAGCTGTAAAATGGTTTTACCATAAACTAAGTTTTATATTAAGTATAAGACTCAGAAATGGATTTTGTTAGTTAAATATGAATCTTATTTGAGTTTTAAAATTTGTATTCGATACTTCAATAAAATTGTTCACTGCAGTCAAATTAAGATATGTGATACAAAATTATAAAAGGGGATTTATTCTTAGTACTGATAATTGATTCAGTATTAGATTGATGTTTTGAATCTATGTTACTTGATAACATAGTAATGTGATATATATATATATATATATATATATATATATATATATAATTGGATTGGTGTAAATGTAAAAGTTTGATTTTGAAATGAAACTTGTTTCATTTGAGTATGAATCAATATCTGTATTTATTCTATTTATTGAACTCTGAATGATTAAAAATTACGGATGAAGATTTAACATTGAAATAAAATTGTTTTATGGAAATGCGAATTAATATCAGATATTAATTTTTTTGAATCACACTGAATTTGACAATCAGATCTTGGAATTATGAATTTGTCTAAAGCAGGGTATCCATATACCGATGAACAATGATAACCTTATTATCAAAGTGTTTGATTAATAAGCTTTCTTGGTCTGTTTTCACACACATATATTCTCATGATTAAAATTGGTTTTTCTGATTAATGAATCAGTAATCTATATTTCTGTGTAATTGATTTACTAACATCAATATTATGAAATTTGTTTACACATTTTTCCTTATGGTAATGATCATAATACTGAAATTTTAGTGTTTTGTATTATGATGTGTTAGACACACTTATATGATTCACTAAAAGACATAAAACATAGCTTTGATCTGACTTGAAACGTATCATCCAAATAGAGATTTGTTAAGACAAATTTTAGATTTGATCTTGATATTTGGAAATGAAAACAAAACCAGTTTGTTTTTGGGCATTATGATCCTAACTATGTTAAATATATATTTTGATCATAAGAGATAAATAACTGGTAACAGATTTGAATGAATAAAAGGTTCATAATCAAATATTTTGACTTTGCAATATCATGATATTGATCATGAATACTTAGTGTACCACAGTGATAATTGCATATGTGACATAAGATCAGGTAATAAATTCAGAATAGAGATATTTGCTTAGTTGATATTTCTAATTGATGAACCTTGTAATCAGGTAGTATAATCAAAATCTAGTTTTGAATTTTTTTTTCCAGGCAAACCACATCCTTTTAAAACAGATTTAATGATACATTTTAAAACTGTTAATTTATATATTTACATTATATATGGATCTAATGTATTTTATATGAACAGACCAATTTGATTGGATCTGTGTAGTTGTATGAATATTGACATTTGTACATACAGCCTTGTAACATCTTTTGATTGTCAAACATATTATATTTATGCCATTTTTTTTGGATGTGTATTGTGTATATACATATATGGGTGCACATACAAATGAATATGTATCACTGGATCTAGATCTGTTTTTGAAATAGATTCAAAACAGATTACTTGAATCTGTTGTATAGTGATACGATATATATATACATACATATATATATATATATATATATATATATATATCAACAAATGTTGGTTGAATAATACAAACCTGATTTGTTAATTCCTCTTACATGTACAATCATCATGATGGTTTCAACGGTGTATTAGATACTAGTACAGATCATAGTTTTATACATTGGGATTGTCCCAATGATTAAAAACCATACGCAAGGTATTAACTTTTACTCTGCTTCAATTTCATTGGCAGTTTCATTTTGATTTTAGATTTTAAAATGATAGGCATATAATTATGTAAGCAGTAGCAAATATGATTTACCAACTGCATATGTATACATATACATATGGAAGTCTATGTTAAATTGTAATCAAAACAGTTTAAATTATGTGATAGCTTTGATTTTGGAATCAAAAACCCCAATTATGATTGAATTTGACACTTAAGATCTATGTATTCTCAGGTGCAAACTTGATATAGATGGAACAATTTTGACTTGTTTTAGATGTCAAATTTTGGGTGTCTAATTATTGGTCATTACTGTGCTTCTTTAACATATTTACATCGGTAACTGAATTATATATATATAACTGTTAGATAGAGAATGAAACAGGCTAATGAGTTAACTCGGTATTAATATTATTTTTGGTTCCTTTTGTTTAAACTTAAAGCAATTTGTAGTTTAAACTTACCTCATGGAAAATTACTTCTACTGTTACTCTTTGTTTTCTTAACTTAAACATATACATGTTTGATTGACAAAAGGTGCACAGCTAAAGTTATATGTTTCACATTTATACATATTAAATGGAGATCTACTGATGCATATGAGTTATTATATATATGCTAAACATACTTTTGATGTATGTGTGAATCACTATATATACATATGTAAATGATGCATATTTAGATATAAATACATTTGATGTATTTAACTTCTTCTACAACCCTATGAATTAAAAACTGTTTTAACAGGGTTATTGTGCTGATTGCTGAAATTGTTCAGTGGGAGGATAACTCCATAAAAACAGAGATTACCAATTGCTAAAAGTTGCAAATCCGCATTTGTATATTTAGTGATGACCCAGTATGTATTCGGTAGCTGCTAAAATCACAAATATGTATTTGTGTTCTCAAAGATGATTTAATGTATGTAAATATTTAAACCATTAGCATATGATGTATTTGTTTATAACTATATGTTCAAGCAAATTTTGTATGGTAAGAAGCATATAGTGTAAACTGTTATAATTATTTGTGAGATCCATTGATGCATGTAATGTTTACTTTTGTTTACATGTACTGTACATAGTGTCTGAATAGTGCTGTTTAACCTTTTGTTTATGTACCTAGAAGTGTATTTCCATTTTAAATATGTGATATATACACATGCAATATTGATACATGTGTTACAATCGTGTTATTCTGTATGATCACAGATTAAACTGAGCCTATTAATGGGTCCACATATTTATACCTACATATATAATTTTGAATTTTATAATGGGCTCAGTCAACATCTTTTGTTCATAACCGAGCCTTAAGCTGTTTTGGCCTATATGATATATGTATATAGAAATGGCATTGTTTACTTGAAATTTTATATTAAATTTATGTGTTTTAAATTTCTTATAGTCCAGGTATACGCTTTAGTTAACCATTTCCTTTTATTTGAAATGTTCGAAAAAAATAAATTTGGTTCTTATATAACATTGAATTTAAATATATATATGTGTGTTTCACATATTTTATTTAAATCAAACTTATATATTATGAATATAAAATACTTATATATTGATATGTGTAAATAACTATAATACTGTATTCCACTACGAATTATAAATTCCCTTTAAAGCAAATAATTTTGTTATATTAAGTCATGGTGACGTCTTCAAATAATATACTCATCACTATCCAAAATCACTGGTTGTAACTAACGCCAAAGCGTTGTGCACCTTTTATTTTGGTTATATGCGATGGAGTAAAATGTGGTGCTCAAATCTATTATTGGGTCAGACTTAACTAGGCTGCATAATACGATTATGGCCTTAGAGACAACAGCATGAATTATTCTATATTTTGAGCAAATGAATAATACTGAACTAAATGTTCATCATGCGATCCAAGAATTATATATCATATAATTGACATAAGATGTCTACCTAAAAGGTTGTGTTTTGAGATCAGCCAAAGCAGGGTCAAGGCATGACTAGATATGGATCTTTGAACACCATTATATGTATATAATGATATATATATATATACATATATATAAACAGAGGGATGTTAATTCGAGTAGGAGCGTATTTTCGTTTAAATTATATATTTATGTTAATATAAATTTTGATTGCCAAAATTTTGTATTAAATAAATATTATAGAATCAGTTATTATTTTATTATCTAATATAGATATTAAATAATAAATAACTCCGATAATTTAAATTAATCCTTAAGAAGGATAAAATGAATTAAATCAAATTTCTTGGTTAACATTGAAATTTGAGGATTGTCCTCAAACAAACTAAACGCAGTTGTTTTGCAAATACCAAAGATCTATAATAAAAGGTTGAAGTGTGACTTCAACTGAATAAGATGTAAATGTTATAGTAATCTACTTATACATTTCTAGTATTAGAGACTAGATATGAATAACATAAATGTATGTAAATTTACAGAAATTGCAAAATAAGTAGAAATCTGATAAAATAACAAGTGGACTTACGATTGGATATGAGGCAAATGTTGTTGGACTATCCATAGGAAGTTGATTCTTGTTGTATATACTAGCTTAATTAATTATATAAAATAATTTTTATTATGATATTCCACTTAAAATAAATGTTATAATAGATCTTGTTTAGACATGTTTGAATTTCATTTATAATAAAAGAACAATTGTTATTCATTTTATTTAAAATGAAATATCTATGGAATTTCACAAATAGTTAATGATCTTTATAAATCCTTAACTATGGTGTACTTGACATAAATGCAGAGTGGTTTAAATTTAATGATTTAAATTCGGCATACCTGTAGCATTACCAGTTAGCCCGTATAAATAAGAGAGTGTATCAAAACTCCATAATGATGGAATTTTGAGATCATTTGATTTTGAATTAAATGAAGAATGCAAATATTGTTTATTAGGAAAAATAACTGAATCACCTTTCCCTTGACACAGTGAATGCGTGATAAGTATTGGGTCTCATACATAATGATGTATATGGAGCAATGAATACACAAACTGGAGGCAGGTTTTATTACTTCGTTATATTTACTGATAATATCATATATGTATATCTTATGAAATACATATCAGAATCCTTTGAAAAGTTCAAAGAATTCAAAGTGAAGTTAGAAACAAATTTTAATAGAAATTAAATACTTTTCAAACAGTTCGAAAGAGAATATTTAAGCCAATAAATTTTATGAATATCCGAATGAGTTTGAAATTGTTTGACAACTCGGTCCACCTAGAACATTATATTGAAATGGTGTGTCTGGCAAGAAAAATCGCACCTTATAAGATATAGTACGATCAATGATAAGTCATATAGATCTTCCAATAAATTAAATTTTGAACAACTGCAATTTAATCCTACTCAAACGATTATGAAGATGCGATATAAGATATAAACTAGAAAATGTTTCGGTGTGTCTATTATGAAGATTTGGGATGTGAAGCGTTTACTAAACGTCTTGCCTTTGATAAGATCAAATCCAAATCTAATAATTATTTTGTGGATTATCCAAAAGGATATTATTTCTATAAATCCTTAGAGAATAGAGGTTTATTGCTCGAATTGGCATCCTTTCAAATGGAACCAGTCTTTAAGATACCGATAAGAATGAAATAGAATTCGAAATGTCTCAAGAACCACAAAATACCATTGAATGTTATGGAGACAAGAAATGGAGTGGGAGTGACACAATAATTTTAATGTTATTAGATAACACATTAATTATTGTAAATAATTTTAGTTTTAAAACAAGAAATAAATACTAATTCTAAGAATGAAAATATTTGGATTAAGAAGTTCATGATTGAACTTAATTCATTGTTGATCGAATGTTATAATTACGATAACAATATGGCTGTTGCTCAGGCCTAAAACATTAAACTCATCATCAATCCAAACATATATTTTAAGAAATATAATTCTTATGTGAAGTTGTTCACAGAAGAAATACACATACTGCAAAGTTACAAAAGTTGTAATGTTGCAGACCTGCTGAATTAAACTCTATCGCAACAGAAGTTTAATAGTCACACTAGTTTCATAAGTATACGATACATAAATGATTGACTCTAGTGCAAGTGGGAGATTGTTAGAGTTTGTGCCCAAGAGGCAATTCATTTGATGAGATTGATAACACTGTTGATGTTATTATTTTATTTGGAATAAAATATTATTCTATTATATTATATTTACTGCGTAATATAAATAATAATATAATAGAAGTCCTTAAAATAATAATACGGAATTATATAGTTCGAGTAAGACTGAACTTGAGATTATATAATGTGATAAGTATTATAATTCTGAAATGTCCCTAGTCGAGTTTTATTGTTTATATAGGACAACAATCGCTTGGAGCAAAACTAGAGATTTAACTATCGCTTGGAGCAAAATTGGTGATACTCCATTCTCGATCCTTTCAATCTAATTAAAGATTCATTAAAACTCCACTTAGTTTTAATCTTTAACTGGGTTAAAGAACCAATGTCATTTAAAACACGGTTCATGATAAACCCAAATCACATTCCATTCTATCAGTCTCTAACTGTAAATTAGTAAGAGAACAGTTCCCTAAATATTAACCCTGAAGGTCGAAACCAACATCATATCAATATCCAAGAAACCATTCAACTTAACTGATCCCCAGTTAGTTCCTAATTTTCTTAACTCCATTTGGGTTGAAGAACAGTATTATCAAAGATACTGTTCACGAAAAATCCAAAATCTCATTTGATATTAAGTATAAGGCTCTGAATAGAAAATATATCGGCTTATATTCAATATCAAATCCTGAAACCAACAAATATCGTATTGGAAATAATAATATAAATATATCTTTCAAATTTCCATAACAATATCTGTATAATCACAAAATCCAATATCGAACTATTCCGAAGATGATTTCGATTCAAATCCATTCCAATTCATATATTGGAAATTTCTTGTTATTTTAAAACCATTTCAAATCTAGTTCAAAACTATTTCCTTTCGATAAAAATATATTTTTACCTTTTAAAATAGGGAATTTTTCATCCCAATTCTATCTAAATCATTTATTATGACTTTACACAAATTATTAATATTTTTAATAATTTTATCAAGGCCCGTACAGTCGATTTCCAATAACGGTCGTCGAACTGCACTTACAGCGACCATTTCTAAATTTGATTTGGACGTATCTCCAAATCCAACCATTAGATTTCAAATTTCTAGTATTCGGGAAAGCTCTTTTCGATACGAACCCAACGGTTCTGGTTTCAGGAGAATCCGACCGTCGGATCACCCGTAACGTCAATTCGAAGTCAATAGTCGAAATTCGCGAACTATCGCGGCGCGGCGCGTTATATTCAAGCCATTAATATATATAATACATATATTATATATATTTCATCGATTTCAATTCAAAAACATATTTTATAAATCGTTTTAAATTCGTTTTCAAAATGGTTTCAACTTCATATTCAATTTTAAATCAAAATTGAATATTCCATATCATTAACATATAAATGATGATATTTTCAAAACGTTATATTTTGAAATCACTTCTTTTTCGATATTCGAATAAAATCGATATAAATATCGTTCGCGTCAAAATGGCGCAAATATAATCAACACGGCTTTATATATTTCAATAACTTCGTTATTCTATTCAACAAATGAATATTTTATTCAACACATGAATATATATTTTATTTCAACACGTGAATATGTATTTTATTTCAACACATGAATATATATTTTATTTCAACATATGAATATATATTTTATCTAAACACATGAATATATATTTTATTTCAACATATGGATATATATTTTATTTCAACACACGAATATATATTTTATTTCAACAAATGAATATATATTATAAAATATTCTTTATTTTCTAAATTGGAATGTGGCCCAATCAATTACTAATATGGATTCCATACAAAACATGTATATAACAGCAACGATAAATAATCAACCATCATCCAAAGTGCACAACACAGCTGTTTGTCAACCTATCAATCGACATACAACTAATTATTCGGACTAGTGTACGTCGAATATCATCCCAATACCCGTGTGGGGTTTCACATCAATAAACACAGATTCTATTTGTGCAGTTGGGCGACGTGTAAAATTTATCGTCCTAATCCATATCAGTCAAATCCGTGTACATAAACAAATCGTTCGATTTGAAAATAAATATTCATTTTCTCCACACACACGTTAAAAATTATATTTTTAACGAAAAAATATTTTCTTTCAACACATGAATTTCTATTCAGCTTATTTATTCAATAAAATGATATTTTTATTTTTCTAACTTATTTTAGAAAATTTCGACGGCATAACGGCATGATACTAGAAACGGGACAAGGCCTAGCCTTATCCCCAGTCTAATAATGGCCCACGCCATACACATACCAATCTAATCGATTTGATTTCACCCAAACAATCAAATTCAAACAAATTATCTAACCAACTATACAACCAAACAAACAAGTCCATGGTCTGTGGATGATGGTGTCGGGTGCTACTAAGCACCGTCTGCATCCGAGTATATATTTTAACTAGAAAAGAAATTTTAAAGTGAGAAGTTCTCACCGAGGGTTCCACTCCTCCATTCTTTATTTCTGAACGGTTCGGATTTCTGTTTCGCTTCCAGTCAGTTCCATCGCAATATATTTCACTCTGTTCATAATAAAAATCACATTTTTATTATTTATTTTTATATATAAGAAATCATATTTTTATTCTCTACATCATATAAAAATTATATTTTTATTCACTTTTATATAGATAAAAATCATATTTTTATCTCTCTTTCTAGATAACAAAAATCATATCTTTACTTCACTTTCAAGACGATAAAAATCGAATCTTTACTTTGTTTTCAAGATGATAAAAATAAAATCTTTACTTTGTTTTCAAGACGATAAAAATCAAATCTTTACTTTGTTTTCAAGACAATAAAAATCAAACCTTTACTTTGTTTTCAAGACAATAAAGATCAAATCTTTACTTTGTTTTCATATAACCTTTTCTATTATATATACATGTAAAACTTTAATCTTGTTGACGCCGCTATACATATAAAAATCTCGCTCCATTTGTTAAAAATCGGTTTTAAATAATTTAAAGAAAACTCTCTTATAATAGAAATGAAATTAAATTAAAACTGATTTAGTAAAATAAAAATCACCTTCATTTTAGGTTTCTGCGAAGGGGGTTGCTACTGTTTGCCGGAGGTGGTCGGTGTTGTGCTTGCTAGTGGACGGAGGTGCCTCTTTGGTCGGCGGCGGGCCCTATGTGGTGACTGCTGGAGGCTTCAGCGGGTTTGGAGGGGGGTTCAGGGTTTATGTGGAAGGGGAGGAGGATGGAGGCTAGGGGAAGGATCGGTAGTGACTGACGCAGCCCGGGGGAGGCGGGGCTGGGCACGGCGTGGGGCCAGGCGGCGTGTTTGACGAGATCTAAGGGTGCGACGGGGGGTAAGCCGGTGATATAGGGGAAAGGGCTTGGCCCATTTCTATTTAATTATTATTTTTAATACTCTAAAAGCAACTTTTTATTTCGACCTCCAAATTGAACCCACCGACTATCGTCACTAGCTAATTACCCCCATTCCGTACCCAATGGGATATGTACCGCAAGCCAATTCAGTTGTTTCGATCAGTTTTCGTCAAAATCAAAATATAACTCTATACATTGAATTTGAACGCACATTTCAATTTACCGGAGCCACATACAGTCCCTAAAAATTCCCGAAAAATTATTTCTAGCTTCGTATTAACGATACGGTCCTAACAAAACTAATTTCGTCGAATTCTGAGACCGTTTGAAAAGTGGTCATTTTCTGGTCGACCCAAATTGACTGAAACTGTTAAAACACGTTTAACTTCGCCACGCTAACATATTGATTCAGAAAATTATGAATTTTGAAACCTAGTGATAATATGACTTCCCAGATCCAACAAAAGTGGTTTCGTAGAAAACCGAGGTCGTTTGCAAAATTTCCATTTTTAAGGGCCTCTATATATATTAAAAAAATATATATATATATTCCACAGCGACTTTTCTGAATTTTAAACTGGACATATCTTTCAACTTCTAAAGTGAAATCTCAATTTCTTAACTTCGTTAGAAAGATATCGTTAAATAGATTCAAATATTTCTTATTCCGTTCAATTCTGACTTATATTGAATTTGGTATATTCATTTGAAATTCGAAGTCGAATTTTCGAACTGCCGCGCCATTTCGGGCTCTTTATATAATTAAAATAAAATTATTCGTTTTAACTTCATCGAAAATAAAATTTTCGTCATTATTATTTAAAATAATTCATTTTAAATAATCAAAATTCATTAAAATTGCCAAAATAAAAATTTTAAATTGGCTCAGAATTTCCTGGTTGTTACAATCTCCCCCACTTAAAATCTTTTCGTCCTCGAAAAGGAGCGAAGCTGAATGTTGTTTAACTAATCAACTCAACTTTCATTATTTTCATTACGGCTTAAGTTCTTCAACTTTTCAGTTTCTAAGAACTTTTCAAATTTTTCAAAAATTTGGCTAACACCCTAAATTTTCGAAAAATTTAGCCATAACCTCCCTTGCACGGGGAGCTTTGGGATATTTCAAATAGCCTCCCATGGCCCTCACCAATCAAAAAGAAAGAGAAAAAGCCAAGCGGCTAGCTAATCGGCTCATAAAATCATCATCACCCAAACAAAACAGTAAATTATGGTAAACATGTACCTATTTATCGGGCATACAATTTTATTTCTCTGCTCTAGCCTTCTTGCTATGAGCTGTTCAATGGACATACATGTATATGCATGCAAATTTCAAGTAATTTTCAATTCAGTTTAACATTTGAGTAAATTTACCCTACGTTCACATATGAGTTTGAATAATTTAATTAGTGAACTAATTATCAGACAACACAACCAGCAATCAATTAGTTGATCAATTTTTCAAACACATAATTTTAATACATGAGTCAAAAATCAGGTTTTTGATGCCAAATCATAACAAATAATCCTATGTAAGTTTTGGTTCTCACACCAGTCTAATGGAATTATATAGACATCTCACTTTCGAAACTCGAATATAAATTCTGATGATGTCATGACAATCATCAGTACCATCTCCGGGCGACTAGAGTGGGATTCTATATCTATCCAGTATATTAAAACTTCGAATATACGTTCATGACGCGTATACGCAAAATAATCATATACCAGATTGTCCAACTTCAATACAAATAAAATATTCAAATACGTATACTTGAATTTAATTTTCAAAACAAAATTTTTTTCAATTTTATTTGAAAAATATACTCTTTACACTCGTTTGTAATAACCCGAAAATCTGGGCCAGTTTAAAATTTTTATTTTGGCCATTTTAGCGAATTTGGAATATTTAAAATGAATTATTTTAAATAATATCGACGAGGAAATTATTTTGAATAGAATTCGACGTATATATTTTATATGTCGTCGTTAGAATATATAATAATTATATATAATTATAAAAGGAATTGAAAACGGCGCGGTAGTTCGAAAATTCGATTTCTAATTTCAAATGAATATACAGAATTCAATATAAGTCAGAATTGAACGAAACAAGAAATATTTGAATCTGTATAACTATATCTTTGTAACGAAGTTAACAAACTGAGATTTCATCTTAGAAATGATAAGATATGTCCAGTTTAAAATTAGAAATAGTCGCTGTGGAATTTATATATATTTTTATATATATATAAGGCCCTTAAAAATAGCAATTTTGCAAACGACCTCGGATTTCGACGAAACCAGTTTTGTTGGGTCCGGGATGTTAAGTTATTGCTAGATTCCAAATTTCATAATTTTTCGAATCAATATGTGAGCGTGGCGAAGGAAAACGCGTTTGACCAGTTTCAGTTGATTTTAATTGACTGGAAAATGGCCATTTTTCAAACGATCTCAGAATTCGACGAAACTAGTTTTGTTAGGACCGTATCGTCAATACGAAGCTAGAAAATATTTTTTCTGGAATTTTTCGTGTTAGTATGTGACCCCGGTAATTTGAAATGTACGTTTAAAATTCAATATAGTGATTTAAATGTAAATTAAATGGAAACTGATTCAAATGGTCAAATCAGCTTGCGATACATATCCCATTGTGTTCGGAATGGGGGTAATTAGCTAGGGGCGACAGTCGTTTGGTCTCGTTTCGAGGTCAAATAAAAAGTCAATATTTTGGAAAATATAAAATAATAAATATATAAATAAATACCCCCCTTCTCTCTATCTCCCTTCATTCAGATCCGAAAAAAAAAGAAAAAAAAACCCTAACTACCTCGTCGTTCGATCCCGACCGAGCTCCTCCAGGTGGCGTTGCGCCACCGCGCCGCAGCCAAACCGCTCCAGCAGCGCCGCCCCTCAGGAACCCCTCCCCCGACGCCTTTCTTCTTCCGCTGCAGTCGCGGCTCCTTCTTCTTCTTCCTCCACTACGCCGCCATCGCCATCAACAAAGCCCCCACCGCAACCACCTGCCGCCGACATCGACGCCCCCCCTAGAAGCTAGTTCCGACGAAGTCGATGCCCCCCCCCTCTGTAAGTTTTTAATTTATTTATTTTATTTTATATAAATACGAAAAAAATCTGAGTTTTGTTTTGTTTAGAAAAAACTGAATTTTATTATATTTAAAAACTGAATTTTATTTAAAATCTGAATTTGGTTTTGTTTAGAAAAACTGAATTTTATTATATTTAAAAACTGAATTTTATTTAAAATCTGAATTTTGTTTTTTTTAAAAACTGAATTTTATTATATTTAAAAACTGAATTTTATTTAAAATCTGAATTTGGTTTTGTTTAGAAAAAACTGAATTTTATTATATTTAAAAACTGAATTTTATTTAAAATCTGAATTTTGTTTTGTTTAAAAACGGAATTTTATTTACTTTAAAAACTGGTTTTTATTTATGTTGTAAAGTTAGAAAAATATAATCTTTTATATTGTCGAAAGAAAAAGGTGATTTTTATCTATTGAACTTCGATATAAAAAGGTGATTTTTATCTATTGAACTTCGATATAAAAATGTGATTTTTATCTATTGAACTTCGATATAAAAATGTGATTTTTATCTATTGAACTTCGAAGTAAAAATTCGATTTTTATATATTGAATAGCGAAGTAAAAATTCGATTTTTATATATTGAATAGCGAAGTAAAAATTCGATTTTTATATATTGAATAGCGAAGTAAAAATTCGATTTTTATATATTGAATAGCGAAGTAAAAATTCGATTTTTATATATGTAGTGGCTACGGGCGACGAAGCTGACGAAGAGGCGATAACGATGAAGATTTCTATCAATGAAGTGCCGTAGAGCTAGGATAGCTATAGGTGAGAATTTCTCACCTTTCAATTTCTTTTTCTAGTTATATATATATATATATATATATATATATATATATATATATATATATACTAGGATGTAGACGGTGCTTAGTAGCACCCGACACCCGTCATCCACAGACCATGGATGGCTTGTTTGTTTAATTGTTTGGATGTGTGGTTGGTTAGTTCATTTGGTTTGAATTGAATTATTTGGTGAATTGCAATTGATTTGATTGATGTGTGAATGGCGTGGGCCTTCACTAGACCGGGGATAAGGCTAGGCCTCTTCCCGTTTCTAGTATCGTGCCGTTATGCCGCCGAAATTTTCTAAAATACGTTAGAAAATAAAAATATCATTTTATTGTGTAAATGAATAACAGAAATTCATATGTTAGAATAAAATGTTTTATCGTTAAAAATATAATTTTTAACGTGAATATGAATATATTGAAAGTGAATAAAATAAAATATTCATTTACAAACCGGACGGTTTGTTTATGTACACTTATTTGAAGGACATTGATTGGGACGATAAATTTTACACATCGCCCAACTGCACACATAAAATATGTGTTTGATTGTTTGAAAACCCCACACGGGTGTTAGGATGAAATTTGAAGTTCACTCATCCTGATTGATTAAAAATGTCGATCGATTGATTGATAGGCTGTTATAAGCGTTAGATATCTATATTTGATGCTTATACAGTGTAGCGCACTTTGGTTGATGGTTGATTATTTTTCAATGCTATTATATGTGTGTAATGCATGAAAATACATATAATTAACTTTATATGGTAATTGATTGGGCCTCATTCCAATTTGAAAAATAAAGAATGTTATAAAATAAAAGTTCATGTGTTGACAGTACTCATTCATTGAGATTGGTCATGTGTTGAACGAAATATTTTAGTAATAAAATTTACATCTTTATCAATATAAAATAAAAGTTCATGTGTTGACGGTACTCATCCATTGAGATTGGTCATGTGTTGAACGAAATATTTTGATAATAACAACTATTTTGAAAAAGAAATATTTGAAATAGAATATTTGAAAATAGAAATTTATGAAGCCGTGTTGATTAGATCGACGCCATTTTGACGTGAACGATATTTATATCGATTAAAACGATTTCGAAATGAATTGAATTGAAAACGATTTCGAAATGAATTGAATTGAAAACGATTTCGAAATGAATTGAATTGAAAACGATTTCAAATTGAATTGAAATTTGAATTGAATAGAAATGAACTTTGAAACGAATTTATAAAGAAGAATTCAATTTTGCTTTGAATTGAAATGGGAGTTGAAATAGATTTTGAAACGAATTTTAAAACTATTTATATAATTCGTTTTGAATAGAAAATCGACGAAGTATATATTATATATATTATATATATAATGTAATGGCCTGAATAGAACGCGCCGCGCCGCGGCAGTTCGTGAATTTCGACCATTTATTTCAAACGGACATTACGGGAGATCCGACCGTCGGATTCTCCTAAAACCGGAACCGTTGGGTTCGTATCGAAAAGAGCTTTCTAACAAATATTAGAAATTAGAAATCTAACGGTTGGATTTGGAGTTACGTCCAAATCAAATTTGAAAAAGGTCGCTGTAAGTGCAGTTCGATGGCCATTGATGGAAATCGACTGTACGGGCCTTGATAAAATTATTAAAAATAGTAATAATTTGTGTAAAATCATAAGAAATGATTTGTGAAGATTTGGGATGAAAAACTCCATATTTGAAATGATAAAAATAGATTTTTATCGAAATGAACTAGTTTTGAACTAGAAATATAATTCTATTTATTTTTAAGTAAATAAATTGAATTTGAAAAGGGTTTTAAAAATAACCAGAATTTCCAATGATTGCATTGGAGGGGATTTGAATCGAAATTGTCTTCGGAATATTTCGATGTTGGAATTCGTGATTATACAGGAGTTGTTATGGAAATTTGAAAGATATATATTTATATCGTTATCTCCAATACAACATTTGTTAGTCGTAGAATTTGATATTGAATATAAGCCGATATATTTTCTATTCAGAGCCTTATATTGAATATCAAATGTGATTTGGGTTTGTCGTGAATGGTGTCTTCACCAACACTGTTCTTGAACCCAGTTGAGAAAAGATTAAATCTTTTTATTTAGATTTAATGAGGTGTACCAATTAAATAATATTTAATTGGGATTGAATTGATATTGATTTTTTAGTTTATCGTGAACAGTGTCTTAAACAACACTCGTTCTTTAACCCGATAATTAATGAATGTGATTTTGGGTTTATCGTGAACTGTGTTTTTAAATGACACTGATTCTTTAACCCAGTTAAAGATTAAAACTAAGTGGAATTTTAATGAATCTTTAATTAGATTGAAAAAGTCGAGAATGGAGTATCACCAGTTTTACTCCAGGCGATAGTTAAATCTTTAATTAGATTTGAACGTGAAATGGTAATTGAATTTACTGATAACACCGTGGTGTTAGATATGAAGTATAACCAGTTTTACTTCATGGGATGAATAGGTTGGGATTGGGAAATTAAAACCAATGATTACTTCGATAAGGTTCGTTAATCTCGACTAGTTTGAATTGATATTCAAAAATAGAATAAAGAATAAATTCAAGGAATTCATCTTGGATAAAATTAATGGGAACCTTTCCCTATGAATGTGAAATTTAGAAACTAACTGTCGGTTAGCTAAGCAGAATGGTTTTCTGGATATTGATCTGATGTTGGTTTCGGCCTTCGGGGTTAATATTTGGGAAATTATTCTCTTGATTAATTTACAGTTAGTGACTGATGAATTGGAATGAGGCGTATGTTGTGTTTGTGTAACACTTTTATAATATATACGCGAGTTATTCGGGAAGACCGGGTTTATCCCATTCTGAATAACTGATACGACGATAAGTCGAAGATGAAGACGGTGGTCGAAGACCGGAAGTCTTCACGTCGTTTGGGTGATAACTGATGATCTTGATTGGGCTGTACACCCAAGAAGATGGAAACAGTTGGTGATCGTCCAGACGTACTTGGAGATCGATGGATATGCGGGGTACTAGGTGACTCCGGTTTCGTTCAGCCCCAGAACGGACTTGTAAATGGACTGTGTGTCTGACATAGGATGGTTTGCCTGTGTGGCATGCTTAGATGCAAATGATCAAGGCTTCTGTTGAAAAGCAAAGTCTTGTGGTTGATGATCAAAGCACGGCCTTTGTGGCATAGCTTTGTGTAACGTTTACTTCGCGAGTTTCACACCCAGTATGAACCAAAAACGGGAGACGGACCTCAGGGAGGGCCTGCGTTTTCTCCTAGCTAGAAGTGGCGTCAGTGGTTTTACACGCCCTGACGAGTTTGACTTATGTTGTTGTGGCTGTTGCGAGGCGCCTCGGTTAGATCGGACGATCCGGGTCCGATGGAGTCATTCGTTGGCTCGCTTACGCCCCAAAGGGCGGCGAAACGCAGTGTCCAGGGTTTAAGTTTAATCCACATCGGTGGACCGGCCCTGACGATCCAAGGGTCGATGCGTTCTGATCCTGAGACTCGGGCTAGGCAGTCTCGAATCGGTTGAGGACTATCTTTTGCCTCGGTTCATAGATGGAAATCCAATTTCCAAATACGTGACATTTGCGGTTTTGATTGTAAACTTATATATGGCGACATAGTGTTATGGGGCATTCATGCCGCCTATGATTGATACTTATGATTTGAAGTTGTTTTATACACTATGCACTTATAATAGTATCAAACGATTTGTTTTAAACGTATCAAGCATTCTTTGGCTGTTATAAGGGAAAACCCTATCCTCGGCTGCGTTGCATTGTGTGATGGGACCTGGGTCTTATAACAGCTTCATTTTTCTTTAATTAGCATTGCGCTGTTTGTTTTATGCACTGGTATTCTTGGGAGGAAACCCGTTCCGTGTTATACGGCGTGGTCCCTTGATTTACCTAATGATTTAAAAATAAAGATTAATAACTGTTTTAGTTCTCACACCAGTCACATGACTGACCTGGAGTTTATTGTTTTAACCTAAACTCTGGGTGCCCCTATTTTGACACGGGCAGCTAGTAGTTTTGGTTTTGCAGATTTATATTCACAGGATCCTGGTTTACAGCTGGAACGATATCCGAAAAGCTTTGTATCCGTATATCTCCTTCTAGTTGTGTATTGTATTATTTTTCCGCTACTATGTATTTAAATGTAATTTAAATCTCTGATATTTCTGTGTAATATTCATTTTTATTCTGTATATTCTTGTAATCTGATGCATTGTTGTAATATACAGTGAAATGTTCTTCTGTATGCGTTCTATGTTGTCGTGTTCTCAACGATAGGGCGTTTCGAACGGTCTGGGTCGGTTTAGCGACTGGTTCGGACCGAGCGAAATTCCTTGCCGTCACATTTGGTATCAGAGCTTTGGTTTACAAAGCTCAGAGAACAAGGCACATTAGAACCATACGAAAGAATTCATCAGATATTGGATTAGTAATATCCAACGAGAATGACTCGTTAGAGATAGGATCAGTAGTATCCTAGAACGAGTGTGAAGAGTATATTTTTTTTTCAAATGAAAACAATTTTGGTTTCAAAGACTTAAATCAATTATTCGTATTTGATTATCTATTTATATTGATGTGGACAATCCAGTATATATAGATTTTGCGTATACGTCTGATCCGCGTGTATTCGAGATTTTAATATACTGGATGGATATAGAATTACGATCTAGTCGCCCGGGAGTGATTCTGATGATTGATATATCATCATCAGAATTTATATTCGAGTGACGAACGTGTAATATCTATATATTTCCATTAGACTGGTGTGAGAACCAAAATTAGATAGGGCCTATTGTTGTGAATTGGCATCAAAAACACGATTTTTAGTATATGTATCAAAATTATGAATTTGAAATGATAATTCACTAATTGATTGATGTTTGTGTTGTTTGTTTTTTTGTTTGATAATTTTGAACCATTATGCCTAATTGAACCAAATAATGAATTGTATTGAAATTGGTCGCAATTGCTTGCATATGCATATATATATTGAACAGGTCATAGCAAGGAGGCTAGAGCCAGAGAATAAAATTTGTTTGCCCGACAAATAGGTACATGTTTACTATATAATTTACTGTTTTGTTTGGGTGATGATGATTTTATGAGCCTATTGGCTAGCCGCTTGGCTTTTTCTTTTTGAGATCCGAAGGACCGGGGAAGCTATTTGAAATTCCCCGATGCTCCCGGTGCAGGGGAGGTTATGGCGAAATTTTTCGAAAATTTAGGGTGTTAGCCAAATTTTTGAAATTTTTGAAAATTCTCAGAAACTGAAAAATTGAAGAATGGAAGCCAGATCGAACGTAGGGCTGATTAATCAAACCACTTTCGACTTTGTTCCTTTTCGGGGACGAAAAGTTTTAAGTGGGGGAGATTGTAATAACCCGAAAATCTGGGCCAGTTTAAAATTTTTATTTTGGCCATTTTAGCGAATTTTGAATATTTAAAATGAATTATTTTAAATAATATCGACGAGGAAATTATTTTGAATAGAATTCGACGTATATATTTTATACGTCGTCGTTAGAATATATAATAATTATATATAATTATAAAAGGAATTGAAAACGGCGCGGTAGTTCGAAAATTCGATTTCTAATTTCAAATGAATATACAGAATTCAATATAAGTCAGAATTGAACGAAACAAGAAATATTTGAATCTGTATAACTATATCTTTGTAACGAAGTTAACAAACTGAGATTTCATCTTAGAAATGATAAGATATGTCCAGTTTAAAATTAGAAATAGTCGCTGTGGAATTTATATATATTTTTATATATATAAGCCCCTTAAAAATAGCAATTTTGCAAACGACCTCGGATTTCGACGAAAACAGTTTTGTTGGGTCCGGGATGTTAAGTTATTGCTAGATTCCAAATTTCATAATTTTTCGAATCAATATGTGAGCGTGGCGAAGGAAAACGCGTTTGACCAGTTTCAGTTGATTTTAATTGACTGGAAAATGGCCATTTTTCAAACGATCTCAGAATTCGACGAAACTAGTTTTGTTAGGACCGTATCGTCAATACGAAGCTAGAAAATATTTTTTCTGGAATTTTTCGTGTTAGTATGTGACCCCGGTAATTTGAAATGTACGTTTAAAATTCAATATAGTGATTTAAATGTAAATTAAACGGAAACTGATTCAAATGGTCAAATCAGCTTGCGATACATATCCCATTGTGTTCGGAATGGGGGTAATTAGCTAGGGGCGACAGTCGTTGGGTCTCGTTTCGAGGTCAAATAAAAAGTCAATATTTTGGAAAATATAAAATAATAAATATATAAATAAATACCCCCCCCTTCTCTCTATCTCCCTTCATTCAGATCCGAAAAAAAAAGAAAAAAAAACCCTAACTACCTCGTCGTTCGATCCCGACCGAGCTCCTCCAGGTGGCGTTGCGCCACCGCGCCGCAGCCAAACCGCTCCAGCAGCGCTGCCCCTCAGGAACCCCTCCCCCGACGCCTTTCTTCTTCCGCTGCAGTCGCGGCTCCTTCTTCTTCTTCCTCCACTATGCCGCCATCGCCATCAACAAAGCCCCCACCGCAACCACCTGCCGCCGACATCGACGCCCCCCCCTAGAAGCCAGTTCCGACGAAGTCGATGCCCCCACCCTCTGTAAGTTTTTAATTTATTTATTTTATTTTATATAAATAGGAAAAAAATCTGAATTTTGTTTTGTTTAGAAAAAACTGAATTTTATTATATTTAAAAACTGAATTTTATTTAAAATCTGAATTTGGTTTTGTTTAGAAAAAACTGAATTTTATTATATTTAAAAACTGAATTTTATTTAAAATCTGAATTTTGTTTTGTTTAAAAACTGAATTTTATTATATTTAAAAACTGAATTTTATTTAAAATATGAATTTGGTTTTGTTTAGAAAAAACTGAATTTTATTATATTTAAAAACTGAATTTTATTTAAAATCTGAATTTTGTTTTGTTTAAAAACGGAATTTTATTTACTTTAAAAACTGGTTTTTATTTATGTTGTAAAGTTAGAAAAGTATAATCTTTTATATTGTCGAAAGAAAAAGGTGATTTTTATCTATTGAACTTCGATATAAAAAGGTGATTTCTATCTATTGAACTTCGATATAAAAATGTGATTTTTATCTATTGAACTTCGATATAAAAATGTGATTTTTATCTATTGAACTTCGAAGTAAAAATTCGATTTTTATATATTGAATAGCGAAGTAAAAATTCGATTTTTATATATTGAATAGCGAAGTAAAAATTCGATTTTTATATATTGAATAGCGAAGTAAAAATTCGATTTTTATATATTGAATAGCGAAGTAAAAATTCGATTTTTATATATGTAGTGGCTACGGGCGACGAAGCTGACGAAGAGGCGATAACGATGAAGATTTCTATCAATGAAGTGCCGTGGAGCTAGGATAGCTATAGGTGAGAATGTCTCACCTTTCAATTTCTTTTTCTAGTTATATATATATACTAGGATGTAGACGGTGCTTAGTAGCACCCGACACCCGTCATCCACAGACCATGGATGGCTTGTTTGTTTAATTGTTTGGATGTGTGGTTAGTTAGTTCATTTGGTTTGAATTGAATTATTTGGTGAATTGCAATTGATTTGATTGATGTGTGAATGGCGTGGGCCTTCACTAGACCGGGGATAAGGCTAGGCCTCTTCCCGTTTCTAGTATCGTGCCGTTATGCCGCCGAAATTTTCTAAAATACGTTAGAAAATAAAAATATCATTTTATTGTGTAAATGAATAATAGAAATTCATATGTTAGAATAAAATGTTTTATCGTTAAAAATATAATTTTTAACGTGAATATGAATATAGTGAAAATGAATAAAATAAAATATTCATTTACAAACCGGACGGTTTGTTTATGTACACTTATTTGAAGGACATTGATTGGGACGATAAATTTTACACATCGCCCAACTGCACACATAAAATATGTGTTTGATTGTTTGAAAACCCCACACGGGTGTTAGGATGAAATTTGAAGTTCACTCATCCTGATTGATTAAAAATGTCGATCGATTGATTGACAGGCTGTTATAAGCGTTAGATATCTTTATTTGATGCTTATACATGTTGCGCACTTTGGTTGATGGTTGATTATTTTTCAATGCTATTATATGTGTGTAATGCATGAAAATCCATATAATTAACTTTATATGGTAATTGATTGGGCCTCATTCCAATTTGAAAAATAAAGAATATTATAAAATAAAAGTTCATGTGTTGACAGTACTCATTCATTGAGATTGGTCATGTGTTGAACGAAATATTTTAGTAATAAAATTTACATCTTTATCAATATAAAATAAAAGTTTATGTGTTGACAGTACTCATCCATTGAGATTGGTCACGTGTTGAACGAAATATTTTGATAATAACAACTATTTTGAAAAAGAAATATTTGAAATAGAATATTTGAAAATAGAAATTTATGAAGCCGTGTTGATTAGAACGACGCCATTTTGACGTGAACGATATTTATATCGATTAAAACGATTTCGAAATGAATTGAATTGAAAACGATTTCGAAATGAATTGAATTGAAAACGATTTCGAAATGAATTGAATTGAAAACGATTTTGAAATGAATAGAATTGAAAACGATTTCGAAATGAATTGAATTGAAAACGAATTCAAATTGAATTGAAATTTGAATTGAATAGAAATGAACTTTGAAACGAATTTATAAAGAAGAATTCAATTTTGCTTTGAATTGAAATGGGAGTTGAAATAGATTTTGAAACGAATTTTAAAACTATTTATATAATTCGTTTTGAATAGAAAATCGACGAAGTATATATTATATATATAATATAATGGCCTGAATAGAACGCGCCGCGCCGCGGCAGTTCGTGAATTTCGACCATTTATTTCAAACGGACATTACGGGAGATCCGACCGTCGGATTCTCCTAAAACCGGAACCGTTGGGTTCGTATCGAAAAGAGCTTTCTAACGAATATTAGAAATTAGAAATCTAACTGTTGGATTTGGAGTTACGTCCAAATCAAATTTGAAAAAGGTCGCTGTAAGTGCAGTTCGATGGCCATTGATGGAAATCGACTGTACGGGCCTTGATAAAATTATTAAAAATAGTAATAATTTGTGTAAAATCATAAGAAATGATTTGTGAAGATTTGGGATGAAAAACTCCATATTTGAAAGGATAAAAATAGTTTTTTATCGAAATGAACTAGTTTTGAACTAGAAATATAATTCTATTTATTTTTAAGTAAATAAATTGAATTTGAAAAGGGTTTTAAAAATAACCAGAATTCCAATTATTGCATTGGAGGGGATTTGAATCGAAATTGTCTTCGGAATATTTCGATGTTGGAATTCGTGATTATACAGGAGTTGTTATGGAAATTTGAAAGATATATATTTATATCGTTATTTCCAATACAACATTTGTTAGTCGTAGAATTTGATATTGAATATAAGCCGATATATTTTCTATTCAGAGCCTTATATTGAATATCAAATGTGATTTGGGTTTGTCGTGAATGGTGTCTTCACCAACACTGTTCTTGAACCCAGTTGAGAAAAGATTAAATCTTTTTATTTAGATTTAATGAAGTGTACCAATTAAATAATATTTAATTGGGATTGAATTGATATTGATTTTTGGGTTTATCGTGAACAGTGTCTTAAACAACACTCGTTCTTTAACCCGATAATTAATGAATGTGATTTTGGGTTTATCGTGAACTGTGTTTTTAAATGACACTGATTCTTTAAACCAGTTAAAGATTAAAACTAAGTGGAGTTTTAATGAATCTTTAATTAGATTGAAAAAGTCGAGAATGGAGTATCACCAGTTTTACTCCAGGCGATAGTTAAATCTTTAATTAGATTTGAACGTGAAATGGCAATTGAATTTACCGATAACACCGTGGTGTTAGATATGAAGTATAACCAGTTTTACTTCATGGGATGAATAGGTTGGGATTGGGAAATTAAAACCAATGATTACTTCGGTAAGGTTCGTTAATCTCGACTAGTTTGAATTGATATTCAAAAATAGAATAAAGAATAAATTCAAGGAATTCATCTTGGATAAAATTAATGGGAACCTTTCCCTATGAATGTGAAATTTAGAAACTAACTGTCGGTTAGCTAAGCAGAATGGTTTTCTGGATATTGATCTGATGTTGGTTTCGGCCTTCGGGGTTAATATTTGGGAAATTATTCTCTTGATTAATTTACGGTTAGTGACTCATGAATTGGAATGAGGCGTATGTTGTGTTTGTGTAACACTTTTATAATATATACGCGAGTTATTCGGGAAGACCGGGTTTATCCCATTCTGAATAACTGATACGAAGATAAGTCGAAGATGAAGACGGTGGTCGAAGACCGGAAGTCTTCACGTCGTTTGGGTGATAACTGATGATCTTGATTGGGCTGTACACCCAAGAAGATGGAAACAGTTGGTGATCATCCAGACGTACTTGGAGATCGATGGATATGCGGGGTACTAGGTGCCTCCGGTTTCGTTCAGCCCTAGAACGGACTTGTAAATGGACCGTGTGTCTGACATAGGATGGTTTGCCTGTGTGGCATGCTAAGATGCAAATGATCAAGGCTTCTGTTGAAAAGCAAAGTCTTGTGGTTGATGATCAAAGCACGGCCTTTGTGGCATAGCTTTGTGTAACGTTTACTTCGCGAGTTTCACACCCGGTATGAACCAAAAACGGGAGACGGACCTCAGGGAGGGCCTGCGTTTCCTCCTAGCTAGAAGTGGCGTCAGTGGTTTTACACGCCCTGACGAGTTTGACTTATGTGGTTGTTGCTGTTGCGAGGCGCCTCGGTTAGATCGGACGATTCGGGTCCGATGGAGTCATTCGTTGGCTCGCTTACGCCCCAAAGGGCGGCGAAACGCATTGTCCAGGGTTTAAGTTTAATCCACATCGGTGGACCGGCCCTGACGATCCAAGGGTCGATGCGTTCTGATCCTGAGACTCGGGCTAGGCAGTCTCGAATCGGTTGAGGACTATCTTTTGCCTCGGTTCATAGATGGAAATCCAATTTCCAAATACGTGACATTTGCGGTTTTGATTGTAAACTTATATATGGCGACATAGTGTTATGGGGCATTCATGCCGCCTATGATTGATACTTATGATTTGAAGTTGTTTTATACACTATGCACTTATAATAGTATCAAACGATTTGTTTTAAACGTATCAAGCATTCTTTGGCTGTTATAAGGGAAAACCCTATCCTCGGCTGCGTTGCATTGTGTGATGGGACCTGGGTCTTATAACAGCTTCATTTTTCTTTAATTAGCATTGCGCTGTTTGTTTTATGCACTGGTATTCTTGGGAGGAAACCCGTTTCGTGTTATACGGCGTGGTCCCTTGATTTACCTAATGATTTAAAAATAAAGATTAATAACTGTTTTAGTTCTCACACCAGTCACATGACTGACCTGGAGTTTATTGTTTTAACCTAAACTCTGGGTGCCCCTATTTTGACACGGGCAGCTAGTAGTTTTGGTTTTGCAGATTTATATTCACAGGATCCTGGTTTACAGCTGGAACGATATCCGGAAATCTTTGTATCCGTATATCTCCTTCTAGTTGTGTATTGTATTATTTTTCCGCTACTATGTATTTAAATGTAATTTAAATCTCTGATATTTCTGTGTAATATTCATTTTTATTCTGTATATTCTTGTAATCTGATGCATTGTTGTAATATACAGTGAAATGTTCTTCTGTATGCGTTCTATGTTGTCGTGTTCTCAACGATAGGGCGTTTCGAACGGTCTGGGTCGGTTTAGCGACTGGTTCGGACCGAGCGAAATTCCTTGCCGTCACATCGTTCTAGGATACTATTGATCCTATCTCTAACGAGTCATTCTCACTGGATATTACTAATCCAATCTATGATGAATTCTTTAGTTTGGTTCTAACGTGTCTTGTTCTCGAGCTATGTAAACCAAAGCCCTGATACCAATGTAAGGAACCGTAACTTCCCCATGAATGGAAAGCACGGATTGAGTTGAGAACAACACACATCATAACACGAACAGAAGAACATTTCATTGTATATTACAACATTTCCACCAGAATACAAGAATATACAGAGTATGAATAAATATTATACAACAAAAAATATCAGAGATTTAAATACATTACTGCAGCTGAAAAATAATACAAAACATAACTTAAAGGAATACACGGATATAGAGCTTTCCGAATATCACTTCAGCTATAAACCAAGATCTTGTGAATATAAATCTGCAATACCCAACTACTAGCTGCCCGTGCGGAAAATAAGGGCACCCAGAGTTTAGGTCAAAAAAATAAACTCCAGGTCAGTCATGTGACTGGTGTGAGAACTAAAACATTTATAAATCTTTATTTTAAAGTTAGGTAAATCAAGGGACCATGCCGTATAACACAGAACGGGTTTCCTCCGAAGAATACCAGTGCATAAAACAAACAGCGTAATGCTAAATAAAGAACAATGAAGCTATTATAAGACCCAGGTCCTATCACACAATGCAACGCAAGCCGGAGGATAAGGTTTTTACCTTATAATAGCCAAATAATGCTTGATACGTTTAAAACCGATTATTTCTTAATCAGACTCCAACCGTAAATTAGTAAGAGAACGATTCCCTAAGTATTAACCCCGAAGGCCGAAACCAACATCAGACCAATACCCAGGAAACCACTCATCTTAGCTCGTTTCTAGTTAGTTTCTAATTTTATATACAATCATAAATATCAATCATAGATTGCATGAGTGCCCCATACCACTATGTCACCATATATAGGTATACAATCAAAACCGCAATGTCACGTATTGGAATTTGGATTTCCATCTGCGAACCGAGGCAAAAGATAGTCCTCTACCGATTCGAGACGCTCTAGCCCGTGTCTTAGGCAAGCGCGCAGAAAAGCCTTGGATCGTCGGGGCCGGTCCACAGATGTCGATTAAAATTTCTGAACACTGCGTTTCCCCTCCCTATGGGGCATCAATGAGCCAACGAATGACTCCTTCGTCCCGGATCGACCGATATAACCGAGGCGTCTCAAAATCCATCATCCACATAAGCAATGCCAGCCAGTTCAAGCACTGACACCACTTCTAACTAGAAGAAAACGCATGTCCTCCCTGAGGTCCGTCCCCCGTTTTTGGTTCACACCGGGGTGTGAGGCTCACGAATTAACGCTACACAAAGCGATGCCACAAAGGCTGTGGTTTGATCATCAACCACAAGACTCTGCTTTTCAACAGGAGCCTTGATCATTTGCATCTTAGCATGACACACAGGCAAACCACTCTATGCGACCGATATCAGTCACACAGAATGAATTCCAATGTCAGACACACAGTCCATTTACAAGTCCGTTCTGGGTCTGACTGAAACCGGAGGCACTTTCCTCGCATATCCGTCAATCTCCAAGTATGTCTGGATGATCACAACCTGATTCCCTCCTCTTGGGTGTACAGCCCAATAAGATCATCAGTAACCATCCAAACGATGTGAAGACCTCCGGTCTTCGACCACCGTCTTCATCTTCGACTTATCGTCGAGTCAGTTATTCAGAATGGGATAAACCCGGTCTTTCTAAACAACTCACGTATATAATAAACAAGTGTTACACAAACACAACATACGCCTCATTCCAATTCATCAGCCACTAACCGTAAATTAGTAAGAGAACAATTCCCCAAATATTAACCCCGAAGGACGAAACCAACATCAGATCAACACCCAGGAAGCCATTCTTCTTAACTAACCTACAATTAGTTTCTAAATTTCACACTCTTAGGGAAAGGTTCCCATTAATTTTATCAAAGATAAATTCTTTTAAATTTATTCTTTAATCTTCCTTTGGATATCATTTCAAACTAGTCGGGATTAACGCACCTTACCGAAGTAATTATTTGTTAAATTTCCCAATCCCAACCTATAAATCCCATGAAGCAAAACTTGTAATACTTCATATCTAACACCACGGTGTTATCGGTAAATTTAATTACCATTACACGTTTAAATCTAATTAAATATTTAACTATCGCTTGGAGCAAAACTGGTGATACTCCCTTCCTGATCCTTTCAATCTAATTAAAAATTCATTAAAACTCCACTTAGTTTTAATCTTTAACTGGGTTAAATAACCAATGTCATTTAAAACACAGTTCACGATAAACCCAAATCACATTCCATTCTATCAGTCTCTGACTGTAAATTAGTAAGAGAATAGTTCCCTAAATATTAACTCCGAGGCCGAAACCAACATCAGATCAATATCCAAGAAACCATTCAACTTAACTGATCCCCGGTAGTTCCTAATTTTCTTAAGTCCATTTGGGTTTAAGAACAGTATTATTAAAGATACCGTTGACGACAAACCCAAAATCTCATTTGATATTAAATACAAGGCTCTGAATAGAAAATATACCGGCTTATATTCAATATCAAATCCTAAAACCAACAAATATCGTATTAGAAATAACGATATAAATATATCTTTCAAATTTCCATAACAATATCTGTATAATCACGAAATCTAACATCGAACTATTCCGAAGATGATTTCGATTCAAATCCATTCCAATTCATATATTGGAAATTTCTGGTTATTTTAAAACCATTTCAAATCTAGTTCAAAACAATTCCTTTTGATAAAAATATATTTTTACCTTTTCAAATAGGGAATTTTTCATCCCAGTTATCTCTGAATCATTTATTATGATTTTACAGAAATTATTAATATTTTTAATAATTTTATCAAGGCCCGTACGGTCGATTTCCAATAACGGTCGTCGAACTGCACTTACAACGCCCTTTTCTAAATTTGATTTGCATGTATCTCCAAATCCAAGCGTTAGATTTCAAATTTATAGCATTATTTGGAAAGCTCTTTTCGATACGAACGCAACGGTTCTGGTTTCAGGAGAATCCGACGGTCGGATCTCCCGTAAAGTCAATTCGAAATCCATGGTCGAAATTCGCGAACTGTCGCGGCGCGGCGCGTTCTATTCAGGCCATTAATATATATATATATATATATATATATATATATATATATATATATATATATATATATATTATATATTTCATCGATTTCAATTCAAAAACGTATTTTATAAATCGCTTTAAATTCGTTTTCAAAACGGTTTCAACTTCATATTCAATTTTAAATCAAAATTGAATATTCCATATCATTAACATATAAATGATGATATTTTCAAAACGTTATATTTTGAAATCACTACTTTCTCGATATTCGAATAAAATCGATATAAATATCGCTCGCGTCAAAATGGCGCAAATCTTATTAACACGGCTTTATATATTTCAATAACTTCGTTATTCTCTTCAACAAATGAATATTTTCTTCAACACATGAATATATATTTTATTTCAACACATGAATATTTATTTTACCTCAACACATGGATATATATTTTATTTCAACATATGAATATATATTTTGTCTCAATACATGAATATATATTTTATTTCAACATATGAATATATATTTTATTTCAACACATGAATATATATTTTATTTCAACAAATGAATATATATTTTAAAATATTCTTTATTTTCTAAATTGGAATGAGGCCCAATCAATTTCCATATAGTGTTAATTATATGGATTCCATACAACAACATTTATATAACAAAAACGATAAATAATCAACCATCATCCAAAGTGCACAACACAACTGTCTGTCAACCTATCAATCGACTTACAACTAATTATTGGGTCTAGTGTACGTCGAATATCACCCCAATACCCATGTTGGGTTTCACATCAATAAACACAGATTCTATTTGTGTAGTTGGGTGACGTGTAAAATTTATCGTCCCAATACATATCAGTCAAATTAGTGTACATAAACAAATCGTTCGATTTGAAAATGAATATTTATTTTCTTCACACACACGTTAAAAATTATATTTTTAACGATAATTTTTTTTTCAACACATGAATTTCTATTCAGCTTATTTATTCAATAAAATGATATTTTTATTTTTCTAACTTATTTTAAAAATTTCGGCGGCATAACGGCACGATACTAGAAACGGGACAAGGCCTAGCCTTATCCCCAGTCTAATAACGGCCCACGCCATACACATACCTATCTAATCAATTCGATTTCACCCAAACAATCAAATTCAAACAAATTATCTAACCAACTACACAAGCAAACAAACAAGTCCATGGTCTATGGACGATGGTGTCGGGTGCTACTAAGCACCGTCTGCATCCTAGTATATATTTTAACTAGAAAAGAAATTTTAAATTGAGAAGTTCTCACTGAGGGTTCCACTCCTCCATTCTTTATTTCTGAACGGTTCGGATTTCTGTTTCGCTTCCAGTCAGTTCCATCGCAATCTATTTCACTCTGTTCATAATAAAAATCACATTTTTATTATTTATTCTTATATATAAGAAATCATATTTTTATTCTCTACATCATATAAAAATTATATTTTTATTCACTTCTATATAGATAAAAATCATATTTTTATCTCTCTTTCTTGATAATAAAAATCATATCTTTACTTCGCTTTCGAGACGATAAAAATCGAATCTTTACTTTGTTTTCAAGACGATAAAGATCAAATCTTTACTTTTTTTTCAAGAAGATAAAAATCGAATCTTTACTTTGTTTTCAAGACGACAAAAATCAAATTGTTACTTTGTTTTCAAGACCATAAAAATCAAATCTTTACTTTGTTTTCAAGACGATAAAGATCAAATCGTTACTTTGTTTTCATATAACCTTTTCTATTATATATACATGTAAAAATCTAATCTTTTTGACGTTGCTATACATATAAAAATCTCTCTCCATTTGTTAAAAACCGGTTTTAAATACTTTAAAGAAAACTCACTTATAATAGAACTGAAATTAAATTAAAACTGATTTAGTAAAATAAAAATCACCTTCATTTTGGGTTTCTGCGAAGGGGGTTGCTGCTGTTTGCTGGAGGTAGTCGGTGCTGTGCTTGCTGGTGGCCGGAGGTGCCTCTTTGATCGACGGCGGGCCCTAGGTGGCGACTGGCGGAGGCTTCAGTGGGTTTGGAGGGGGGTTCGGGGTTTACTTGGAAGGGGAGGAGGATGGTAGCTAGGGGAAGGATCGGTGGTGGCTGACGCTGCCCGGGGGAGGCGGCGCTGGGCGCGGCGTGGGGCTAGGCAGCGCGTTCGACGAGATCCACAGGGGCGACAGGAAAACATCGAGCTTATTTTTCTTTTTTCTTATTTTTATTTTCTTGTAAAGTGATTTCAACGGTGTGGTTTGATCGGTGATATAGGGGAAAGGGCTTGGCCCATTTCTATTTAATTATTATTTTTAAACCTCTAAAAGCAACTTTTTATTTCGACCTCCAAATCGAACCCACCGACTGTCGTCCATAGCTAATTATCCCCATTCCGAACACAATGGGATATGTACCGCAAGCCGATTCAGCTGTTTCGATCAGTTTTCGTCAAAATCACAATATAACTCTATATATTGAATTTGAATGACATTTCAATTTACCAGGGACACATACAGTCCCTAAAAATTCCCAAAAAATTATTTCTAGCTTCGTATTAACGATACGGTCCTAACAAAACTAATTTCATTGAATTCTGAGACCGTTTGAAAAGTGGTCATTTTATGGTCGACCCAAATTGACTGAAACTGTTAAAACACGTTTAACTTCGCCACGCTCACATATTGATTCAAAAAATTATGAATTTTGAAACCTAGTGATAATATGACATCCCGGATCCAACAAAAGTGGTTTCGTCGAAAACCGAGGTCGTTTGCAAAATTTTCATTTTTAAGGGCCTTTATATATATTAAAATATATATAAATTCCACAGCGTCTTTTCTGAATTTTGAACTGGACATATCTTTCAACTACTAAAGTAATCTCAGTTTCTTAACTTCGTTAGAAAGATATTGTTAAACAGATTCAAATATTTCTTATTTCGTTCAATTCTGATTTATATTGAATTCTGTATATTCATTGGAAATTCGAAGTCGAATTTTCGAACTGCCGCGCCATTTCAGACTCTTTATATAATTAAAATAAAATTATTCATTTTAACTTCGTCGAAAATAAATTTTTCGTCGTTATTATTTAAAATAATTCATTTTAAATAATCAAAATTGATTAAAATTGCCAAAATAAAAATTTTAAATTGGCTCAGAATTTCCGGGTTGTTACAGGTTGTTTCTGCGTTTAAATACCACTGGGCCTAAGTGTTTATTTATAAAAATATCGCGAAAAGGATATTTGAGATTTAAAAGAATAGAATTTGAAATTCTATTTTTCTAGAATAGAATTTGAAATTCGAATAGAATAGAAATATTCACTTGTTTTTAAATAATAAAAACAAGTAGTTCATTTATAAACGAAGTTTATAAAGGAAATAAAATGAATTATCATTTGGAAAATTCAGGAAATATAAACACATGCGTGAATTTAGAAAAGGGAAATTTATTTTTCCAAAGTAGAAATTTGGTTTCAAATGAATTTGAAATCGAGACTTGTCTAAATATATAAACAAGTAAAATAAATGGTAGTTGTAAATAAAAAGGAAAGATTATCATTTGGATAATTTAAATATTTTAAATTCAAATGTGAATTTAAAATGAGAACTTAGAATCATTTCAAACAATAAACGATTAACTTTATTCCGATATTCGGAATATAAATGGAGTTGAATAAATCCTTAGGATTTATGTTTGAATTCGACTATGTCGGATTTATGAAAATATATTATTCCCAAATATGATATTTAAATTTAATTTAAATAGAAACTGAGATAAGACATGAAAATAGACTCTATAATTATACAGATGACTTATAATAAAACGAATTGAGTTTAAACAGATTTAAAACGGAAACTTGTTTTAACTTTATAAAACAAGGAAGTTAAATTATAGAGGACGTTTATAATTTAGTAAGATGAATTATCATTAGATAAGTTAGAAGTTTAAATTCAAGAATGAATTTATAAAAGTGAATTGAAAATCGAATTCAAAGAGTTTATAAGCGAGTTAGAATTATATTTGAACATGTTATGTTCACATATAAAAGCAAAACATGGAAAGGAGTAAACTAGTAAGTTAATTAACGAGTTGAGTAAAAACGAGTATATTAAGGTGAAAGGAATTAGAAATGTATCGATATACATGAGACAGGTTTGAAATGAAGTGTTAGAAGAGATATAAATATAATGCTCGACAAAAAGGTACGTATTTAAATTGGATATGAGATTTTATGCGCCTTATCGGCTAGCTGCTTGGCTTTTTCTTTTTCTTTTTGATTGGAGAGGCCTGTGTGGCAAGATTTAACTTTTTCCGGTAACCCCGTACAAAGGAGGTTATGGCGAATTTTTCTGGAAATTTAAGAAGTTAGAATATTTTTATGAAGATTTGATAAACTAGAAATCGATATATCGATATATATATATGTATAAATATATATAATTCGATAATGAAACAAACTTAGAATAGAATATTATAAACGAAAAGGAATTTTATAAATAAAATCCTGGGAGATATACGTTTTAAAGTGAACGATGATTGAAAAGCAAATGATTTGCAGATTTAAAATGATCGTGTTGATAAGAAGTTAATCAAATGGAGTTAAAGAAATAGAGTTAAGCAGAATTAGAAACTGATTGGAAATTAGTTGATTTAAACAACTTTTTGAGTATCGATCTGATGTTGGTTTTGGCCTTCGGGGTTTATACTTAGGAAGTTGTTCTCTTACTAGTTTACGGTTAGAGTCTGATAGATGTGGAAGAATAGTGATATGTAAATATGAAATGGAAATGTTTTCCAGAGTTAATAACATATATTTTCTTAATACAGAAAATAAGGAAATATGAATATATATATGTTTGATGATGTGATCGATAATTCCATTTGGAAATAAGATCGTTGTGTGTACACGGACATTTTTTTCATTTGATAGTTAAATCCCCGACTATCAAAGTTTTGAACATTTTTCCGTTGTTAATATGGAGAGACCGGTAGGATTATTATCCGAAGAACCACTCCGTATTGGCAGTAACATTGCGAATCAGATTATATGAAGGAAATCAGAGACGGAGTAAAGTGCAAGGGCTGTTTCTATTAATGGAAATTGTGCCTTCGGTTTCATTCAATCCCAGAAAAAACGTACATGGACGAATGCCTGACAGAGTATTTCCAATGATCGAATATGTTGGTCTGTATAAATATTTATGGTGGCAATGGATTTATTCCCTTAGCATAATATCCAGAATATATTTGTGCAAATCAATTAGTGATTAACGGATCTGACAATGTGGCATTCAAAGTGATTATGTTATTAATGAATGGTAAGTAAACGTAGCCTCAAGCCTCAACAACCGGGAAATGAAAAAAATCGGGTAGGCAGCATGGCTATGTGGTTAGCTCCCATTAGGGTGTATAATCACCTATCTAGAGAATATTCATTTGCTTCTTTAATCTATATCAATGTTGTCCCTTATCGGGAAATGGTTGTTGATCCCAAATGTTGGTGATATACATTCGATACTCTCAAGCGAAATGAGTGGTCGGTCATGTATGGCTGAGTTGCAAGATGTTCCTGTTGAACTCGGTGTATTCTCCTCTAGAGATACACCAACAGCAGGTGGTTCCATACCTTGTCATAGTCAGAATCCAGTATCCAATATGAGCCCGTGGTTTATGATTTCATATTATATATGTGGAACGTGAGATGCAAGCGTTCCACTAGATTTCTATTTATTTGATTTAGACACTATTATAATATCCAAAGAGTTTCGATTATTTGGGATTCTCATAAGGGAAAAACCCATTCCATGCTATACGGAATGGTCTTGTGAGATATCGTTTAGTTTCTCAAACCGTTTTAAATTGTTTACTCATACCAGTCCTTGTTGCTAGCTATTGAGTTGGGAGACGCATGATAGGGGGTTCTCGCTTTGCGTTAGGTGGCGAGCGGGAGACTCTTACTCCTACATGTCCCTAGGAATGGGTTGGTCGAGTCGAGAGGTTGGACGTAAAACAAGGTATTGGGGTACCAGTGTAAGCCACAGTGGGGTATTACCCTGCTGCTTTGGAGGAGGAGAGGATGGTTGAAAAGTCTACTTAAATTTTCTGGGACATTACATTTGGTATCAGAGCTTAGGTTGAGTGAATACCTAGGCTTTGGTGGGATTGTGCTCATTAGAGATAGGGTCAGTTGTACCCTAGAATGAGTTGAGTGTATATATATACGAGAGAGCGTATTTGTTAATTGATATAAAATTTGATTTATGTGATGTTGGCTTATCTGTTGAGTGGTTTATGAATACTGATCGAATCATGGGAAGCCATGAAGTCGATAGGAATTTCTAAACACTTGAATAGAAAATTCGACATGATATTTTTTTAAAGTGGGTAAATGAAATAATTTTACCCAAAAATTCTATTTTGATAGAAAAGTAATAAATTTTTGAAATTATTATAATATACGGATGTGTTGAATGTTAATATTATAATCAAATTAGATTATAAAATTGGATTGGTTATATATAACCAAATAAAATTTGTATATAAAAGAAATATACAAGTGAAACAAATTAAAATTTGATTTAGAACTAGAATTTGGAATTTAATCCTGGGAAGTTGGAAAATATTTTATGAAGTAAATAAATTGATTGTTCAAATAAAAAGAATGTAAACCAAAAGTTTTGGTAGAACTGAAATTTGTTGAATTATGAAATATTGAGTTCGACATAAATAAGTTTATGAAAAGATAATGGTTCTGAAGCATTTTTCCTACCTTACTAATTTCAGGGATGAAATTCTTTTAAGAGGGGAAGAATGTAACGACCCATAATTTTTATCGATAAATTTTGAATATTTAATATTTATTTTAAATACTGATTTGATAATATAAATGAATTTTTATATTTAGTTATCGATTTAAAAATCGATTTCGATTTAATATCGAATATATTAAATCATCGTAATACGAAAAATAATTCAGTTCGAGATTTAAACTGAATTTGAAAATAGTTCAGATGATCAATTACAGCTTCTGTTTGAATTAGAAAAATAATACTAATTTATTATTAAAGAATTTAAAGGTTTGAAATTTAATTTATATCAATTTAAATTAATATCTGTTCTGGATGATCGAACTGGACTTCGGTACCTGTCCTAGTGTGCCCAGAATAGTGTTATAACCCTAGGAATGTCATTTGGTGGGTTCAGAAAGGAGTTCAGAATCATAGGATATTTTAATTAAAGGATATGGTGCAAAAACAAATTAAAATAAAAATAAAATAACATAGTTGTGGACATAAACAAAACAATAAGGAGAAGAGGAAATGACCTTGCTGTTCAATCCTAATACCGTTCCTTCTTTATTACCACAAATCGAAAACAGATACCGTGCCTTCTTTATTACCAAAAATTGCAACCACCCCTCTTCTGTTCTTTATATTCCATTCCTTTCCATTTTCATTTGCTAAAAACCGTTCAAGCTAAATCGAAATCCTCAGTAGAAAATTCCCATTCCCTAAAGTAGATCGAAATCCTTTAATTTGAGTACGCAACGTCGTTCGACTTCCATTCTTCGTGAGATCGAGGGTGATTTGGGATATCGAATTCGAACAGCAAATGTTGGGTCTCTCGTTTTTGTTTCAGTCGAGAACGGCTGCTGTGTGTTTTAGTTTTTGGGGCGAGTATGGATCAAATGAAGGGTAAAAAGCAATGGTGGCTTCAAGGCATGGAGGCGCAATTTGGTGTAAAGTGCGTCGCTAGTTCTGAATGGGAAGGGGAGCACCGCGAGTTCAAAGAAGTGTGATTTGGTTGAAGTCATACTGCATTTTCAGGGGTAAAAGCCGACATTGGTACTGATAAAGGAGTGTGAGTTGAAGTTTCTGCGTTGGAAGGAAGAAATCGCGATGTAAATGGGATTTTGTTTGATTCAACCTGGAGCGATTGGTGACATCGTAGGGTGATGGGAACGAGTTTGGTGTTCACTGTAGAGGTCAAGCTCGAGTATCAGGCTCGATTTAGTGGAGTTTGGCAAAGGACGCAAGCTAATGTAGGGGTTCAAGTTGATGATACTTAGGATAAGGAGATGGAGTGTTTAAAAAGGAAGTCAGTGGCGAAGGTCCAAGGATTGTCGATGAGAAGAGGTGTATGAAGACGGAAATTACAATGGTGAATTCAAGTTTGGATTTTGTTGACGGGTGAAGGATTTTGGTGGAGTCGAACAAGGATGGTGACACCAAGAAAGTTCCGTGAATTAAGGTAATCAACTTATCCAAAGATTTATAAATTTATTTATTAATTTAGTCAATATAGTTAATTTTTATTTGAAACTATAAATCTTGTAGTTCATTTTTACTAAGTCAAAAAAAAGAGAAATAAGGAAAGTACATAATTTATTTAGTTAGTTAAAAAACTTGTAATCTAATATCGGTATAATTTAAATGGCGAAAATTACAATGGGATATCTTGTTTATTTTAGAACCTTCCGAACGTGATAAATTGTGTTGGGCTCATATGGATTTGGGCTTCACAATGAAATTCAGATCGGAATAAATTCGAATTAAAATCAGGTGAGTAAATCTCACTCGAATTAGTTTAGAATTATTTTTATCAGTTAAAAATAATTGTTTGTTGCTTGTTAGATGTATTGAAATATTACTGTGACTGTTTAAAATATATATTAGTTATATAGGCTTGTTATTATATATATATTGGTTTGGTGGTTGGATATTTCCCGCAATCTCATTAGTGGATGCCCGCAGTACCATAGCGGATGATTTCCCTATGCGCCCCCACAAATATATATTAGTGGATGACCTTCATACGGCGATATCCTGCCTCGAAGCAGGATGGGTATTATTTATGTTGACTAACATCTGTGGATACAGGAAAAACAGGTTGGAGGGATCCAACTGGATTCCTTAAAAATATATATTATCTGTTTGTTTATTTGTTTGCATAAATACTGTCATATATGATGTGTTAGAAAACCTGTAATAAATAATTGGTTGTTTGTGTGTTTAAATACCACTCGGCCTAAGTTTATATTTATAAAAATATCACGAAAAGGATATTTGAGATTTAAAAGGAAATTCTATTTTTCTAGAATAGAATTTGAAATTCCAATAGAATAGAACTATTAACTTATTTTTAAATAATAAAAGCAAGTAGTTCATTTATAAACGAAGTTTATAAAGGAAGTAAAATGAATTATCATTTGGAAAATTCAGGAAATATAAACACAGGTGTGAATTTAGAAAAGGGAAATTTATTTTTCCAAAGTAGAAATTTTATTTCAAATGAATTTGAAATCGAGACTTGTCTAAATATATAAACAAGTAAAATAAATTATATTTGTAAATAAAAAGGAAAGATTATCATTTGGATAATTTAAATATTTTAAATTCAAATGTGAATTTAAAATGAGAACTTAGAATCGTTTCAAACAATAAACGATTAACTTTATTCCGATATTCGGAAGTTGAATAAATCCTTAGGATTTATGTTTGAATTCGATTATGTCAGATTTATAAAAATAGATTATTCCCAAAAAGGATATTTGAATTTAATTTAAATAGAAACTGAGGTTAGACATGAAAATAGACTATATAATTATACAGATAACTTATAATAAAATGAATTGAGTATAAACAAATATGAAACGGAAACTTGTTTTAACTTAATAAAACAAGGAAGTTAAATTATAGAGGACGTTTATAATTTAGTAAGATGAATTATCATTAGATAAGTTAGAAGTTTAAATTCAAGTATGAATTTATAAAAGTGAATTGAAAATCGAATTCAAAGAGTTTATAAGCGAGTTAGAATTATATTTGAATATGTTATGCTCACATATAAAAGTAAAACAGGAAAAGGAGTATACTAGTAAGTTAATTAACGAGTTGAGTAAAATCGAGTATATGAAGTTGAAAGGAATTAGAAATGTATGGATATACATGAGATAGGTTTGAAATGAAGTGTTAGAAGAGATATAAATATAGTGCTCGACAAAAAGGTACGTATTTAAATTGAATATGAGATTTTATGCGCCTTATCGGCTAGCCGCTTGGCTTTTTCTTTTTCTTTTTGATTGGAGAGGCCTGTGTGGCAAGGTTTGACTTTTTTCGGTAACCCCATACAAAGGAGGTTATGGCAAATTTTTCCAGAAATTTAAGGAGTTAGAATATTTTTAAGAAGATTTGATAAACTAGAAATCGATATATATATATATATATATATATACATACATACATATATATATATATATATAGAATTCAATTATGAAATGAACTTAATATAGAATATTATAAACGAAAAGGAATTTTATAAATAAAATCCTGGGAGATATACGTTTTAAAGTGAACGATGATTTAAAAGCAAATGATTTGCATATTTAAAATGGTCGTGTTGATAAGAAGTTAATCAAATGGAGTTAAAGAAATAGAGTTAAGCAGAATTAGAAACTGACTGGAAATTAGTTGAGTTGAACAACTTTTTGAGTATCGATCTGATGTTTGTTTCGGCCATCGGGGTTTATACTTAGGAAGTTGTTCTCTTACTAGTTTACAGTTAGAGTCTGATAGATGTGGAAGAATAGTGATATGTAAATATGAAATGGGAATGTTTTCCAGAGTTAATAACATATATTTTCTTAATATAGAAAATAAGTAAATATGAATATATATATATATATATATATATATATGTTTGATGATGTGATTGATAATTCCATTTGGAAATAAGATGGTTTTGTGTACACGGATAATTTTTTCATTTGATAGTTAAATCACCGACTATCAAAGTTTTAACCATTTTTCCGTTGTTAATATGGAGAGACCGGTTGGATTATTATCCGAAGCACCACTCCGTATTGGCTGTAACGTTGCGAATCAAATTATATGACGAAGTAGAGTGCAAGGGATTTTTCTATTAATGGAAATTGTGCCTTCGATTTCGTTCAATCCCAGTACGAACGTACATAGACAAATGCCTGATAGAGTATTTCCAATGATCGAATATGTTGGTCTGTATAAATATATATGGTGGCAATGGATTTATTCCCTTAGCATAATTTCTAGAATATATTTGTGCAAATCAATTAATGATTAACGGATCTGACAATGTGGCATTCAAAGTGATTGTGTTATTAATGAATGGCAATTAAACGTAGTCTCATGCCTCAACAACCGGGAAATGACAAAAATCAGGCAGGCAACATGGCTATGTGGTTAGCTCCCATTAGGGTGTATAATCACCTATCTAGAGAATATTCATTTGCTTCTTTAATCTATATCAATGTTGTCCCTTATCGGGAAACGGTTGTTGATCCCAACCGTTGGTGATATACATTCGATACACTCAAGCGAAATGAGTGGTCGGTCATGTGTGGCTGAGTTGGAAGATGTTCTTGTTAAACTCGGTGTATTCTCCTCTAGAGATACACCAGCGGCAGGTGGTTCCATACCTTGTCATCGTCGGAATCCAATATCCAATAAGAGCCCGTGGTTTATGATTTCATATTATATATGTGGAACGTGAGATGCAAACGTTCCACTAGATTTCTATTTATTTGATTTAGACACTATTATAATATCAAAAGAGTTTCGATATAAAGATTATTTTGGATTCTCATAAGGGAAAAACCCGTTTCGTGTTATACGGCGTGGTCTTATGAGATATCGTTTAGTTTCTCAAACGATTTTAAATTGTTTACTCATACCAGTCCCATGGCTGACCCGGAGTTTATTTTGCTTTGTTTTACCTAAACTCTTGGGTGCCTAAATTTTGTACGGGCAGTCAAGTAGTTTAGGTGTTTACAAATATTTGGAGGAGCTTAGAGCAAGAGGCTTCAGCGTTAGTTATCTAGTGTTATTTCCTCTGTATTGTAAGTGTTGTACTCTGATGATAATGTTATGTATATACAGTAAAATTTTGTATTTCAAAAGCTGTTATATATTATATTTTATTCCGCTGCGATGTGAGATTCTGTGTCGTGTTTTTGTTCTTTTTCTTCTATTCTAAGTTTCCATCTTATCTATTCTCACTCTCTAACTTCTTTCTATTAATGATTCGTATTTCTGTGCAAATTTGGGTTGGACGTATGTGGTATTAAGTCAACTCAGATAGTGCGGATTTGCGGGACATTACAAGCTTGGATTTTCATTTATAATAAAAACATATGTTGTTCATTTTATTTAAATGAGATATTTTATGGAAATGCATGGTTAATTAATGGTCTCTATATTCCTAACTTTGATGTACCAGTTTATAACATTAATACCAAAAGGATTAAATTTAATGATTTAAATCCAGCTGTAACAACCCGGAAATTCTGAGCCAGTTTAAAATTTTTATTTTGGTTATTTTAATGGATTTTGAATATTTAGAATATAATATTTTAAATAAAAACGACGGAAAATTTATTTTCGACGAAGTTAAAATGAATAAATTTATTTTAATTATATAACGAGTCTGAAATGGCCCTGCAGTTTGAAAATTCAATTTCGAATTTCAAATGAATATATAGAATTCGTTTTAAGTCGGAATTGAACGAAACAAGAAATATCTAAATCTGTTTAATCATCTCTTTCTAATGAAGCCAAGAAACTAAGATTTCGTTTTAAAAGTTGAGAGATATGTCCAGTTTAAAATTCTGAAAAGTCGCTGTGGAATTTATATATTTTTTAATATATATAAAGGCCCTTAGAAATGGAAATTTTGTAAACTATCTCAGTTTTCGACGAAACCACTTTTATTGGATCCGGAATGTAAATTTATTGCTAAGTTTATTTTCCCATAATTTTCTGAATCAATATGTGAGCGAGGCGAAGTTAAACATGTTTTGACAGTTTCAGTCAATTTTGGTCGACCAGAAAATGGCCGTTTATCAAACGATCTCAGAATTTGACGAAATTAGTTTTGTTAGGACCGTATCGTCCATACGAAGCTAGAAATAATATTTCTGGAATTTTTAGGGTCCGTATATGGCCTCGGTAATTTGAAATGTGCTTTAAATTGAATATATAAAGATTTATATTTTAAATTAAACGAAAACCTATCAAAACGATCGAATTGGCTTTAGTAACATATCCCATTGTGTTCGGAATAGGGTAACACGCTAGGGACGACAGTTGATGGGTTCGATTTCGAGTTGAAAATAAAAAGTTGCTTTTAAATTTAAATTAATTAAATATATATTTAATCCCCTAGCCTGTCTCTGCTTTCCCCAAGTCAACCCGTTTTAGCTTTAATAAAAAAAAGGAGACTCAGACCTCGATGGAACCCTTGCCCCGCCTGCGCCTTATCGCCGCCCACGCCGTAGTCTCCACCGTCGAAGCCAACCCCCCCTCCACCTCGTCGATCCCCAAAAACCACTCCCTCATCTCGATCGATACAGCCCCCCTTTTTCCACGTCGCCTCCTCCACCAGCACCTGAACCGCCGCCCACACCCTCCTCTGTCGCTGCCAACCACCGGCGAAGCCAACAGCCCCCCTCCTCCGAAAATCTGTAAGTTCTTATTTTCTTTTCTTTTCTTTTCTTTTAATTTATTATAATACATTGTTTTATTTTCTGATTTTGTTTTTAGCTTACAAAATATGTTTGTTTTATATAAAACATAATTTTAAAATTCAGTTTTATTTTTATTTGCTTATGATTGAAAAGTTTGATTTTTATATAAGTGAAAGGTTTGATTATTTTTATATAGAGAAAGGCGAAATTTTTATTGTATGTGAGTATTAAAAATATAATTTTTATAAGATAGTGAATATAAAAATACAATTTTTATATGTGGAGGACAATAAAAATATAATCTTTATAGTATAGGAAGTGAAATAAAAATATGAACTTTATTTTCATCATGAAGGAATGAAAATAAAAATTCGATCTTATATAGTAGCAATTACAAAAATTCGATTTTTATATTATAGAAAGAATAAAAATATAATTTTTATGTAGTAGAGATTATAAAAATACAACCATTATATGTGTTGTAGCGAATTAACAATATAAAGAGGTGATTTTGTTTGAAATATAAGTTGAGATTTTTATATAGATAAAAATTCGATTTTTATATATATGTAGTGAAGATGAAAGTTCAATTTTTATATAAGAAGTAGGAATATAAAAATATAATTTTTTATATAGAAAGAAGCGTTGTAAATATATAAAGCGAAATAAAAATCTGATTTTTTTATTATATGAACTTCCCGAAACAGACTGCGTTGGGAGCACGATGAAGATTTCCTACATATGAAGAGTCGTGGCGTTTGGTTTAGCTCTTGGTGAGAACTTATCACTTTAACTCTTCTTTTCTAGTTAGAAATATATACTAGGATGCAGACGGTGTTTAGTAGCACCCGACACCCTCGTCCACAGACCATGGACTTGTTTGTTTGGATGTTTGGTGATTGATTAGAATATTTATGGAAATTTTGTGGTGTGAATAATAAAATTGATTTGATTGATTTGTGAATGGCGTGGGCCATTATTAGACCGGGGATAAGGCTAGGCCTTGTCCAATTTCTAGTATCGTGCCGTTATGCCGCCGAAATTTTCTAAAATAAGTTAGAAAAATAAAAAAAATCATTTTGTTGAATAAGTGAACTGAATAGAAATTCATGTGGTGAAATAAATATTTTATCGTTAAAAAAATAATTTTTAATGTGCGTGTGAATAAAATAAAATATTCATTTACAAACCATAAGGTTTGTTAATGTACACTGATTTGACTGATATTGATTGGGATGATAAATTTTATACATCGCCCAACTGCACAAATAATATTCAGTGTTTGTTGATGTGAAACCCCACACGGGTATTGGGATAATATTTGAAATACACTAGTCCCAATAATTGGTGTGTGTCGATCAATAGGTTGACTGACAGTTGTGTTGTGCACTTTGGATGATGGTTGATTATTTATTGTCGTTATGATATACATGTGTTGTGTGAAATCCATATAATTAACATTATATGTTAATTGATTGGGCCTCATTCCAATTTAGAAAATAAAGAATATTGAGAAATATATATTCATGTGCTGAAAATAGAATATATATTCAGGTGTTGAAAGAAATATATATTCATGTGTTGAAGTAAAATATATGCCCATGTGTTGATGGTACTCATTTGTTGAGATTAGTCATGTGTTGAAATAAAATTTACATATTCATGTGTTGAAGAAAATATTCATTTGTTGAATATAATAACGATGTAATAGAAATATATAAAGCCGTGTTGATTAGATATGCGCCATTTTGACGCGAACGATATTTATATCGATTTTATTCGAATATCGAAAAGGAAGTGATTTCAAAATATAACGTTTTGAAAATATTATCATTTATATATATATCGATGATGTGGAATATTCAATTTTGATTTGAAACTGAATATGAAGTTGAAATCGTTTTGAAACCGAATTTAAAACGACTTATAAAATACGTTTAGAAGTGAAATCGATGAAATATATATTAAAAGGCCTGAATAGAACGCTCCGCGCCGCGGCAGTTCGTGAATTTCGACCATTGATTTCGAATTGACGTTACGGGAGATCCGACCATCGGATTATCCAGAAACTGGAACCGTTGGGTTCATATCGAAAAGAGCTTTCCAATGAATATTTGAAATTTGAAATCTAACGGTTGGATTTGGAGATACATCCAAATCAAATTTAGAAAAGGTCGTGGTAAGTGCAGTTCGACGACCGCTATTGGAAATCGACTGTACGGGCCTTGATAAAATAATTAAAAATATATATAATTTGTGCAAAATCAAAATATATGAATTGGAAAGAACTGGGTTGAAAAATCCCTATTTGAAAGAATAAAAATATATTTTTATCGAAATGAACTAGTTATGAACTAGAATTAAAATCCAATATTTTAAATAAATAAATTGGATTTGAAGTGGTTTTAAAAATAATCAGAATTTCCAGTATACGTATTGGAATGGAATTTTGGGTTTATCTTGCACCCTGTTTTAAATGACACCAGTTCTTTAACCCAGTTAAAGATTAAAACTAAGTGGAGTTTTAATGGATCTTTAATTAGATTGAAGTGATCGAGAATGGAGTATCACCAGTTTTTCTCTAAAACGATAGTTAAATCTTTAATTAGATTTGAACGTGAATTGGTAATTAAGTTTATCGATAACACCGTGGTGTTAGATATGGGGTATTACCATTTCTGCCTCATGGGATAAATAGGTTGGGATTGGGAAATAAAATAAATAATTACTTCGGTGTGGTTCGCTAATCCCGACTAGTTTGAAATGATATTCAAAAGTAGATTAAAGAATAAATTTCAAAGAATTTATCTTTGATAAAATTAATGGGAACCTTCCCCAAGAATGTGAATTTTTGAATAAAGGAATATTCTGAATTGGAATGAGGCGTATGTTGTATTTGTGTAACATTTGTTTATTATGTACGTGGGTTATTTGGAAAGACCGGGTTTATACCCATTCTGAATAACCGATTCGACGATACGTCGAAGGTGAAGACGGTGGTTGAAGACCAAAAGTCTTCACATCGTTTGGGTGATTACTGATGATCTTGATTGGGTTGTACACCCAAGAGGAGGGAATCAGTTGGTGGTCGTCCAGACGTACTTGGAGATCGACGGATATGCGAGGAAAGTGCCTCCGGTTTCGTTTAGACCTAGAACGAACTTGTAAATGGACTATGTATCTGACATTGGATTTTATTCTGTGTGACTGATTTCTGTTAAATATATATCTGTTTGGCGGCGGAGAATTTATTCTCTTGCTTGATGCCCTTCTCTCAGACGTACGAGCTTAGAGGTTATATATCGATAGATATCAATCGCATAGCATGAATTGCCTGTGTGGCATGCCTAAGTGGCAATTGATCAAGGCTTCTGTTGAAAAGCAGAGTCTTGTGGTTGATGATCAAAGCACGGCCTTTGTGGCACCGCTTTGTGTAATGTGAATTCGCGATCCTCACACCTCGGTATGAGTCAAAAACGGGATACGGACTGCAGGGAGAGCACGACGTTTATTTCTAGCTATGGGTGGTGTCAGTGCTTAAACTATCTGACATTTATATACTTTTCACCCGTGTGGTTGTTGGATGAGGCGCCTCGATTATTATGTCTGTTAGGACCGGGAAATGTGTGCTCAGGAATAATTAATACTCAAAAGTAAGGTAGGACCGGCCCTAAAGCATCCAAGGATCATAGTGGGGTCCTGAGACATTTGCTAGAGTGTCTCGAATCGGAAATGAGCTTGCCCCTTGCCTCGATTCAAGATGGAATCCAATTTCCAATACGTGTGACTCGGTTTTATTTGTAGAGCCTAGTATGGCGACATAGTGGGACGGGGCACTCATGTCGTCTATGATTTATACTTATGATTGAAGTTGTTTTCATCACTTATAGTGATAATAAATGATTAAATTTCGCGTATCAAGAAATCTTTGGCTATTATAAGGGAAAACCCTATCCTCCGACTTGCGTTGCATTGTGTGATGGGACCTGGGTCTTATAACAGCTTCATTGTTCTTTATTTAGCATTGCGATGTTTGTTTAAGCACTGGTATTCTTGGGGTAAAAACCCGTTTTGTGCTATACGGCTTGGTCCCTTGATTTACCGAACTTTAAAAATCAAATTTATAACTGTTTTAGTTCTCACACCAGTCACATGACTGACCTAGAGTTTATTGTTTTGACCTAAACTCTGGGTGCCCTTATTTTTCGCACTGGCAGCTAGTAGTTGGGTTTTGCATATTTATATTCAGGACCTGGTCTATAGCTGAAGTGATATTCCGAAAGCTGTGTATCCGTGTATTTCTTCCATTTATATTTTGTATTATTTTTCCGCTGCAGTATTGTATTTAAATCTCTGATATTCTCTATTGTATAATAATTATGCATACTCTGTATATTCTTGTATTCTGATGGAATTGTTGTATTAAACAATGAAATGTTCTTCTGTCTGCGTTCAGATGTGGGTTGTTCTCAAAGAATCCGGGCTTTCCTTACTAGGGATGTTACGGGTCCTTACAGTTGGTATCAGAGCATTGGTTTACAATGCTCAAGAACAAGGCACATTAGAACCAAACGAAAGAATTCATTAGAGATTGGATTAGTAATATCAAATGAGAATGACTCGTTAGAGATGGGATCAACGGTATCCTAGAAAGAATGTGAAGAGTATATTTTTCAAATAAAAATGAAAACCACTTTTGTTTTGAAAATTTAAATCATTTTATGCGTATTTGAATATTTATTTTATAATTGATTTGGACAATCCAATATATAAAGGTTTTGCATATACGCCTTGCAAACGTGTATTCGAAGTTTTAATATACTGGATAGATATAGAATCACACTCTAGTCGCCCGAAGATGATACTGATGATTGAGATCTCATCATCAGTGTTTATGTTCGAGTTTCAATAGTGTGATATCTATATATTTCCATTAGACTAGTGAGAGAACCAAAACTAGATAGGATATATTATTGTGATTTGACATCAAAACATGATTTTCTGTATATATATCAAAATTATGAATTTGAAACGTTAATTCATTAATTGATTGATGGTTGAGTTGTTTGATTATTGTTTTGAAATTTTGAACCATAATGCCAAATAGAACCAAATGTTGAACTGAATTGAAAATGATTACATTTGCATGCATATAAATGTATATCTATTGAACAGGTCATAGCAAGGAGGCTAAAGAAGAGGAATAAAATTGTTTGCCCGACAAATAGGTACACATTTACTGTTTTGTTTGGGCGATGATGATTTTATGAGCTGATTGGCTAGCCGCTTGTCTTTTTCTTTTTCTTTTTGTACCACCGTTGGATTGGTGAGGGCCATGGGAGGGTATTTGAAATATCCTGAAGCTCCCGGTGCAGGGGAGGTTATGGCGAAATTTTTCGAAAATTTAGGGTGTTAGCCAAATTTTTTGAAAATTTGAAAGTTCTTAGAAACTGAAAAATTGAAGAACTTAAGCCATAATTAAAATAATGAAAGTTGAGTTGATTATAAAACAACTTTCGGCTTCGTTCCTTTTCGAGGACGAAAAGATTTTAAGTGGGGGAGATTGTAACAACCTGGAAATTCTGAGCTAGTTTAAAATTTTTATTTTGGTTATTCTAACGGATTTTGAGTATTTAGAATAGAATATTTTAAATAAAAATGACGGAAATTTTATTTTCGACGAAGTTAAAACGAATAAATTTATTTTAATTATATAACTAGCCTGAAATGGCCCTGTAGTTCGAAAATTCGATTTCGAATTTCAAATGAATATACAGAATTCGTTTTAAGTCGGAATTGAACGAAACAAGAAATATCTAAATCTGTTTAATCATATCTTTCTAATGAAGCCAAAAAACTGAGATTTCATTTTAAAAGTTGAGAGATATGTCCAGTTTAAAATTCTGAAAAGTCGCTGTGGAATTTATATATATTTTAATATATATAAATGCCCTTAGAAATGGAAATTTTGCAAACGACCTCGGTTTTCGACGAAACCACTTTTGTTGGATCCGGGATGTCAATTTATTGCTAAGTTTATTTTCCCATAATTTTCTGAATCAATATGTGAGCGAGGCGAATTTAAACGTGTTTTGACAGTTTCAGTCAATTTTGGTTGACCAGAAAATGGCCATTTTTCAAACGGTCTCAGAATTCGATGAAATTAGTTTTGTTAGGACCGTATCGTCTATACGAAGCTAGAAACAATTTTTCTGGAATTTTTAGGGTCCGTATGTGGCCCCGGTAATTTGAATGCGCATTTATATTGAATATATAAAGATTTATATTTTAAATTAAACGAAAACCTATCAAAACGATCGAATTGGCTTAAGTAACATATCCAATTGTGTTCGAAATGGGAGTAATACGCTAGGGACGACAGTCGGTGGCTTCGATTTCGAGTTGAAAATAAAAAATTGCTTTTAAAATTTAAATTAATTAAATATATATATATATAATCCCCTAGCCTCTCTCTTCTTTCCCCAAGTCAACCCGTTTCAGCTTTAATAAAAAAAGGGAGACCGAGACCTCGACGGAACCCTAGACCCCCGCGCCACATCGCCGCCCACGCTGGTGAAACACCCCACCTCCGTTAGGGTCCCTCACAAAGGGAATGCCCTGATTTTGGTGGAGGTTTATAAGTATAAGTCACAGATAAACACAAGACAGATATAAATACACATATTTTTAAACAGCGGAAAAAAACTGCAAACTTTTATTTCATCAAAATACATGTCTTACAAACCATACCATAATCGTCTTACAATACTTCAAAAAACATTACATTTCCATAACTGTCTTGGTTATCAAAGAAGCATAAAACATAAAATAAGGCAGCAAAATCCCCATAATGATATCCAAAGCCATGATCCAAGCAAAAGAAATCCAACTTGTACATCTACTGTCTTCAAGCTTGCAAAAGAGTCTGTCTAGGCCGAGTTGTTTCCTCCCTGTGGACCTGGGGAGGGGGAGGGAACGAAAGAAAAGAAGACGAAAAGAAAAATGGAGTCAGACATAAAGCCTGAGTAAATCTAGTGACTTTTTAGTATGTGAATAAGAAAAGGATATGATAGACATAAACTGAAAACAGGATAGTATCATAACTAAGGGAGTGTAGTCTAGAATCGAATATACTATCGAACCCACACTATATCTTTACATTTACTAGAATTATTCTAACTGGCACCCCATGCTGAGGGTGAAGTGATACTTTTTGTGTTCTAAAGATTGGCTCCTACTCGTACGTGTGTCTTACGTCTACCCCAAGAAGTGTAGATACCTATGCTGGTCCGACCATGGGGTGTATCAAGACCCATGGTGGCGACCCCGACACAAATACTAGAAGGCATATGATATACTACTGGTGCCCCCAGTGCCCTGCTTGTCTGCTCCAGAGTGCGTGCATGACCACCAACCGTTAGACCTACACTGTGCACCCAAAATTGCCGTTATTTGACCGCTCACAATCAGCCCAGTAACCGTGCCCCACCCTGCCTAGTTTCAGGGTACCGTTGATACCTAAATTGGGTTACTGCTGAAACGGGTCCCTACATTACCAGGGTTTTCTAGTCAAACATGTTAACTGGTTAAGTGTCTGTATATTCCTAACCCCACCCATCAATATTTGTTAACATGTTGAATTTTTGGTTAAGTGTTTTTAGTTGACTTAACCCTACCACATGTCCTTAGCCTTTTAGAGCAACGACCACTCACATTAGACAGCTATCACTACAGTTACTGGATGTGCCGGTTGGTTCCGGGATGGTTTACACCGTAGTTCAGTCTAACCTCGGGTCTTTATTTGGCTCAATGTTTAACCACCCACATTGGATAGGTATTGTTGCGACTACTGGACAGCCGGGCGGGTCTGGGCAGATTTACGTCACAACTCAATCTAACCTCGGTTTAAACATATCATGTTTTCTAGATTTACATATTTTGTCATTTATGTAAATGTCATGTCTTTTATTATTGGGTATAACAATTTATACCGCTAAATTGTCACAGTCTTTGGCAGGCGCCAAACATGCCAATATGTTTATTTTATCATATTTTACACCCAACGCTATTACCACTGTTTGTACGTACTAATGTTGGGCTCGACACAATTCAGCCCAACTTGATAAACGTGAGAAAAGGGGAAATCCAGAACATATAATATTTCTATGATACATAGAAGGTGTAGCACATGAACTTGCAAACTGGCGTTAACATAAACATTGGATCATGTGAACTTGCATTCAAAATAGGCATACAACTAAATGGGTGTCACATAGGATGGCATATGTAGATTTATACGAACTAGGGTTTTAACATATTACTTGGCATAATGTCGAACACAAAACTAGCATGTTGTATATTAACCCAAAAATGTCCAAATCTAATACATAATCTATTTCAACATGAACTTGAGTAGTTTATGTAACCCAAACTGCATTTAACATAGATCTAATCATACTTGTAATGGATCTAAGACGTATACATAAGTTTTGAGTCATGTAGGCATAAAAGATCTCAGATTTAGGATATGTTTGCATAAGTATGTAGCCCATGATATCAACATAAACATAAAGGGGATATCAACATAAACATAAGAGGGATCTAATCATAGATTTTTCCACAAACTTGCAATTTCCATTACTTTCATATACAAACGTATAATAAACTTGCATCGATCCGTTTATGCCATAAATCAATACACAAAATCATGATAGAAACATCATAATGCACAAGATCTACATCATTTTACAACAACAATACAATTCTGTTTCCACATACATCGAATCACATCATAATTTTATTCAGATTCTGAAATATCACTATACTTACTACGTGTGACGAGATCTTGTTTTCTGATTTCTATTTTCTGAATTTGGAGATGCTCTCCTTTGGGTAGTAATTTGTTGATTGATTTGTTTAGACTTTAGTTTGCTTCTTAGTTTGATTCTCGGCGGCTACGATCAACTCCTTCCCGGCAGCTTGACGACTCATCTCTTATTTTCTTATGTGAATTAGTTGAGTCTTAGGGTGTATTTATAGAGTTCTCTAGTTATTTTGAGCCGTCAGATGCAAACAGGGAGAGAAATCAGACCGTACAGCACACTAAAAGTCAAACAAGGGTCAGACCCACCTGGTCAGGCCGACCAGGCAAGTCGACCTGCAGGTCGCAACCCAAGTCGACTGCGCAGTCGACTTAGGGCCAGGTCGACTGCCCAGTAGACACTAGTGTCGGCCTGGTCACTGGGCTGGAATTTTCCCGCCCAGCCCAGTTTGAGCTTGAATTCAAATTTAAAACATGTTCTGAGCTATTTTTGAATTTCAAACTTATGCTGAAAATTTCGGAGGTCATAACTCCTTCATACGGAGTCCGTTTCACGCAAACTCGAACTCTATCTCAACCAGAATTCCGAGACGAACGCAATGGAATAAGCCATTTCCCTTAATTCTTTCATTAGAATTAATTATACTTTGATTTATGAAGCATATATTATTGAATATATGGGGTGTTACATTCTCCCCCACTTAAAAGGATTTCGTCCCCGAAATCTTCAAGCTAGGAAGAATGTATATCCTACCATCCAATCATCCATCTACTCAACCAACAAACACAGGTGTCCATTGTCTTTAAAGACTTCTAATGCTTTATGATCATATGCATTGTGTGTGTATAAATGTCCCTATCTAATGCAAAAATCAGGCGGTCGACTAATTCAGTTGACCTCCTAAATGCGAATCATGTAAGTGTCCTGAATCCATTATGTATGCAAAATTTTCCCTACTCATAGTTCTATATGAGTGCACAACAATTCATACAAATGCGACAACCATATGACAACATATCAAATTTCAATCATATATGAAGGAGAATACATATATGCATATGTAATATGAAGTGACTGAGCCGATCTAAACCCTAGGATGTGTGTGTATATGCATCCACGAGCAACCACTAGCAACCATTTGCAACCATTTGCAACCAACATCCATAACATGTTTTCAAATACATGTTTGCATCCATTTGTTTTCTACCTAAGGAGTTAAGGAAAAAGGACCAAGGAAATATACCTAAAAGATAGATAAAGCATAACTTAAGGAAAAAGAGAGATCAAAGATGTACCCTCAAAAAGAAAAGGATAGGCAGCGCGTATTCTAGCCTCAGTTTCCCAAGTCGCATCTTCCTCGGCGTCGCTCCACTTAACTTTGACGAGCTTGACTTCGCGATTGCGTTACTTTTTCACTTCAGTTCCTAAGATGTGTGTTGGAACTCTTCTCACAGTTGCTTCACGTTCCACTTCGGCTTCTTCTAAAATGCTAGGCTCTACTATTTCAGCAGACTCGTGTAAACACTTCCGGAGGTGAGGAACATGAAAGACGCTGTGAACTCCGGCCAGTTTTTCGGGTAGCTCTAATCTATAGGCCATCTTCCCAACCTTCTCGGTGATAAGAAATGGTCCTATAAATCTCAGTGCTAGCTTTCCAGTGGATCCAAAACGAACAACGTTCCTTAGAGGAGATACCTTAAGAAAAACTCTGTCCCCAACCTCAAACTCAAGGTCGGTCCTTCTCTTATCGGCGTAGGATTTCTGTCTATCTTGGGTCGTCTTCATTCTTCTTCGAATCAAGTCCACTTTTTATGAAGTTTCTCTAATCATGTCCAGTTAAAGAATAACCTTATTAGTAGACTACCACCAACAAGTTGGTGACTTGCACGGTCTTCCATACAATGCTTCGAAGGGTGCCATGCCTATGGTAGCTTGGAAGCTATTGTTGTAAGCAAACTCCACTAAAGGAAGGTGATCCTCCCATGTCCCTCCAAAGTCAAGTACTCAAAGTCTCAAAAGATCCTCTAAAACTCTATTCACCCTTTCCGCCTAGCCATTGGTCTGGGGGTGATAGGCCGTGCTCAAACATAACTGTGTGCCTACAGCTTCTTGCAAACTTCGCCAAAACTCGCTTGTGAAGATAGGGTCTCGGTCACTAATAATGCTGGAGGGTATCCCATGGAGTCGAGCTATCTCCTTGATGTAAAGAGACACTATAGATGAGGCAGTCCTTCTACTCTTGACAGGTAAAAAGTGGGCGCTCTTAGTAAGCCTATCCACTATTACCCAAATGCTAGTATTGCCCCTTCTTGACCGAGGCAGCCCATCAACGAAGTCCATTGAAATGCTATCCCACTTCAACTATGGGACCTCTAGGGGATGAAGTAGTCCTCCAGACTTTTTCTGTTCCGCTTTGACTTGCTGGCATACCACACACTTAGAAACGTAATCTTCCACGTCCTTCTTCATGCCGTTCCAAAAGAAAACTCTTTTCATGTCTTTGTAGATTTTGTCCCTGCCTGGATGTATTGTCATCTTGGAACGATGTGCTTCCTCGAAAACCTTCTTTACCAACTACCTTGCTTGTGGGACGCATAGTCTTCCATCGCGTCTCAACCAGCCTTTATCATCGATAGAGTATCTACTGAGGTGACTAGAAGTCTCACCCCTAATTAGCTTATCAACCACTTCAACTAGCTGAGGGTCTTCACGTTGTGCTGTCCCTATTGTATCCAAAAGAGTGGGGCGCACTTCAAGAGATGCTAACAAACCTGGTACGAGATCGGAGGAGGTCCCAAAGTTAAAACAGGCTATTTGCTCTAGGCTTTTCCTTTCTACAAAGAGTGGGCTTAGGGTCAGTTTCTTTCTACTCAAGGATTCTGCTACTACATTGCCCTTGCTCGGAGTAAAGGAAATATCGAAGTCATACGAGGCAAGAAACTCCATCCATCTTTGTTGCCTCAGATTAAGGTCTTTCTGCGAGAAAAGATATTTCAACGATTTATGGTTAGTGTAAAGTTCGAACTTCTCACCTATGAGATAATGTCGCCAAGACTTAAGTGCAAAGACGATGGCGGCTAACTCAAGATCATGGGTCGGGTAGTTCTTTTCATCAACTTTCAATTGCCTTCCATCATAAGCTACTACCCTCCCTTCTTGCATCAAGAGAGCACCTAGCCCTGTCCCGCATGCATCTTTATAAACTGTGAACATCTTGCTTCTGTCGGGCAGTGTCAGGATCGGGGTTGTTGTAAGAGCCCTTTTTAGGCGTTGGAAAGCCAACTCGTAATCCAAGTCCCAATTGAACACTAGATTCTTCTTTGTCAGCCATGTGAGTGGAGCTGAGATTTTCGCCAAATCCCTTATGAACTTCCGGTAGAAACGTGCTAGTCCTAGAAAACTTCGGACCTCAGTTGCATTCTTGGGTGCCTTCCCGTCTTGCACCGCAACTACCTTTGCGGGGTCCATGGCCAACCCTTCTTTAGATACTACATGCCCAAGAAATCTTACTTCTTCCCTCCAAAAGTGGCATTTTGAAAACTTTGCCTTTAGCTGATGTGCTCGGAGCGTATCCATGATTTCTTTCAGATGTTGAGCATGCTCTTCCTCACTCTTTGAAAAGATCAAGATATCGTCTACGAAGACAACCACAAACTTGTTAAGGAATTCTCTGAACACTCTGCTCATTAGGTCCACGAAATAAGCGGGCGCATTTGTTAAGTCTAAAGGCATGACAAGCCACTCAAAGAAACCGTCTGAGGTTCTGAACATCGTTTTATCAATACTATCTTCAGCTACTCTTAGCTGATGGAACCCAGTTGCCAGATCAAGTTGGGAGAAAACCGAGGCACCTACAAGCTGATCAAACAAATCGTCGATTCAGGGAAAAGGGTGCCTATTTTTCTTGGTCAACTTGTTTCACTCCCTATAGTCAACACAGAGTCAAAGCGAACCATCTGCTTTGGTTGCGAACACCACTGGAGCACCCCATTCCGAAATGCTCCTTCGAATGAACCCCTTCTCTAGAAGTTCTTTAACCTGCTTACTGAGCTCCTTTCTCTCTTTTGGAGCCATATGTCTGACAGGTAAAGCTACGGGCTTTGCATTATCCACAAGATAGATACGGAAGTTATTTCCCTCTTCGGAGGTAAGCCGTTCACCTCCTCGAAAACATCCGGATATTCCCGGACTACTCTAACCGACTGCAAATTCTCATCGGAAGCATCAAGGGACTCTAGATAACTAAGCATAACAGCATTCAAAGGATTACAGGAAATTTCTAGAGTGTTACCAAGCCGAGTCAAGAGTCTAACTACTCTTTTCTCACAATCAAGAATGGCACCGTTACTGGATAACCAGTCCATGCCTAAGATCAAACCATATCCGGAGAAGCCCAAAACAAAGGCATTACAACTAAACTCAACACTGAGAAAAGAGTTTTCAAACCCAAACAAACCATTGACAAGTTAGCGGAGCCCCCAATTGGATTTGAAACTACTAAGGGATCCTCAACCATACTAGTGTCTAAATGCAGAGATTCTACTAAAGCAGATGAAATAAAGGAGTGTGATGCACCAGAATCAAAAAGTGTGCGAAATGGATGATCATAAAGATAGACTACACTTTCTATAGAAATATTACTACCTCGTTCTTGTGGAGGTGCTGTCAGAGCATGAACTTGACCCCCTGAAGTAGATCCAGCTTTCTGTCTTTGTCCTTTCTTCTTTGGCAGTCCTTAGCTTGGTGCCTAGTCTCTCCGCAATGGAAGCAACCACCCATCTTTGCCTTCTTCTTTCGGCAGTCTTTCGCTATATGTCCAACTATGCCACAGAAATGGCACTTTCTCTTCTCATGGGACTTATTGTTCTTTCCTCCTTTCTTAAAGTCTGTCTTCTTGGCCTGTAAACCTTCTTTCTTCTCCTCTGCCTTAGTCTATTTCTTGCCGTGGTCTTCCTCATGTAGCAACGCCATGTCCACCAAGCTTTCATAAGTTGCCCCCGTGGATACATGGGTCATAGCAAGACTGTGTAGAGGCTCATTCAGACCTTTGACGAAGTGAAGCACCTTCTTGTGTTGGGTATTTACTAAGTCTAACCCAAATCTGGCCAACTGATTAAACTGATTGGCATACTCCCCGATTGTCATGCTTCCTTGTTTAAGATTTAAGAACTTCTCTGTTTGCATGCTCCTTTCAGCTTGGGAGAGGAATTTCAGCTCGAACCTTGTCCTAAAGTCATCCCAAGTTTCTACTGCCCTCTGAGCATTAGTGATCTCCCACCAATAGGAAGCTTCATCTTTAATTAACCACACTGCTAGCTGTATCTTTTGCCTATCATCGACTCCGAAGATGTCAAACAGATCCTCGGTATCCTTTAGCCAATTTCTTGCTCCAACAAAGGGTTCAGTTCCATGGAAATCCTTTCCACCCATAGATTTGAAGTCTCTACATGTTTTGGCAAAAGCATTCCCAAGGGGAGGAGCAGGAGGAGGAGGAACTGGTGCTACTGGGGGAGGAAGGATATCTGTTGGGCCCGCGCCATCTGCGGCCCTAGCTTCTAAGAACCTCCTAAACCAACCGGGTATTGGTATTCCTTCAGGAAGGTTAAGGTTTCCAGACATGCTGAAACAGAAAGGAAAGATCCAAAACGAAGGATAGAGAGAGATAGATAGTACACATGGCTTTGGGGGATCATGCCTTTTTAAAATGCAACACTTTTTCTTGAAAAATTCTTCTTTTAAACTGTCTTTTAAAAACAATTTTCAAAATTTTTATCTTATCTGGTAAACCTATGCTCTGATACCAAGTGAAACACCCCACCTCCGTTAGGGTCACTCACAAAGGGAATGCCCTAATTTTGGTGGAGGTTTATAAGTACAAGTCACAGATAAACACAAGACAGATATAAATACACATATGTTTAAACAGCGGAAAACAACAACAAACTTTTATTTCATCAAAATGCGTGTATTACAAACCATACCATAATCGTCTTATAATACTTCCAAAAACATTACATTTCCATAACTGTCTTGATTATCAAAGAAGCATAAAACATAAAATAAGGCAGCAAAATCCCCATAATGATATCCAAAGCCATGATCCAAGCAAAAGAGATCCAAACCGTACATCTACTGTCTTAAAGCTTGCAAAAGAGTCTGTCTAGGCCGAGCTGTTTCCTCCCTGTGGACCTAGGGGGGACGAAAGAAAATAAGATGAAAAGAAAATTGGAGTCAGACATAAAGCCTGAGTAAATCTAGTGAATTTTCAGTATGTGAATAAGAAAAGGATATGATAGACATAAACTGAAAACAGGATAGTATCATAACTAAGGGAGTGTAGTCTAGAATCGAATATACTATCGAACCCACACTATATCTCTGCATTTACTAGAATTATTCTAACTGGCACCCCATGCTGAGGGTGAAGTGATCCCTTTTGTTTTCTAAAGATCGGCTCCTACTCGTATGTGTGTCTTACGGCTACCCCAAGAAGTGTAGATACATATGCTGGTCCCACCATGGGGTGTATCAAGACCCATGGTGGCGGCCCCGACACAAATACTTGAAGGGATATGATATACTACTGGTGCCCCCAGTGCCCTGCTTGTAACAACCCGTATTTTTGAATAACATGTTATAACATAAATGGAGGCAGAATTAAACTGTAATATCTGAATCAAGGGAAACGGGCTATGCCATTGCGTTCGTCTCGGAAAAATACGCGAAATAGAGTCTGAGTTTTCGAAAATCGGAGTCCGTATGACCAAGATATGGCCTCGCGAAGTTTCACGAAAATTTACCAAATTAAAGTATACTTAATTAAGTGAAATGGGTTGCGCAGAGAAATATATATATATATATATATTGATATATATATATATAATTGAAAATTAAATAAATAAATATGCAAAAATGTTCAAAACAGCAAATTGGGAGAGGGGAATAACCGAACCGGCCGATTTTTGAGGTCGACCCGAGCTCGCTGGGTCGACTAGGGGTTAATCCAGGGTGTTTGGCTGTCAACCCGTGGGCCGATTCGCTCAAATGCAGATTTTGCATTTGAATGGTTCTCATGGTCCATCTTTAATCTAAAGGCCCTAGATGGTTCCTACACTTGACTTCTTCCCCAAGACATGCTTTGATGACTTGGATTGAATCTAGGGTTAATCCTATAGCCTAAAACACTTGCCTAATCTATAAATAAGACCCTAACCTACCCTAAATCATCATTATTCATTCATACAACTAAACTATGGCAAAATCAATCCTCTCATGGCCTCCACTCTCTTCATAAAATTCCTAAATAAATTCCTAAGTGATTTTCCATGCATACAAGTGTTTTTAGACTTGTATGATCATCATTAGCTTGCGTTCAAGTCTTGTTTCTCTATTGGCATCTTAAAGGAAGAGTTTTGATCAAGTTTGCTTGCATTTTTGGGGTTTAATTAGTTGCATAAGGGGTTTCTTACATTTGCTATACTCATTTGAGTCCGCATAAGCATTGTAAGCCCTATTCCTTTCATACTTAAACTCTAAAGTTAAATGTATGATATGCAAGTTATCATATGTTATGCAAGTTTGTTTATGCAAGTATGATATGCAAGTTGTCATATGTTATGCAAATTTGTTTATGCAAGTATGATATGCAAGTTGTCATATGTTATGCAAGTTTGTTTATGCAAGTTTGATATGCAAGTTGTCATATATTATGCAAGTTTTATTATGCAAGTTTGTTATGCAAGTGTCATATGATATGCAAGTATGTTATGCAAGTTTGGGATGGTCATATGGTTCATGTTATCATGTTATGCAAGCTTATTTTGAGTATGTGAACATAAAGCTTCAAGCTATATGCCAAAGGTTGCATTTGGCAACATGTAAGTTATCATATCACTTATGATAACTTGCATGTGAGGCTAAATGCGAACTTGTGGCCATTCTTACATGTCATTTAGCACCATGTATCATGAATATGCCAAGTTTGGTTTTATGCATGCTTTTTGGGCCTAAAAATGTAATATGCAAGTGTATGAACACATGAACCTTTCATATGCCACCATGTTGAACTTGTGGCTTTAACATTTTTATGTCATGATTATGCCAAGTTCCCTCTTTCTATCCTTTATGCGCTATTGCGATATGTAAGCGATGGGATTGCGTTTGGGGTTGGGTAAACTTAAAAGACATAAAAACATGAGCTTGGGAATTTACCTATTAAGTTAGGTCTACCCATTGGGAATTTACCTATTAAGTTAGGTTTACCCAATTGCTTGAAAATTTGTAACATGTTTTGGAAACATGATGGACATGACACTTAGAAAAGATAAGTGTGGACAACTCGAGGTTGGGTTGAGTTTGTAGCGTAAACCTACCCGGAACCGACCGGCCTAACTAGTTGCTACAAACAATAGGACCCAATGTGAGAAGTTGGTCATGTTGTACCTTGGACCCGAGGTTAGACCAAGTTGTGGTGTAAAGCTACCCGGACCCGCCCGGCTTAACTAGTAACCACAACAAAGTCTAATGTGAGAGGTTAAGGCGCATTAATTAATTAATGCCTCGTGATTACGGTTAAGTCATGGACCATTTAATACTTAACCAATTTCGGCTTGGTAGATTAATCGGGGTTAAGTCGTGAACTCATCGTTACACTTAACCAAGTTAATCCATGATTAGTGAAGGGGTTAAACCGTACTTAACCCACTAGAGAAATCCTAGCAATGGGGGTCCACTTCAGCAGTAATCCCTAGTTTGTATCATCATGGCCCTAGGGACTAGGCTAGGGTGGGGGCACGATTACTGAACTGGAGGTAAGGGGCCAAAAAGCGACGGCAGGGGGTACGCCGGTGTAGTTCCGGGCGGACTCTGGTCGTCCACATAGTCCGTAGCCGGAGAAAACAAGCACGGGTACAAGTAGATCGATACTGTGCACTCATGTTTATGGTGTCCAGGGGTTGACACCCTAGGGCTTGATACACCCGACGGGTGGACCCGGCACAGTTCGACTACAATCACGTTTGGGCCGTATTGACACCAACACTTGACGAGTTAGGCTTATAGGGAGCCGATCGACTAGACCGTGCTAGTTGGACCTTGGTTTGGGTCATTCATGATGATTGGGCCAAACTTGGGCCTAGGGATCACTTCATGTTATTGGACTTCGTGGTAGGGTCACTTCATGTTATTGGACCTCGTATGAGAGTCACTTCATGTTATTGGGCCAAAGCATGGGCCAAGGGATCAATACTTGTTTATTCCAGTCATGTTAGTTTGCTAGTACACCTGTGGTGCAAAACCTTAATCCTGATTATGCGATGACACCTTTATCTACCTTGTTAGTCAATCATCATGCTAGTATGTTGATATCCTTATGTTCATACCTGCTGCTCATGTCAGTTAACTTTATCAGTTTACATTGATTGTAGTAGGGCTTACTCAGTCTTTTTGACTGACCTGTTTTCTTTCGCCTCTTTTCTTCCGTTCCCCCCCCCCCCCAGGTTCTCAGGGAGGGAATACAGGAGCTTAGCTTGGACCTTAGCTGCTTTTCTTGGATAGCTCATGTATGCTTTGGACTTGAGCTCGCTATGGTTTTTCCATTTGGGGATAGCTACTTTATGTTTTCCTTTTCAGTTTTCAGATGATGTGGTTTTATGTACTAGACTTGTTTATTTGGAAAATTGACATTGTGTTGTACCAGACTTGTTTTGAAATGGTTTAAAAATCTTCCGATGTTTTATCTATGTTATTTACTCTGTTTACATATATAAACATATGTTCTTGTTCTGCCTTGATATATCATTATGCATGTTTACCCGATTTAAACGCCCCTCCAAAGTCAGAGTGCTTGCAAGAGCCACCCTGGCGGAGGTGGGGTGTTACATTTGGTATCAGAGCTAGGTTTCCGAGAAGGAGCAAAAAGGTTTTAGAAAACTTTTTGAAAACTATTTTCAAAACCAAGTATAAAGTATTTTCCAAAGAAAAGTCTAGTTTATTCTAAAGGCTATTCCCCAAAAAAAGCCATTAGCAAAATCCCTTCGTTTTTCTCCATTCTGAATCTATCTTTTTCTTCGTTTCAGTATGGCCGATAACTTTGCTATTCCGGAGGGAGTACACGTACCTGTTTGGTATAGGAGACTTTTGGAGGCTAGGGCGACCGAAGCCGGCCCCGCAAATATTACTCCTCCTCCGGTAGTCAATGTTCCTCCTCCTGTCGCTGAGGTTCCTCTTCCTCCTTCCCCTCAGCATCCTCAAACTGGCTTCGCAAAGATTTGCCAAGATTTTAAGGCGATGGGTTGCAAGAATTTCTTTGGAACCGAGACTTATGTAGAGGCAAGGAATTGGTTGAAGGAAACCGAAGATCTTTTTGCCGTCTTTGATATAGATGACCGTAGGAAGGTTTTACTAGCAGTGTGGTTGCTAAAGGAAGAAGCTGCACGTTGGTGGGTGGTTACCACCGTTACTAGGCCAATTGAGACTTAGGATGACTTTCGGGGAAAGTTTGGACTAAGGTTCCTATCACTGAAGCAAGGGGACATGACTATTAGGGAATACATAGATAAGTTTAATCAACTGGCTCAGGTCGGTTTAGACTTGGTTAACACAACTCCGAAGAAGGCCCTATCCTTTGCTCTAGGGTTAAACGAGCCATTACATGGTTTAGCCATGACTCATATACCCTTGGGGGCAACTTTTGAGAGTGTGGTGAATATGGCCCTACTCAATGAAGAGGATAGGAGTGACAAGAAGGAAATCAAGATGAATGATACTCAAGCCAAGAAGACTGATTTCCGGTGGGAAGGAAATCAGGGTAATCCAAGCGGTCAGAGCAGTCAAGGCAATAAGATCAAGAACGGCAAGGGCAACAAGAACAAGGGAAAGGAAACAAGAAAGTGCAACTTCTGTGGGATTATTGGGCACATAGTCAAGGACTGTAGGAAGAAGAGGAAAAGGAAGAATGGTGAATGCTTTTTCTACGGTAAGACTGGACACTTCAGCAAAGATTGCCCGAAGAAGCAAAGGCAAGGTCAGACTCAGTGTACAAGACCATCTGGAGGGCAAGTTCATCCCCTCAACATCGTTCTCTCAGCTCATGATCGAGGTAATGTTTCGGTTGGAAGTCTTGTTTACATTTCTGATTTTCCAGTTCGTACCTTATTTGATATTGGTGCATCGCATAGCTTATTTCGTCTGATCTAGTTGAAGGTTTGCACCTAAGTACTAGTCAAGTTAGCGATCCCGTGTGTGTTTCAAATCCAATTTGGGGGTTCCGCCCATTTGTCTATTATCTACGTGGATTTGAAAGTCTCTATCTTTGGTATAGAGTTCTCATGTGATGCTTATATTCTCGGTTTCATGGGGTATGGGTTGATTTTGGGCATGGATGGGTTGTCCAGTTTTGGAGCCATCCTTGGTTTTTGGGTATAGGGTTGGGAGGCTCATGATTCGCCTCGGTAATACCCTAAAAATTTCTAGTAACCCTATGAGTCCCGTCATGTTGTGTTATCTTGAATCCCTCAACTCGTCTATCGACAGTTTGTAATCGGTGAGGGTGGTCCGAGAATATCCTGATATCTTGGGGGAAGTGAAGGGGGTTATCCCTAAACGAGAGGTAGATTTCCGCATTTATCTGGTTGATAGTGCCAAGAAAGTTTCGTGGCCGGTAAGGCACATGGCCCCGCAAAATGAAAGTTAAGGAAACAAGTCAAGTAGTTGCTTGAGAAGAACTTCATTAGATGAAGTATATCTGAATGGGGAGCGCCTGTAGTATTTACTACAAAGGCATATGGTTCTCTTCGACCTTGTGTCGACTATCGTGAGTAGACAATCATTGCCAAGGATCGATGATTTGTTCGATCAGCTTGTAGGAACATCTGTTTTCTCTTGATCTTGCTACTGGATTCCATCAGCTCAGAGTAGCTGAGGATAGTATAGACAAAGCTGCGTTCAGAACTCCAGATGGATTCTTGGAATGGCTGGTCATGCCATTCGGTTTGACTAATGCACCCGTATATTTCGTGGACTTGGTGGGTAGGGTGTTCAGGGAGTTCTTGAACAGGTTCGTCGTAGCCTTCGTAGATGATCTTCTCTAAGGATGAGGAAGAGCACGCAAGGCATCTCGTGGAGGTGATAGATACGCTTAGAGCGCATCAGTTGAAGGCCAAGTTCTCAAAATGTCATTTTGGAGAAAAAGGAATTAGAATTTCTTGGGCATGTAGTCTCTAAGCAAGGCTTAGCGGTGGATCCCGCTAAGGTGGTTGCAGTTCAGGATTGGAAGACTCCAAGGAATGCAACCGAAGTAAGAAGTTCTCTCAGTATAGTTAGTTAGTAAGTGTCCCTTGAGTTTAGACCTACCCTTCTGGATCAAGTGGGGACTTCACAGAAAGAAGACCCGCAGTAAGTCGAGATCATGGACAAGTTGACTCGAGGCGAGATGGTAAGTCACCTCGCTATAGACAACAAGGGATGGCTAAGATGCGATGAGAGAAAGAAGGCTCTTGAAGATGCACATCACTCGAGGAGGTGGCCGAGTTTTTCCCAAGGCGCATGTTGTGCCAACAGATTAAGGCCAAGTCATAAAAAAAAAGCCCGGTGGGCTATTACATCCATTAGAGGTCCCCGAAATGGAAGTAGTAAAGCGTCACGAAGGATTTCGTGGATGGACTGCCTAGATCAAGGAAAAAGAATACGAGCATGTGGGTCATAGTAGGTAGACTCACGAAGAGTGCTCATTTCACTACCGGTAAAGAGCGAAAGGACTACATCATAGCTAGCGACGGTTTACTTTCAAGAAATACGGCAGTCGTACGGGGTTCCCTCAAGAACAGTTAGTAACCGTGACTCACTAGCCAGCTTTGGGATAGTCTACGAGAAATCGTGGGCAAGCGACTGAATCTAAGCACGGCCTATCATTCGCACGCGAATGGTTCATTGGCAACGTGGGTTAGTATTTTTGAGAAAAGTTCTGCTGCATGGAATACTTTATGGTAAGTAAACAAGATCCAGGATTCACTAGTGGATTTTGGAGAGCTTGCATGAAACCATGAGGTCATATGTATGTTTATACCAAGAATGATGGAAGAGTAAGTGAAAAAGGAAGACGAGAGGCGAGAATGAAACGGGTTCCAACTCATATTTGGAAATAAGAGATAAGAAGCTAAGAAATCATGAAGTAAAAGACGGTCGAAGCAAAAGTGGAGTTAAGCTCAAGGAAATGTGACTTAAAAGGCTAAAGGCTAGATACGCGCATCATGTCTCTTTCTAAGAGTATATCCTTGATCCTTGTTTTCCTGTGGAACTTACTCGCATATTATCTTTTTATGTATATCCTCTCGGTCCCATTTTTGGTCCTATTTCTGTCGGGAGGTATGACTTATTGGCCAGTAATACATGTCAGGGGGGTCCGTTAGGTTGGCTAAACCTTTTGGGCTTTTATAGGATATGGATTAGGTTAGGAAAGGATTTCTTGTAATCCGAAAGAGGAGTATATCCTGCTTATCTTCCCTATCTCTTTGTAGCATATCTTTTTGCTATCCATGTTTGTCTTGATTATCTATTTTATCATGTTAATCTTGTCATGAGAACCTTAGGTAGAAACCCTTTGGATGAAACATGTGTTTGAAACATGTTATGCTTGATGGTTGCAAGTGGTTGCAAGTGTTTGCAAGTGGTTACTCGTGGATGCATTATACACGTTAGGCACTAGATCGGCTCACACACTCCTCATATTGCATATGCATGAGTGTTTATGCTTATTCATGGATGAAAAAATTTTGTGTTATCACATGGATGTTGCATATGGATGTATGTGATGTGCACACATATAGATGTTATACATTATGTTAGGAATTGCATACATATGGATTCATTTCACTAACATAATTTGCATTGAGGATATTTGCATTAGATAAGTACATATACACACACCTTTGCATATGATCATACAGCATTTAGAACCTTTTAAGGACAGTGATTGCTCGTGGATGATGTTTTGAGTAGATGGATGATGGATGGTAGGATACGTTCTTCCTAACTTGGAGATTTCGGGGACGAAATCCTTTAAGGAGGGAAGAATGTAACAACCCGTATTTTTGAATAACATGTTATAACATAAATGGAGGCAGAATTAAACTGTAAAATCTGAATCAAGGGAAACGGGCTATGCCATTGCGTTCGTCTCGGAAAAATACGCGAAATAGAGTCCGAGTTTTCGAAAATCGGAGTCCGTATGACCAAGATATGGCCTCGCGAAGTTTCACGAAAAATTACCAAATTAAAGTATACTTAATTAAGTGAAATGGGTTGTGCAGAGAAATATATATATATTGATATATATATATATAATTGAAAATTAAATAAATAAATATGCAAAAATGTTCAAAACTGCAAATTGGGAGAGGGGAATAACCGAACCGGCCGATTTTTGAGGTCGACCCGAGCTCGCTGGGTCGACTAGGGGTTAATCCAGGGTGTTTGGTTGTCAACCCGTGGGCCGATTCACTCAAATGCAGATTTTGCATTTGAATGGTTCTCATGGTCCATCTTTAATCTAAAGGCCCTAGATGGTTCCTACACTTGACTTCTTCCCTAAGACATGCTTTGATGGCTTGGATTGAATCTAGGGTTAATCCTATGGCCTAAAACACTTGCCTAATCTATAAATAAGACCCTAACCTACCCTAAATCATCATTATTCATTCATACAACTAAACAATGGCAAAATCAATCCTCTCATGGCCTCCACTCTCTTCATAAAATTCCTAAATAAATTCCTAAGTGATTTTCCATGCATACAAGTGTTTTTAGACTTGTATGATCATCATTAGCTTGCATTCAAGTCTTGTTTCTCTATTGGCATCTTAAAGGAAGAGTTTTGATCAAGTTTGCTTGCATTTTTGGGGTTTAATTAGTTGCATAAGGGGTTTCTTACATTTTCTATACTCATTTGAGTCCGCATAAGCATTGTAAGCCCTATTCCTTTCATACTTAAACTCTAAAGTTAAATGTATGATATGCAAGTTATCATATGTTATGCAAGTTTGTTTATGCAAGTATGATATGCAAGTTGTCATATGTTATGCAAGTTTGTTTATGCAAGTATGATATGCAAGTTGTCATATGTTATGCAAGTTTGTTTATGCAAGTTTGATATGCAAGTTGTCATATATTATGCAAGTTTTATTATGCAAGTTTGTTATGCAAGTGTCATATGATATGCAAGTGTGTTATGCAAGTTTGGGATGGTCATATGGTTCATGTTATCATGTTATGCAAGCTTATTTTGAGTATGTGAACATAAAGCTTCAAGCTTTATGCCAAAGGTTGCATTTGGCAACATGTAAGTTATCATATCACTTATGATAACTTGCATGTGAGGCTAAATGCGAACTTGTGGCCATTCTTACATGTCATTTAGCACCATGTATCATGAATATGCCAAGTTTGGTTTTATGCATGCTTTTTGGGCCTAAAAATGTAATATGCAAGTGTATGAACACATGATCCTTTCATATGCCACCATGTTGAACTTGTGGCTTTAACATTTTTATGTCATGATTATGCCAAGTTCCCTCTTTCTATCCTTTATGCGCTATTGTGATATGTAAGCGATGGGATTGCATTTCGGGTTGGGTAAACTTAAAAGACATAAAAACATGAGCTTGGGAATTTACCTATTAAGTTAGGTCTACCCATTGGGAATTTACCTATTAAGTTAGGTCTACCCAATTGCTTGAAAATTTGTAACATGTTTTGGAAACATGATGGACATGACACTTAGAAAAGATAAGTGTGGCCAAGTCGAGGTTGGGTTGAGTTTGTAGCGTAAACCTACCCGGAACCGACCGGCCTAACTAGTTGCTACAAACAATAGGACCCAATGTGAGAAGTTGGTCATGTTGTACCTTGGACCCGAGGTTAGACCAAGTTGTGGTGTAAAGCTACCTGGACCCGCCCGGCTTAACTAGTAATCACAAAAAAGTCTAATGTGAGAGGTTAAGGCGCATTAATTAATTAATGCCTCGTGATTAGGGTTAAGTCATGGACCATTTAATACTTAACCAATTTCGGCTTGGTAGATTAATCGGGGTTAAGTCGTGAACTCATCGTTACACTTAACCAAGTTAATCCATGATTAGTGAAGGGGTTAAACCGTACTTAACCCACTAGAGAAATCCTAGCAATGGGGGTCCACTTCAGCAGTAATCCCTAGTTTGTATCATCATGGCCCTAGGGACTAGGCTAGGGTTGGGGCACGATTACTGAACTGGAGGTAAGGGGCCAAAAAGCGACGGCAGAGGGTACGCCGGTGTAGTTCCGGGCGGACTCTGGTCGTGCACATAGTCCGTAGCCGGAGAAAACAAGCACGGGTACCAGTAGATCGAGACTGTGCACTCATGTTTATGGTGTCCAGGGGTTGACACCCTAGGGCTTGATACACCCGACGGGTGGAGCCGGCACAGTTCGACTACAATCATGTTTGGGCCGTATTGACACCAACACTTGACGAGTTAGGCTTATAGGGAGCCGATCGACTAGACCGTGCTAGTTGGACCTTGGTTTGGGTCATTCATGATGATTGGGCCAAACTTGGGTCTAGGGATCACTTCATGTTATTGGACTTCGTGGTAGGGTCACTTCATGTTATTGGACCTCGTATGAGAGTCACTTCATGTTATTGGGCCAAAGCATGGGCCAAGGGATCAATACTTGTTTATTCCAGTCATGTTAGTTTGCTAGTACACCTGTGGTGCAAAACCTTAATCCTGATTATGCGATGACACCTTTATCTACCTTGTTAGTCAATCATCATGCTAGTATGTTGATATCCTTATGTTCATACCTACTGCTCATGTCAGTTAACTTTATCAGTTTACATTGATTGTAGTAGGGCTTACTCAGTCTTTTTGACTGACCTGTTTTCTTTCGCCTCTTTTCTTCCGTTCCCCCCCCCCCCGGTTCTCAGGGAGGGAATACAGGAGCTTAGCTTGGACCTTAGCTGCTTTTCTTGGATAGCTCATGTATGCTTTGGACTTGAGCTCGCTATAGTTTTTCCATTTGGGGATAGCTACTTTATGTTTTCCTTTTCAGTTTTCAGATGATGTGGTTTTATGTACTAGACTTGTTTATTTGGAAAATTGACATTGTGTTGTACCAGACTTGTTTTGAAATGGTTTAAAAATCTTCCGCTGTTTTATCTATGTTATTTACTCTGTTTACATATATACACATATGTTCTTGTTCTGCCTTGATATATCATTATGCATGTTTACCCGATTTAAACGCCCCTCCAAAGTCAGAGTGCTTGCAAGAGCCACCATGGCGGAGGTGGGGTGTTACACTGCTTGTCTGTTCCAGAGTGCGTGCACGACCACACACCGTTAGACCTACACTGTGCACCCAAAATTGCCATTATTTGACCGCTTACAATTAGCACAGTAATCGTGCCCCACCCTGCCTAGTTTCAGGGTGCCGTTGATACCTAAATTGGGTTACCGCTGAAACAGGTCCCTATGTTACCAGCTGTGCAGTTAATGCGCTATGTCGCTCCATAGCGGTTAAGTCACAAAAAATTGTAGCGGGGATATATCGGGGATATATCAGGATATAGCGGATGACTTTAAAATGAGGAATGATAAATATTTGACATTAAAAATTGGAAAACGTATTACTTATTATTTCCCAATAAGGAAAACATGCTAGAATAAAGTAAAGATAAATAAAGTTGAGACATAAAAAGATAGAACTAGTTATAATAACCTACAACGTATTTCATTATTACATTAACCCTAAATTTATCATAAAATTTAAGTGCAAGGCTTGAGTAAAATGCTTATTTATAGGAATAAGGGATATAGCGGAGCAACAAAATTAGAGATATAGCGGATTATTACCGAAATATCGGGGATAATAGCGGGAAGGATATATTTGGGGAATTGTTGGGAATATCGTTGCGGCAAAAGTAGGATACGGGATATATCGGAGATATATCAGGGCAATTTCGGGGAATTGACTGCACAGGTTACAAGGGTTTTCTAGTCAAACATGTTAAGTGGTTAAGTGTCTGTATATATCTAACCCCACCCATCAATATTTGTTAACATGTTGAATTTTTGGTTAAGTGTTTTCAGTTGACTTAACAATACCACCTGTCCTTAGCATTTTAGAGCACTGACCGCTCACATTAGACATCTATCACTACGGTTACTGGATGTGCCGGTTGGTTCCAGGCAGGTTTACACCGTAGTTCAGTCTAACCTCGGGTCTTTATTGGGCTCAATGTTTAACCACCCACATTGGATAGGTATTGTTGTGACTACTGGACAGCCGGGCGTGTCCGGGCAGATTTACGTCACAACTCAATCCAACCTTGGGTTAAACATATCGTGTTTTCTAGATTTACATATTTTGTCATTTATGTAAATGTCATGTCTTTTATTATTGGGTATAACAATTTATACTGCTAAAATGTCACAGTCTTTGGCATGCGCCAAACATTCCAATATGTTTATTTTATCATATTTTACACCCAACGCTATTACCCCCGTTTGTACGTACTAATGTTGGGGTCGACACAATTCAGCCCAACTTGATAAACGTGAGAAAAGGGGAAATCCAGAACATATAATATTTCTATGATACATAGAAGGTGTAGCGCATGAACTTGCAAATTGGCATTAACATAAACATTGGATCATGTGAACTTGCATTCAAAACAGGCATACAACTAAATGGGTGTCACATAGGATGGCATATGTAGATTTATACAAACTTGGGTTTTAACATATTACTTGGCATAATGTCGAACACAAAACTAGCATGTTGTATATTAACCCAAAAATGTCCAAATCTAATACATAGTCTATTTCAACATGAACTTGCATAGTTTATGTAACCCAAACTGCATTTAACATAGATTTAATCATACTTGTAATGGATCTAAGACGTATTCATAAGTTTTGAGTCATGTAGGCATAAAAGATCTCAGATTTAGGATATGTTTACATAAGTATGTAGCCCGTGATATCAACATAAACATAAAGGGGATATTAACATAAACATAAGAGGGATCTAATCATAGATTTTGCCACAAACTTGCAATTGCCATTACTTTCATATACAAACGTATAATAAACTTGCATCGATCCATTTATGCCACAAATCAATACACAAAATCATGATAGAAACATCATAACACACAAGATCTACATCATTATACAACAACAAAACAATTATGTTTCCACATACATCGAATCACATCATAATTTTATTCCGATTCTGAAATATCACTATACTTACTACGTGTGACGAGATCTTGTTTTCTGATTTTCGTTTTCTGAATTTGGAGATGCACTCCTTTGGGTAGCAATTTGTTGACTGATTTGTTTAGACTTTAGTTTGCTTCTTAGTTTGATTCTTGGCGGCTAAGATCAACTCCTTCCCGGCAGCATGACAACTCCTCTCTTATTTTCTTATGTGAATTAGTTGAGTCTTAGGGTGTATTTATAGAGTTCTCTAGTTATTTTGAGCCGTCAGGTCTAAACAGGGAGAGAAATCAGACTGTACAGCACAACAGAAGTCGAACCAGGGTCAGACCCACCTGGTCAGGCCGACCATGCAAGTCAACCTGCAGGTCGACACCCAAGTCGAATGCGCAGTCGACTTGGGGCCAGGTCAACTGCCCAGTCGACACTAGTGTCGACCTGGTCACTGGGCGGGAATTTTCCCACCCAGCCCAGTTTGAGCTTGAATTCGAATTTAAAACTTGTTCTGAGCTGTTTTTGAATTTCAAACTTAGTTTGAAACTTCCAGAGGTCATAACTCCTTCATACGGAGTCCGTTTCACGCAAGCTCGGACACTATCTCAACCAGAATTCTGAGATGAACGCAATGGCTTAAGCCATTTCCCTTAATTCTTTCATTAGAATTAATTATACTTTGATTTATGAAGCATATATTATAGAATATATGGGGTGTTACAGCCGGAGTCTCCGCCCTCGAAGCTGTAACACCCCGTATTTTGGGTTAATACTAAAATTCACTAATTACAGGATAAATAATCTCAGATGTGGGAATTAGGGAAAACGGGCTGCGTCATTGCGTTCGTCTCGGAAAAATACGCAAAATAGAGTCCGAGTTTTCGAAAATCGGAGTCCGTATGGCCCAGTTATGGCCCGATGAAGTTTGCAGAAAATTCAAAACTAAAGAACAGATTTAAAAATTTAAATTGCAGATTTTGGAATGGAACAGGCGGGGTCAGGCGGGAAGATTCCCGCCCTACCCATGTCGACAGGGCTGTCGACAGGCCTGTCGACAGGGGTGTCGACTTGCCTGTCGACTTGCCTGTCGACAGGGGCGCGACGTCCAGTGAACCTGGGTGCACCAGGTTGGGTTCTAGGCTGGCTTAGAGGGCTGGTTCTAGAGATTTCCTAAATCGAAGCGTCCTAATCTAACCTAGGGTTAATCTAAGGGCCTAAAACACTCACCTAATCTATAAATACACCCTAAACCCCCCCTAATCCTTACCAAAAATAGAAATGATGGCCTCATGCCGCCAAATTAAATCTTGAGAGGAGCCTCCACTAATCTATGAAGGAAGTTGCAAGCTAATCAACCTCTAATCATCATCTTCTTCATATTTAGCAACTAAATCCACTTCATAAGTTTGCTAATATTGGGTTTGGTGAGTTTCTATCACTTTAACATCAATTGTTAAAGTAAGTAGATTGGGTGTAATGAGACTTATGGTCTTGAATGCGGATTATAGAGTTTGAATCATTTATAATGATATGCTACTCTATGTCTCCTTATGTTTATGCATATGTAATAAGTGGTTTTATGCATGTGTAATAAGTTGGATTATGCATGTTTAACAAGTGGGTTTATGCATATTTAATAAGTGGGTTTATGCATGTTTAAACAAGTGAGTTATGCAAGTTCATATGCAAGTTATGTGTGTAATGCTATGTGTATGATGTTATGAAAGTTCATATGCAAGTTATGTATATGCTTAATTGCAAGTTTAACATGATATGCAAGTTATGCATGCTTATGCAAGTATGTGAATGCTCATGCAAGTATGAGAATGCTTATGCAAGTTATGTGTATGCTTAAATGCAAGTTTAACATGATATGCAAGTTATGCATGTTTATGCAAGTATGTGAATGCCTATGCAAGTTATGTGTATGCTTAAATGCATGTTTAACATGTTATGCAAGTTATGAGAATGCTTATATGCAAGTTCAACATGTTATGCAAGATATATGTATGATGATATGCAAGTTTGGGTTAAATGTAGTTGGGTTAATATATGCTCATATATGCAAGTTGACATCCTCTTAACCCATGATAAAGTTATATGCTAAGATGTGGTGAAACCCATGATACTTGTGATGGACCTTTCCTTTATTATGTCATGGAAAGAGAACGATTTACGTGGGTAACGATGGGGTGAATAAATATGTTAATAAAAGTGTGATTGGGTATGATTAAGCATACCATAAAAATAAATTAACATAAGTGGGAATTTACCTATTGAGTTAGGTCTACCCCATGGGAATTTACCTATTGAGTTAGGTCTACCCATGTTATGAAAAATGTGTAATTAATTAGGGATAATTAATTATGGGGGTGATTAATTAGGTGTAATTAATCGACTAAGACACGAGGTTGGACTCATTTGTAGTGTAAAACTGCCCGGACCCGACCGGCTTAACCAGTTGCTACAAATGTCAGCCCAATGTGAGAGGTCTTAGCCATTAATTAAATACGTGATTAAAGTAAAGACACGAGGTTAGACTCTGTTATGACGTAAGACTGCCCGGACTCTACCGGCTTAACCAGGCGGTCATAACAGCCAGTCTAATGTGGGAGGTCTTTGTGGGAGATCACGGTCTTAATTAATTAAGAAACACTTAACCATATTAGCATGTAGTGGGGCATGAGGGGTTAAGTGGGTGCCTTGGGTGGCACGTGGAAATTCAGTGGTTGCCTTGGGTGGCATGTGGAATCTAGTGGGTTTCCTTGGGTGGCAATTGAAAATACGATTAGAATACTTAACCAAGTGAAACATGTAATTAAACATGATTAAAGGGTTAAGTGGGATTCACTAGATAAGTGACAAGCTTAGGTGGGTAGCTTGTGGGGGCCCATTTCAACCAATATCCCAAACGTATCGTTGTGGGCTCGACCCATGTCGAGTGACGGGACACGCATATTGGGCTTGATTATAAGAGGCCAAAACGGGTTAGCGGTGGCAACGCAAGTCCAACGGGTTTCATATGCATGTGTGGACCCGGGCTGGTAGGTAAGACGTTGTTGCATCGTGTAGATATAAGCCGTGCACCGCTTGTTGTATCGGGTTGCCACTTTGGGGAGTGATACACCCCACTGTGGGGCCAGCACGGGTATCTACGGTAGGGAGCCGATCGCTTGGGAGTAGTGGGTACACCTAGTGGAGATAGGGGCAGACGACACCTATGTAGTCAGCTAGGGGTACAAGAACTACTGGGAAAATTTTCTAAGTCCTTGGAAGGGATCAACCTTTAAGTAGGGATGACTGGTGTGGTGCAGTGTAGTAATTACCCTTGGGTGGGTAGAAGCGTCTTTGCGGTTATCTTAGTTTATCCTAGGTCTACCAAACTGCTTGGTATAGCCATTCATCCCCAGACATTACCATATGTCAAACTTATGTCTTCTCTGGTTATTTTAATGATTGTATTGTTAAAGTTATAGGACTCACTCAGACTTATGTCTGACCCCGTTGTTTTTATCTTTTTCCCAACCCTCAGGTCCTACGGTGGATCCTAGCAGTAGTGGAGTTTGATCGGATTGCTGTTCCAGTCTTTAGGAGCTTGGGTAGATGTAAAGCTCCAGTTATCTAGTTATCTTTTCTTTTGTCATGGCTATTGTTGAGAATGGGATTATGTATAAATTTATTTGATGAATATTTTACTTGACTTTATGATGTAACCAGACATGTTTTACTTCCGCTGTTATGAGATGATGTTTTAAAATTTCAAGTACTATTTATATCTGTCTTGTTGTAATTTTTCTGTTCTATATTCACTAAAATACTCCACCGATGCCATGGCATTCCCTATAGTGAGTGACCATAGCGGGTGTGGGGTGTTACAGAAGCCAACCCCCCCTCCACCTCGCTGATCCCCAAAAAACACTCCCCCATCTTGATCGATGGAGCCCCCCTTTTTCCACGTCGCCTCCTCCGCCAGCACTTGAACCGCCGCCCACACCCTCCTCTGCCGCTGCCGACCACCGGCGAAGCCAACACCCCCCTCCTCCGAAAATCTGTAAGTTTTGTTTTTGTTTTATTTTATTTTCTTTTAATTTAGTTATAATACATTGTTTTATTTTCTGATTTTGTTTCTAGCTTATTAAAATATGTTTGTTTTATATAAAACATAATTTTATAATGCAGTTTTATTTTTATTTGCTTATGATTGAAAAGTTTGATTTTTATATAAGTGAAAGGTTTGATTATTTTTATATAGAGTAAGGCGAAATTTTATTGTATGTGAGTATTAAAAATATAATTTTTATAAGATAGAGAATATAAAAATACAATTTTTATATGTGGAGGACAATAAAAATATAATCTTTATAGTATAGGAAGTGAAATAAAAATATGAACTTTATTTTTATCATGAAGGAATGGAAATAAAAAATCGATCTTTATATAGTAGCGATTATAAAAATTTGATTTTTATATTATATAAAGAATAAAAATATAATTTTTATGTAGTAGAGATTATAAAAATACGACCTTTATATGTGTTGTAGCGAATTAACAATATAAAGAGGTGATTTTGTTTGAAATATAAGTTGAGATTTTATACAGATAAAAATGCGATTTTTATATATATGCAGTGAAGATGAAAGTTCAATTTTTATATAAGAAGTAGGAATATAAAAATATAATTTTTTTTATAAAAAGAAGCGTTTTAAATATATGAAAGGAAATAAAAATCTGATTTTTTTATTATATGAACTTCGTGAAACAGACTACGTTGGGAGCACGATGAAGATTTCCTACATATGAAGAGTCGTGGCGTTTGGTTTAGCTCTTGGTGAGAACTTCTCACTTTAAATCTTCTTTTCTAGTTAGAAATATATACTAGGATGCAGACGGTGTTTAGTAGGACCCGACACACTCGTCCACAGACCATGGACTTGTTTGTTTGGTTGTTTGGTGATTGATTAGAATATTTGTGGAAATTTTGTGCTGTGAATAATAAAATTGATTTGATTGATTTGTGAATGGCATTGGCCATTATTAGACCGGGGATAAGGCTAGGCCTTGTCCCGTTTCTAGTATCGTGCCGTTATGCCGCCGAAATTTTCTAAAATAAGTTAAAAAAATAAAAATATCATTTTGTTGAATAAGTGAACTGAATAGAAATTCATATGGTGAAATAAATATTCTATCGTTAAAAATATAATTTTTAATGTACGTGTGAATAAAATAAAATATTCATTTACAAACCAGAAGGTTTGTTTATGTACACTGATTTGACTGATATTGATTGGGATGATAAATTTTACCCATCGCCCAACTGCGCAAATAATATTCAGTGTTTGTTGATGTGAAACCCCACACGAGTATTGGGATGATATTTGACATACACTAGTCCCAATAATTGGTATGTGTCGATCGATAGGTTAACAAACAGTTGTATTGTGCACTTTGGATGATGGTTGATTATTTATTGTTGCTATGATATACATGTGTTGTGTGGAATCCATATAATTAACATTATATGGTAATTGATTGGGCCTCATTCCAATTTAGAAAATAAAGAATATTGAGAAACATATATTTATGTGTTGAAAATAAAATATATATTCAGGTGTTGAAAGAAATATATATTCATGTGTTGAAGTAAAATATATACTCATGTGTTGACGGTACTCATTTGTTGAGATTAGTCATGTGTTGAAATAAAATTTACATATTCATGTGTTGAAGAAAATATTCATTTGTTGAATATAATAACGATGTTATTGAATTATATAAATCTGTGTTGATTAGATATGCGCCATTTTGACGCGAACGATATTTATATCGATTTTATTCGAATATCGAAAAGGAAGTGATTTCAAAATATAACGTCTTGAAAATATTATCATTTATATATATATATATATATCGATGATGTGGAATATTCAATTTTGATTTGAAATTGAATATGACGTTGAAATCGTTTTGAAACCGAATTTAAAACGATTTATAAAATACATTTAGAAGTGAAATCGATGAAATATATATTATATATATTAAAAGGCCTGAAAAGAATGCGCCGCGCCGCGGCAGTTCGTGAATTTCGACCATTGACTTCGAATTGACGTTACGGGAGATCCGACCGTCGGATTATCCTAAAACCGGAACCGTTGGGTTCGTATCGAAAAGAGCTTTCCAATGAATATTTGAAATTTGAAATATAACTGTTGGATTTGGAGATACATCCAAATCAAATTTAGAAAAGGTCGTTGAAAGTGCAGTTCGACGACCGCTATTGGAAATCGACTGTACGGGCCTTGATAAAATAATTAAAAATATCTATAATTTTTGCAAAATCAAAATATATGAATTGGAAAGAACTGGGCTGAAAAATCCCTATTTGGAAGGATAAAAATATATTTTTATCGAAATGAACTAGTTATGAACTAGAATTAAAATCCAATATTTTTAAATAAATAAATTGGATTTGAAGTGGTTTTAAAAATAATCAGAATTTCTAGTATACGTATTGGAATGGAATTTTGGGTTTATCGTACACCGTGTTTTGAATGACATCGGTTCTTTAACCTAGTTAAAGATTAAAACTAAGTGGAGTTTTAATGGATCTTTAATTAGATTGAAGTGATCGAGAATGGAGTATCACCAGTTTTGCTCCAAAACGATAGTTAAATCTTTAATTAGATTTGAACTTGAAATGGTAATTAAGTTTACTGATAACACCGTGGTGTTAGATATGGGGTATTACCAGTTTTGCCTCATGGGATAAATAGTTTGGGATTGGGAAATAAAATAAATAATTACTTCGGTGTGGTTCGCTAATCCCGACTAGTTTGAAATGATATTCAAAAGAAGATTAAAGAATGAATTTCAAAGAATTTATCTTTGATAAAATTAATGGGAACCTTTCCCCAAGAATGTGAATTTTTGAATATAGGAATATTCTGAATTGGAATGAGGCGTATATTGTGTTTGAGTAACATTTGTTTATTATACATGTGGGTTATTTGGAAAGACCGGGTTTATACCCATTCTGAATAACCGATTCGACGATACGGCGAAGGTGAAGACGGTGGTTGAAGACCGAAAGTCTTCACATCGTTTGGGTGATTACTGATGATCTTGATTGGGTTGTACACCCAAGAGGAGGGAATCAGTTGGTGGTCGTCCAGACGTACTTGGAGATCGACAGATATGCGAGGAAATTGCCTCCGGTTTCGTTCAGACCTAGAACGAACTTGTAAATGGAATGTGTGTCTGACATTGGATTTTATTCTGTGTGATTAATTTCTGTTAAATATATATCTGTTTGGTGGCGGAGAATTTATTCTCTTGCTTAACGCCCTTCTCTAAGATATACGAGCTTAGAGGTTATATAATGATAGATATCAATCGCATAGCGTGAATTTCCCGTGTGGCATGCCAAAGTGGCAATTGATCAAGGCTTCTGTTGAAAAGCAGAGTCTTATGGTTGATGATCAAAGCACGACCTTTGTGGCACCGCTTTGTGTAACGTGAATTCGCGAGCCTCACACCTCGATATGAGTCAAAAAGGGGATACGTACTGCAGGGAGAGCACGACGTTTCTTTCTACCTATGGGTGGTGTCAGTGCTTAAACTGACTGACATTTATATGCTTTTCACCTGTGTGGTTGTTGGATGAGGCGCCTCGATTATTAGGTCTGTTAGGACCGGGAAACGTGTGATCAGGAATAATTAATCCTCAAAAGTAAGGTAGGACCGGGCCTGAAGCATCCAAGGATCATAGTGGGGTCCTGAGACATTTGCTAGAGTGTCTCAAATTGGAAAGGAGCTTGCCCCTTGCCTCGACTCATGATGGAATCCAATTTCCAATATGTGTGACTCGGTTTTATTTGTAGAGCCTTGTATGGCGACACAGTGGGATGGGGCACTCATGTCATCTATGATTTATACTTATGATTGAAGTTGTTTTCTTCACTTATAGTGATAATAAAAGATTAAATTTCGCGTATCAAGCATTCTTTGGCTGTTATAAGGGAAAACCCTATCCTCCGGCTTGCATTCCATTGTGTGATGGGACCTAGGTCTTATAACAGCTTCATTGTTCTTTATTTAGCATTGCGTTGTTTGTTTAAGCACTGGTATTTTTGGGGTTAAAACTCGTTCCGTGTTATATAGCGTGGTCCCTTGATTTACCAAACTTTAAAAATCAAATTTATAACTGTTTTAGTTCTCACACCAGTCACATGACGGACCTAGAGTTATTGTTTTGACCTAAACTATGGGTGCCCTTATTTTCTGCACGGGAAGCTAGTAGTTGGGTTTTGCAAATTTATATTCAGGACCTGGTCTATAGCTGAAGTGATATTCAGAAAGCTCTGTATCCATGTATTTCTTCCAGTTATGTTTTGTATTATTTTTCCGCTGCAGTATTGTATTTAAATCTCTGATATTCTCTGTTGTATAATATTTATTCATACTATGTATATTCTTGTATTCTGATGGAATTGTTGTAATAAACAATGAAATGTTCTTCTGTCTGCGTTCCGATGTGTGTTGTTCTCAGAGAATCCGAGCTTTCCTTACCGGGGACGTAACGGGTCATTACACCAGCATACCTTTGGCATTGTCGTTTTAGCCATATAAATGAGAAACACATGTCAAAACTCCATAAAGATGGAATTTTGAATTCATTTGATTTTGAATCATATGCAGAATGCAAATCATGTTTATTAGGCAAGATGACTAAAGTTCCTTTCACTAGGCACAGTGAACGGGATAATGATGTATAGGCCCTTATACATAGTTATGTATGTGGACCAATGAATACATTAGCTAGAGGTGGATTTTATTACTTCATTACATTTACTGATGATTTCAATAGATATGGATATGTGTATCTTATGAAACACAAATCAGAATCCTTTAAAAAGTTCAAAGAATTCAAGAATGAAGTTCAAAACGAACTTGGTAAGAATATAAAAACTCTTCGAATAGATCGAGGAGGAGAATATTTAAGCAAAGAGTTCAATGATTATCTGAAAGTGTGTGGAGTTGTATCACAACTCATTCCACCATGAACACCACAATGGAACGGTGTATCCGAAAGGAGAAATCACACCTTATTAGATATGGTACGATCAATGATGAGTCATACAAATCTTCCAATAAGTTTTTTGGGTTATGCCCATACAACAGCTGCATTCATGCTTAATCGAGTTCCTAGTAAAACGGTTTTGAAGACACCATATCATATATGGACTTGGAGATGTCCCAATGTCTCTTTTATGAGGGTTTGGGGATGTGAGGCTTTTGTTAAACGGCTTATCTCTGACAAACTCGGACCCAAATCAGATAAGTGTTATTTTGTGGGATATCCAAAGGAAACAAAAGGATATTATTTCTACATACCTACAGAGAATAAAGTATTAATTGCTCGAACTGGTTTTTTCATTGAAAGAGATCTAGTCTATAAAAATACCAATGAGAATAAAATATAACTCAAAGAAATTCGAGAAGCAGAAGATATCATTGAACCTGAACTTGAAATTGAGCAAGAACCACAAGCTGTTGTGGGAACCAAACCGGCTCAAATTACACAAAACATTCATAGATCTGGTAGAATACGTCATGAGCCCGATAGATATTATGGATATCTAATAACTCAAACAGGATACGTAATGCACAAAGATCAAGATGAGCCCACTTCATAACAAGAGGCTATAAATGGACCAAAATCTGAGAAATGGCTTGAAGCCATGAAATCTGAAATGGACTCCGTGTACACCAACCAAGTGTGGACTTTGGTTGATCCATCTGACGGGGTAAAACCAATTGGGTGTAAATGGGTTTTCAAGAAGAAAACTAACATGGGTGGTAAAGTACAAACTTATAAAGGTCAATTGATGGCAAAAAGGTTTCAAACAAGTTCAAGAAGTTGACTATGATGAAACCTTCTCCCCAGTGGCAATGATTAAGTCCATTAGGATTATGCTTGCAATTGCAACATTTTACGATTATGAAATCTGGCAGATCGATGAAAAAACTGCATTCCTTAATAGGAATCTTATTGAAGATGTGTACATAACAAAACCTAATGGTTTTATTAATCCAAAGGATGCTAGAAAAGTATGTAAACTACAACGATCCATATATGGATTGAAGCAAGTGTCTCAAAGCTGGAATCTTCGTTTTGATGAAATAGTCAAAAAGTTTGGCTTCATTAAGAATGAAGATGAACCTTGTGTATAAAAAAAATTAGTGGGAGTAATATTATATTCCTAGTATTATATGTATATGACATATTACTTATTGGGAATGATGTTAATTCAATACAAGAGGTGAAGACATGGTTGGGGAAAAGTTTCTTAATGAAAGACTTAGGCGAGGCAACCTATATTTCAAGTATTAAGATCTATAGAGATAGATCGAGAAAGTTGATAGGCCTAAGTCAGAGAACATGCATTGATGAAGTGCTGAAAAGATTTGGCATGCAAGAGGCTAAGAAAGGATACGTACCCATGTTACATGGTATATCACTCTCTAAGTCCCAATGTCCTAAGTCATCAGATGATAAGGAACACATGAAAATGATCCCTTACGCTTCAGCAATTGGATCAATCATGTACTCATCCAGATGTCTCTTACGCTTTATGTATGACAAGTAGAATCCAATTTGTTCCAGGTGAAAGTCATTGGACATCAGTCAAGAACATTCTTAAGTACCTAAAAATTACTAAAGACTCAATCTTGATATATGGAGGCGAAGAGGAATTGACGGTAAAAGGTTACACAAACACTAGTTTCCATAATGATAAAGATGACCACAAATTACAGTCCGGTTATGTGTTTTTCCTGAATGGTGCTGCTATTAGCTGGAAAAGTTCAAAGCAAGAGACAGTCATTGATTCGACTATGGAGGCTGAATACATTGCTTCTTCTAAAGCTGCTAAAGAGGCTGTTTGGATTAAGAAGTTCATCACTGAACTTCCTATTGTTCCATCCATTGTTGATCCAATAGATATTTATTATGGAAACAATAGGGCCATTGCTCAGGATAAGGAACCTACATCACATCAATGATCCAAACACATACTTCGGCGATACCATCTCATCCGTGAATTTGTTGACAGGGGAGATATACATATCTGCAAAGTCCCAACGGATAATAATGTTGTACAACCACTGACTAAAGCTTTGTCGCAACAAAAGAATGACAGTCACACTAATTTCTTGGGTATACGATACATGAGTGATTGGCTCTAGTGCAAGTGGGAGATTGTTAGAGTTTATGCCCTAGAAGCAATCTGTTTGATGTGAATAATAATAATATTGTTGATGTTAATTTTATTTGGAATAAAAGATTCTATTATGTTATATTTACTGCGTAATATAAATATTAACGTAATAGAGGTCCTTAGAATAATAATACGGAGTTATATGGTTTCAAGTAAATGACTTGAACATGAGATTATATAATATATTAAGTATTATAATTCTTAAATGTCCCTATTCAAGTTTTATTGTTTATATATAGGACAACAATAAATCATTGAGACTAGTACGTTGATTGAATGCTGATCATATCTCGTTGATCATTAATATTCGTGATATTAATGTCAATACATAAATACGTATTGGAGAATAGCGTATTGGGCTAACCCAACATGAGTAAACTACATGCAATATAATTAATAGTATCATAAGTTAATCTCGTAGTGATAGTGATGTAATGGTCCTCAGACCTGAAATCATTATAATTTTATTCGGGGATAGTTGTGTTTTTATGTCATTAAAAGTTACTTTTAACTGAGTGGATGATAAAGGTGATTATTGGATACATCTCTAATCGAATGAAAATTATGAATGATCTAGATCGAATTTAACCCTACAAAATATATGTAGAGATATCCATGGGCCTCTTGATTGAGTGACACTATGAAATGCATGGTCGTGCACAAATATTGTTTTGTTTTACATAATCTACTCATCGATCAAGATAAAAGGATTAAATTATAAAGTTGATGATATGTTACATGCCTCGAGTTCAATCCTGAATATATTGGTTAAAAGGATTAAATTACGTTGAGACATTAATCACAGATAAGGTTATATCGAATCATTGATCTTATTATAACTTGGGTAACAACGATGTATTACTAGATTCCGCTCACTTTTTGTAATTCAAATATTATTTAAATTATTGCCAACGTTATGATAACTTATGAGGTCACACAACCAGAGCAATTGCAAAAGGAACAACCATTTTAAATATAAGAACTAAATCAATCGGTTGATTCAGTATTCCTATTTGAAATGATACCTATGAACTTCTCGTACCCAAATTTTGCTCGTTTCCTTTTATAAAAGGGAGGTTAGACCGATCCCTATCCTATTATTAGATAACCAAAAGGAAAAAAAATCAAATTAGGGTTACTTGCGTGGTGGATCTTGGCAAGTACCATCGTCCCTCATCCTCAAAATCAAGCAACAATCTCAAGGCAAGTTCTTGTGGACCGATTAGAGGCATCGCCACATACAGTTACACCAATGATTCAAATCAGCACAAGCAACTTCGATTTCTCGAATTCGTGTATTATCGATCTCAAATTGGTATGCCCCTTTCAATTGATCTGTTTAATCGCATAGATCCTGTAATTTTGGGTTAAAATTCATCAAATAATGTTGCTAATTTTGTGATGATACTCAACATTATCGACCCACGGTGAGCTTGAGACAACAACTTCTATGCCAAATCATGGTCTGAAGCTCAAACCAATAATGATATTTATGCTATAACCCGATCGCATTACCGGTGAAAGCGACACCATGTATGACTAGGGAAGCATTATCCTCTCATGGTGAGCCAGTTGGGACAAGAGTTGTTGCATCAAGACCATCAACTCAAACATCTAACGTAGAACGCTTTGGCCACCATGTTTATATATCACCAAAGTAAAATGTGAGTAATTCAACATATTCAATCTTCATTTTAGCAATATTAAAACTCTTACATTAACAAATATGAGCGTTTAACATTATAGTTTTGGGAAAAAATATTTCAGCCCCTTTTGTTTACAATAATGTTTAGTATCGAACTGAGATGGTAAAATGGTTTATACGGAAAATGGGTGTTTAGTGACTCGTATTTAGCCTCATGCACTATTAGATGTTGCTTCGTATGACATATGACATATTCCTGGCCTAGGACAATCAGTATTCCTCCTGACATAATGGATGTATTATTCTCAGATTTTAAGGTAATTAACCATAACCTATATTTTAGTATTGAACTGCTTGTGCACTTTGTAAAGCTAGTAGAGATCATTTAGAATACTTAGCATATTATATCGAAACAGTTGGTCTAGTATTGTAAATTGGCAATGAAATTATGCATTAGATGTTCTAGTCTAATTATTATTTCAAAAGTTCGGGTTCTAGATATTTATTTCCTTTTATTTTGTTTCCCTGTTACTTAATTTGCATGTTATGCGTACAAATTGGTGAGCATTGCATTTCTGTTATGTTTTAAAAAACACAGTGTTATACACTATATTCATGAATTTAATTAGTGAAAACATTGCTCAACAAGAGTACCATTTGTTCAACATTATTTCAGGAACTTGTTTACTTCAAAACGTGTTAACTAGCTCATGTTTATTTAAAAAAAAAAAAATCTTGAAAAGAAAATTCTAGGTATATTTTATCAAGGAATGAAAAGAGATGCAAGTTTACCGAAACTAGAGCAAAGAAGAAATTTTCAAGCATTTTATTAAGGAAACACAATACTTGCTTAATCATTTCAATTGTTTTTGAGCAAGTGTTGTTGTCTACTTGTAGCAACAGCGGGCTGCTACAGCAATAAAAAAAAGTTGCAGCAACATTGTTGCTGCTACATGGAAAGGCTGCTGTTATTGGCAGCAGCAGTGAGATGGAAAAAAAGGGTGTTGTGTAGTGTGCATGAGTGATTTTATGTGTGCAGTTGTATGTGTGTAAGCCTAAGGCATGTGTTACTGTTGAGTGCGTGTGTGTCACTTAATGCTTTGTTTGTATATTTGTTTATGTGTTTATATGAGTGTTTCTATTTGTAGCTTGCATGTTCATCAAAGTCACTAGAATAATTTGTTAGAGGTAGGATATGTCTACTACATCTCAAGATGATTATGTAATGTTAGCCCAATACATTTCCACGTAAGGTATTTTAATTTTTGTATGGAGAAGAAGTAACAAATTCTAGTTGAAGTAATATTTCATAATGGTAGACCATAAATCTGATGTACTAATTTAATATGACGAATGTAATAATCTAATTTGATATTGTTAACTTAAGCTTTTTACCACATTTTTGTTATATTGTTACCTTAACAGGAAATTATATCTCTGGTGGTTAGATTTAAAAAGCATGTGGTCGTCGAGTGACCAAACATCCAACATTTTCTATGTATTTTTTTTAATCTTGTTAAAGCAAGTAGTATAGTTCGTTAATTTATTCAGACACTTCTAACTTCATCTGCTATTTTGGTGGATAACGCGGAAGCAACCCGGATGAAGAAAATGTTAGAGCAAAATGAGAAAATTGTCAAAGAGCTACAAAAAGAAATAAAATATGAACAAATTCAAGCAGCTGAGCAACTTAAATCTAGACTGGAGGAGACTGAAAGGCTTAGGATGAAAAGATATAAAGAGAATAACGACTACGAACCGAGTTTGAGTAGTAATTGCATAGGGAGCGGGTAAAAGTGAACGAAATGCATGAGCATATACAAGCACAAATTCTTTCTCAGTCTAAGATACAATCAGAGATGTCTCGTATGATGACAAATTTTGTTGGTAAGCAGTCCGGTTCTCACTTAAGTCAGAATTATACTAGAGTTTGTGTGTGTATTGTTATCCTTTGTTGTTGTCACAATTAAAGCCACTTTATATGTAAATTAAAGATTGCAAATTTGATTGTAAATGTTGATTGAATTAACAATATGTACAATATATTTCACCATATTTTGGCTACTTTTGACTATCTAAGAGTTGTATGTTTCTATGATGTTGTTTTGATTACTTTAAGGTTTCCATTTATCATAAATTTGGTCATTGTCTTAATCATAAATATGCACATTATGGAATATAAAAAAAATATGGTTACTGTAAAATATTGATGAGCGACATTTCTACTTACAGTCGTATACATCAAGGCTAACTAATATTGTTTCCCGTAATTTAAATTATATATTCATGTTTCATACTTTGTCTGTTCTCACGACTCAAGTTAGGAGAATTAAATAGCTGTTACAAATCAAAATATAGTAAATAATAAGAGGGAAAGAAAAGGATGCAATTGCTGAGCAAAACATGTAGGTAGCAACCGTGTTTGATCAAAATCAGGTGCATATATATATGTGTATAATATATTGATGAGAAATGAAACTAATGTAAACGGTTCTAATGTGATAGAATGTGTCATATATTGATGAGTACAAAAACTAGAAGTGTCAATGTGATAATCATAAGTAATGTGATGAGTGGAAGTGGTGATGTAGTGATCATTAGCAACTATTTTGTTAAAATTCGTCACTAAATTCATCAAAAAAATAAAAAATCATTATGCTCACCGCTAACTCATCGATATTTTGCTTTGAAATATTGCTGTCGCTAAATAGATCGATATTTTTCGATGAATATATTCCATCGCTGAGGTCATCATGAAATTTTCGTTTTGTACAAAAAAAAGGTCGTAAAATGGTTGGTAAACAAAATAAATAACATTGCAAAATCGTCGATAAACGTTGACATTTCCAAGTATAAAACATCGGTAAATTCTGATGGAAAATTTAATGACGTTAAATATGGCAATGCTTAGATCAAGAGTTGCTTTTCTCGATGAAATACCGACGTTTAAGAGCATCGGGATATACAATTTTTCTTACAGTGGTTTAGTAGAAACACAGTAATCCAAATTCAAAACAAAGAAATGTAGGGAGAATACAACTATTTTATAATGGTTTGGCACTAACGCCTACGTCCACTTCATAGTAATCGTTTATCATATAATAGCTGATTACAATTTTTGTACAAGTTCGGACGATATTTAAAAAGCGTTGCAACAAAACAACAAAATATTTGTTAATTTTAAATTTTGACCAAAACGCCCTTCTTCTTCTGAGTTGGGTGAAAAACGTGTTGACTCGAACAACAATGTCCAAAAAGTAGCTTCAATGACCAAGAAATCCAAAAATATTCAAAATAGTCCAAAAACAGTGGAAATGTCCTTGTGAATGTCCAAAAGTTAAAGGAAAATGTTTGGGCAACGTTTTAGAGGTTCATGTCATGATCAATGGTCATTGAGAAGAAGGCGGCTGTCATTAATGATGTTTTAGACCTCCAAGAAGTTCAAAATACCAAATGAGAACCAACCACTTTGAATGCCAAATTTGGGGATATTTATAGATGAGTTTTGGGTGTGTCAGCCCAAATTTCGTATCCTTGAAGGATATGAAACTCCCATCCTAAAACCAGAGTCGAAAAGCCAATGTTATGTCAAAAAAAGTGAAAACTGGAAAATTTGATGAAAACGCGTGTCGATCACGCAAAACAGATGATCGACACGGTAAAAACTCAAAAAATACGTTATCTTCCACTTTCTTGACACATTTTCCACTTTGAAATTTCAAATTCCTGAAAAAACATTGAAAACGTGTGTTGATCAGGCAAAAACAACTAATCAACATGGTAAAATCATGTTTGCCATGAAATCTGGCACTTTGCCACTTACTAGATTTCGTATCCCAAAATTCAGTGATCAACGCATGTTGATCACGTGAAATCACCTGATATACATGCATGTGTTAGATCAATTTGTCAAATTGGCTTGGGAAAAGCCAAATTTCGAATCCCTACCGAATTTGCCGGATTTCACATCCCTTGACCACGATACGAACACACATAAATTTCGAATCCCACTGAGTCGATCACCCTTTTTTCCGTGCCAGATTTCGTATCTCAAATTTCGAACCCCTCTTGCCTTGCCAAATTTGCCAAGTGATCGACCTGTGTTTGCCACGCATATTTGGGTGATCTAATCGTGTTTTTCACCACTTTTCGAATGTGCAAACCATGCCAAATTTTGCTAGATTTACCAAATTTGCCAGAGTAATCAACCAAGATTTTACACGTGATTTTTCATGATTTTCATGTGCCGATCAAGTATTTTTGACATGTCAAATCAGTTTTTGCCAATTTATCAGATTTCAATGTCGTGAGTCGTGCAAACCATTTTTTGTGATCGTGCCATGCCGATCATCTATTTTTGAGTGTGCGACACTATTTTTTGGCAAATGTCGATTTTGCCAAGTTTGATCACGTTGTGAGTCATGCAAGTCATTTTTCGTGATCGTGCCATGTCAATCAGCTGTTTTTGGTTGTGCGAAACATGATTTTGCCGGAATCCATATATTTTTCCAAGACAAGTTTTGTCACGTGATCGGACCAATGCGTTCAAGCATTTTGAGCTGATCGGACCGAGTCAATCACTTATTGTTACTGCGCCAGTTTTTTCGTGTCCATCGACGATGATTTTATGAATCGACGTCATTTCCATTTATTTTCCGAATACGTCGCGATTTTGATCAAATCACTTTGTGTTTTCTAACGATGTTTTTGACGCTTGAGCACGTTGCTAACCAAAATCTTGATGCGTGACAGTTTTGATTAAAAAACATGTCAACACGATATAATGTGATGATAAGTCATTTTCAATCTTTCAGTGACTTATTTTACCGACATGATGGACAATAATCCTAGGTAAAACTTAACATTTAACGCAATCGATCGTAAGCATAAATGCTATGCTTAAATTTTTTGCTTATAATTTAAAGTAAAAGATAGTTCATATATCTCACTTCTTCAAATTTGCAAGATTCTTAACTTTACCTAGGCATGCTAATTAGGTGAAGTGATGTTAGTATGGTAAATTATAAATTATTGATGACATATCAAACGTAAACTTTTTATACGTTTGGCATCTTATTATGTTTAAACATGCAAGTATATCTTTTACATGTACAGAGTCAAAACACACAATTTCATAATATGACGTTTTGTTTTTCCCTTCTTTCTCTATGGCTTCATCACCAATTTTATAATCAAAAGACCTGCTGCAATTGGCTGAAGACATAATGCTTGACTATAATCTGTTATTGCAACAAATTGGTAAAAACACATTTATTAAGTGTTCTATGTTCCTATTTCATACTACATCAAGAGAAACTGAAAAGAAAGGTTGCTTTAAGAAATTATCAGAATGTATAACATAAAAGAAAAATATTCCACATCAAAATGCACTAATGGATATACATCTTGAGGTATTTATTATGTGCTTGTTCAAAAATATGTTTCATTGAAAAATAGTTTTTGTTCAATATATGAAGTAACATCGATCGGCTTGCACATTTTTGTCTTTAAACTACCCCATTCAACTACTTTACGCATAAAATCAATCAATATTTATATGACTATCTGATGACTAAAAGTTTGGGCAATTGTCGCTACAATAACATTATAACCTGTATGTATGTTATGTAGATGTTCTAAGAACTGTCATGGAGCTCAAAATTATTCCCAGTAGTAATAACTTCTGAAATTTGACTGTAACAATCTATGTTAAGCGATATTAATTTATTATATATGGGAATTACCACTATGTAAAGTTTAACAAGTATTTTATTGTGAACGGCAGAGATGTTACCAAATTTTTGCAACAAAAATGTATTGCTCACCTTTTCATATCTATGAAGCACACAGGCTTTTGGATTTTATCTATTTGAAGTAATAAAATGTACCATAGCATTTGAGTTGCAAACTGTTCTTTAGGGTTCGACGCATAAATAACAAAGTCATTGTATAATTAAAACAATTTCAACCTAATTGGTTTTGAGAGATGTAATTTTCGTAGTTCTTGTATAGATTACCCACAAAAGAGGTACATATTCGTGCAATAAATTTATTATCTGTCAAATTGCACATATCAATACACAACACTGTAAGTTACATCAAGAAAATTTATATCAGTGTCATCGGCACAAACTGCATACTAGCGTGTGTATATGTGTGTACACACACATACATGGGACTTCACCTTCATTACTTATGTGGCTCTAGACTACAACATACCATTCCACCCCACCCCCACTGTTTTTTATTCCTAGTTCTGGTTCATTATCCATGGACAATGAAACACAACACTTATAATGGCTCATTAGTAAAATAAAAGTGAAGAAACATTAGAAAAAAAAGCCTAAAATTAGTTGAATTAGAACCAGGTCATAAACGTATTTAATTATGTTAAGTGCAAACAGGCTGTTTATTCTTAGCAATAAGCAAAAGGGAAGAGTCATATACAGATATCATGGTAGATACAATCAAGGCAAAAGGTCTTGATATATACAATTATAGAAATAAACATTTACGTAGCAATCTCCACAAGACCACTCCACATTATAAACCTATAAATACAACCATACACTTTTCAATCTATGTATACATACGTCAATAAAACACCATGATTTCAAACGTTCTATTAACATTTTTCATATTCACTGCATTCGCTGGCTTCACTCAATGTAGCAAGAGCTTCAGTATAAACCTAATGCACAGAGACTCCCCGAACTCACCCTACCACAACTCATCCATGTCAAAGTGGGCCCGGGTCCAGGCCGCAGCCCATCGGTCGACAACCCGTGCCAACTACTTCAGCAAGATTACAAACCGTGCCACGACCATGGCTTCCCAAGACATAAACTCTAAAGTATTCCCCGCAGGTTTTGAATACTTAATGGCAATCAACATAGTAACACCCCAATTTCAGGTTGTTGCAATAGCCGACACCGGCAGCGACCTCATATGGACTCAATGCAGGCCATGCATAGTGTGTTATAACCAAACCGATCCAATACTCAACCCGAATAGTTCGACTACATATGACACGGTTCCGTGTGCTAGCAGCACATGCAAAAGTTTTCCGCAAGGTAGCTGTGCAGGTTCTTTGTGCAGGTTCTTACGCGGATGGCTCTACAACTGTCGGGATTCTTTCGACCGAAACTTTTTCATTTGATTCTATGGATAATGGAACGATTCGAGTCCCAAATGTTTTGTTTGGGTGTTCTCATAACACAACAGGATTATTCGACAAAGCCGGTAATTATTCATATAATTCCTTTCATTTCTCTATTTTTCAAACTACTTATTCTGAAATGATAACACAGATGGCGGTATAGTTGGGCTAGAAGGTGGACCGCTTTAGCTTATATCGCAGTTGGGTCCAATGATCGATCACAAATTCTTGTATTGTCTAGTTCCATACGACATGAACGCAACGTCCAGTCTCCTAAACTTGGGTGAAAACGCCGTGGTTGGCCCAAGTGCTCTAACGACCCCACTTTTCAACTTCGGTGGAAATGCGAGCACTTTCTATTACATAGCACTCGACAATGTAACAGTTGGAAACATGACCAACTCGGTAAATATAAACTCAACTCTCGGTTCTAAGCCGAACGTCATCATCGATTCAGGGACGACTTTAACCTATCTTGATAGAGCGATGGTGGAGTGTAACACCCCTCCTCCGCCAGTGCCACTCTTGCAAGGACACTAGCTTTGGAGGGGCGTTTAAATAAGGTAAACATGCATGCAGATATCACAAGACAGAACATATAAGTAAAAATAGAGTAAATAAAGCAGCGGATTAAACTAGCATTTCAAAACCATAGTCATATTACAACAGAGTACGTACTTAGTCATTATTTTCCAACAAACAAAGTCTAGATAAAAACATAAACTGAAAAACTGAAATACATAAAGTATTATCCCCAAAGTGAAGTGATAAACCATAGCTAGCTCAATGTCCAAGACCGTACATGAGCAAATCCAGTAAGCAAGCAAGAAAGATCCAAACTAAGCTCCAATGTTCCCACCCTGAGGACCTGAGGGGGGGAACGGAAGAAAAGAGGCGAAAGAAAACAGGTCAGTCAAAAAGACTGGTAAGCCTTACAACTAACTTTCCATGAACTAGTAAAGTTAACTGGCATGAGAAGCTGAGATCAACATAAGGATAACAACATACTGGCATGATGATTAACTAACAAGATATATAAAGGTGTCATCGCATAATCAAGGTTAAGTTTTGCACCACAGGTGTACTAGCATTCTAACATGTCCAGTAAAAACAAGAATTGGTCCATTGGCCCACGCTCGGCCCAACATCATGAGATGACCTAAATCAAAGTCCAACAACACGGTCTAGTCGATCGGCTCCCTATAAGCCTAACTCGTCAAGTGTCGGTGTTATGCGGCTTAATCATGTAATGTAGTTGACTGTGCAGGGTCCACCCTAGGGTGTATCAGGCCCTATGGTGTAACCCTCTGACACCATTCCATGATGCACAGTCCAAACCTACCGTAGCCCGTGTTCAACTCCGGACTTGATGTGCACGACCATGGTCCGCCTGAACAACCGGGGCATCATTCAGCCGTCTATTTTGGTCTCTTACAATCGGCCCAGTAATCGTGCCCCACCCTATCCTAGTCCTAGGGTCTTATGATACTACCAAGAAGGTTACTGCTGAAAAGGACCACGCAACTAGGGTTTCTTAATGGGTTAAATGTGGTTAACCCGATCCACACGTGGATTAAATCGGTTAAGGGTACCCAAGGCTCCCGATTTAACCTCGATTAATCCATCAAGCCCAAATTGGTTAAGTACTAAGTGCACCATGACTTAACCCTAATCAGGAGGCATTAATTAACTTAATGCGCTTTAACCTCTCACATTAGACTTTGTTGTGGTTACTAGTTAAGCCGGGCGGGTCCGGGTAGCTTTACACCACAACTAGGTATAACCTCGGGTTCGAGCACAACATGACCAACTTCTCGCATTGGCTCCTATTGTTTGTAGCCACTAGTTAAGCCGGGAGGGTACGGGTAGATTTATGCTACAAACTTAACCCAACCTCGAGTTGGCCACACTCATATTTTCTAAGTGTCATGTCCATTATGTTTCCAAGACATAATTACAAGTTAACATGTCACGTCATGTTATAAAAATCATGTTCATGACATTATGTTACCCAACCCCAACGTAATCCCATCGTTTACATAATCGCAACAACGCATAAAGGATAAAATAGGGAACTTGGCATAACCATGACATAAAGGTGTTGAAGCCACAAGTTTAACATGGTGGCATATGAGATGTACATATGTTCATATAATTGCATATTGCATCATTAGGCTTCAAAAGCATGCATAAAACCAAACTTAGCATATGAGTGATACATGATGATAAATAACATGTAGAAGTTGCTAGAAGTTCGCATTTAGCCTCACATGCAAGTTATCATAAGGGATATGATAACTTTCATGTTGCCAAAATGCAACCTTTAACATAAAGCTTGAAGCTTTAAGGTCATAAACTCAAGTTTAACTTGCATAACATGATAACATGTGTATAACGATCAACCCAAACTAACATAGCATAACAACATGTGTCATACATAATGATTGAACCAACTTGCATATCATAATGATCACCCAAACTTGCATATAATGATCAACCAAACTTGCATATCATAATGATCAACCAAACTTGCATAACATGATAACATGATCAACCCAAACTTGCATAACATGATAACATGATCAACCCAAACTTGCACATAATGATCAACCCCAAACTTGCATCATTCATTTAACTTTAGAGTTCAATAAAAAGAAAGTAGAAAATGGCTTACAATGCTATGAAGACACAAATAAATATTTATTTTAAAGATTGAAACGAAGCCCTTATGCAAGCACCAAAAACCCAAATATGCAATCTCCAAATGAAAACCCTTGAGCCAAATCAATAAAAACCCTTGCTTTGAAATAGAAATGTTGCAACCTGACTTGAATGCAAACTAAGAATACTCATACAAGCTTGAAAATACTTGTATGCACTCAAAATCTCTCATAGAAATAAACTTAGGAATTTTAGCATGAGAGTGGAGGCCATGAGAGGAACAAATTTGACATAGTTTAGTTGTAGGATTGAATAATGATGATTTAGGCTAGGTGTTAGGTCTTTTTTTATAGAAGATTAGGGTAATATTAGCCATAGGATTAACCCTAGATTCAATCCAAGCCATCAAAGCATGTACTGGGGAAGAAGTCAAGTGCAGGAACCATCTAGGGCCTTTTGATTAAAGCTGAACCATGAGAACCATTCAAATGCAAAATCTGCATTTGAGCGAATCGGCCCACGGGTTGACAGCCAAACACCCTGGATTAACCCCTAGTCGACCCAGCGGGCTCGGATCGACCTCAAAAATCGGCCGGTTCGGTTATTCCCCTCTCCCAATTCGTTGTTTTGAACATTTTTGCATATTCATTTATTTAATTTTCAATTATATATATATATATATATATCAATATATATATATATATTTCTCTGTGCAACCCATTTCACTTAATTAAGTATACTTTAATTTGAATTTTCCGTGAAACTTCGCGAGGCCATATCTTGGTCATACGGACTCCGATTTTCGAAAACTCGGACTATATTTCGCGTATTTTTCCGAGACGAACGCAATGGCAAAGCCCGTTTCCCTTGATTCAGATTTTACAGTTTAATTCTGCCTCCATTTATGTTATAATATGTTATTCAAAAATACGGGTTGTTACATTCTCCACTCCTTAAAGGATTTCGTCCCCGAAATCTCCAAGTTAAGAAGAACGTATCCTTCCATCCATCATCCATCTACTCAAAACATCATCCTCGTGCAGTCATTGTCCTTAAAGGATTCTAAATGCTGTATGATCATATGCAAAGGTGTGTGTATATGTACTTATCTAATGTCAAAATCAGGCGGTTACTGATACAGTAAACCTCCTTAATGCAAAGGATGTTAGTGAAATGAGTCCACATGTATGCAAATTCCTAACATAATTTATAATCTCTACATGAGTGCACATATCATTCATCCATATGCAACATCCACGTGATAGCATAATAAATTTCATCCATGAATAAGCATAAACACTCATGCATATGCAACATGAAAGTGTGTGAGCCGATCTTAGCGCCTAATGTGTATCATGCATCCACGAGTATCCACGTGCAAACACTTGCAACCACTTGCAACCATCAAGCATAACATGTTTCAAATACATGTTTCATCCAAAGGGTTTCTACCTAAGGTCCTCATGACAAGTTTAACGAGATAACAAGATAAACAAGATAAACATGGATAAAAAGAAAGATATGCTAATTAGGAAAAGAGATCGAGAGTGTACCCTCAAAAAGGAATGGACAAAGCCCACGCATCTTCTCCTCGGTTTCCCAAGTTGCGTCTTCATCGGCTTCACTCCACTGAACTTTCACTAATTTGACTTCTCGATTCCTTAACTTCTTGATCTCCGTTCCCAAGATACGAATCGGAGCTTTTCTTAGGGTTGTTTCTTTCTCTACCTCAATGTCTTCAAGAATGCTTGGTTCAACCACCTCAGTGGACTCATGTAGGCACTTTCGGAGATGCGAGACATGAAAGACAATATGCACTCCGGCTAGCTTCTCGGGAAATCCCACCTTATAGGCCATCTTTCCAATTCTCTCTATGATAGGGAAGGGTCCTACGAACCTTGGTGCCAGCTTCCCCGCTGCTCCAAAATGCACCACATTTCGCAAAGGAGAAACCTTCACGAAACCATGTCTCCCACTTCAAATTCCAAATCTGCCCTTCGCTTGTCAGCATAGGATTTCTGTCTATCTTGGGCCGCTTTCATCCTTCTTCTTACTAATTCAACTTTCTCGGATGTGTCTCGTATCATATCGGGCCCAAGTATAAGTCTATCTGTTGTCTCCCACCAACAAGAAGGTGACCTACACGACCTCCCATACAAAGCTTCAAATGGTGCCATCCCTATGCTGGCTTGATAGCTATTATTATATGCGAACTCTACAAGGGGAAGGTGGTCTTCCCAAGTACCACCGAAGTCGAGAACACAAAGCCTCAAGAGATCTTCTAGCACTCTATTCACCCTTTTCGGTTTGGCCATCCGTCTGGGGGTGATAGGCTGTACTCAAATTCAATCGTGTACCCATCGCTTCTTGCAAACTATTCCAGAACTGGCTAGTGAAAATTGGGTCATGATCGCTAACTATGCTAGAAGAAACTCCATGCAACCATACTATCTCTCGAAGATAAACGGATGCTAGCCATGATACGGTCCTCTTGCTTTTCACCGGAAAAATGGGTTCTCTTCGTAAGTCTATCAATTATTACCCATATCCCATAAAGCCCAAATAGTTTGGTGACGAACTTCTTCACCCCAACCATATATCACAAATAGGCTAGTCATACTCCTTAGGGGGTTTGCAACAGATCTAAGATTGAGGATAGGACCGAGAGGATATACTTAAAAGATAGCATGCGAGTAAGCTCTACGGAACAATAGGGATCAAGGATATACCCTTAGAAAGAGATTAAATGCGCGTATCTAGTCTTCGATCTTCTAAGCCGCATTTTCTTGTGCTTAATCCCATCGTTCCCTGACCGTCTTTTAACTTCGCAATTCCGTAGTTCTTAATTCTTGTTCCCAAAATACGAGTTAGAACTCATTTCACCGTTGCCTCTCGTTCCACTTCCACTTATTCTTTGCCTAAAATACTTGGCTTAAACATAACTGCGTGCTCATGGTTTCGTGCAAGATTTCCAAGATTCATTAGTGAATCTTGGATCTCGTTTACATATTATACGGTATCCCACGTAGAAAACTATCTCTTGAAAAAAGTGCCAATCCACGTTGCCAAACTGGAGCTGAGGTAAGGGCTCTCTTGAGCCTTTGAAAAGCAAGCTCACACTCCAAGTCCCATGCAAAGACTAAGTTCTTCTTCGTCAACTTAGTAAGAGGGGCCGAAATCTTAGCGGAGTCCCTGATGAACTTCCCTATAGTAGCCCGCCAGACCGAGAAAGCTTCTTACTTCGGTTGCATTCCTAGGAGTCTTCCAGTCTTGAACCACAACCCCTTTCGCGGAATCCACCGCTATGCTTTGCTTAGAAACTATATGTCCAAGAAATCGAACTTCCTTTCTCCAAAAATGACATTTGGAGAACTTGGCTTTCAACTGATGCGCCCTAAGCGTATTCATCACTTCCTTGAGATGCCTTGCATGCTCTTCCTCATCCTTTGAGAAGATCAGAATGTCATCCACGAAGACAACAAACTTGTTGAGGAACTCCCTGAACACCCTACTCATCAAATCTACGAAGTAGGCGGGTGCATTAGTCAAACCGAATGGCATGACAAGCCATTCAAAGAATCCATCTGGAGTCCTAAATGCAGTTTTATCAATGCTATCCTCAGCTACTCTAAGTTGATGGAATTCGGTGGCTAGATCGAGCTGAGAGAAAACAGAAGCACCTACAAGCTGGTCAAAGAGATCATCAATTCTCGGTAACGGGTGCCTATTCTTCTTTGTCAGCTTGTTCAACTCTCGATAATCAACACATAGACGAAGCGAACCATCCGCCTTAGTAGCAAATACCACCGGAGCACCCCATTCAGAAATGCTTCGTCTAATATAATTCTTCTCAAGCAACTCCTTGATTGGCTTACTGAGCTCCCTTCTCTCACGAGGAGCCATGTGCCTAACTGGCAATGATACTGGTTTGGCATTATCAACTAGATAAATGCGGAAATCTATCTCTCGTTTAGGGGGTAACCCCCTAACTTCTTCAAAGACATCAGGATAGTCTCGGACCACGCTTACAGTTTGCAGATCATCGATAGACGAGTCGAGAGATTCAAGATAACATAACATGATGGGACCTCTAGGGTTACAAGAAATTTCTAGGGTATTACCGAGGCGAGTCATGAGCCTCACTACCCTATGCTCACAGTCAAGAATGGCTCCATAACTGGACAACCTATCCACCTCCAAAATAAACCCGTATCCCATAACCCGGGAACCTAAACATTACACATGAATTCTATGCTCAAGATAGAGATTTTCAAATCCACACAAATCACAGGTAGATGGGCGAAACCCCCCCAATTGGATTTGAAACACAAACGGGATCCTTAACTAAGCTAGTACTTAGGTGCAAACTTTCAACAATATCAGAAGAGATAAAACTATGCGATGCGCCAGAATCAAATAAGGTGCGAACAGGAAAATCAGAAATGTAAACATGAATTTCTATAAAAACTCTACCTCGATCAAAAGCTGGAAGAGCGAGGAGAGCCTGCAATTGCCCTCCAAATGGTCTTACTTGCTGAGTTTGTCCTTGCCCTTGTCCTTGCTTCTTGGGGCAGTCCTTGCTAAAATGTCCAGACTCTCCGCAATGAAAGCATCCCCCCAACTTACTTTTCTTCTTCCTACAGTCTTTGGCTATGTGTCCAGTAATCCCACAGAAGTTGCACTTTCTTGTCTTTCTTGCCTTGTTGTTGTTCCTATCTCTTTTCTCGGTATCTTCCTTCTTGCCTTGGGACTCATTTGCCTTGACCTCCTTCTTGCCACTCTTATCTTCCTCTTGAAGCAGGGCCATATTCACGAAACTCTCGAAAGTCGCCCCCATGGGTATGTGAGACATGGCCAAACCGCGCAATGGCTCATTCAATCCTAGAGCAAAGTGTAGGGCCTTCTTCTGAGCTGTGTTTACCAATTCTAGGCCGAACTGAGCAAGTTGATTAAACATATCCACGTATTCCCTAACTGTCATGTCCCCTTGCTTTAGAGATAGGAACCTCTCCATCTGAAGATTCTCTTCTGTCGATGATAGAAACTTTAGTCCAAACCTTCTCCTAAAGTCATCCCAAGTCTCAATGGGTCTAGTAGTGATGGTGACTACCCACCAATAAGCAGCTTCCCCTTTTAATAGCCATACCGCCAGCAGAACTTTCCTACGATCTTCCACATCAAAGATAGCAAAGAGGTCTTCAGTTTCCTTTAACCAGTTTCTTTCCTCCATGGGAGTCTCCGTTCCGACAAAATTCTTGCAACCCATCGCCTTAAATCCTCTTGCGGATGCTGAGGGGGAGGAGGAACCTCAGTTACGGGAGGGGGAGAAATGTTAGTGACGGGGAGAGGAGGAGGAATGTTCGCGGGGCCGGCTTCGTTCGCCCTTGCCTCCATGTACCTTCTAAACCAAATAGGTACTGGTACGCCCTCCAGAATGGAAAAATTATCGGCCATACTGAAACGAAGAAAAAGATAGATTCAGAAAGAAGAAACGAAGGATAGTGCTATGGATTTTGGGGAATAGCCTTTTTTTTTTTAAAAAAATAACTAGACTTTTCTTGGAAAATACTTAATTGGTTTTGAAAATAATTTTTCAGAAGGTAAGTTTCAAAAACACTTTTGCTCAAATCTTGTAAACCTTATGCTCTGATACGAAATGTAACACCCCACCTCCGCCAGTGCCACTCTTGCAAGGACACTAGCTTTGGAGGGGCGTTTAAACAAGGTAAACATGCATGCAGATATCACAAGACAGAACATATAAGTAAAAACAGAGTAAATAAAGCAGCGGATTAAACTAGCATTTCAAAACCATAGTCATATTACAACAGAGTACTTAGTCATTATTTTCCAACAAACAAAGTCTAGATAAAAACATAAACTGAAAAACTGAAATACATAAAGTACTATCCCCAAAGTGAAGTGATAAACCATAGCCATCTCAATGTCCAAGACCGTACATGAGCAAATCCAGTAAGCAAGCTAGAAAGATCCAAGCTAAGCTCCAATGTTCCCACCCTGAGGACCTGAGGGGGGGGGGGAACGGAAGAAAAGAGGCGAAAGAAAACAGGTCAGTCAAAAAGACTGGTAAGCCCTACTACTAATTGTCCATAAACTAGTAAAGTTAACTGGCATGAGAAGCTGAGATGAACATAAGGATAACAACATACTGGCATGATGATTAACTAACAAGATAGATAAAGGTGTCATCGCATAATCAACGTTAAGTTTTGCACCATAGGTATACTAGCATTCTAACATGTCCAGTAAAAACAAGAATTGGTCCCTTGGCCCACGCTCGGCCCAACATCATGAGATGACCTAAATCAAGGTCCAACAACACGGTCTAGTCGATCGGCTCCCTATAAGCCTAACTCGTCAAGTGTCGGTGTCATGCGGCTTAATCATGTAATGTAGTTGACTGTGCAGGGTCCACCCTAGGGTGTATCAGGCCCTATGGTGTAACCCTCTGACACCATTCCATGATGCACAGTCCAAACATACTGTAGCCCGTGTTCAACTCCGGACTTGATGTGCACGACCATGGTCCGCCTGAACAACCAGGGCATCATTCAGCCGTCTCTTTTGGTCTCTTACAATCACCCGAGTAATCGTGCCCCACCCTAGCCTAGTCCTAGGGTCTTATGATACTACCAAGAAGGTTACTGCTGAAAAGGACCACGCAACTAGGGATTCTTAACGGTTCAAATGTGGTTAACCCGATCCAAACGTGGATTAAATCGGTTAAGGGTACCCAAGGCTCCCGACTTAACCTCGATTAATCCATCAAGCCCAAATTGGTTAAGTATTAAGTGGACCATGACTTAACCCTAATCAGGAGGCATTAATTAACTTAATGCGCTTTAACCTCTCACATTAGACTTTGTTGTGGTTACTAGTTAAGCCGGGCGGGTCCGGGTAGCTTTACACCACAACTAGGTCTAGCCTCGGGTTCGAGCACAACATGACCAACTTCTCACATTGGGTCCTATTGTTTGTAGCCACTAGTTAAGCCAGGCGGATCCGGGTAGATTTATGCTACAAACTCAACCCAACCTCGAGTTGGCCACACTCATATTTTCTAAGTGTCATGTCCATTATGTTTCCAAGACATAATTACAAGTTAACATGTCACGTCATGTTATAAAAATCATGTTCATGTCATTATGTTACCCAACCCCAACGTAATCCCATCGTTTACATAATCGCAACAACGCATAAAGGATAAAATAGGGAACTTGGCATAACCATGACATAAAGGTGTTGAAGCCACAAGTTTAACATGGTGGCATATGAGATGTACATATGTTCATATACTTGCATATTGCATCATTAGGCTTCAAAACCATGCATAAAACCAAACTTAGCATATGAGTGATACATGGTGATAAATAACATGTAGAAGTTGCTAGAGGTTCGCATTTAGCCTCACATGCAAGTTATCATAGGGGATATGATAACTTTCATGTTGGCAAAATGCAACCTTTAACATAAAGCTTGAAGCTTTAAGGTCATAAACTCAAGTTTAACTTGCATAACATGATAACATGTGTATAACGATCAACCCAAACTTGCATAACATAGCAATATGTGTCATACATAATGATTGAACCAACTTGCATATCATAATGATCACCCAAACTTGCATATAATGATCAACCAAACTTGCACATCATAATGATCAACCAAACTTGCATAACATGATAACATGATCAACCCAAACTTGCATAACATGATAACATGATCAACCCAAACTTGCATAACATGATCAACCCAAACTTGCATATAATGATCAACCCCAAACTTGCATCATTCATTTAACTTTAGAGTTCAATAAAAAGAAAGTAGAAAAAGGCTTACAATGCTATGAAGACACAAATAAATATTTATTATAAAGATTGAGACGAAGCCCTTATGCAAGCACCAAAAACCCAAATATGCAATCTCCAAATGAAAACCCTTGGGCCAAATCAATAAAAACCCTTGCTTTGAAATAGAAATGTTGCAACTTGACTTGAATGCAAACTAAGAATACTCATACAAGCTTGAAAATACTTGTATGCACTCAAAACCTCTCATAGAAATAAACTTAGGAATTTTAGCATGAGAGTGGAGGCCATGAGAGGAACAAATTTGACATAGTTTAGTTGTAGGATTGAATAATGATGATTTAGGCTAGGTGTTAGGTCCTTTTTATAGAAGATTAGGGTAATATTAGCCATAGGATTAACCCTAGATTCAATCCAAGCCATCAAAGCATGTCTTGGGGAAGAAGTCAAGTGTAGGAACCATCTAGGGCCTTTAGATTAAAGCTGAACCATGAGAACCATTCAAATGCAAAATCTGCATTTGAGCGGATCAGCCCACGGGTTGACAGCCAAACACCCTGGATTAACCCCTAGTCGACCCAGCAGGCTCGGGTCGACCTCAAAAATCGGCCAGTTCGGTTATTCCCCTCTCCCAATTCGCTGTTTTGAACATTTTTGCATATTCATTTATTTAATTTTCAATTATATATATATATATATCAATCTATATATATTTCTCTGCGCAACCCATTTCACTTAATTAAGTATACTTCAATTTGAATTTTCCATGAAACTTCGCGAGGCCATATCTTGGTCATACGGACTCCGATTTTCGAAAACTCGGACTCTATTTCGCGTATTTTTCCGAGACGAACGCAATGGCATAGCTCGTTTCACCTAATTCAGATTTTATAGTTTAATTCTGCCTCCATTTATGTTGTAATATGTTATTCAAATATACGGGTTGTTACATGGAGCCTTTGATTGCCACACTTTAGAGCATTATCAAGCTTCCAAGGGTAAATTATATAAGTGACGATGGTTTTGCTCTGTGTTTCGAGGTATCAAATGCTACGAATTTGGACACCGAGCTTCCGTATATGACATTTCATTTTTTTGGCGCACCTTTGATGTTGCCGCCTATGAACACATTCATATTGTTAGAGGAAAATGTGGTATGCCTTGCAATCATAACAAGTGGAGATATTCGGATTTTCGGAAATTTGGATCAGCAGAATTTACTTATTGAGTATGATCTTGTTTCAAAGAAGTTGTCCTTTGAGCCTACTGACTGTACCAAGCAATAGAGGTCATGAGAAGAAAAAAGAAATTAATATGTTTTCTTACACAAAAAAAAAGCATTTCCACATGGTTACTTCAATTACAATGTACTTGTTAGCAAATTTATTGAACGTTCTAACTGTTTTTTTTCTCGAAATTATGCGAGAATACTTTCATCAACTATGATCGAAAGGAAATGAAAAGCACAAATTGCTCAAATTTATGAAGAGGATGGAACATATTATGATGATCATACATGACAATGTTTCATTTATAGCATTCTGCAACAAAAAATAAATTACACAAGAAGGAGTTGCAGAATTATATATGGAAACTCCAAAAAATCTCACGAGTATCAAGCAATATTAGGACATAATTTATTTATTTTCACACTCTGAATTAGAGTCGTAAAAGTCACTAGGGCAAGGAGTCATGACCTCAGATTCCAATATCTGCACAACTAGATACATTGTAGGCCTATCCTCAGTGGTTGGAGAAACACACTGAACTGCAACTGATAGCATTGCATCAAAGCTATCAATTTGCACACCGCTGCAGTTTGTATCAGCTATTTCTCTTTGACGGTTCTCCGCGAGCAAATAATTAAAAAGACTTTTTACACATTTAGGCTTGTTTTGAAATTGTATTACATGATTAGCCATGTTTCAAAAATAATAAAAATATAGACCTGTTTTGTCAGGGGAGCGATATGGACGAGTTTTCAAACCTCGCCTTTGGGCGCGTTTTCAAAACGCGCCTGTGTATTTTGGTTAATTTCAAACCTTTATATATACTCACTAGTCTTCTCATAATTTGGATTCATACTCAACCCCATCTTCACAGCTCCGTATATTTTCAAAATGACTTCTCAAACAATGGTTAAGCAAGAGGTTAACTCGTTCCCAGTTTGCTGCCACTGTGCATATATGGCTGAAGTTGACGTCTGTGATGATGGCGAAAACATTGGTCGTCGAAGTCTTCTTTGTTCCAAGCATCCTCGCAGATGCAATTTTTCAGAATGGATTGACGAACCGCTTTGTCCCAGGGGCATAGCAAATGCGAATGAGCTGGAGTAAGAAATTAGACGTCTTAAAAAAACTCCCAGAGGACTTGCAATTTAAACCTAACCACTAGTTTTTCTATTATCCGTTGTCGTTGTAGGTTTCTGAAGACTAGTTTTAATTATTGTATTATCCGTTGTCGTTGTATGTTTCTGGAGTTTAGTTTGAATTATTATTTGTGTTTTTGTAGGAGTTGGAAGATCAACACGAAGTATTGTATGTTTGTGTTTTTCTAATGAATTATTTTATGCTTTTGAAGTTTGAATTAAAGCTTTGTATTTTGCTGGTTTTTACAGTGTACATTATGACATAAATAAGAATTGACAACTCGCTGCCAAATGGAAGTACCCATGGACGATGATCTCTGCACGGCGCAAATGATGGCCAGATCCATAGTGGCTAATTTAGAGTTTTCTGGTAAAAAATTCTCGTCTTCCTGCGTACAAAATGGTTTTGCAGTTGGGATGGTATTCCGAAGCAAGGAAGAGTTTCTCAACCAACTTACGGAATGGTCTATTCTGCACGGTGTTTCATACAAGCCAATCAAGTCGAATAAAACAATATATACTGCTGTATGTAGTGTTGATGGTACTTGTCCATGGCGAATACATGCTATAGTGTCGAAGAAATCACAAAACGGATTGTGGGAAATCCGAAAGTTGCCTCATGAACATAACTATGTCAACCCTACGATTAATTCAGACCACAAGCAAGCCACTTCTGCATTTCTTGTATCCAAAATCATGGCTTTTGTGAAGGCCAACTTGGATATCTCAGTTGGGACGGTGCAAGTGCTTGTCGACGAGCACCTTTTCATCAAAATCAGTTACATGAAAGCTTGGCGAATGTTGAATAAAGCTTTGGAAAAAGTATACGGTGACTGGGCTGAATCGTATTCGTATTTGCCTCAGTATTTTGAGGAAATAAAAAGATGCAATCCAGGTTCAGTAGGACATATAGTACACGATGAGTATAGGGTATTTCATCGTTCTTTTTGGGCATTTGGTCCTCCCATTGCAGGTTTTGTACACTGTCGTCCGGTTCTCTCTGTTGACAGGACACATTGGTACGATAAGTACAAAGGAATACTGCTTGTTGCTACCGCTATAGATGCAGACGACTGCCTTTACCCATTAGCTTATGGGGTGGTCGAGTCCGAATCATATGATAGTTGGGCCTGGTTCTTTTCATGCATGCGTGAGTTCATTTATAGTGTACAAAATCGACACATTACATTTATATCTGATAGAATGAAAGGGATTCCAAGCGCTTTGCAGGATAAATGGCACCAACCGCACAAACATAGGTTCTGTGCAAGGCATCTTAAAGCAAATTTTCATGTTGCAGGTCATCGAGACAATCGACTTGTAGGCTTATTTTACGCTGCTGCATGTGCTTCAGAAGTGATTGAATACAATAAACTTAGAGAAGAGATCAAGACAACTAAGCCGGAGGCGCATGACTGGATTGAACGAAGCCTAGGAAATTGCGAAGAAAACTGGGCTCTTTGCAAAGATGACGGCGACCGCTTCCATATTGTGACGACCAACGCATCTGAAAGTTTTAATGGCATACTAAAAGGCGCCAGATCCTTGCCTATAAAGGCGTTGGTTGCAAGAACATTCTTTCGAATAGTTGAGTATTTCTATAAGAGACGAGGAAAAGGGGCGGGTCTGAATTCGAAACTTACTCCAAAATGGCAAGCTAAAATTGAAGCTCGTGCTATTGATGCACGGTGTTGTAGGCTTGTTCGATTTGGTCGATATAAATGGAAAGTGAATAACACACTTCTACAAAAGTGGGCATATTCGACACTATTTTACTGTGGCCGTAGATCAAAAAAGCATTGCAGTAGCCCCTTTTTTCAAATAGGCAGCACCAGGGGGGCATGGCTTCCGCGGCCGTTGCATTAGCCATCTAAGGCAACGCTTTAGCACATCTACTGCCACAGAAAGAAAGTGTTGCGTTATAGACGTAATGCAACACTAATTGTAAATAATGCAACATTATTCAGCATTGCTTGAAAATTAGTTAGATCCTGGGTACCAGGTCACGATAGCGGCGGCCACGTCAGCTTTCCATGTCAGCTGCCACTTTGTCACACGACACGTCAGATCTCCACATCAGCTGCACACGTGTCACATGCCATGTCAGTTGTGGCATTTACGTGCCACGTGGACTTACTACTATTTTACGTAATGCAACATCATTGTATTATGGAATGCGACACCATTATCTTGAAACACGACATCAGGAAAAAAGCAAATGCAACAGTAAAAGAAGGCAAATACAACGCTTTAATTATAAATTTTGCAATATCAGTTTTTTACATAGAAGAAACACATCCGTTACATTCATCATCACATTCAAACCTTCAATACATACCGCCTTCAATACATCCGATCAAATATATAACACATACGATCAAATACATAATTTAAAAGTAGTAAAAGTGCCAACACATACCACCTTCAATACAAATGCCAATAAATATGATTAGTGTGCATTCTACAAAGTAGCAATGTCATGATCCAGAAACCGTATCTCTATGTCATTTCAGGTCCTCCACTTGCCGGCTGTATCTCCCCTCATCATTTCAGATCCTGCAATTTGAATTTACAAGTTATTAATTTGGTAAGTGCATATGTGCTGTGTGCATGCATCTGTGCATTTGGCCATCTAATTAACTTAGATATCTTAGTGAGTTACGCATACAATTATAACAGTTGACCAGTCAGCATTGGTCACTACGTGCCACCTCATCAAAAATAGAATTGAGTAAGCTTCGTCTTCTGTGCAAGCATTTCCAGTTCACATATCTGCCTGACACCATCCATTGGGTCCCTCGCACATCCTTTCCAGCGTCAGAACATCATCTCCTCCATATCCCCTAAACCCCAATCTTCGAAATTTTAAAAAGAAACAAAAACAATGGACTCGTCTCTATACATCACAACCACTGTTATTAAGGGACATTGGAATTTCGAAGCTGTGCAAGACGTTCTTAAGGTGGCTCTCAATCATAATTCGTGGCCTATACGGGTAATACCCAACAACTCTTTTCTAGTATCATGCCCATCGTACAGAATTCGTGATCATGCCCTAATGTTGAAAGTTTTTACAAAACCTGGTGGTGCTATTTACCTGCAATCAAGGTCTGATGAAGAATTTGAGCCCTCACCAGCGTTAGAAGTGGAATCATGGGCTAAAGTTGATGGCTTTCCCGAGTTCCTAAGGAGTAATGTTCCTGCTGTTGAAGAAGTAATGAAGCCAATGGGACGTGTGCTTGCAATTGACGACTGTTACTGGTCTCTGAAACACCCGACCTCCGTTAGGGTCACTCTCAAAGGGAATGCCCTAATTTTGGTGGAGGTTTATAAGTATAAATCGCAGATATACAAGACAGATATAATAACACATATTTTTGAACAGCGGAAAACAACAACTTTTATTTTATTCAAATACGTGTTACACCAACCATACCATAATTGTCTTACAACATTTCCAAAAACATAACTTCTTCATAACTATCTTGATTACATTATTTAAAGAATCATAAAGAAAACATAAATAAACTGCAAAAGCCCCATAATCACTGTCCAAAGCCATAGTCCAAAACGAAAAGACCCAAGCAATACATTCTTTCTCTTCAAGCTGGATATGAAGGCTGGTTAAGCTGCGGTATTCCCTCCCTGTGGACCTGGGGGGGGGGGGGGGGGAAACGGAAGAAAAGAAGACGAAAGAAAAGTAGAGTCAGACATAAAGCCTGAGTTAGTCTAGGACTATTCAGTCTATGAATAAAGAACTGGGTATGATATGTATAAACTAGAAATGGGAAAGCACCATAAACCAAGTTAAGTTGTCTAGGGTCGAATATACTATCGTACCCCATATTAATCTCTGTACCCATATAAACTAGTTCCCAACAGGCACCCCATAATCAGGGTGAAGTGATCCATTTTATGATGATCGGCTCCTACTCGCGTAGTTACATGTGTCTTACGGCCCCCGATGTTGTAGTTACCTATGCTGGTCCCACCATGGGGTGTATCAAGTCCCATGGTGGCAGCCCGACACAAACCTAGAACGCACAGGTATGCTACTGGTGCCCAGTGCCTTATTTTTCTGCGCCGGAGTGTGTGCACGCCCGCACCCCGTTAGAACCTACACTGCTGCACCACCACCGTCGATTTGACCTCTTACAGTCAACCCAGTAATCGTGCCCCACCCTGCCTAGCTTCAGGGTATCATGATACTCCTTGTAGGGTTACTGCTGAAAAGGGTCCCCCGCTACTAGGTTTTCTATTTCTAGCCAACATGCTAAGTTGGTTAAGTGTTTTATAAACCTAAGCCCCAATCAGTCTTTTTAGTTTAGCATGTTCTATTTTGATTAAGTCTTAGTTCACTTAATCCTATCAATCCTGACTCAGCCTTAATTGTCTTATTAAAGCCTTGACCTCTCACATTAGACAGGTATTGTTGTGGCCGCCTGTTGCCGGTTGGGTCCGGGCAGTCTTACGCCACAACTCAGTCTAACCTCGGGTCCTTATTGGGCTCCGTGTTTAACCACCCACATTGGATAGGTATTGTTGTGACTACTGGACAGCCAGATGGTTCCGGGCAGTTTACATCACAACTCAATCCAACCTCGGGTTAAACACATCGTATTTTCTACATTTACATATTTTGTCTCTTTTCTTTTTATATGTAAATATTTGCGGTCCATTATTCAAATTTATCTTTATTGGTTAAGATTTATTTATGCCACTTAATTGTTTTTCAAGGTTGTTGGCATGCGTCAAACATTCCAACACATATGTTCTATATTTTAGCCCAAACGTCATTACCCCCGTTTTACACGTTCGTTCAAATGTAAGGTGTGTTGGGTTTAATACTTAAACCCAATTTAGCCATATGAAAAGGGGATGCTTATAACATGGTGTTTATAAGGTAACATTAAAAGGGGAGTGTGAACGCATGAACTTGCAACATAACGATTAAATTAACATAGGGTAGGCACATGTGAACTTGCAATTGTAACAACATATAATATAAGCAATACTAAAACATGAATCATTCTATTCACATAATCATGGTATAAACAAAACATGAATCATTCGATTCTTGTAGTCATGGCATAAATGATACTTAAATATGAACCATTCTAATCATATAATTATGGCATAATCATAATTGAACACGAGTCCTTCTATTCATATAGTCATGGCATAAACATAATTGAACATGAATCCTACTATTCATATAATCATAGTTTTTATCCTACCTATGTAACTTGTAAGTGGGATGTAATTCTAGTGTAATTTCTAATGCAACTTATGTGCCAAACATATAATCATATGATTATGATAACAACATAAGCCTAGAAAACATGTTTTTAACTAGGCATAATAACAAACATAGTTTAGTCATGTTCATAAAATTAATACAAGCTTACAAAAACGCTTGCTTTTATCACAAAATCATGATTTTTACACTTGAACTATGATGCCAATTCCAACATAACTTTCATATGAATCATGATACTTAAGTGGATCAAATTACACTAAAGGTGACCTTAGAATTATACATCATGTTGGCTTAACAATAAATCATAGACTTGCATGAATTTAAAATAAACTATTACAACATATAGTTGTTATTTTCAACATGAATTATACACTTGCAATTATCAAATGGGTGTTGTAAATAACCACCACAAACATGTAGTTTACAATTTGAATCATATGCTTGCATGAATCCCAATTAAAATCCCACAACATGTGGTTGTCCACATAAACCATATACTTATATGAATCAAATCGTACACCATAGCATTGCCAAATCAAAATAACATGTAAACATGAGTTACTATCGCCACAATTCCATTTTGTTGTTAACTTTCAACGCAAATCGCGTACTTGCAAATATCCAATCGTATATCAAAATATTCCAAAATCGTTTAGCATCAAGGCAACATACAAATATAAATTATTATCGCCACAATTCCATTTCTTACATTACACAAATCAACACAATTATTTAATTCACATCGGAATAGCACTCTAGTTACAGCGTATGACGAATCTTCAATTCAAGAATCTGAATTATGAATTTGGAGATGCTATCCTTTGTTGTAGGCGTTGCTTTAATTTGATTAACGTTGCTTTAATCTTTTGATTTATCTCCTAATTGTCTCTTTATTTTCTGACGGCTATCCTCAGTCTCTCCTCAGCAGCATGACGGTCACATCTCCATTTTAGTTTATGTGAATTAGGGTTAGTCTTAGGTCCTTTTTATAGAGTTTCTGAGTTGATTTAGACCGTCGATGGAGCTTGGTTTAATAATAGCCGTTCGTTCAAAGAAGAGACCAACCAGGAGCTGACACCTAGCCCTAGTGACAAGGCAAGGCTCAGAAAATCGACCAAACACAGACTAGGCCAGCCAGGGTGCGCTGGGTTCGACCTGGCTCAAGGGCCAGGTCGACTCCCAGGTCGACCCCTAGGTCGACTGGGGAGTCGACCTGCCTGGGCAGGTCGACACCCAGGTCGACTCCCAGGTCGACCTGGTGGGTTTAGGCAGTAATTTTCTTGCTTGCTTTGATTCGGCTGAAATTTAAATCTGTTTTCTAATTTTGAATTTTCTGAAAGTTCATCGGGCCATAATTTGGTCATACGGGCTCCGTTTTTCGAAAACTCGGACTCTATTTCGCGTATTTTTCCGAGACGAACGCAATGGCGTATCCCGTTTCCCTTAATACTTTGATTTGAAATTTGTTATACTTTAATTTGTGAATTTCACTATCATAAAATACACGGGGTGTTACATTCTCCCCCACTTAAAAGGATTTCGTCCCGAAATCTTCAAGTTCAGGAAGAATGTACATCCTAACATCCAAACATCCATCTACTCATCCATCAACCATGAGCATCCATTGTCCTTAAAAGACTTCTAATGCTTCATGATAATATGCGAAGTGTGTGTGTACATTTACTTATCTAATGCAAAATCAGGCGGTCTACTGATTCAGTTGACCTCCTTAATGCGAATTATGTAAGTGCCATGAATCCATTATGTATGCAAATCTTCCTATTCATGATTCTACATGAGTGAACAATCATTCATACAAATGCAACATCCATATGACAATACATTAAAGTTCAACCATATACGAATGCAAACATATATGCATATGCAATATGAAGTGATTGAGCCGATCTAAAACCTAGATTGTGTGTGTATATGCAACCACGAGCAACCACTAGCAATCACTTGCAACCACTTGCAACCATCATCCATAACATGTTTCAATTACATGTCTCCATCCAAAGGGTTTCTTCCTAAAAGATAAGGTCGAGGAGATATACCTAAAAAGATAGATAAAAGCGCAACTTAAGGAAAAAGGAAAGATCAAAGATGTACCCTCGAAAAGAAAAGGGTAGGCTGCGCGTATTTTAGCTTCAGTTTCCCAAGTTGCATCTCCTTCAGCGTCGCTCCACTAAACTTTGACGAGCTTGACTTCGCGGTTGCGTAGCTTCTTCACTTCCGTTCCTAATATGCGGATTGGAACTTTCCTTATGGTTGCTTCGCGTTCCACTTCAGCTTCTTCTAGGATATTTGGCTCTACCACTTCAGCAGACTCATGTAGACATTTTCGGAGATGTGAAACGTGAAAGACGTTGTGAACTCCGGCCAATTTTTCGGGTAGCTCTAATCTATATGCCATTTTCCCAATTTTCTCAATGATAGGGAATGGCCCTACGAACCTTGGTGCTAACTTTCCAGTGGTTCCAAAACGAAACGTTCCTTAGCGGAGATACCTTAAGAAAAACTCTGTCCCCAACCTCAAATTCAAGGTCGGTCCTCCTCTTGTCGGCGTAGGACTTTTGTCTGTCTTGGGCCGTCTTCATCCTTCTTCGTATTAAGTCTACTTTTTCTGAAGTCTCTCGGATCATATCTGGTCCAAGTATGAGCTTATCAGTAGACTCCCACCAACAAGTGGGCGATCGGCATGGTCTTCCATATAAAGCTTCGAAGGGCGCCCTTCCGATGGTTGCTTGATAGCTGTTGTTGTAGGCAAATTCTACCAAAGGAAGATGGTCTTCCCACGTCCCTCCAAAGTCAAGGATGCACAGTCTTAAAAGGTCCTCCAAAACTCTGTTCACTCTTTCTGTTTGGCCGTTGGTTTGGGGATGATAGGCTGTGCTCAAGCATAACTGTGTGCCTACAGATTCTTGCAGACTCTGCCAAAACTCACTGGTGAAGATAGAGTCTCGGTCGCTAACAATGCTGGATGGTATTCCATGGAGTCGAACGATTTCCTTGAGGTAAAGAGATGCTAGGAATGAGGCAGTTCTTTTACTTTTGATAAGTAAGAAGTGGGCGCTTTTAGTAAGCCTATCCACTATTACCCATATGCTAGTGTTGCCCCTCCTAGACCTAGGCAGCCCATCGATGAAGTCCATTGAGATGCTATCCCACTTCCACTGCGGGACCTCTAGAGGATGTAGCAGACCGCCAGGCTTTTTCTGTTCCACCTTAACCTGTTGGCACACCATACACTTAGAAACGAATTCTGCCATGTCCTTCTTCATGCCGTTCCAAATGAAAGTTCTTTTTATGTCCTTGTACATTTTATCGCCGCCTGGGTGTATCGTCATCTTAGAGTGATGTGCTTCCTCGAGGACCTTCTTTACTAAACCCTTGTCTGTGGGTAGCATAGTCTTCCGTCTCGCCTTAGCCAAACCTTATCGTCGATGGAGTATCTGTTGAGGTGACTTGAAGTCTCACCCCTAATTAGCCTATCAATCGTCTCCACAAGCTGAGGGTCCTCGTGTTGTGTTGTCCCTATCGAGTCTACTAAATTCGGGCGTACTTCGAGAGATGCTAGCAAGCATGGTACAAAATCGGAGGAAGGCCTAAAGTCGAAGCTGGCTATAAACTCTAGTCTTTGTCTTTCAACAAACAGCGGGCTTAGGGTTAATTTCTTTCGGCTCAACGCGTCTGCCACTACATTGCCTTTGCCCGGAGTATAGGAGATCTCGAAATCATACGAGGCAAGAAACTCCATCCATCTCTGTTGCCTCAAGTTAAGATCTTTCTGCTAGAAAAGATATTTCAACGATTTATGGTCAGTGTAAAGTTCAAACTTCTCACCTAGGAGATAGTGTCACCAAGACTTGAGTGCAAAGACGATGGCGGCTAATTCAAGATCGTGGGTCGGGTAGTTCTTTTCATGCACTTTCAATTGTCTCCCTCCATAAGCTACTACCCTTCCTTCTTGCATTAAGACAACGCCTAACCCTATCCCACATGCATCTGTATAAACATGAACATCTTGCTTCCATCTGGCAACGTCAAAACTGGGGCTGTTGTAAGAGCCCTTTTTAGTCGCTGGAAAGCAAACTCGCAATCCAAGTCCCAATTGAGCACTAGATTCTTCTTGGTCAACTTTGTGAGCGGAGCTGAGATTTTCGCAAAATCCCTTATGAACTTTCGATAGAAACCTGCTAGTCCTACAAAACTTCGGACTTCAGTTGCATTCCTTGGTGTCTTCTAATCCTGTACCGCCACTACCTTAGCAGGGTCCATTGCTAACCCTTGTTTGGATACTATGTGCCCAAGGAACCTCACTTCTTCTCTCCAAAAGTGGCATTTGGAGAATTTAGCCTTTAGCTGATGGACTCGCAGAGTTTCCATGATCTCCCTTAAGTGCTGAGCATGTTCCTCTTCATTCTTTGAGAAGATAAGGATATCGTCTACGAAGACCACTACGAACTTATTGAGGAAATCTCTGAATACCCTACTGATCAGGTCCACGAAGTAAGCAGGTGCATTTGTTAAGCCGAAAGGCATGACAAGCCATTCAAAGAAGCCGTCTGGGGTTCTGAATGCCGTTTTATCGATACTATCTTCAGCCAACCTTAGCTGATGAAAACCGATTGCTAAATCGAGTTGGGAGAAAACAGATGCTCCTACAAGCTGATCAAATAGATCGTCAATTCTGGGGAGAGGGTGCCTATTCTTTTTCGTTAGCTTGTTGAGCTCCCTATAGTCAACATATAGACGGAGTGAACCATCCGCCTTTGTAGCGAACACCACTGGAGCGCCCCATTCTGAAATACTCCTCCTAATGAACCCCTTTTCTAGAAGCTCTTTAATCTGTTTACTGAGCTCTTTCCTTTCCCGTGGAGCCATGTGTCTAACGGGCAACGCAACGGGCTTTGCATTATCTACAAGGTATATGCGGAAGTCTATCTCCCGCTTCGGAGGCAAGCCCTTCACCTCTTCGAAGACATCCGGATATTCCCGGACCACTCTAACCGATTGCAAATTTTCAACGGAGGCATCTAGCGATTCAAGGTAACTAAGCATAACCGCATACGAGGGATTACAAGAAATTTCCAAAGTATTACCAAGCTGGGTTAGGAGCCTAACAACCCTTTTCTCATAATCGAGGATGGCCCCGTTACTGGATAACCAATCCATGCCCAAAATCAAACCATATCCCGAAAAGCCCAAAACAAAGGCACTACATTCAAATTTTACGCTTAGAATAGAAATTTTTAATCCCATACAGATCATAGACAAATGAGCTGGGCCCCCAATTGCGTTTGAAACAATTAAGGGGTCCTCTACCATACTAGTTTTTAGGTGCAGTGATTCTACTAAAGCAGACGAGACAAAGGAGTGTGATGCGCCAGAATCAAATAAAGTGCGAACGGGGTGATCATAAAGATAAACTACACTTTCTACAGAAGTATTTGTACCTCGTTGTTGCAGAGGTGGCGCTTCTAGCACATGAAGTTGTGTCCCTGAGGTGGATCCAGCCCTCTGCCCCTGTCCTCGTTTCTTTGGGCACTCCTTTGCCATGTGGCCTGTCTCACCGCAAGAAAAGCACCCACCATTCATCTTGGCCTTCTTTTTCCGGCAATCTTTTACTAAGTGCCCCACTTTGCCACAGAAATTACACTTCCTCTTCTCTTTGTTGCCTTTCCCGCCCTTCTTAAAGTCTGTTTTCTTAGGCTGCAAACCCTCTTTCTTCCCTTGAGAGCTTTCTGCCTTTGTCTCCTTCTTGCCCTTATCCTCTTCGTTCAGCAACGCCATCTGTACCAACCTTTCATACGTAGCTCCCATGGGTATATGGGTCATGGCCAAACTGTGTAATGGCTCATTCAACCCTTTGACAAAACGGAGATCCTTCTGGTGCGGGGTGTTGACTAGGTCCAGTCCGAACCTGGCCAGCTCATCGAACTAATTAACATACTCTTTGGCTGTCTTGTTCCCTTGCTTAAGAAATAAGAATTTTTCCAACTGCAAACTCCTTTCCGCATCTGAGAGAAATTTAGCCTCAAACCTTGCCCTAAAGTCCTCCCATGTTTCCACTGGTCTTTCTGCATTATTGACTTCCCACCAGTAGGAAGCCTCGCCCTTTAGTAGCCATACTGCCAGTTGTACTTTCTGTCTATCCTCTACCTCAAAGATAATGAATAAGTCCTCGGTTTCTTTCAGCCAATTTCTAGCTGCCACGAAGGACTCAGTTCCATGAAAATCCTTTCCTCCCATAGCTTTAAAATCTTTACATATCTTAGCAAAGGTGTTTCCCCTCGGAGGAGGTGGAGGAAGAGGTGCTGCTGCAGCTGGATGATTTCCTGCAGCTGGGGGAGGAGGAACGGTAGGACCTGGCTGAGTGGCCCTTGCTTCAAAGAACCGTCTAAACCAACCAGGTATTAGTACACCCTCTGGCAAGTTAATTTCTTCGGACATGCTGAAACAAAAAGGATAGATTCAAAACGAAGGATAAGAGATAGTTCCTATGGCTTTTGGAGGGGGGGGGACTTTGCCTTTTAAAATAAAATAATATTTTATCTTTTAAAAATGCTTCTTTAAATTTCATTTTTGAAAAATAAATTTTCAAAACTTTTTATCTTTTCTGGTAAACCTATGCTCTGATACCATGTGAAACACCCCACCTCCGTTAGGGTCACTCTCAAAGGGAATGCCCTAATTTTGGTGGAGGTTTATAAGTATAAATCACAGATATACAAGACAGATATAATAACACATATTTTTGAACAGCGGAAAACAACAACTTTTATTTCATTCAAATACGTGTTACACCAACCATACCATAATTGTCATACAACATTTCCAAAAACATAACTTGTTCATAACTGACTTGATTACATTATTTAAAGAAGCATAAAGAAAACATAAATAAACTGCAAAAGCCCCATAACCACTGTCCAAAGCCATAGTCCAAAACGAAAAGACCCAAGCAATACATACTTTCTCTTCAAGCTGGATATGAAGGCTGGTCAAGCTGCGGTATTCCCTCCCTGTGGACCTGGGGGGGAAACGAAAGAAAAGAAGACGAAAGAAAAGTAGAGTCAGACATAAAGCCTGAGTAAGTCTAGGACTATTCGGTCTATGAATAAAGAACTGGGTATGATATGTATAAACTAGAAATGGGAAAGCACCATAAACCAAGTTAAGTTGTCTAGGGTTGAATATACTATCGTAACCCATATTAATCTCTGTACCCATATAAACTAGTTCCCAACAGGCACCCCATAATCAGGGTGAAGTGATCCATTTTATGATGATCGGCTCCTATTCGCGTAGTTACATGTGTCTTACGGCCCCCGATGTTGTAGTTACCTATGCTGGTCCCACCATGGGGTGTATCAAGTCCCATGGTGGCGGCCCGACACAACCCTAGAACGCACAGGTATGCTACTGGTGCCTAGTGCCTTATTTTTCTGCGCTGGAGTGTGTGCACGCCCGCACCCCGTTAGAACCTACACTGCTGCACCACCGCCGTCGATTTGACCTCTTACAGTCAGCCCAGTAATCGTGCCCCACCCTGCCTAGTTTCAGGGTATCATGATACGCCTTGTAGGGTTACTGCTGAAAAGGGTCCCCTACTACTAGGTTTTCTATTTCTAGCCAACATGCTAAGTTGGTTAAGTGTTTTATAAACCTAACCCCCAATCAGTCTTTTTAGTTTAGCATGTTCTATTTTGATTAAGTCTTAGTTCACTTAATCCTATCAATCCTGACTCAGCCATAATTGTCTTATTAAAGCCTTGACCTCTCACATTAGACAGGTATTGTTGTGGCTGCCTGTTGCCGGTTGGGTCCGGGCAGTCTTACGCCACAACTCAGTCTAACCTCGGGTCCTTATTGGGCTCCGTGTTTAACCACCCACATTGGATAGGTATTGTTGTGACTACTGGACAGCCGGGCGGTTCCGGGCAGGTTTACATCACAACTCAATCCAACCTCGGGTTAAACACATCGTATTTTCTACATTTACATATTTTGTCTCTTTTCTTTTTATATGTAAATATTTGCGGCCCATTATTCAAATTTATCTTTATTGGTTAAGATTTATTTATGCTACTGAATTGTTTTTCAAGGTTGTTGGCATGCGTCAAACATGCCAACACATATGTTCTATATTTTAGCCCAAACGTCATTACTCCCGTTTTACACGTTCGTTCAAATGTAAGGTGTGTTGGGTTTAATACTTAAACCCAATTTAGCCATATGAAAAGGGGAGGCTTATAACATGGTGTTTATAAGGTAACATAAAAAGGGGAGTGTGAACGCATGAACTTGCAACATAACGATTAAATTAACATAGGGTAGGCACATGTGAACTTGCAATTGTAACAAAATATAATATAAGCAATACTTAGACATGAATCATTCTATTCACATAATCATGGTATAAACAAAACATGAATCATTCTATTCGTGTAGTCATGGCATAAATGATACTTAAATATGAACCATTCTAATCATATAATTATGGCATAATCATAATTGAACACGAGTCCTTCTATTCATATGGTCATGGCATCAACATAATTGAACATGAATCCTACTATTCATATAATCATGGTTTTTATCCTACCTATGTAACTTGTAAGTGGGATGTAATTCTAGTGTAATTTCTAATGTAACTTATGTGCCAAACATATAATCATATGATTATGATAACAACATAAGCCTAGAAAACATGTTTTTAACTAGGCATAATAACAAACATAGTTTAGTCATGTTCATAAAATTAATACAAGCTTACAAAAACGCTTGCTTTTATCACAAAATCATGATTTTTACACTTGAACTATGATGCCAATTCCAACATAACTTTCATATGAATCATGATACTTAAGTGGATCAAATTACACTAAAGGTGACCATAGAATTATACATCATGTTGGCTTAACAATAAATCATAGACTTGCATGAATTTCAAATAAACTATTACAACATATAGTTGTTATTTTCAACATGAATTATACACTTGCAATTATCAAATGGGTGTTGTAAATAACCACCACAAACATGTAGTTTACAATTTGAATCATATGCTTGCATGAATCCCAATTAAAATCCCACAACATGTGGTTGTCCACATAAACCATATACTTATATGAATCAAGTCGTACACCATAGCATTGCCAAATCAAAATAACATGTAAACATGAGTTACTATCACCACAATTCCATTTCGTTGTTAACTTTCAACGCAAATCGCGTACTTGCAAATATCCAATCGTGTATCACAATATTCCCAAATCGTTTAGCATCAAAGCAACATACAAATATAAATTATTATCGCCACAATTCCATTTCTTACATTACACAAATCAACACAATTATTTAATTCACATCGGAATAGCACTCTACTTACAGCGTATGACAAATCTTCAATTCAGGAATCTGAATTCTGAATTTGGAGATGCTATCCTTTGTTGTAGGCGTTGCTTTAATTTGATTAACGTTGCTTTAAGCTTTTGATTTATCTCCTAATTGTCTCTTTATTTTCTGACGGCTATCCTCAGTCTCTCCTCAGCAGCATGATGGTCTCATCTCCATTTTAGTTTATGTGAATTAGGGTTAGTCTTAGGTCCTTTTTATAGAGTTTCTGAGTTGATTTAGACTGTCGGTGGAGCTTGGTTTAATAATAGTCGTTCTTTCAAAGAAGAGACCAAGCAGGAGCTGACACCTAGCCCTAGTGACAAGGCAAGGCTCAGAAAATCGACCAAACACAGACTAGGCCAGCAAGGGTGGGCTGGGTTCGACCTGGCTCAAGGGCCAGGTCGACCTGGCCTGGCAGGTCGACCCTAGGGTCGACCCCCAGGTCGACCTGGTGGGTTTGGGCGGGAATTTTCCCGCCTGCTTTGATTGGGCTGAAATTTAAATCTGTTTTCTAATTTTGAATTTTCTGAAAGTTTATTGGGCCATAATTTGGTCGTACGGGCTCCGTTTTTCGAAAACTCGGACTCTGTTTCCCGTTTTTTTCCGAGACGAACGCAATGGCGTATCCCATTTCCCTTAATACTTTGATTTGAAATTTGTTATTCTTTAATTTGTGAATTTCACTATCATAAAATACATGGGGTGTTACAGTCTCAGTATGACCATACATCCTTCTACCTGAAAATGCAATTTTATGAAGGCATTGGCAATATAAATACTTTTGCTGCTCAAATCAATAACAAGGTTTACTTCATTAAGGTTCAGCGTTGTACCCATGCTCATCCTGGGACAAGGCCTAAACTTCTTTTTGTGAGCAATAGGGAGGAAGAGGTGGTTCCATGTTTTCATCATTACGGATGGGAATGGGAAATGGATTCAGATGAAAGATTTAATGCAATTATACAAGAAGCTGCTGAGCTACCCCCCTTGCCAAGCTTATTTCCGGAAGCCGCCCATGACATACATGTTGATAACCAAGCCCCAATGAACCAGAGGAATGATCAGTGGGTAGATATAGAAGTTGATCAGGAATTTGACTGGCCAAACTACCTCACCCCTTGTCCTGATGCTGCGGGTCCATCACATGCGGCTGCTCACTTCGGACCGGCTCTCCCACAGCCGCAAAGCCCTAACGAATCAGTTGGAAGTTCCACTGCCCCGCAACCCTGATCTGGTATGAATTGATGCTACTATAATTTCATTTTTTGGATGTGTATATATTAAGTTAACTTTATGATACTTTTGGATGTGGATGTATATGTTATTTTTTGGATGTGTGTGGTATGAACTGATCAATGCTGCCTTATTATACTTGTGCGTGTGTATATACTTGTGCGTGTATGGTATGAACTGATCGATGTTGTCTTATGATACTTGTGCGTGTGTGTATACTTGTGCGTGTATGGTATGAACTAATGTCTATTGTATGGACTGATGTTGCCTTATAATACTTGTGCGTGCGTGTTAGATACGGGTATTTATATCACAAAACCGCAGTGTGACACATGTATTTGTATCACAAAACCTCAAGCATACAGTTGTATGTCATTTTCTGGATGTGTATGGTATGAACTGATGCAAAACTGAGCATATGTTTCCAAAATCGAAACATTGAAATTGGTAGTTTCCAAAATCAAATGGAAAATACCTGTGCGTGTTATAAGATACGGGTGAACGACTCGTCCGGATCGGGAAATTGTTAGCCTCAAGCACACCGCAGTGCAAACACACCGCATTACTACACATGTATATGTATCACAAAATATCAAGCATACAATTATATGTCAGTGTAAATGAACGCAAAGTGCAAATCACTTTCGACTGTACAGTCCCCATTCCTTAACTAGCTCGGTCTCTATAATAAACCAATGTCTTTTTCATGCCAATAGCCCAGTTCTCATGGTTTATTGCTGGGTACAATTTTCGAATAAACCTCAGCATAATCCCAAATCCCAAATCAATGGTCAAAGAGCAACTAATTACTCATAATCTAATATTTCATCGACTAATCACTCATAAGCGAATGGGTTTCCCAAAGTTTGGGATGTCCAAGCAACTAATTACTCATAAGCGAATGGGTTTTCCAAAGTGTAACAAATGAACTACTTACCAATTACTCATAATCCAATCTATAATAAGCGTAACTAATTCACAGTGCTATACAAACTGAACCTGAGTGAAAAAACTGGCGATGTCAATGCCCTGAGCAATCAAAGCTAGAAAGCATTTCAAAGCTTCAACTGAAACACCCCACCTCCGTTAGGGTCACACTCAAAGGGAATGCCCTAATTTTGGTGGAGGTTTGTAAGTATAAGTCACAGATATACAAGACAGATATAAGAACACATATTTGTAAAACAGCGGAAAAACAAACAACTTTTTATTTCATAATAAGCAAATACGTGTTACAGCAACATCACCATGATTGTCTTACATCCTTTCCAAAAACATAACATAACACATTCATAATTTGTCTTGATTACATTATTTAAAGAAGCATAAATAATACATAGATAAACTGCAAAAGCCCCATAGGGTTTGTCCAAAGCCATAGTTTCAAAACGGAAAGGACCAAGTAATACATTTCTCTTCTTCAAGCTGGATGTAAGGCTGGTCAAGCTGCAGTGTTCCCTCCCTATGGACCGGGGGGGGGGGAACAGAAGAAAAGTAGAGTCAGACATAAAGCCTGAGTAAGTCTAGTACTATTTTGTCTATGAATAAAGAACTGGGTATGATAAGTATAATCAAGAAGTGGGAAAGCACTATAAACTTGGTTAAGTTGTCTAGGGTCGGATACACTATCGTACCCCATGTTAATCTCTGAACCCATATAAACTAGTTTCCAACTGGCACCCCATAATCAGGGTGATGTGATCCATTCTATGATGATCGGCTCCTACTCGCATAGCTACATGTGTCTTACGGCCTCCGATGTTGTAGTTACCTATGCTGGTCCCACCATGCGGTGTATCAAGTCCCATGGTGGTGGCCCGACACAATCCTAGAATGCACAGGTATGCTACTGGTGCCCAGTGCCTTATTTTTCTGCGCCGGAGTGTGTGCACGCCCGCACCCCGTTAGAACCTACACTGCTACACCACCGCCGTCGATTTGACCTCTTACAATCAGCCCAGTAATCGTGCCCCACCCTGCCTAGTTTCAGGGTATCATGATACACCTTTTAGGGTTACTGCTGAAAAGGGTCCCCCGTTACTAGGTTTTCTATCTCTAGCCAACATGCTAAGTTGGTTAAGTGTTTTCTAACCTAACCCCCACCAGTCCGTTTAGTTTAGCATGTTCCATTTTGATTAAGTCTTTAGTTCACTTAATCCTAACAATTCTGACTCAGCCTTAATTGTCTTATTAAGGCCCTGACCTCTCACATTAGACAGGTATTGTTGTGGCTGCCTGTTGCCGGTTGGTTCCGGGCAGTCTTACGCCACAACTCAGTCTAACCTCGGGTCCTTATTGGGCTCCATGTTTAACCTCCCACATTGGATAGGTATTGTTGTGACTACTGGACAGCCGGGCGGTTCCGGGCAGGTTTACATCACAACTCAATCCAACCTCGGGTTAAACACATCGTATTTTCTACATTTACATATTTTGTCTTTCTTCTTTATTTTTCTTATATGTAAATATTTGCAGCCCATTATTAAGTTAATGGTGTAAAGGTTACACCAATCATGGGCCCAACCCATACTTGAATTTGGGCCCTTCTATTTTATATTTTCATTCATTAGTAATTTTAACCCAACGTTATTTTCCCCCGTTTAACACGTCCGTTTATTATATATATATGTTGGGCTTAGCCTTTTAAAGCCCAACTTAGCCATGCGAAAAGGGGAGGCTTAAAGCGTGATTATATACACAAAAAGAAGGGGATTGTGAGCGCAAGAACTTGCAATATGACGTTGGGAATACAAAATAGAAACTGGTGTACTTGCATAGTGGTAACATATACTTTGGTCATAAAGCATAGGTGACATGAATCAAAGCATGTAAACTTGTACTTGAGATAAGAATCTAAATTGGGTATCATTATTGACACATAGTCATAACTACAACATGAACCTATATTTTTATTTAGGCATAATGTCAAACAAAAGAAAATCATGTTCATAAGACTACTACATGTTTACAAAGGTGTCTACTTTTGTTATTAACACAAAAGTATAGTTCAACTATGGCATAAATATTTCTAACATGAAATCATGATTTTTACTTTAGTCATGCAAACTTGCAAAAGGGATTTTTGAATCTAACCTAGCTATCTATCACATATGACATCATATAATATAGACTTAACATAGATTCCAATTATGCCAAATATCAATCATAGCCTAGTCATATTCATAAGTTTGCAAATAGGTTTTCTAGTACAAAAGCATGTCTTAATACATAAATCATGGTGCCAAAATTTCAACATAGTTTCATATGAACTATGACAACCAAGCTTGTTACAATTACGTACAAAATGATTTATGTACAAAAATATACATCATGATGGCATAGTAGCAAAACCCCAAACTTGCATGAGTTTCAATTAAACAACTACATACATGTAGCTTCAACAAGGATTGCATAATTTGCGAATATTCCAAACGTATACTTGCATAGAACTACCGCATGTAGTTCTTTATAACATAATATGAGGATATCCAAACGTATACAATATTCCAAATCGATAAGAATCATTGTAACGCATAAATTATGAATTATTTATCACCACAATCAAGTGTACAAACCAACACAGTTATTTGTTCATACCAAAATAATACTCTACTTACAATCGTTGTGGCGAATTCTCAAATTTAGGGATTTGAAGATGCGGTTTGATTTGATTGAGTTGCTTTATGCCTTAGAATTTGCCTCCTAATCCTCTCCCCAATTGGTGGCTACCCCTAGTCGTTCCTCAGCAACATGGCGGCTTTGTTCTTATTTTTGAATGAATAGATTAGGGTTAGTCTAGGGTTGTTTTTATAGGGGTAATGGACTGATTAGGGCCATTGATGTTGCTTGGATTGATCGTAGCCATTCATCCTAAGGAGAGACCAATTAGAGCCTGCCACCTAGCCCTAATGACAAAGCAGACCACAGAAAATCGGCTAAACACAGACCTGGCCAGCCAGGTTGGGCTGGGTTCGACCTGGCTCTGGACCAGGTCGATACCCCTGTCGACAGGGCTGTCGATAGCCCTGTCGACATGGCTAGCCCAGGTCGACAGCCCAGTCGACCTGGGTGGCTTAGGCGGGAATTTTCCCGCCCTGGCCAATTGGGCCCGATTTTTAATTTTTAATTGTTTTTCTGAGCTGTTCGAATTTTAAACTTAATTCAAAAACTTCCGAAGGCCATATCTTCTTCATACGGACTCCGTTTTTCGAAAACTCGGACTCTATTTCGCGTATTTTTCCGAGACGAACGCAATGGCGTATCCCGTTTCCCTTAGTTCTTTGATTTCAAATTAATTATACTTTAATTTGTTAATTTCACAGTTATAGAATTCGCGGGGTGTTACATTCTCCCCCACTTAAAAGGATTTCGTCCCCGAAATCTTCAAGTTAGGAGGAATGTATATCTAACATCCAATCATCCATCTACTCATCCATCAAACACGAGCATCCATTGTCCTTAAGAGACTTCTAATGCTTCATGATCATATGCGAAGTGTGTGTGTACATGTACTTATCTAATGCAAAATCAGGCGGTCTACTGATTCAGTTGACCTCCTTAATGCGAATTATGTAAGTGCCATGAATCCATTATGTATGCAAATTTTCCCTATTCTTGATTCTACATGAGTGCACAATCATTCAATACAAATGCAGCATCCACATGACAACACATTACAGTTCAACCATATACGAATGCAAACATATATGCATATGCAATATGAAGTGACTGAGCCGATCTAAAACCTAGAGTGTGTGTGTATATGCAACCACGAGCAACCACTAGCAATCACTTGCAACCACTTGCAACCATCGTCCATAACATGTTTCAACTACATGTTTCCATCCAAAGGGTTTCTACCTAAAAGATATGGTCGAGGAAATATACCTAAAAAGATAGATAAAAGCGCAACTTAAGGAAAATGAAAGATCAAGGATGTACCCTCGAAAAGAAAAGGGTCGGCAGTGCGTATTCTAGCTTCAGTTTCCCAAGTCGCGTCTCCCTCGGCATCGCTCCACTGAACTTTGACGAGCTTGACTTCGCGGTTGCGTAGCTTCTTTACTTCCGTTCCTAAGATGCGGGTTGGAACTCTCCTTATGGTTGCTTCGCGTTCCACTTCGGCCTCTTCGAGGATATTTGGCTCTACCACTTCAGCAGACTCATGTAGACATTTTCGAAGATGTGAAACGTGAAAAACGTTGTGGACTCCGGCCAACTTCTCGGGTAGCTCTAATCTATAGGCCATTTTCCCAATTTTCTCGATGATAGGGAATGGCCCTACGAACCTTGGTGCCAGTTTTCCTGTGGTTCCAAAACGAACAACGTTCCTTAGCGGTGATATCTTGAGAAAAACTCTGTCTCCAACCTCAAATTCAAGGTCGGTCCTTCTCTTGTCGGCATAGGACTTTTGTCTGTCTTGGGCCGTCTTCATCCTTCTTCGTATTAAGTCTACTTTCTCTGAAGTCTCTCGGATCATATCTGGTCCAAGTATGAGCTTATCAGTAGACTCCCACCAACAAGTGGGCGATCGACACGGTCTTCCATATAAAGCTTCGAAGGGCGCCATTCCGATGGTTGCTTGATAGCTGTTGTTGTAGGCAAATTCCACCAAAGGAAGGTGGTCTTCCCATGTCCCCCCGAAGTCAAGGACGCATAGCCTTAAAAGGTCTTCCAAAACTCTGTTCACTCTCTCTGTTTGGCCGTCGGTTTGGGGATGATAGGCTGTGCTCAAGCATAACTGCGTTCCTACTGCTTCTTGCAGACTCCGCCAAAACTCACTGGTGAAGATGGGGTCTCGGTCACTAACAATGCTGGATGGTATTCCATGGAGTCGAACGATTTCCTTGAGGTAAAGTGATGCTAGGGATGAGGCAGTTCTTTTACTTTTGACAGGTAAAAAGTGGGCGCTTTTAGTAAGCCTATCCACTATTACCCAAATGCTAGTGTTGCCTCTCCTAGACCTAGGCAGCCCATCGATGAAGTCCATTGAGATGCTATCCCACTTCCACTGCGGGACCTCTAGAGGATGCAGTAGTCAGCCAGGCTTTTTCTGTTCCGCTTTAACCTGTTGGCACACCATACACTTAGAAACGAATTCTGCCACGTCCTTTTTCATACCGTTCCAGAAGAAAGTCCTTTTTATGTCTTTGTACATTTTATCCCCGCCTGGGTGTATCGTCATCTTGGAGTGATGTGCTTCCTCGAGAACCTTCTTTACTAAATCTTTTGTCTGTGGGACGCATAGTCTTCTGTCTTGCCTTAGCAAACCCTTACTGTCGATGGAGTATCTGTTGAGGTGACTTGAAGTCTCACCCCTAATTAGCCTATCAATTGTTTCCACAAGCTGAGGGTCTTCGCGTTGTGCTGTCCCTACTGAATCCACTAAAGTGGGGCGCACTTCGAGAGATGCTAGCAAGCCTGGTACAAAATCGGAGGAGGGCCTAAAGTTGAAACTGGCTATAAACTCTAGGCTTTGTCTTTCAACAAACAACGGGCTTAGGGTCAATTTCTTTCGGCTCAACGCGTCTGCAACTACGTTGCCTTTGCCCGGAGTGTAGGAGATCTCGAAATCGTACGAGGCAAGAAACTCCATCCATCTTTGTTGCCTCAAGTTAAGATCCTTCTGCGAGAAAAGATATTTCAACGATTTATGGTCAGTGTAAAGTTCGAACTTCTCACCTAGGAGATAGTGCCGCCAAGACTTGAGTGCAAAGACGATGGCGGCTAACTCAAGATCGTGGGTTGGATAGTTCTTTTCGCGCACTTTTAACTGCCTCCCGCCATAAGCTACTACCCTTCCTTCTTGCATTAAGACGGCGCCTAGCCCTGTCCCACATGCATCCGTATAAACAGTGAACATCTTGCTCCCATCTGGCAGCGTCAAAACTGGGGCTGTTGTAAGAGCCCTTTTCAGTCGTTGGAAAGCAAACTCGCAATCCAAGTCCCAATTGAACACTACATTCTTCTTAGTCAATTTCGTGAGCGGAGCTGAGATTTTCGCAAAATCCCTTATGAACTTTCGATAGAAACCTGCTAGCCCTAGAAAGCTTCGGACCTCAGTTGCATTCCTTGGTGTCTCCCAATCCTGTACCGCCACTACCTTAGCAGGGTCAACCGCTAACCCTTGTTTGGATACTATGTGCCCAAGGAACCTCACCTCTTCTCTCCAAAAGTGGCATTTGGAGAATTTGGCTTTTAGTTGATGGACTCGCAAAGTTTCCATGATTGCCCTTAAGTGCTGAGCATGTTCCTCTTCACTCTTTGAGAAGATAAGGATATCATCTACGAAGACCACTACGAATTTGTTGAGGAAATCTCTAAATACCCTACTCATCAGGTCCACGAAGTAAGCAGGTGCATTTGTCAAGCCGAAAGGCATGACAAGCCATTCAAAGAAGCCGTCTGGGGTTCTGAATGCCGTTTTATCGATGCTATCTTCAGCCACCCTTAGCTGATGAAAACCGGTTGCTAAATCGAGTTGGGAGAAAACAGACGCTCCTACAAGCTGGTCAAATAAATCGTCAATTCTAGGGAGAGGGTGCCTATTCTTTTTCGTTAGCTTGTTGAGCTCCCTATAGTCAACACATAGACGGAGTGAACCATCCTCCTTTGTAGCGAACACCACTGGAGCGCCCCATTCTGAAATGCTCCTCGTAATGAACCCCTTCTCTAGAAGCTCTTTAATCTATTTACTGAGCTCTTTTCTTTCTCGTGGAGCCATGTGTCTAACGTGCAACGCAACGGGCTTTGCATTATCTACAAGATATATGCGGAAGTCTATTTCCCGCTTCGGAGGCAAGCCCTTCACCTCTTCGAAGACATTCGGATATTCCCGGACCACTCTAACTGATTGCAAATTTTCAACAGAGGCATCTAGCGATTCAAGATAACTAAGCATAACCGCATACGAGGGATTACAAGAAATTTCCAAAGTATTACCGAGCTGGGTTAGGAGCCTAACAACCCTTTTCTCACAATCAAGGATGGCCCCATTACTGGATAGCCAATCCATACCCAAAATCAAACCATACCCCGAAAAGCCCAAAACAAAGGCACTACATTGAAATTCAACAATTAGAATAGAAATTTTTAATCCCAAACAGATCATTGACAAATGAGCTGGGCCCCCAATTGGGTTTGAAACAATTAAGGGGTCCTCTACCATACTAGTTTTTAGGTGTAGAGATTCTACTAAAGCAGACGAGATAAAGGAGTGTGATGCGCCAGAATCAAATAAAGTGCGAACGGGGTGATCATAAAGATAAACTACACTTTCTACAGAAGTATTTATACCTCGCTGTTGCAAAGGTGGCGCTTCCAGCACATGAACCTGTGCCCCTGGGGTGGATCCAGCCCTCTGCCCCTGTCCTCGTTTCTTTGGGCAGTCCTTAGCCCTGTGGCCCGTCTCACCGCAAGAAAAGCACCCACCATTCTCCTTGGCCTTCTTTTTCCGGCAGTCCTTTACTAAGTGCCCCACTTTGCCACAGAAATTACACTTCCTCTTCTCCTTGTTGCCTTTCCCGCCTTTCTTAAAGTCTGTCTTCTTAGGCTGCAAGCCCTCTTTCTTCCCTTGAGAGCTTTCTGCCTTTGCCTCCTTCTTGCCCTTATCCTCTTCATTCAGCAATGCCATTTGCACCAGTCTTTCATACGTGGCCCCCATGGGTATATGGGTCATGGCCAAACTGTGTAATGGCTCATTTAACCCTTTGACGAAACGGAGAGCCTTCTTGTGCGGGGTGTTGACTAGGTCAAGCCCAAACCTAGCCAGCTCATCGAATTGATTCACATACTCTCTGACAGTCTTGTCTCCTTGCTTAAGAAATAAGAATTTTTCCAACTGCAAACTTCTTTCCGCATCTGAGAGAAATTTGGTCTCAAACCTTGCCCTAAAGTCCTCCCATGTCTCCACTGGTCTTTCAGCATTAGTGACTTCCCACCAGTAGGAAGCCTCGCCCTTCAATAGCCATACTGCCAGTTGTACTTTTTGTCTATCTTCTACCTCAAAGATGATGAATAGGTCCTCCGTTTCTTTCAGCCAATTTCTAGCTGCCACAAAGGACTCAGTTCCATGGAAATCCTTTCCTCCCATGGCTTTAAAATCTTTACATATCTTAGCAAACGTGTTTCCCCATGGAGGAGGTGGAGGAAAAGGTGCTGCTGCAGCTGGATGATTTCCTGCAGCTGGGGGAGGAGGAACGGAAGGACCTGGCTGAGTGGCACTTGCTTCTAAGAACCGTCTAAACCAACCAGGTATTGGTACCCCTTCCGGCAAGTTAAGATCTTCGGACATGCTGAAACAAAAAGGATAGATTCAAAACGAAGGATAAGAGATAGTACCTATGGCTTTGGGGAGTGGACTTTGCCTTTTAAAATAAAATAATATTTTTATCTTTTAAAAAAATGCTTCTTTAAATTTTCTTTTTGAAAATAAATTTTCAAAACTTTTTATCTTATCTGGTAAACCTATGCTCTGATACCAAGTGAAACACCCCACCTCCGTTAGGGTCACACTCAAAGGGAATGCCCTAATTTTGGTGGAGGTTTGTAAGTATAAGTCACAGATATACAAGACAGATATAAGAACACATATTTGTAAAACAGCGGAAAAACAAACAACTTTTTATTTCATAATAAGCAAATACGTGTTACAGCAACATCACCATGATTGTCTTACATCCTTTCCAAAAACATAACATAACACTTTCATAATCTGTCTTGATTACATTATTTAAAGAAGCATAAATAATACATAGATAAACTGCAAAAGCCCCATAGAGTTTGTCCAAAGCCATAGTTTCAAAACGGAAAGGACCAAGTAATACATTTCTCTTCTTCAAGCTGGATGTAAGGCTGGTCAAGCTGCAGTGTTCCCTCCCTGTGGACCTTGGGGGGGGGGGGGGGGAACGGAAGAAAAGAAGACGAAAGAAAAGTAGAGTCAGACATAAAGCCTGAGTAAGTCCAGTACTATTTTGTCTATGAATAAAGAACTGGGTATGATAAGTATAATCAAGAAGTGGGAAAGCACTATAAACTTGGTTAAGTTGTCTAGGGTCGGATACACTATCGTACCCCATGTTATTCTCTGAACCCATATAAACTAGTTTCCAACTGGCACCCCATAATCAGGGTGATGTGATCCATTCTATGATGATCGGCTCCTACTCGCATAGTTACATGTGTCTTACGGCCCCCGATGTTGTAGTTACCTATGCTGGTCCCACCATGGGGTGTATCAAGTCCCATGGTGGCGGCCCGACACAATCCTAGAATGCACAGGTATGCTATTGGTGCCCAGTGCCTTATTTTTCTGCGCCGGAGTGTGTGCACGCCCGCACCCCGTTAGAACCTACACTGCTACACCACCGCCGTCGATTTGACCTCTTACAATCAGCCCAGTAATCGTGCCCCACCCTGCCTAGTTTCAGGGTATCATGATACACCTTTTAGGGTTACTGCTGAAAAGGGTCCCCCGTTACTAGGTTTTCTATCTCTAGCCAACATGCTAAGTTGGTTAAGTGTTTTCTAACCTAACCCCCACCAGTCCGTTTAGTTTAGCATGTTCCATTTTGATTAAGTCTTTAGTTCACTTAATCCTAACAATCCTGACTCAGCCTTAATTGTCTTATTAAGGCCCTGACCTCTCACATTAGACAGGTATTCTTGTGGCTGCCTGTTGCCGGTTGGTTCCGGGCAGTCTTACGCCACAACTCAGTCTAACCTCGGGTCCTTATTGGGCTCCATGTTTAACCTCCCACATTGGATAGGTATTGTTGTGACTACTGGACAGCCGGGCGGTTCCGGGCAGGTTTACATCACAACTCAATCCAACCTTGGGTTAAACACATCGTATTTTCTACATTTACATATTTTGTCTTTCTTCTTTATTTTTCTTATATGTAAATATTTGCGGCCCATTATTAAGTTAATGGTGTAAAGGTTACACCAATCATGGGCCCAACCCATACTTGAATTTGGGCCCTTCTATTTTATATTTTCATTCATTAGTAATTTTAACCCAACGTTATTTTCCCCCGTTTAACACGTCCGTTTATTATATATATATGTTGGGCTTAGCCTTTTAAAGCCCAACTTAGCCATGCGAAAAGGGGAGGCTTAAAGCGTGATTATATACACAAAAAGAAGGGGATTGTGAGCGCATGAACTTGCAATATGACGTTGGGAATACAAAATAGAAACTGGTGTACTTGCATAGTGGTAACATATACTTTGGTTATAAAGCATAGGTGACATGAGTCAAAGCATGTAAACTTGTAGTTGAGATAAGAATCTAAATTGGGTATCATTATTGACACATAGTCATAACTACAACATGAACCTATATTTTTATTTAGGCATAATGTCAAACATAAGCAAATCATGTTCATAAGACTACTACATGTTTACAAAGGTGTCTACTTTTGTTATTAACACAAAAGTATAGTTCAACTATGGCATAAATATTTCTAACATGAAATCATGATTTTTACTTTAGTCATGCAAACTTGCAAAAGGGATTTTTGAATCTAACCTAGCTATGTATCACATATGACATCATATAATATAGACTTAACATAGATTCCAATTATGCCAAATATCAATCATAGCCTAATCATATTCATAAGTTTGCAAATTGGTTTTCTAGTACAAAAGCATGTCTTAATACATAAATCATGGTGCCAAAATTTCAACATAGTTTCATATGAACTATGACAACCAAGCTTGTTTCAATTACGTACAAAATGATTTATGTACAAAAATATACATCATGATGGCATAGTAGCAAAACCCCAAACTTGCATGAGTTTCAATTAAACAACTACATACATGTAGCTTCAACAAGGATTGCATAATTTGCGAATATTCCAAACGTATACTTGCATAGAACTACTGCATGTAGTTCTTTATAACATAATATGAGGATATCCAAACGTATACAATATTCCAAATCGATAAGAATCATAGTAACGCACAAATTATGAATTATTTATCACCACAATCAAGTGTACAAACCAACACAGTTATTTGTTCATACCAAAATAATACTCTACTTACAATCGTTGTGGCGAATTCTCAAATTTAGGGATTTGAAGATGCGGTTTGATTTGATTGAGTTGCTTTATGCCTTAGAATTTGCCTCCTAATCCTCTCTCCAATTGGTGGCTACCCCTAGTCGTTCCTCAACAACATGGCGGCTTTGTTCTTATTTTTTAATGAATAGATTAGGGTTAGTCTAGGGTTGTTTTTATAGGGGTAATGGACTGATTAGGGCCATTGATGTTGCTTGGATTGATCGTAGCCATTCATCCTAAGGAGAGACCAATTAGAGCCTGCCACCTAGCCCTAATGACAAAGCAGACCATAGAAAATCGGCTAAACACAGACCTGGCCAGCCAGGTTGGGCAGGGTTCGACCTGGCTCTGGACCAGGTCGATACCCCTGTCGACAGGGCTGTCGACAGCCCTGTCGACATGGCTAGCCCAGGTCGACAGCCCAGTCGACCTGGGTGGCTTAGGCGGGAATTTTCCCGCCCTGGCCAATTGGGCCCGATTTTTAATTTTTAATTGTTTTTCTGAGCTGTTCGAATTTTAAACTTAATTCAAAAACTTCCGAAGGCCATATCTTCTTCATACGGACTCCGTTTTTCGAAAACTCGGACTCTATTTCGCGTATTTTTCCGAGACGAACGCAATGGCGTATCCCGTTTCCCTTAGTTCTTTGATTTCAAATTAATTATACTTTAATTTGTTAATTTCACAGTTATAGAATTCGCGGGGTGTTACATCAACCTTTTCAGAATAGAATTGGTTGTCGAGGAGAGGAGTGATACTGACGTGAATTTAGGTTTAAATTTTTGTCAATAGTAAAAAGGGGGAAAACGATTAGATGATAGAGAAGAAAACAATTTCGAGAAGGGAGAAGATCGCGCCAAAATTTCGTCAAAATAATGCAATGACGTGGCTGTCAATGATTGGATGATGGCTATCGTTAAGATCATCAGACCAACAGATGGTTTGAACTGTTGGATTAATCTTGCATCTACGGTTGGGGTTTTAATATATTGATAAGGCGAATCGCTGAGCTGGATTATATATATGTAATGCTACGCTTTTAACTGGTGTTGCACGTCAAAACACTAGAATTTCCACCGCAACAGTGCATTCACATATAATGCAACAACATATGAATATTGTTGCAGAAGATCAAAGAAAGCATAGCTTTCGCCACACTTTTCATGCAACACACACAAATTAGTGCTGAATATGCCCACTTTTGTAGTAGTGACAGTTACGGCGATGAATATGATGTTGTGATCCACGGTTCTGATGCCACCTGTACATGCAGAATCCCACTTCTGTAGAAGATACCGTGTGTTCTTGTAATGGCTGCTTGTTCAGCAAAGGATTTTGGTAGTAATAGAGCACATCACGATTCTGCTAGTGAATGATACTCCGTCGAAAGTTATAGAGCTACATACAGCCCAGAGTTTAATCCTATACGCGATAAGAAATACTGGGACCCGTAACAAGGTCCTCGTATACTGCCTCCGACTATCAGAAGACTAGCTGGACGACCCAAATTAACGAGGTTCAAAAATGTTTTGAACGAGCATCAAACACCCAAAACAAACAGGTGCAGTAGATGTGGATCACTGGGCCATAACAGAAAGCGGTGTACTTCAGCAGCCTAAACTGGAGATGTTTGTTTGTTGATGCGATGTCAGTGTGTTGCATTTCGTGTATTTGTATTTCTTATGTTTTGAACTTATCTGTCCTTAGCCGGACTGTGTTTCTCTTTTGTATTTGAATATTAGAATTTGGTATTTGTTTTACGTTGTTTGGTTAAGCTATATATACTAATTAAATGTCGTGGTAGTCCGAAGTTTAACGTTTACACCTACATTCAAATATATAGGAATCGGTATACGTCGGTTTTCATTGAAACAAAAAACGATCGAATCTATAGAACTATATTTCAGTAATGAAAGAGAAAAATGGGAATTTCATATTATAAAAATCAAGTTACGTCCAAATCAAATTTCAAGAAAGTCGCTATGAAGTTTAAAACAAAACTGTATAGGCGAGTTTCCAAATCGCGCCTTTGGGCGAGTTTCCAAAACGCGCCTTCGTTAATACAAAACAGGTCTATTCCTATAATTACTTTCAAAACAAGTCTGTTTGCGTTATACAATTCTGAAACAAGCCTAACATGGTAAAAAGTCCTAATTAAAAAGGTTTGATGTTATGTTTACAGCATGCACATAAATTGCATACGAGAACATCCATAAACAAATCAACCAATGTTTTATGTATATGAAATCATAGTTGTGAAAACCGAACCGTACGTCAAACCATGATAGTGCAAGGTCCAAGGTTTTCGTAGTTAAACAGGTCAAACCGTGAGAACCGCGCTGATTCTTTATTTCTATTTTTTCTTATTTACACGTAAAATAATTTTAAATATAGATAAAATTTAACTAATTATGACAAACACTTGTGTCCAAACGGATTGTAACACATTGACAAGATCCAAAAAGCCACGGGCACAATTTCGTCTTCAACCCATTTGTAAATTTATATAACTTATCATAGCAAAGTTGTAAATTTACAAAATTTTTATACTGAAAGATGATTAGTTCAACAATAGTTTGTAAAATGTAAATAATAATGAATTATATCATACAAAATTTAATGACAATTGATATGAAATTATTTGTTAAATTTATTATGTCAAAAAATGAAGAGTGAAGCAATTATTTTTTCTCAAATTTGAAGAACCTTGGGATTCCAAGAGGTTAGACTAGAGATTTTTATAGGATTTTGAGGTTAAACTGCGGGTACGTGCACGCGCAAGGTTATTTTATTTTCAGAGCTGTGACGCTCCAAGATCGAAGGTTAACAGCATTCGAACCGAGGTTGGGTTGAGTCTTTAAAACACTGTATGAAATTATGAATACTTTGTAATAAAATGCAAAATGTCCACTGCAGGAGCCCAACGGTTAAGGACTTGACGTCGTGGTAATAGTGGCGTGAGTTCGAAACCCAGAATGGCATGCTAAGAGTTTAGCATGTGCATACGCAAAGATCAGCTACTTATGTGGTGTCCGCGAACTGGACTAAATGCATTAGTGAGAGTTTTACGACTCTGGTATGTTCCCCTTCTGAACAAATTAAAAAAAATGCAACACATAAGCATGTGGTAGAAAATATCCAAGTGTATTATTGTCATCAACACTTCAGCCTTGAATACGGAAATATCAAATTTTATTAGAACTTCATACCGAATTAAATCACTACGAATGTGTACACCCACTAACAAAACAAAGGCTAACAATTAGAACCGAGAACCAAAAATAGAACCAAATCAACCTGAAAAGACCCGGACCAGAACCCAACTCGGCGGGTTTCGGGTCGGGTCTGGATGAAAAAAATACAATAAACCCGATCAAATCTGATCCATGCTCACCCGACCCGAAAGACAGGATCCAAAAGCATTGAAATATATGTATTTTTATAGTTATTATCCAACTGAACCCGAACCGATCTGACCCGACCTGAAGCTCGGGTCGGATCCAAATTTATGAAATGTATAGTTCAGACCCCACAAAAACCAATCCATTTAGAACCAAGACCCGTCGGGTCGGATCCGGGTTCAATGGATCGAGTCTACTTGCCACCCTAAACAAAACATAAATTTTTACATCTTTCACGATTGGTCAAAACACCAAAACCCTAAACACTTTCATTTACTCTTTGAAAAAGAAAATAATTGGGAAAACAAAATGTAACGACATGCATTTCGCCCCTTATACATTTCGTAGCGACCGTTCCAGATTTTAATTTGGGCATAACTTTTGATTCCCGTTATGAAATTTCAATTTTTTGGATTCGTTGGAAAGATATTTTTAAATAGATTCTAATATTTTTGGTTTCACTAAAATCCGTTAAATTTTGCATCCTGTACGGTCAGTCAAAGTTCAAGTTTGACTTTTCAAACTACCGCGCTATTTCTAACTCTTTTTATAATTAAAATTAAATTATTCATTCTAACTTCGATTTGAATCAAATTTGTGATCATTATTATTTAAAATAGATTATTCTAAATATCAAAACTCATTAAAATCACTTAAAATAAATTTTAAGTTGGCCCCAAAATTCATGGTTGTTACACAAAAAATTTATCCTCTCTTCATAATCAAATCCAAATTTTATGAGAAGTAGATGGAAACGTAATTTCCTAATCTAATTTATTGCATGTCTTTTTTAACAGTGATAAACATTAAAGTTCAAAATTATAGTATTGAATGCATTCTTAAGTAAGAATCAAATCAGTCTCTTTCGCGTTTGAAATTTCAGCTAAAGATGAGATCGAACTCTCCATTATTTGATCAATGATTTAAATGCCGGCGATGATTAAAAAAGTGAGAATAAATAATTAAAAGGACATTTAGGTCACTTTGATTATAATTTAATAAAGGGACTAGTTTGATTTACACCCCTTATAGTTAAGGTGAAATATTAAAGAATAAACCCAGATCAAAGATAAAGTGAAGAGTCGTGTCTGTTAAAGAGAAGAGTTGTGTCTGTTCAGTAAATGACACGTCTATTGAAATGAAAAGATGCATATCTAACGAATTTTATCTATTTGCAAGGATATTGTACACTATATATATACATATATATATATATATATATATATATATATATATATATATATATATGGTAATTTGTTGTGTTCACTACGCCATAGATAACCTATCGCAATGAAAACCCATGGTGTTGATAGCTACAATGTTGCCATTGCTATGATGTTTTTTGTCTATTGCAACGCACGCTTCAATGTGTTAGCATAGATATCAACATGTGTTGCAGTAGCCGCGTGAATAAAATTAGCAATCCGCGTCAACACGATCCAATGGTCCAGATTAGTGATCCGCATCAATTTGATTTCCTTCAACATTGCAGCGATCTTTTACCCAAATTTTCATTTTCCCGCTGTAAAATAATTCTCGTTGATTTCACTTGAGAAAATTATGACCGACTTTCTTTTCCCTAAATTTTCATTTTACCGCTGAAAAATAATAAAATAATTCTTGTTGTTTTCACTTTTCCACTTTCAACCCTAAATCGTTCGAACCCTAAACTAAATCCCAATTCTTATCACAGGGAATCCCAATTCTTGTTTCCCTTTTTCTTCCCTAAATTCTCCTTCCTCTCAACCAAAAACCTCTTCTTCCTTCTCCTATCATTTAAATTCTCACTACAGCAAAATTCGACAAGGCAACCACTAATTACGTTGTTCGCTACCAAATAAAGATCCGATTTTGCACGAAATTGCTTCGCTGTTGATCTGCTTTCATTACCCTAAGGTACTGTAAATGAATTTTTTGATCTCAAGTTACCTTTTTCCGATGATCCATAGTGTTGTACTTCGTTAGTCTGTACATTCATTTTTTAGGCTAATCTATTTTAGGCTTAACATGAAGGTATTCCCTAGCCATTTAATTCTTTTTTTCCTCAAACCTACATCGTTAAATATGTTGTTTCACAAAAATACTTCTTTAGGTTGTGCCTATCATTCCAGCTTGTGAGCACAAGTAGAAATCATAATTCTTTGGGTGGTAGATTTTGTTGTCCACCATAGTGCTTGGTGGGACATTATCTGGAGAATGGAGGTAGAATGTGGCAATTCTTGTGAGTACAAAAGTTCTCTGGATAACGTTCCACTAGGCAGTATGTGACAATGCCAAATTCAGAGAGGCACTTTCGCTTCCAACGCCCATATAGAAGTGAATTTTTTCGCTCGGGCAGGATGCAAAGCAAAATTTAGGTGATCCAGGAAGCCTTTTTTTGATCGGATCAGAATCATAATCATTGCTCTTTAAAGCCAAGCTTAACGCCCTTATTCTTTTTTGGGGTTTCTACCTTTAGTTCTCAACCAGTGAGATCACTTTCGATGCAGTAAGTGTGTGTTTATTTAGCCTTGTTAGATGTCATATAGAACACACTGCATTTATCATATCCACATTTATGCAAATTTCAGGAATGTAATTGATGTTTCTTCCAATAGTTTATGTTTATTCGATATAAATATTACGGAATCTTTGTTGGTACTTATAAGAATACACATTATCACAAATTTGTTTTATGTTGATTTTTGGAGATAAAAACTCATGAAGAATGCCCGCTAATAGATTTTGGGAGGAAAACCATGACTTAAGTCTCGGACTGCGGACATCACTGAATATTTCATGATGCGGACATCAATTTCTACTTCAAATTCGTCAACAGCGGCTGCGAGAAAGAACTTCCACCACAATATCCCAGCGAAGATGAGGACTGTGAAGGTGGGGTCGAATGCGGGGAAGAAGTTTTTTGGTTGCTCCATGTGGCCGGTAATTATAAATTAGGTTTTTTTGGTTGCTCCATGCCGATTATCATATCTTTCATTGGTGTTTTACTCGAGAATTTAATGTATGTGCAGATTGGCGATTGCAGGTATTTTATGTGGCATGACGAAGTGTATGAAATCAACAACAATTCTGAATTGGATGACACTAGTGTTAAATTGATGGAAAAAGAAAAGACTGTATTGTAATTGCTCGTGGAAAAAAAGCAATTGAAGAAAAGCTGCTGAAGCAAAAGCAAAAGAGGGCAGAAGCCGATGAATTTGTGGTAGATTTGAAGGAAGAGTTGGACCTAATGCGCATTGAATGTGGAAAACAAAAGACAGGAGAAAAATTCTTTGCAAAAGATTTACCTATGTCTTGGATCATGTTTGGAGTTCTTTTGTGTGTTGTTATGGCAATGTAGAGCAGTGGAGTAACATGAAATAGCATGCATGGGCAGTTTTTCAGGTATAATTTTAAGTTTTGTCACATTTTAGATTAGTGATAATTTTTGCCACATTGCAGATTAATATACACTTGTATTAACATTGTTAGATAAGTATACACTTGTATACACATTGTTTAGATCAGTTATGTCACTCATTTATGTTTAGATCGGTACACTTGTATCCACATTGTGCCTCTGTTATGTAACTCAATTATGTAAATGAAACACAAATGCAAATGAAACTCGGTTATATTTAGATCAGTATACACTTGTATACACATTGTTTAGATCAGTTACGTAACTCACACATTGTTTAGATCAGTACACTTTTATACACATTGTTTAGATTAGTATACTATGTTATACTGATGCAAATGGAATTCAGTTATGGAACTCAGTTTGTGCTGACAGGAAACTCAGTTATACTATGACCATAGTTTGTGCTGAAATGCAATTGAGGCATGCATACCTCTTATTTTGTGCTGAAATGCAACTGATGTATTCAGGTGAAGGAGGCAGTGATGAGGATTTTCAAGAACTTGTTAATGAAGGCACTAGAGGTACGCGATGCAGTAGAGGCACTGAACGCATTGAAGGCTTGCGCTATATTTTGAAACTGTTTTAGTTTTATGTAAACATGAATTTAGGGTTTGCTGTGTTTGTTTTTGAAATGTTTGTAAAATTGAATTTAGTTGCTATGTTTTGTTATTTAGTAGTTGACTAAGTACTACTTGTGTTCGCTGGTTAATTTAAAATAAAAAGTTCTTTGATAATTTCAGTTTGATGTTATGTTATGTAATGTTGCCATATATATGATATAATGTTGCAGTATGTTATGTTAAACATTGCCATAGCTATGATATAGTTTTGCCATTGGGTGGTAAAATTCTTGCCACAGATTTATGCATGTGGGCCCCACAACTATATTCCGTGAACCTGGGCTACAGATTTTAGTGGCGATTCCGTAAACACGGGTTACAGATTATAGTGGGTCCCACATTTTTGTAAATTTAGTACATGCGGCAACACCTGTGCTGATGTTGCCTTAGGATCGAAAATGTGTTGCCTTTGACTCTAAGGCAAAGCGGCAAAAGGCAACCCCAAAAAAGTGTTGCCACAGATCATTTTTTGCCTGCAGCAATACTATTATGCACCTACTACGTCATTTCTCTGGGGTTGGCGTAGGCCATCTATGGAGTAGTGGTTGTAAGTAAGAAAACAATACGAATGACAAATTAAGAAAGAAGTTGAACTATAAGACGTAAAATTATTTGTCCACCCTCCTCCAAAATTATATTCATCTTCTTTGTTTAACAAATTGGTATCAGAGTTCGAGATCGTTGGGGGAATATACTGCTTCCACAATTTACAAGGTTGAATTATGACAACTAGAGCATCGTTTGCTTTGTTAGGTGCACAAGATGCATGAAAAATAGTCGAAAACGGCTACATAGAATTAGAAACTACGAACTTATCGGGAATTCATGCCTTTAAAGAAATCCATATAAAAGGCAAGATTATCCTATACTTCTTGTTTCGAGCAGTGGAAGAATAGAGACTTGAAAACATTGCCAGTGCAGCAAATTCAAAAGAAACGTGGGACACATTGCAAACAGTATATAAACTCTCCAATTGAGTTAAACAAGTACGGCTTAAAACTCTTTGTGTTGGGTTGGAAGCGATGAAAATGAAGGAATAAGGACGCTACAAGAGCAACAGTGATTTCCAACGGTTAGGGGTCGTTGGAAAGCCGTTGGAATACACTTCAATGGCTACAACAGCCTCCAACGATTAATGTGGAACACATGAAAGTAATGGTTAACTATATAGCCATTTCAAAACGTTGGATATTCTGGCCGATGAAATTTGATGACCCGTGAGCCATTGCCAACCATTGGAACTCTGAGTATTTTTTTTAGATTTTAGATTGCTTTCTTCCAACCACCCCATAATCTCAAAATATCATAAAAATCTTCAATTCTAGCATATGCATAAAAATCACACTTACATCTGTATCCAAAACTAATATTAAACTCAAATCATACGCACACAACCCAGTATGCAAAACATAAACCAATATATGCAAATATCCAACAAACCAACGTCACCAAATCAACAGAAACCATCATCAAACAGAATGTCTAAACCAACATGACCACTACAACAATAATATATACAAACCTTCATAATGTATCAACCAAATTCTCACCCACTCAAAGCGTATATATGTACATATAAAAACAAAATGTAACAAATCATGGATCAAGTCTCTCTCCTTCGGAACCACTAGACTCTCTCCTTCGGAACCACTAGAAGATGAAGGAAATTGTCTATACTTGGATATGAACTCCGCCAAACGCTAGTTCGGTTGCTCCACCTGTTCTTCACGGTGGCGATCACGTTCTTCAAGCACGGCGATCTGGGATCGTAGCTATGCAATCTCCTCTTTTTCCTGAGCCTTCTGGTATGCCTTCTGAGTTGTCTCAACCTATAAACAATTTTTGATTTTCACTGTTTCATAATTGAAATTCATGTAAATTTAAGTTTTTATTAAATTATCGCTCGGTTCCCAAAACCATACCGCCTGTTGTAACAACCCAAATTTGAACAAACAATAATTAATTAAAAAATTTATTACTTAAATAATAAGTTAAAAATATTGAGAAATGGACAAAAGGGTTTGCGCCACTGAATCCCTAACAATTTTCTGGTCCGAATAGACTTTTGGTTTGCGTAAATTGGATTTAAAACGCATAAGTTATAACTAATTGATGTTTGAATTTCAAATTCAGAATTTTGAATAAAGACTAAATGAATTAACATAAATTAATCACACAATTAATGTGATTAACTTGGATAACCCAATTCCAACAAGGTCGACCCAGACCCCAAGTGGATTTCTACTAGTACCTTCGGATTTACATTTCTTAGTTGAGTTTTTAATGACTTATAGATTTATTTTAAGTTGGAATCAAATCTATTAAATAGTATTTGTGGTTGTTTTAGATTTGGATTATTCTCTATTCTTAGATTCAGATTATTATAGTTGTTCTATTTTCTTTCAGAATTCCTCTGTCTACTCCTACAAATTATATTCAAAAAAATTATGATTTGTTATTTCGATTCTTTCTCTCTCATTTCTCAATTTCTTTTTAGATTTTGTAGTTGCGCTAAACATATGCCTAAAAAGAGCATATGAATGCATTGAAAACAAGCATGACCCTATAAGCCTGATATTTGCATCAGATTATTTTTCTTTGTCTTTGTTTTGCGTTTGGATTAGGGGAATAAATTGCACTGAATAGAAATAATCAAAATTGAAGCTAAAGGTTTAATATGTTTAAAATAGCAAATAAGGAAGAAAAGATTGGAATAAATGTAATTGGATTGAATCATTGCCTATTTGACAGAATATGACAAAACTAGACTATAATAAGAAAAATGGCATATTTATAATAATTGAAATCATAATCAATATAAACATGTTAGTTTGTAATGAGAACCCAATACTCCTTGTTGTCGGGTTTAGCCTCATACTCCTTGTTGTCGGGCTTTGATATAATTATGTTAAGTTGTAGTATGAACCTAGTACTCCTTGTTGCCAGGCTTTGATATAAATATGTTAATTTGTTGTATGAACCAAGTACTCCTTGTTGTCGGGTTTGGCTTAGTACTCCTTGTTGTCGAGCTTTGATATAAACATGTTAATTTGTAGTATGAAGCTAGTACTTCTTGTTGTCGGGTTTAGCCTGGTACTTCTTGTTTTCAGACTTTAATATAAACATGTTAATTTACAATTGTATGCCTAGTACTCCTTGTTGTCGGGCTTAATAAATTAACTTGTTTTGTGAGCCAAATCAAGGGTTAGGGGGATTTGAGCTTAATTATTGGGGATCCATTCCATGTAGCATGCCCTTTTTATCATTTTGGACTCACTTGAGGCAAGGGCATGCACCATGTTACGCTGTTGATGTAAACCGGTCCAACTGAGAGGGTTGGGTGCATTCGGGTGAGTCCGTGTGGGTGCACTACCTCGATTTGGTAACAAAAGCTATTTTCACATCCATAGATAAAGTTATGCCAAATCGTTGATGGGGTAGGGCCAGATAAACCCAAACTCATATTGTAAATAGGTTATCCATGATTCGTCGCAGCTGATCGTTTGGGTAGTATTAGGAATTCTCTTCCTAATTTGTTCTACTTGTAGAAGTGCAAAACCGTCATCATCATTATTGAACCTTTTGAAGGAGAGCACTTATATCTTTGCATGTTATCATTTGCGCTATCCTTACTCTATTCTTTTCACTTTTAAGTGTGCACAGACGCATACCCCTTTTGATGACACAAGACAATTGTTTTATCAACTTTTCATCACCTATTATTTTGCTAGAAAATACTGCAGCTCGCCAGACTTTTTGTCTGACTCATTTTCCCCTTTTCTTCTTTCCTTTTTGTTCCCCCTCCAAGCTCTTATGGAGGAAGTGCATAGCTTGGATTGCTTAGTAGATATTAGCTTGGAAGTCTCATGTAGAGATGAAGTACTTTTCTTATTTCTTTCCACGGTTTACTTGTACTTTTCGGCTATTTGGGGATATTACTATTTTTATACTATGATATTGTTATCATGACTGAGATTTGAGTCATTTTATTTTAAAATAATCAGGTTTGTTTGAAATTATGAGAATGGTTTTTTTACTTTAATATTCCTCTACCGTTGTGAATTTATTTTTTTATGTCTTGTAAAATCTTATTCTCTGTGATGTTTATTGTCTTTATACAAACAACGCTCTATATTTCTTAACTAGATTTATATTAGGATAACATTAAGGGTTTGGATGTTACATTTGATATTAGATCATACGGCTAAAAGATCACTAAAACTTTGTTTTAAAAGAAAATATTTCTGAAATAAAAAATAGTTTTTAAAAACAAAAGCTTATTTCGAAAATAAAGGTGTATCCCTCTTGTTAGGTACAACTTTCCTTTGACTCTTTCTAATTCTTAATCACTATCCTTTCTTCGTCGAGTTATTTATAAGGCGACCCATTTGAGCTTTCCTGTGTATAGAAAACTCAAATCGTTATAATTTGAAGTTTTGACTTATGGATAGAATCATTTAACTCAATAATTGGGAAAAATCAAAGTTAAGGAGTAACTACTTACTTGAAAAATAATAAGTGAAGTTAGCCATGAATTGGACAACCTTAAAGGATAGGGGTGGCAAAGCGATGTAAAATTACGGTGGAGTTCCGTAAAGATGTAATTTAACCTGAGTATTAGCATAAAGTTAGGAAGTCATGAAATGACCTAGTTTGGTTGGTTAAAAAAAGGTGTATATTTCCATAGTTTAGTTTGTAATTAATATAGAAAACGTGATTGCTAGAATAAAAGAAAATGAATATAAACTAGTGAAAAATAGGAACTTAGCTGTATTGCGCACTGTTCAACAACCTAAAGATAATAAAAAGGAATGCCTTGCAATCACTGATTTCTTTTAATTAGATTGTCTTATATTATGGAAATAGATTTTTGTACATTTTCGGTAACCAATCAATTAGGAATAAGCAAAACTTCCTAAAAGGTAAACTTGCTAGAATTGCAAGTAAAAGTGTAACATAAAAGTGTTGATGTCGAAAGGATTATAAGGAAGGTGTTAAGCAACAGGGGATTAAGTAATGGAAGGAGATAAAGGTTAGTGGGAGAAGGAATGATATTTATCTTTATTCTTTCTAGTCCCCCTAATTTATCTGATCTAGGAGTATTATGTCCCTTTATCTACGATTCACTCATGAGGTGGCTAGGTGAGGATATAATCACGTTAATTTGAGATTGACCATATAGGGCATCCATATTACAGGCCTAACGAAACTGTCCTTTATCGATATGGTAAATCCCCGAGTGTGCAGTGATAGCAATAGTTGACCATTTTTGCATTTAGGTATTTTTCTAGAGTAGTTTATTGACCCCGTGGGGAGCTCGGCATAATATATATGAGTCGGGGTTGAAACTAAAAATCTTGATTTAGGAAATAGTTGGTCCATTTCCAGGTATGTGTTGATTTGGGGTCTACTTAGTTAACCATTTAATATGTTATCTCATATTTTTACATTGATAGTAGAATTTGAGTGAGGTACTTATATTCTAAGGTTTTAGAGATAGGAAATTTGAAGGATGGATTAGCTAGCCAAGTTCGGGACTATCTTGGCTGCAAGGAAAGGATTGTCAGGTTAGGATATACAGTGGACTAACTCTTGAGATTTCTTGTGACCTATAGGGTCACGTTGATTTTCCTATTTTTCCTTAGTGCATCTCTAGGTGACATTGATTTGGTCCTTATTGTGGTTCATATAGTCTGAATATTATAAGAAGTTGGAAGGATATCTCCTAGGAGGGAGATTTATTTTCAGATTGGTATTTATGACAATGTTAGGCTTGTGGCATGATCGGTAAAGCACATGGTTGTATAGAAAGAAAGGGGAATCAGGTTTGGGATACTCGCTCATTTGGGATTCTTGCCTTCTCTTTCATTTGGGATTATCGCTCCCTCTTAAGCTTTCTATCCTTATGTGGAAAACCCTCCATGACGGTTTGCCACTAGATGAGAACCTTAGGAGGATCGGTATCCCTATTGTGTCCCATTGTAGGTGCTGTAGAGAAGGAGACATGGAATCTTCTGTTCATTTTTTCTTTCAGGGATCTTGTGCTAGGACTGTCTATTCTTTCTTTTGGGAATTTAGTCGATCCCTGGGGTAATGACATCTCTTTTCTAGGATTACTTCGCTTGTGGTGGGATGGTATTTTTGGGAAGTCTCTTCGGCCTATCCTTTTCCGCCTTATCCGATGTCCGGTTTATTGGCATCTTTGGTGCTTTCGAATGAAGCAGTGTTTGATGAGGTAAAAAGAGGACTCGTTTTACATCATTCGCAAAGTGAAGGACGATGTTTTCCTTGATTTTCAGGGTAGGCCTTTCTTAGGTGTCATTCACTCTAGTTTGCAGGGCCTTGCCTGATTTTTTCAATGTTTCCATTGGTCCTCTTCACCGTGCTGGTGTTGATTGATTGCTTGGTTAGTTATGTATGGTTGTTGGTGTGTGTTGGCATTTTTCTCTCTCATTCCTCCATTAATCATGTTTCGTGGTTTTATGTGATCGGCTTTGCCCTAGCTTTGGCCCAACTTACTTGTGGAGGAGGATTGCTCTGGTTTTTTAGATTCTTTGTTGCTTAGTGGTGAAGCAGCTAGCTTGGCTGCCTAGGAAGTGGTCTTTGGAATTGAATGATTTAGCTTGTTAGATCTGCTTCCATTGTCTGGAGTGAGCTTTCATTATTCCTGCTTATCGAAGTATTAAGAGCTTTCTTTCGGATGGAGACGAGGGATATTCTCTATCTTTAATGTCTGTTTTTCGGTTCCTTGGGTGTTTTGCTTGGTTCCTCCACAATTTTTTTGGTGTGAGTGGGGCTAGGCTGTATCTGTGTGCTGTGTTGGGGCTGTATTTATTTTTTGGCAGTTTCTTTTGTTTTTGCGGTTCTAGTTTTATACTAGAACGTTTTTGTTAGCCATCGAAGATTAGCTATTACCTCATTTTTGCTATTTATAAATATTCTTTCTAGAAAAAGGAATCAAGTTTCATGCTTATGACTAGAATCTTTTCTAAAGGCTGATTTAAGCTTATAGTATTACCATCAGAGGGTTGGTTTGAAGTTTATATAGGCTAACTATATATGAGCAATCTCAGATGTTGAGAGGATGATAGATTCTTTTTAAGGACATACATATTAGACGCACATTAGTGTTGTCCTGTGAAGGATCAATCGAATGGATTATTCTACTCGTTTGACTTACCTTTTGAATGATTGAGTGCAATATTTATGAGGTGAACTTTCCTCACGTTTTTTGATTGGATTTTAGTTCAAGCGAAAAGGTTTTAGGAAAAACAAGCAAGGAACTTTACGGAAAGACCAAATGAGTAAAAGCATTTTTGAACTGAAGACGTCAGTAGACGGATAGTCCCTTTAGCTCAATTTTAAGTAAATTCTTTGGCAAAATCAATTTTTTTTACTCATTCTGGTGGTCTTTTTGATAAATCTCAAGAACGAGATTTTCCATATGGCTAGATTTCATTTCTTGTGGTTTCCATAAAGTTTTAAGCAGTAGGAAGATATAAAGATGAAGTTATTCGTAGAACATCCGATGGACTTTAAGAACATATGTCACAAATTTTTGGACTATCTCGAGCCCAAGCCATGATATGACTTATGTGGTAGGGTGGTTAGTGAGGTTCTCTCATGGGTGTCTGCATATGGCATGTAAATGGAAAGGATAATTTTTTTATTTAGTACCTTATGAGCATATAGACCCAAAACCAAGTTCTATGAGTAGCGCTTTTGGAAGGAAAGGAATTTTCTTGGATTAGGGAATTAGTATAAGGGAAGTTACTGATAGCATTTCCAAATAAAAGGTTTTTTTGATCTACCCCACCGAGAGAAGTTTTGTTTTTGTAGAAACAAAAATAGGAACCTTCTGCGATGATTTCGTGGGGATACTCTAGTATAGGTTCTATAGTGACATTAGTATAATAACCCATGAGAGAAGTTGCATTGGACTTGCAATTGTTATATCCAGATTTTCATGAGTGCGTGTTTACCTATTGTAAGTAAAGTTCGAAATTTCAATAATCATAGATTATTGGTCTGTTATCCTCTAAAAAGGATAAGAACTTAAAACAAGGAAGAACGAGTTAAGTTTGAATGCTAGATAATTTTCGAAATTTCCTTTTAGAAACAAGAATACAGTTGGCATTAAGTTCTCGACTTTTGGGTGTAAGAGTTCATGTAATCTCTATGGGGATATCTGGTAGTATGGTAAGATCTCCTTGAACCTTATGCGATTCAACCCAAAATTTATGGTTTGTGAAACGACCCAAAGATCCTCGCCCTTTGAACTGACCATAAATCACACAAGTCTGGTTCGAAAGGCAAGCATCCCCACAAGGTCATGCGATAAGCCAAATCTCCGACCTTCGATAGTAGATCCTTAACACATCCATGGTGTTTGCGTACCGTAAAATCAAATGTCGCAAACTCAATTCATCGGGATTTTATCAGAGCGAAACACAGTAGAACAGAAACAAAATATAATAATCAACATATATAACTGTACAAGGAAAATTCTACAATGGAAAAACAAAACATTTAACGTTTTGAGTACACCACTCTTTTACATCAACAATCCATATATATCCAAGTATAGATAGTAGAATACATCCTTCCATCTGACGAAGAACTCCATCTTTTCAAAGTCAACTAAAACTCCTCATCAACCTGTTTAACCTAAAAACACACACTTGGATCTGACCCAAGCGTAAAGCACTTGGGTTAGGCCTGGTGTTACTACCAAAATAAACTCTGAAACAAGCTGACGGTGAAGGGGTATTGGGTGACCACCAGCGCGTAGGAATCCTCCAAAAGAACAAGCCAAGCACTAAAAAGAACCAAGAGCAGGAAAGAATGACACGCGAGCTGCATAAACCGGCACTTTCCAATGAGAAGGAAGCTCAAAGTCTACAAAATGCCAATAACGCATATCTGGTAGGGCTCATCCGACAGGGTCTACCTGGCAGGGAGTTCTATAGCGAAAGGCCACCAGAGCCATAAACTAAGAAAGAGAAAGACAAGAGCTCCATTTATTGAGAATTGGAAGGGCTATCGGTATCAACCTGCTTAATACCGATACATCAAGGGGAAAAGGCATCAAAAGCATCAAGACCGAAGTATATAGAGATTATCCGGAACTAGCTTCCGAAACGTCTGCTACACAAATGTTGAAAGGTCACATTGATAGACAACAGACACATCACCAGAAGCTACCTTCCAAAATACCAAACTATCCCAAAAGCTCCAACGGAAGGTCAACCGAAACCCTGGCTGGGATACGGGCTATCCATACTAATCTACTTAGTACAGACACTGATAGTAGATCCAAAACAGCAATCATCCACATACACCATGAGGGCAAGCTCCTCTAAGTATTCATGAGAAAGCCAGGAGCCTACGCCCGGAAGCTTACATCTAAAAGCCTACATCCGTAGCCACAACTGGGAGCACAATTGCCTTCCAAAAGACATTATATCGGCAAGCTCATCTCAATCCCAAAGAAGTCCCAATTGATCGGGACCCTCACTTTGAAGGCTATAATCAGCACTACAAAGCGGTCGAGAGCTAAAGCAACCGAAACCAAGGAAGAAAGCGGCCGACAGAGATACCTACAGGCTCAACGGCCCAACAACAGAAGGGTCACCGAATTCTCTGTAAATAAGACCCCACGGGTCACATTTTGGGGGGACTCTCACTCTCTCATTTTTCGGATTCTTGTACTCTTTATCTCCGGAGTAAACCTTAAAACTTAGATCAACTTGGAGATTTCTTCTATTCTGTTCACGTATTCTAAATCAAAGATTAATAAAGAATGAACCTATCCTCTTAGTGTTTTCTTAAAAGTTTTCATACTATTTCACAGTCATCGCTGCTACAACTTACTGTTTGTTTTCTACAAATGTGTGAATCCTTGCCCAAGTCCTGCCGCAGATCGGATGAAACACCCCTTCTTACATGTTTAAATCCTTCCTACATGCTTAGATCTCCCAACGAGATTGATGCATAATTCCTTTCTACCACCCGGTAAGTCCTTTATCGAGGGTTGTGTTTAGTGATCCTTCTCCCCAAGACGTTGATACCTAGGAACGGTGAATTAACTCAAACTTTCAAAGGGTTCGACAATCCATTTTTCCCTCAGATCTATTCCCTTTAGCCAATCTCCGGTGTTGACGAAAAATATCATAACATTTTGGCGCTAGAAGGAGGGCGTGAACCTCCAGCCTTATAGTTAACGGCCACATACCTACCTATGTTGTTCCGTCTCGGATTGGACTCAGGCTTTGAAGAAGAAAAATTATGGGTAAGAGGTCCCAGCAAAAGCCTTCAGGATTTCGATTGAATAAGTCAGAAATCACTTACCCTGGAGTGACAGAAGAGCAAAGGTTGAGAATGGAAGCCTTGCGGATAATAAACAGAAAAAGGAAAAAAGGACAATATCTTTTTGACACTTGGGATAATCGCCACCCCCTCATAGGGCAAACCTTAATACCCTATCCAAATGGTTCTACATCGGAGAATATTAACATATTCTCTCACCTAAGGAGAACTCTTCACAAGCAAGTCAGGGGAATGGTGTTTGAACAGAAATAATGAATGATATTGATTACTTCACCAACTAATGGTTTGAAAGGATAACACCCTAACCATAATATATTTTGGGAAGCAAGAGCAAAAACATGGGTATAACAACAAGACCGGGTCACAAAAGGATTAAGCCCCAGCAGCAAGGAGAGAGGCTTACGCCAAGATCGCCCAAAGGATACTACCTCACCACTTCGATGGAAAACATCTACTTCCAAACCAAACACGAGCTCAATTATTGGTCGTCCACAAAGAAAAGCTCTAATACGAAAGGAAAACAGGAGGACCCTATTGTCATTACCACATGACGTATGGACATAAGACTAGTCATTACAGAATCCTTGAGGAAACGATTACCAAATTCATTAACCAAGGACAATTACAAGAATTTATGAAAAGATTAAATTAAGTTCAGTAAAAGTCCTTACGAAAAGGATTATTAAAACATGTACGTGGGTATGGAAAACCCTCCCTTCGAAGCTTAAAGAAACCCAAAAAGTGTAAAACCATCAATGGATTAAACCCCTTGTCATCTTGGGCCAGGGAAAGGTATCCCCCGGAGGTAGATGGTGTGTTAGTCTTTCTCCATGCCTGAATCAAAGGGGGCTAGGTTAAATCATCAAAAGTGTAAGCCGCCGTTTCACACCAGAAATGGTCATGGCTGTGCCTCTAAAATTAGCACGCACTACCACTACTCGTAGAAGAGTACGCCCTGCCTCTACTAGAACTAAGCACGTCCTACCTCTGCTCGTAGAAGAGCACGTCCTACCTTTGCTTGCAGAAGAGCACATCCTACCTCTGCTCATGTTCTGCATTATCCGCAGGAGGAAACGCTAACCCCTATCATCGCCTACGATGGTCAAGATAGGGCACCCCTCGGAGGGGGTTGTGTGTAAGCCTCTATCAGTACCTACAATGGTCAGTATAGAGCATCAAAAGAGTAAACCTTAGTTCTGTGCCTACAATGGCTCCATCCAAGTTTCTAAGACCTTATAATCACATATGATGGTCAGGATAAGGCGCCTCCTGGAGGGATATCGGGTAAGTCCTTGGAACCTGCTTGTGGATAAGCTAGCCAAGCGCACTGGACGCACAGGCCTAGAGAGTGGCCAACAAAGCACATACATCCTCTGCTTTGACATCAAAAGGCCGGAGAGTGGCTCAGGGGGCACGTACATCCAATGCTTCATAAATCAAATCCAAGGAGGATACCAAAACACAAACGCCGGAAGTGGATTTATGATCTTCAATCTTTTATTTACCCGAATAAAGGTTGATTTAGTACTTCTACAAATGCGGGAAGGGGACTTCCAGTCTTCAATCTCTTAATTACCCAAATAAAGGTGGATTCGGTACTTCTACAAATGCCGTAAGGCGATTTCCGGTCTTCAATCTTAAAATATCCGAATCTGGGTTGATTCAGTTCTTCACAAAAGCCGGAAGTGGATTTCTGGTACTCAATCTCTAATTTCCTGAATAAGGGTTGGTTCAGGTCTTCTGCATTAGTACACGAATCTGGGTCCTTTCGATTCTTCACAAATACTGGAAGGGGAAACCCGATCTTATCTCAATACCGAATTCAGGTTAATTCAACTTTCAACAAAGCCAGGAGCAGACCCTTGGTTTTCTACCTTGATACCCAAATCTAGGTCGATTCAAGTGTAAATCACAACCAGGTGTAGGGTTCCGGTTTCATTACAAAATATCCAGATCCGAGTTGATTCAGATTCTCAGATCTAAACAAGAAGAAATTAATTAAGCCATCTCGCCAACTCGAATCTAGCTTGGAATCACATTTCTGCTATCACTGGACGCAAACTTATGGCCTCCTCGCTTGCTCAGGGAAGCATCTTTAACTTAAACATTCATCAATTTATTATCCAAGTATATCAATTGTTTGCACTTTACACAAAACACAAGTAAGCACCACAAACATTTCATGCCTAACGCACCTCGGTACTATTAACCATGCTAAGAGCAAAAGATGCTCTATGAGGGTCTATAAGACAAATTTTTAATGAAGTATACCTAAGATACACACCATGCCATAACAAAAGGAAAAATGTTAACGATGAAGTGTATAATTGAGCGTTAAGTAACACTGTTGTATGTCTTGCCCCAGTTCATAAACACCATTATTATAAGATATTTCATGTGATAGATGGTACGCGAAGTACTTCACATCTTACCTAGTTATTTACAAGAGAAATTGTAAGATAAACGCATCTCCAGAGGAGAAAGTACCTATACCCCAACGTTAGGGAATTCATATGAATAACCTAGCTCTCAATGAGAAGCTTCATACTCATTAGACAAAGAGGAAATTACAGAATGATGGATCGCAGTATGTAACAGTCCATCGATCTTTCGCGCCTTCTCTATAGCCATGCAGGAATTGTCTGAAAGTTTAGGCTGTAGCTTCAAGGCACGATTGAAAACTTTTCTCATGTCACGAAGAGTTCTATTTTCCTTCTTCAAATCAAAAGCATCTTTAAATAAAGCTTGTTTCTCTTTTTGTAATTACTTAATTTTGGTAGTATAAAGATCAACACGACGAGAGTTATCCTCAACGCTTTTCCTGTAGTAAAAGCCTTTCATGTTAGCCTTAGTCTTTCTGTGCCACATAGCAATGAGAGAATAATCCAGTCCAAAGGGAGGATCCCTTATCTTCAGCTCGGAGGACTCAAACCCCGATGAAGCTCGCAAGAATCCAAGGGTGGGAGTTTCAGGAGTACATCCAAAAATGGATTCCCATTCATTACATTTTGTTAATACATCGCCACGATCTACCTCTTAGTCGATGGCTTGACGATGGAATTCATCTTTTTCTTCATCAAAGTCGATAGAAAGATTTGTCTTTATGTCCCACTTCACTTCGAGAATGTTTTTATCCTTTTACTTTATTTGTGCCTCTAATGTACCTATTTGTTCTTTCAAGTGTTGCACAAGCAGTTCTCCGGGCGAGACAGATTTGTCAACAGTACCGCCAGAAGAATCCCCCAAAAGGTCTCCCTGATGCGAAGTAAATAGAACACCCCTATCTACGTAAAAGGAAATGCCTTCAAGAGAATTTTCCTATTTATATTGATAGATAAGCCATCACTTATATAATCAATTTTTAGAAAATAGATATCGGTACTAAAACACGGAACTACATACAAAGGAAGGAAAACGAGTTCAAACACAATTCACATCCATGCAAATAAACATCAACTACAAAAGGGTGTAACCAATTATTTTTTCTCCCCAGTACTCCCATTATTCATATTACATATTAATTTCACATGGTGAGCCCTAAGCTTCTTTAATATCATCCCTCTGTCGTCTCCCAGGAAATAAAAAATAGCTGAGGATACTTCATATAGATAAGTTTAAGTTCTCCCAAAAAGCGTTCTCTGTCGGACTTATGAGAGGGCTTTGTGATAAATTCCTCCTCAGCCTAGAGAGAGAGAGAGAGAGTGCAGGTCGTCCTTGGTAAACAGAACAATTAGTGGAAACGAGATTTTTATCACCGTACGGATAGGTCATTAAGAATCATCCCCGCAAGAAGAGAGGGGGCATAAAAACAAAAACCCATACTTGAGAGATAGGGGAAGCCATCTGCGTCATATGTTCCTTCTCACTAGGTTATGGGAAAACGACTTCTTCAGCAAACCCACCATATCCGCGTAAAGTGACTAAAACACAAGATGAATTAACACTCGTAAGCTCTAAAGAGTCACTTACAATCGCATGGAACATACCTTCCCCCTACCATCCTTATCATGCCCACACCGGGAGTAAAATTCAATATTGTGACCACCTATATCGTCACTACCAATACGCGAAGTTGGATTCTCGCCATTCCCAGGCGCTGGATAATTAGACAGCTCCTCAACGAATAAAAGATCCTCAACACTCTCCTTGTTCCCTTTTGAAACTTCGACGTCCTGTTTGGTCCTCCTAATTCGCTCCAAGATTCTGCTTTGGAGGTATGGGAGAGGGAAGGAAAATTCATGCCCGAAAACTTACCACAATTATCACGATAGATCAAAGAGAGAGCCTTTTCATAATATTCAGTTGCTATATCTGGAAGATGTACCTTCAAGAATAAGGAAATTGTGTCCTTGGTTTCATAAATTATCCGTTTAGCATTAGAAAGGGTCCTTTGTTTTAGCTTCCTTGTGTGCTCCGCCAACATATTCGACTGCTCGCACTTAAGGGCCGAAACATCAGCAACTAAGGAATTGTTGCCAACCTTTTCCCTTTTAAAACACTTTCCCAGATGACTACATGCTTTCTCGTTATTGCTCTTTGCTAAAACTAAGTCATGAATCTTAGATTCTAACGAGCATTTCCCTTCTTTGAGCTCTCTTGTCTCACTAGATAATGAAGTCGACGATGCCCCGACAATATACCAACCTCCGGATATCTGAAAAAGGACAGTATAATATTAACCCTTAGATAGGGTAAACATATGATGAATTTAAGAGAACAAGAGTATGAACCAAAAGTTGTCGTTTAATGAGATGAAGACAAGAACAAAAGGCAAACCTGGAATATCGGAAACATCAACAGAAGGTAAGGCAGATCTGACAATGCTATCGAAGTCTGAATCTGGTATGATGGGATTTACGGGGTCACATTGTCGATAAGGAGGGGAAAGTGACTCACGCCCCCATAAATCCGAAATTCCCTGCGAATCGGATCTTAAATGGCTATCAATAATATCACTTCCTGTGGTATCCACTGAAGAAGGACACATATTAGGAGAGTTTCCAAGAAAAGGGGGAAGGGGGCTGGATAACAATCGAAAACTAGGCAACTCAATAATTTCAATACCAGAAGGACGGGTGGTAGAATTTGCTCTCTTATGTCTCTTAGAAGAACCACCGCTGATAGCTGAAGCTATCCAATTTTTAGGTAAAGAATGGAGATGAATGGAGGTAGTGGAAGATGAACATAAATCATCCCCAAGAAACACATCACAGGGGGAAAAAGGAACCCCACACACAACATCAACAACTTGAAGATTCTCCTTTCCAGGCTTCTCCTCTTTTGAACAATGCCCAGCAGACTAGATTAACTTAAAGTCACCCAATTTTGGAATCCTGGACATGGTCCTGCCAGGTGATATCATAACATATGCTTGTGTTTTAATATAATTCTTATTTGATAAGTGCATACAAACGACATAGAATTTTGTTAACCCTTTTAGATAATGATATTGACTGCCAAGGTCGATGTCAACAGGATAGATTTCCTTCTATTACAAAATGGTTGTTTATACAAATCTTACTTTCCAGAACCCCAATACTAATTGGGGATGGATACAATTTATTAAAGGTCACCATTAAACATCATCTCAAACAATTGTTGGGGATTTAATCTGCACTAGGACCATCGAACCTCAATTCAAAGCGTAATCCAAGCCAATGATTGAGATTGGGGCAGGAAAACACACAATTAGTTGGGTTGAGACCATGAAAAATAGTGTGATAAATTTCGATGTACAGTAATCTCACTTGAGTAAAATGTTATGCAGGAAAATGAAGGAAGAGGAAAAGAAGATTCCTCTTTTTGGTAAAATTCTTATTTTCTTCTCTACCACACATCTAAAATCGAGTCAACAAGCAGGATTCATGATAAGAAAGCAAAAAGACAGAAACCCTGCACGATTAAAGTCTGATAGCCTACTGGACGCGAAGAGACAAAAAGTTTGACTTGAAAAGTCGAAAACACCCCTTCACCAGGGAGTTCTGAAGAGAAAGGCAACCTGAGCCAAAAACTTAGAAAGAGAAAGACAAGAGGTCCTCTTATTGAGACCCGGAAGGGCTATCGGTATTAACCTGCTTAATACCGATACATCAAGTGGCAAAGGCATCAAAAGCATCAAGATATAAGTATATAGAGATTATCTGGAACCAACTTCCGAAACATCTACTACATAAACGACGAAAGGTCACACTGATAGACAACAAACACATCACCAGGAGCCACCTTCTGGAAGACCAAACTAGCCTAAAAGCCCCACCGGATGGTCAACCGAAACTCTGGTTGGAATAAGGGCTATCCATACTAATCTATTGAGTACAGACACTGCCAGTAGATCCAAACCAGCATTCATCGACATACACCATGAGGGCAAGCTCCTATAAGTATTCATGAGAAAGTTGAAAACCTACGCCTGGAAGCTTACATCCAAAAGCCTACATCTAGGAGCCACAACCGGGAGCACAAGTGCCTTCCGAAAGACATATCGGCAAGCTCATCTCAATCTTAAAGAAGTCCCAGTTGACCGGGACCCTCACTTTGAAGGCTATAATTAGCACTACAAAGTAGTCAAGAGCAAAAGCAACCGAAACCAAGGAGAAAAGCAGCCGACAGAGATACCTACAGGCCTAACGGCCCTATGGCAGAAGGGTCACTGAATTCTCTATAAATAAGACCACAGGGGTCACATTTTGGGGGGGACTCTTACTCTCTCATTTTTCGAATTCTTGTACTCTCTGTTTGGAGTAGACCTTAATAATTAGATCAATTTGGAGATTTCTTCTATTCTGTTCATGTATTCTAAATCAAAGATTAATAAAGAATGAACCTATCCCCATAGTGTTTTGTTATAAGTTTTCCTACTATTTCACAGTCATCGCTGCTACAATTTACTGTTTGTTCTCTACATATGTGTGAATTATTTCCCAAGTCCTGCCGCAGATCGGATGAGACACCCCTTCCTACATGTTTAAATCCTTCCTACACGCTTAGATCTCTTAACGAGATTGATGCATAATTCCTTTCTACCACCCGATAAGTCCTTTATCGAGGGTTGTGTTTAATGATCCTTCTCCCCAAGAACTTGATACCTAAGAACGGTGAATTAACCCCAACTTGCAAAGGGTTCGACAATCCATTTTTCCCTTAGATCCATTCCCTTTAGCCTATCTCCGGTGTTAACAAAAAATATCGTTAACACTTGGATTAACTAGTTTAAAAACTAGATAAAAAACCATTACCCATATCATACAATAATCAACCAAGGTTCAGACTTCGAAATTCATGCTTTTGTAAAATGAAGCTATTAAAAGACTCAATTCCTATCACACAATGAAATGCATACTGGATGATAGGGTTTTACCTTTTAATAACCAAACATGCTTGATATTCCCTAAAACAAAACATTTGATATTATTAATAATGTCTAGGTGTGGAAATCACTTTCAAAAATAAATGTGTCAATCTTAGCTCGCATAATGCACCATCCCATCATGTTGGCTATTTGGTTACACATGAAAACGTAAGCTCGTACTGGAAGTTGGATTCCATCAATGACTAAGGCAAATGATATATCTTAACCATTCAGATCATATCTAGCAAAATGTCCAAGAGTCATACGCATGTGATCCTTCAGATCGGCATAGTCGGCCCACCAGTTCCTAGTGAGTTCGGATTTCTCCTGAACATAACGTTCCCCGGTTGTATCTGACCATCATCTTGGTCGTATTTGACCATCATCCGAGGCACCTTAATCCATCATCCACATAAGTAAACCTGCCTGAACTCCATATCATGGCACCATTATTAACTAGAAGGAAATGTTAGTCTTTACTCTGATGTCCATCATCCTATTTTCGACCATTCACAGGATGTGAGGTTCTACGGCCACGTTCAAACACAAAGCTATGCTATATCAAAAATGCTTTTATCATCATCCACAAAATCTTTTCTTTTTAAAAACAGCTTTGATTGGCTCATCACTTGGCATGTCACATTGTCAATTTATAGCATATAATCGGTGTTTATTAGCATATTACCCTCTGAGTACAAAAGTCTCAGAAGAGGGTATTAAGGAAAAGAATAAATTCTTCGCCACCAACTATTATAACATCAATAGAAACCGATCGGTTATATTGTAAAATATGATATCAGATACACATCCATTTACAAGTACATTCTTGGTATTAAATGAAACTGAAGGCGCTTTATTCCATGACCCTTTTGGGTGTGAAATCCCTTACAACCCGGATAGCCTCAAGTACGGTTGGATCACCGTCACAACATAACTTCATAATGGGGGATCAACCTGAGTCATCGACGAGCAATCCTTCCGATGTAAAGGTATTCGGTCTTTTATCACAGTCTACGTCGTTTGTGTAATAACCCACCTGGATTTCGACCTACAAAATGCCCATCGAAACTTAGAATGACTCTAAACAGATCGTTGGTTCCTGTAAGGAATTACATTTGCACGGAATAACAAATAAACACAGTGTCATGGAATCTCACATAGTGGAATGGAAAAATATAATACTGAAAATAAGATCCACCATATTATAGAGAAAACCACAAATTCAGCAAAAAATTGTCAATAGAACTATTTAAAATGGTACATATTAAAAATTCATCATCTAGAGTTTCCATAAGCTATACAACAATAATAACTAATAATAGCATAATGTCTCAATCGTCCTCTTCAGTCTCCATCATCGCTTCGTCCATTGAATCTACCCCACCTACTGAGCTGTTGGATATGTTAAGGAGAGGGGTCAGAACATAAAGTCATGTGTGACTGAAAATAATACTTGCTTAAAGACCATACCCTAGATTTAGCATGTTATATATGTCAAGATATGTCTACGAAACACACAAGCACACATATATACAAAAGTGTCTAACCAATGAGGTGGAGATCTGAAACATTCCCTTAAGACCTTCATTAGTGCATTTAGGGTGGAGACCCAACGAGGTAGACATTCTCGGTCACTTAAGGCCCATTCTGACACATTTATTAAGGGTAGATTCTCACAATCTCTTATAAACCTATAGAGGACCCTAGCCACTTAAGACCCTGTCCTAATACATCGATGTTCTTAGGTATTTATTCTCTTAAGTAATATGAGAAGTAGTAACCCGTCGCTTAATTACGGTCCATGGTAGACCTACATATGGTCACTTAAGAAGCTTCCGGCTGACATCTCATGTTACTACTTAACTGATATTACAGTAGAACATCTCTGTCGTTAAGGCCTCCCTCAGACAGTTGGTGAAATTAAATAGCATGCTACGTCCAGCGTATACCAATTCTATCCTTAGGTTGGCCCTCACACAACTCCTAGGGGAAGCGGACATTCCGGTAAACTACCCTACTCCGTTATTGCCATACATAACCAATTTTAAAGAAGGAGGACCCATTGACTTACTTCGAATTTAATAAGGGTGAGTCCATGAATTTGATCCACATCCAAGGAATAAACCTTCGGAATGGTCATAGTCCTAACCGCTTAAGACCAAAACTAGATAAGAAGAGAGTCAGCCACTTAAGACCTTCTCTCAAGGCATAGTAAACCTTCTGATTTGCACAAATAATACACACACACACACACACACTCACTAGACCTCTAACATTAAACCGTTTACCTATAGTTGCTGGATATGCTGGGTGGTTCCGGGCAGACTTCTACACAAGTGGGCTTAACCTCGGGTCATAGTGTACTAAATTAAATGGCTCATGACACCTAGAACTCTCACATTAGAAAAACTCACCTGTGGTTGCTGGATTTGCCAATCGGTTCCAAACAGACTTCTACCAAATGATGACTAACCTCGTGTCTATGTGTCATTATTTAATATATATATATATATATATAAGCCATTATATACGCACACACAAACAACGATTTATATGGGGACATTTCAAATTCTATCCTTAATCTAATCGTATTTATTACATCATTATTACCTAATTACGCTATATAAGTAGAAAAAATTAATACGTATAATTAACTTTCATTTTTGTATGAACGAAGGAATGTTTTAACAATGCAAATTATGAATTTAGTCTACATTCAAGGCATACAAGTTAATTCCCACATCCGTCCACTAAATACATTGCATGGTGACATAAGTAAAATATAGCAGTAATGTGAAAAATGTACAATATACAATTAAAAACTTGCATCTTATAGTTGTTAGAATAATTCAAGTAATGGATCAAGAACAAGGTGTAAAATACCTACATCATATATATATATATGTATGTATGTATATATACATATGTACACATAAAGCATTATTTATCTAATTTTCCCTTTCTTATGTTGCACATAAAACCGTTGATATTTGATTCATTTCAAATCTGAATACGTACGAATTATCCAATTAGAAAGGATACTCAAACCTATTCAAAAAATAAAACAAAATCAAATCTAAACCTTTTTACATCACAATCACTTTTAAATAAAAAGGATAAATCAAATCAAATAAATGTAAATCACCCAAAAAATTATTTATCCACAACTCAACGAAATTCACAAACCCAATATTATTGAAATTCTTGTGAAAATATATAAAAATAAGAGATTTTGGTGTTTTACAATTTGATATTATCATTAATACGAATCTACCTAGGCATACCAATTCATATAAAAATCTACAAATGTAGAATATGCCTAAGCAATTACTATTTCCAGTCACAGTGAATTGTCGTAGATCTGACAATGTTTCCTATCTGATGCGAACTCCAATCTCTAGAAATATATATATGTATAAGAATTAAATATTTAGAATTCTTATATATATATATATATATGTATGTATGTATGTATGTCCTATGATTCCATATCTAGATCCTATAAGAAAAAGGGATTATAAAAAGAAAATTGATTCTTAGGAGAAGAAGAAAACCTATTAAGAATTTCTCTGGAATCAATGGCAGAATGGAGGCAGAGATAAAGAGGTAGGCTAGGTTTAGGTCTGAAATCTAGGGTGTTATTTATAGGGGGGTGTGTGTGTAAATAAGAAACGTAGGATTATTAAAATTTAATCCTACCTATTCTAATTAGTAAATTAACACCAAAATCTTGCCCCAACCAGCCTTACTAGGCATTGGACGCGCCAGCAATCGATCGCTCTCGTAAAAGGGCGGTTGACCGGTGGTCGACACCCCTCTAGGAGGGGCTGTCGACCTCCTAGTCGCTAATTTTCCCAATAAACGTATGTGGGGCTAAAAAGATTTTTATTGTATAACGTTGTTAGTTTCTTTTATTCCTTTCCATTTAAATGTTATTCGTATCCCCTTGTTGCATACTTATATATAACCACAAATTCAAATTAGATGGAATATTCCAATTACTCATTTATTTGTCATATATTATTGCATGTATTAATATTATAATTTGAATTTCGAACTTTGTTACATATATATTTAATGTTCAATTTATTTTAAGTTTAACCTTCTCTTATGTGTTCAGATTCTGACATATTATATATGAAAAATAAATATAATTTCATCACAAATACAACTACAGTGTTTTCGTTGCCAAATTTCTGATGCTACAAAATTGCATTTTTCAACCCGTTGTCCTTTTATTACTTTATTGTTAATTTCCATGATTTATTTTTACTAATTGGTTTTAGATGAGGTATTACATTCTTTCCCCTTAAAATAGATTTCATCCTAAAATCTGTTTGAAGGGGCGAAAAACAAAACTCACCCTAAACATCCATGTTGTTCTTAATTCATCCATAAAAAATCCATGACTCGCAGTGCTTATGAACTGCAGACTTACTAAAGTGAGCTCAAATCCTAGCATGTATGCGAAATAAGTGATGCACCATGTATGCAGAACATCCTAATATACATATATTTCTATATGAGTGCATTGTGCAATAGTGTTGCATCCATTTCCCTAACATCCAATCTAGCAAGCACAATGCATCCATAAACGTAGTTTAGAGGAAAAATTACCTAAGAAAAGCTATGGGTGGGTATGTCTCATCTTATCCTCAGCCTCCCATGCGCTTTCAGCAGGATCATTTCCCCATTGTACTCGGACGAGGCGAACGGTTTTATTGTGGATTCTCTTGATTCCGTGCTTTACAATCTTTACAATGGCACGGCGCACCCCGGACTCAAACTCGACTTTTCCTGTGTCCCAACTTCATCAAGATCGAGTCTGATAGCATAATTATGAAGGCATTTTCTCAGATGTGATATATGAGAAACATTATGGATCCTAATAGGTGTTCTGGGAGATCCACTTGATATGCCAAATATCTTGTCCTCTCGATAATGCAAAAAGGCACAATAAACCTGGGAGCCAACTTCCCAGTCTTTCCAAACCGAACAGTCTTCTTGAGAGGGGATACCTTCACAAATACCAAGTCTCCAGTATCAAACTCAAGTTCCCTCCTTTTATCAGCATACGCTTTCTGACACTCTTGGGTTGTCTTCATTTTCTGCCTAATCTAAGAAACCTTCTCCGTGGAATTACGGACGAAGTCTGGTTCGAGCAGAACCTTATCGGTAGTTTTCCGCTAACAAGTTGGCAATTTGCATGGCCTCCCACAAAACACTTTAAAAGGGTTAATACTAATCATTATTTGAAAAATATTGTTAAAAGTAAACTCCATAAGTAGAAGGTGTTGTTCCCAAACTCCTCCAAAGTCGATTTTACAAGCTCTGAGCATGTCTTATAAGATCTGAATTACCCTTTCTGTCTGGCCATCTGTTTGCGTTTGATAAGCTGTACTTAAGTTAAGGGTCATTCCCAATGCCGCTTGTAAATTTCTCTAAAATTCGCTTGTGAATAAGGGATCTCTATCGGTTACTGTACTAGATGAGATATCGTGTAGTCTAACTACTTCTCTGATATATAACTGGGCCAATGAAGCTGCAGCCTTATTCTTTTTGACTAGTATATAGTGAGCACTCTTTGTCAAACGATCTATTATGACCCAAATAAGCTCATTTCCTATTTGGCTTCTTGGAAGTCCACCCACAAAATCCATGGAAATATGTTCCCATTTCCACATGGTAACCACTAAGGGTAACGGTAACCCTTTGGGTTTTCCTTGCTCCACTTTCACTTTTTGGCACGTCAAACACTAGGCTACAACTCAACTACCTCCCTTTTCATTCCTTCCCAATGGAGATTCTTCATCATATCTTTATACATATTCCCACCGGGGGTGTATGGTCATCCTCAACCTATAGCATTCTTCTAAAATTTCCTTTCTTAACTTTTCATTTTTTTAGGGATGCAAAGTCGTCTATCCCTAAGCAAACTTCTTTCATCGCTTTATGAATATCTGACTGAATGGGGAAAGGTCTCCTTCTTCCCCACTTTCTCTTTCAAGTCTATTATCTCTTCGTCAAGGTCTTGCAAACTCCGAATCTTTTCTCTTAGAGTGGGTTTTACAAGCATAACTCCAAGAAAACTATTAGAAGCTACTGACAGGGGTTGCAAGTTAAAGTTAGAGATAAACTCCATGTGTTTCCATTCCAAAATTGCATTCAAATATACATGTTTTCTATTCAACGCGTCTTCTTCGACGTTTCCCTTTCCTGGGGTACACTGGATCATAAAATCAAAAGTGCCAATATACTCCATCCATCGTTGTTGTCTTAAAATCTTGTCATGTTGAGAGAATAAATACTTTAGGGACTCATGGTTAGTAAAAAGTACGAACTTCTTTCTAAAAAGATAGTGCCTCCATATTTTCAAGGCGAACAGTAACGCGTCTAACTCTAGGTCATGAACCAGTTACCTTTTCTCGAGGTCCTTGAGTTGTCTACTGGCATACGCAAAAACCCTTCTTGCATAATAACCGCTCCTAAACTAGTTTCGCATGTGTTAGTGTAAATAGTGAATATCTTTGAGCCATTGGGTATGATGAGAACTGGTGCACTAGTCAATACTTCCTTTACTTTCTTAAAGAACATATCACACTTATTACTCCAAGATAATACCAAGTTCTTCTTTGTTAGTTGAGTTTGCGGTGTAGCGATCCTTGCGAAGTCTTTAATATACTTTCAGTAATATCCCACCAATCCAAGAAAGGTTCTTACCTCCTGGCAATTCAAGGTATTCTCCATTCCTTAATTGCCTCGATCTTTGTGGGATCTACTGCCAAATATTTGCTTTAGGTGATGTGCCCCCAAAAATCTAACTTCTTCTCTCAAGAAATGGCATTTTGATAATTTTTCTTTTAATTGTTTCTCTCTTAATATCCCTAAGACCTGTCTTAAGTGATTTTTAAGCTCATTATGGTCCTTTGAAAATATAAGGATATCATCTACGAAGACTACCACAATTTTATTCGAAATGCCCCTAAACGCTCTACTCGTGAGGTCAACAAAGAAGGCGTGTTCATTCATCATTCCAAAAGGAATAACTTCCCACTGGAACAATCCATCTGGTGTCCTAAACACGGTTTTATCCTTATTGTCTTCTGAAATCCTCAATTGGTGAAATTGAGTTGCAAGGTCTAATTTGAAAAATACTCGGGCTCCTCCTAAGTGGTCAAATAGGTCATGAATTTTGGGTAAGGGGCACCTATTCTTTTTGGTTAGCTTGTTAAGCTCCTTATAATTCACACAAAGTCTTAGAGATCCATCTACTTTTATGGAAAACATAAGAGGTGCACCCACTCAGAGGTACTTCATCGAATGAAACCTTTGTGCAGTAATTCTAAAATTTGTTTGTCTAATTCTCTTACATCCTTAGGCGCTATATGCTTTAATATTAAATTTACCCATCTTACGTCCTTCTCTAGGTCAATACGAAAAAAGATTTCTCTATGAGGTGGATGTCCTATGACTTCCTCAAAGACGTCTAAGAACTCACATACTATAGGGACCGAAGATGGTCCTTCTGAACTAGGGTATAGATATATAATAAAGCTTTGTCCTTGTTCCTAATGTCATAAGCAATTTTCAGGCTATTTCCTCCTTGCCTCCTAAAACGAACAATTCTCTTGTCGCAATCTATGATGGCCCCGTAAAATGATATCCAATCCATATCTAGGATAAGGCCATTCCCCATAAAATCCAATGCATATGCTTCGCAGAGGAATTCTATATCGTCGATATCCAATACAAGGTCTTTACACATAAACTCAAGATACTTGGCTCCTTTGATAGGGTTGGACGCCTCTATTGGATTACTAGAGATAGATAAGGAAAGGTTCAACAAATTAACTAGACTCTTAGAAATAAAATAACGGGTCACTCTCGAATTGAGCAAGGTTTATATGGAAATTCCAGAAATAGAAGTTATACCTTCAAGGGAGGGTTGACCTTGATGTCTTAGGGGTGGCCATGTATCGATGCTTCTTCCAATGCATAATTTTGACCGCTTGGAATAACCTTAGGCTTTGGGCAATCTTTAGACATGTGTCCTTCCTCGTGGCATTGTAGCACTTTCCCCTAAACTTTTTCTTTGACAAAACAGTCCGGCAATCCTTGCCCTTATATCCCTTGTGGTTGCAACCCGTGTAGGTTTTAGCTTCCTTCTTAAACTTACCCCCCTTCTTCTTATTCTTCCACCACTCCTTATTCTTATTTTTACTAGGAACTGAACTTACTTTTCCCTTCTCACCATTCTTATTCTTGTTAGGGATTGCGGAATGGATCGGTAAGGCAAAACTAACACTAGATGGGGGGGGGGGGGGGTGAATAGTGTTTTTAACAAATTAAACAAAATTTAAAACTTATATGATCTATTATATGAATCACACACCATAGAAATAATCACAGACACAAAATCAAACACAAACACAAAGACAAATAGAAATAAAATGCAGAAAAGGAAAGAACACACAAGATTTTTTACTAGTTCGGAGTTGCTCCAACGTCCAGTCCCACGCAATGCTAGATTGCATAGAGTTTTATTACTATATCAGTATCCAAGTACATCCCTCTTGATTTCACGGCTACAAGGTTAACATTGTTTCCACACACTTGATCAAGTATATTCCCCTTGATTTCACGGCTACAAGGTTAACACCGCTCTCGTTCCTTGATTTCACAACTACAAGGAAAACATTGATTCCAAACCCTTCCCAAACAATTATAATAGCCCTATAACTCTTTAATAACACTTCGATTCCGAGAGTAACGAGTAGAGAGTGAGAAGAAGTTTTATATAAATAGAATTGAATTCGGTAGAGTATAAGTGTAGAAATCATAAAAAAAAAAAAAAAAAATATAATGGTGTAAAGAAAGGGGATGAAAATGGAGAAGAAGAATGATAAATTTTTTCGAAATTAGCCCCTATTTATATGATTTGAAAGGTTGCAATGCTTTTGGAACGTTACAAACAGTGAAAAGACACTTCCTTTCAAAATAAAAAATATAACAGTTATACGTCTAGGCATAAATGTAAGTCGACATAACCTAGTTTAAAATTGAATTTTGAGCATTTTTGAAGTTTTTTGATATATATATATATATATATATATATATATATATAATTCTGTAAACTCTAAAATTAAAACATAGCGTTGTAAATGAATATTATAAAGTAGAAAACCATTTGAAACCATAAGTATAAACAATATTGTTAACAGTATTTTTCGTCAACACCCGGAATGAGTTATATGGAGCATATATTTAGGCAAATTTGTGTGTGCACGATCTAAGGTTGCTGAGGGACAATATGGGGTCAGTGTTCCTTAGGTTAATAAATTGCTTCTTAAGTACCAAAATCTCCATTCTAAAGATTAATTATTCTTCCCTCAAGGGGTGAATATCATGCTTACAGAATTATGGAGTTCCAAAGTACATTGAAGAAGGGTTTATCTGACTTGGTACTTTAAAGCCCTAAGTAATCAGTTACCCCTTAGTTCATGGGTAAAATGATATACATTGTGATAAGAGGAAAACTGGCTAATGCTTCTCGTTACTCGGATGGTAAGGGTGCTGCAACGCTTGTTAACTTAAATGATCCTTTCGCATCGAGCCAGCCAGAAGGCCTTGGTTGCATCAGTGATCAAGCCAAAAGCTTGCAATCAACCACTTTTTTAGAGTTGAGTAGCATTAGGCTCATCACAAGAGGGTTGATTCACGTTGTCAACCCTCGAGATAAAGAGAGGGAAAGGCTTCAAGTTCCCACGAAGTTTTTCCTCTTATCAAGGGTGTGGTGAACAACTCTTTCATACGAAAGGTTAGTGTTAACTCCCTATTCCATCATAAATGGAAAAATATGATTATCAAATCGCGAAATTTTTATGTCACGGACTTCTTCGTTCATAAATTGTAGCTATATTACAAGATTTAAAGGAATCCTCAATCCGATTTGGAAACTAGGGTTCGCTCCTTAGAGAAGAAAGAACAAGATTGAGAAAATGGAAAAAATCCACCTCCAAATGTGACCCCCGGGGTCTTATTTATAGAAAAATCGGGGACCATTCTTCTGTTGGGTCGTTGGGCATGCGGATACCTCTGTCGTCCGCATTTCTCCTTGGTTTCAGTTGTTTTAGCTCCCGGTAGTTTTGTGGTGCAGATTATAGCTTCCGGAGGGAAAGTACCGGTTAGTTAAGGATTCTTTTTGAGCAATATGGGCTTGTTAATGTAGTAGCTTTCCAGGAGGTATTTAACCCTCCGGTTGTATGCTATCGGTTATAAGCTTCCGGATGTAGGCTTCAGGTTTTCTCGTGAATACTTAGAGGAGTTTGTCCTCAAGATGTACGTAGATAGTTGCCGGTTTGGAACCACTGTCGGTGTCTGTACTAAGTAGACTAGTATGGATAGCCTATATCCTCTCTAGGGTTCTGGTTTTGCTTCCGGTGGAGTCTCCGGGTATAGCCTGATCTTCCAGTAGGTTGCCTCAGGTAATCTGCTTGTTGTTTATCAATACGACCTTTCGGTGTTTATGCAATAGGCGTTTCGGAAGCTGGTTCCAGATAGTCTTTTTACATCTTTGGTTCAATGCTCTTGATGTCCTTACCTCCGGGTTAATACTACCAGGACTTCGGTCTTTCTGGGTTCCAATAGGTGGAGCACTTTCCTCTATTTTTCTTAGCTTTTGACCTGAGATGTCCATTCACAATAATTGAAGTCCTGAACTAACCCTTTTTTGGGTAATATAAAGATTGAAGAACGGGAATCCCCTTCCGTAATTAATTGAAGTCCCGAAGTAACCCTTATTCGGGTAATATAAAGATTGAAGACCGGGAATCCCCTTCTGGCAATAATTGAAGTCTCGAACTAACCCTTATTCGGGTAATATAAAGATTGAAGAGCGAGAATCCCCTTTTGGCATTAATTGAAAACCTGAACCAACGCAGATTTAGGTATTGATATAGCAGGCCTAAACCAACCCTTGTTCAGGCAATTAGAGATTGAGTACCAGAATTCCACTTTCGGTATTTGTGATGAACCAAACCAACCCAGATTCAGGTATTAGTATAGAATGCCTGAATCAACCCTTCTTCAGGCAATTAGAGATTGAGTACCAGAAATCCACTTTTGATATTTATGTTTTGGTATCCCCTTTGGATTTGATTTATGAAGCAGAGGTTGTACGCTCTTTTTGAGCCACTGTCTGGGATTATGATGTCAAAGCAGAGGATGTACGTGCTTTGTTGGCCACTCTCTGGAACTGTGCGTCCGGTGCGCTTGGCTAGCTTATCCATGAGCAGGGCCCAAGGACTTACCCGACCTCCCTCTAGGAGGCGCCTTATCTTGACAATTGTAGGTGATGATAAGGTCTTAGAAACTTAGACAGGGCCATTGCAGGCACATAACTTAGGTTTACTCTTTTGATGCTCTATACTGCCCATCGCAAGTACTGATAGAGGCTTACACCCACCTCCTCCAAGGGGTGCCCTATCCTGACCATTGTTGGTGATTATATGGGTTTGCGTTCCCTTCTGCGGGTAACACGAAACATAAGATGAGGTAGGACGTGCTCTTTTACGAGCAATGGTAGGACGTGCTTAGTTCTAGCAGAGGTAGGGTGTGCTAATTTTAGATGCACTTCCACGACCATTTCTGGTGAGAAACGGAGGCTTACGCTTTTGATGCTTTAATGTAGCCCTCTCTGATTTGGGCATGGAGAAAGACTAACACACCATTCCCCTCCGGAGAATGGCTTGTCCTGAACAATTTTGGTGATGATAAGGGATTTGATCCTTTTTACGGCTTTACCCCTTTTGGGTTTGTTTAAGCTACTGAAAGGGTTTCCTGCCCATGGTTATGTGATCATCTTTGGAGGAAAGTCTTTTTCCTTACTCCTTTATCATTGAGAAATATGGTCTTAAATATTCCGAGTACCATGTTCTCGGAACAAGATCAGCATTGGGTCTGCACAGTCAATATGTTCCGGGCATAACTTCTTGATGGATGATTAAGGGTCCTTCCCAATTTGGGCCGAGAGGGCCATCTGCTGGGTTCTTTGTGTTATCCATCACTCTTTGTAAAAATAACTCTCCTTTTGCAAAGGTTCTAGTCCTGACATTTTTGTTGTAGTATTTCGTAATCATTCTTTGATATTCAGCTTTTCTGATTGCAGCCTCATCTCTTAATCCCTGTATTAGGTCTAGGGATTCCTTTCTTAACTCCTGACTGGGATTAAACGCATATGCTATCCTTCTATGCAATGGGATTTCGACCTCAACCGGAAGCAAGGCTTCGCGTCCATATGTCAAGAGAAAAGGGGTGTGTCCCGATGCTGCTTTGGCAGAGGTTCTATATGCCCAAAGTACTAAGGGTAACTCTTCGGCCCATTTTCCTTTGGCTTGGCTTAGGCGCTTTTTAAGAATTGTCTTTATGGTTTTGTTGGCAACTTCGACAAATCCATTGGCCTTTGGATGGGCTACCGAGGAAATACTTTTAATGATTCCATTTTTCTCTCAAATCCAAGTGAATTCTTTACTCTCGAATTGTGTTCCATTATCTGATATAATCTTGTGAGGGATTCCAAAACGGGTAACAATGTTCTTTATTACGAATCTCAACACATTTTTAGACGTGATTGTCGGAAGGGGTTTTGCTTCCACCCATTTGATGAGGTAGTCGATGGCTTCAACGACATACTTAGGTACACCTTTGGAGATTTGTAAGGGTCCGATTAGATATATTCCCCATACTTCAAATGGCCAGGGGCTTCAGATAGTGGTTAGCTTGCTAGGGGACAGCCGGGGCACATTAGAGTACCTTTGACACCTTTCACACTTTTTGACATATTCGATTGCTTAATTAACCATCCTTGGCCAATAATATCCTTGTCGCATGACCCTTTTGGCCAGCTTAACTCCTTTGGAATGGTCTCCACACAATCCTTCATAGGATTCTCTTAATAGGTTAAACCTATCTTCAGGGCTTACACATCTTAAATAGGGAAGTGAATGTCCCTTTTTATAGAGTATATCACCCATAATCACAAATGTAGGAGCCTAGTGTCTTATCCTTCTTGCGTCTTGCTTACTAGGGGATAAAGTTCTATTTAGGAGGTAGTATACCGTGGGAGACATCCAGGTGTTTTCATGGTGGCAATTCGACTCCGTTAAGGGAATTTCTCTCTTTGTCAACTTCATCCCCCCTTCTTAAGGCTTGGGATCTAGTTAGGACTAATAATTCTTTTCCCGTTTCTGAATATTCATGTTTGATACTAGGTCTTTCATGGTATCCTATGGGAATCACTCGAATTTCGGTGGGGGGGGGGGGCAGGAACTGGCTAATTTGGCTAGTGAATCCGCTTGAGTATTCTCTCCTCTAGGTATTTGATGAATTGAAAAATCCTTAAACCGGGAAAGCATCTTTAATATCCTCTTCACATACAGGGTCAGCCGTGCATCCTTGGTTTGATAAGTTTGCTTATTTGGTTTACCATTAGTTGTGAATCATTGAAAATTTCTATTCGAGGTATCTTCAACTGTAGTGCCAAATTCAAACCAGCCATCATTGACTCATATTCGGCCACATTGCTAGTAGCTGGGAATCAGAACTTCATGGCGTAGTGCAAGAGGTATCCATCAGGGGTGATTATAACATACCTTGCCCCTAGTCCTTGTTCATTTGAGACTCCATCCACAAAAAGTTGCCACTTGGCTTTCAAGTTATTCTCTTTAACCGATTCTTATGAAATGAAGCTTATGCACTCATTCACGAAGTCCGCGAGGGCTTTTCCTTTAATTGCCGCTTGAGGATGAAAATCAATCTCATATTAGTTAAGCTCAATTCCCTATTTGACTAACCTTCCTGAGGTTTTCGGCTTACTGAACACTTTCTTGAGCAGAAAGTTGGTTAAAACTCTAAAAGGGTGAGCTTGGAAGTATCCTCTGAGCTTTCGTGCAGTAAGTATTAGACAATATGCTAGTTTTTCCATTATAGTGTATTGGGTTTTTGTGTCCTTTAGCCTTCGGCTAACATAGTAAATGGGGTGTTTAGTCCCATTACTCTCTCTTATAAGGACCAAGCTTACTGCGTATTCTGAAATGGCCATATATAGGTATAGTTCCTCTCCTTTCTCAGGACTGAATAGAACCGGAGGCGTTCCCATATGAACTTTTAATTCTTGGAACGCCTTTCTACACTCTTCGTTCCACTCGAAGTTCTTCTTTTTCTTTATAACATCGAAGAATGAACGCACTAGTCAATGGCTTTGGAAATAAACCTACTAGAGGCTTCTACTTTTCCGTTCAAGCTCATGACATCTTTGCTTGTTCTAGGTTCTTCCATGTCTTTTGTGGCCTGGATTTGGTCAGGGCTAGCTTCAATCCCTTGCTCACTTACCACATATCCTAGGAACTATACGGATTGAACTCCAAAAGGACACTTTTGCGGTTTTAATTTCATTTGTTAATTTCTTAAGACATTGAACATTTCTCCCATGTCTTTTAGATTGTTCACTGTTTTGGTGGACTTTACTAGCATGTCATCCACATATACTTCCATGTTGCGCCCTATCTGTTCTTGGGACATCCTGTTTACTAGTCTTTGGTATGTTGCTCCCGCATTTTTCAACCCGAAGGGCATCACTTTATAGAAAAATATTCCTTAATCCGTGATAAATCTTGTATGCTCTTTGTCGGGCTTATGCATTGGAATTTGGTTATACCCTGAGTAAGCATCCATAAGGGATAATATCTTGTGACCACTCGTGGCATCGAGTAATTGGTCCATCCGCGGAAGGGGATAGCAATCCTTTGGGAAAGCCTTGTTTAAATTCGTGTAGTCAACACATTTTCTCCACTTCCCATTGGACTTCTTTACTAGCACGGGATTGGCTAACCGTTTTGGGCAAAGGACTTCTTAGATAAACCCGCTTGTTTCTAACCTGTTGACTTCGTCCTTCAAGGCTTCTAACCGGTATCTATTTTATTGTATTTTCTTTTGTCGAAACGGGATCACTAAAGGATCAATGTTTAAGGCATGACTCATAATAGAAGGGTTGATTCCGATCATGTCTAAATGGGTCCAAGCGAAAACATCCTTGTTGAGTTGCAGGAACTGAATTAGGTCGCTCTTAAGGGGCTCTGTCAGCCTTTTCCCTTTGCTGACAACCTTCGACTTATCCTTTGAATCAACGTTTACCTCTTCCACGTCTTCTATTGGTTTCATTTTTTCAATGTCCCCTCTTGAATCTAAATCTGTGACAATTTCTCCTCCTTCGGTCAAGTTTACATCATCGGCTCTCTTCCTTTTTCTTTTCAAAGAAGTGTACATACCATTTGCATGCTTGCCAGCTTTATTAAGTTTTACCTTGGCTTCCAATGTGGGATGTAAAAATCCCTTATCCAATGGTATAAAAATAGTAGAGGAATCAAAGTATGAAGAATGCTCCCTTTTGTATTTGTCAATTGTTGCGAAGTAAAATTCACGAGAACTAAATCGTTTTCCCTGATGGTACCCCATCCTAGCTTGGTTAGGAATTTTAACATAAGGCACTTGCAAGAGACAAAAGTGTCCATCTCCTCCAAAGCTAGTCGTCCAAAGAGGGCGTTGTAATAGGATGGTTGAGCTATCACAAAAAAGAGAGTTTTGAGGTCCTATGAAGTGGAGACAGTCCTATTGGAAAAAGAAGGTTGATCTGCCCCACCGGAGTTGATCCCTTGTTGTTGAAGCCAAAGATCGGTTCGTTGAGTGTCCACAAGGATTTTTGAAATAACGGAGAGTCCTATTTGTGATGTTATCATAAGTGGATCATTATGTAGATGGCGGACCCCTTTCTTCATCTCTTCTGGAGAAACCACTAGGTTGTGCATTTTGAGTTCATAACGTGCGTTCTTCAACGGTGGTTCTTCTCGAATGGAGAATATTCCTTCCATGGCTTCCTTCTTGTATTGACTCCTGGCTTTCGGACAATTTCGAGCAGGGTGCAGCCCTCCATGGATCACATTGATTCGGTTTATGGGCGGACCCAAGTCTAGGTTGCCCTGTTCCGTAGTAACCTCTAATGCATTCAATGAAATTTTCTATTTTCCATTTGTATACTGAGATGATGTGGTCTTATTTTAAACAAATTCTTCCAGATGTCCCGATCGGATTAGCTTTTGAATAATCTCATCCAATACCTTGCATTCTTCAGTCTTATTTCCGTTGGTCTTGTGGAATTCACAATACTTACCGCTGGAATAAGGCTTAGGGCAATTCTTGGCTTTGAACGAGATGGGGAAGTTATTAACCCTTTCTCTTGTGGCAACATACACAAACAAGATGGGCTTGTTTAGAGCAACCGAGTTGGTATTAGAAACTTCCCATCTTGATCTTTTTTTATTTCCCTCCGGGGGCATTCGTCCAAAGCTCGGCCTTCCCCCTTCCCCTTGAGGCACAAACTTTCTCTTTGTGAAGTACAGTTCGTCCATGCAAATAAACTTGTCAGCTTGGAAGTGAAAGTCTCGTAAGTCTTTACAGCCATGAATGTATAATTATTTCTAGAAGGGGGTGTTTTCTATTAACCCTGAATGCACAGCTATCAATTTGTCATGGTCGTTCATATCCTTGGTCTGTAACTCCTCGATGTTGAACCTTTTCAAGTAATCTCCTAGAGACTCCCATTGCCTCTGTTTGATGTTAGCGATGACTGTGAAGCCCATTGTCAGATCTTTGCAGATGCAGTACTATGTGCAAAATTCGTAGGAGAACTATTTCCATGACTAGATTGTGTTTTCTCTGTACTGGCAGTACCATTTTGTTGCCGCCCCCTGAAAGGTCACTGGGAAAATACGACATCTAACGGCTCCTAAAGCATTGTAAAGATCCATCTGGCTGTCGAAAGCCATTAGATGATCATCAGGGTCTGTTGATCCAAGATATTTAATGGTTGGAACCTTCACCTTAGAAGGTATTATTGTGTTCATAATTTCATCGATGAAAGGAGCTACCCTTTCATTGTCATTCACCCTGTCATCCTGGGTCCTCTTCCCCTTGCTACCCAAAAAGTCTTTAACAGTCTTTTGAGCGATATCTTTGAGATAAGCTTCTGTGTTGTGATAGTTTGCTCTTTTAGGATCGTACCCTTTAGAAGTGGAACTCCCAGATTGTTCTTGTTCGCATTGATTTCCTTAATGGTCTATTTCAAACGGGACTTCTTCTTCTTAGAGGAAGACGCCATGAGCTACTCTTTTGCTTCGGAGTGCTGAATGGGAGCCTTTCTTTTTAGAGATTCATTTGTCTATCTTTGACTAGATTGGGTGAGTCTTGAAGACTTCTTCATTTGAGCAGCATTCATTTAAGCTTTATTCTCTTGGAGTTGCTTCTCCAAGGCCATAATTCTTGTGACATTATCTTCCGAGGAGTTTGGATTTGGCAGTTGTACTTGCCTAGATGTGGATCCTCTTTTATTATTGTTCAGATTAAGCATTAGATCCATGTTTCCTTCAAGAGTCGCATTAGGAGATGGTTCCTTGTTTCGCTCTTCCAATCTTTGTGATTTCATCTTTCCTGCCATCGAGTAATAAATTTTAACAAATTAATTTTGACAAATTAACCATAAGGATGGAGGTTCAGGCCCTGTTTCTAGCGCCAAAATGTTAACGATATTTTCCGTCAACGCCCGGAATGAGTTATATGGAGCATATATTTAGGCAAATTTGTGTCTCCATGATCTAAGATTGCTAAGGGACAATCTGGGGTTAGTGTTCCTTAGCCAAATCAACTTCTTCTTAAGTACTAGAATCTCCATTATAAAGATTAGTTATTCCTTCCTCCAAGGGTGAATATCATGCTTACAGAATTATGGAGATCCGAAGTACCTTGAAGAAGGGTTTATCTGACACGGTACTTCTAAAGCCCTAAGTAACCAGTTACCCCTTAGATATAGGTAAAATGATATACATTGTGATAAGAGGGAAACATGCTAATGCTTCCTATTACTCGGATGGTAAGTGTGTTGCAACGCTTATTAACTTAAATGATCCTTCCGCATCGAGCCAGCCCGAAGGGCTTTGATTGCATCGGTGATCAAGCCAAAAGCTTGCAATCAACCTCTTTTTCAGTGTGGAGTATCATTAGGCTCATCATGAGAGGTTTGATTCACGTTGTCAACCCTCGAGATAAAGAAAAGGGTTCGAGTTCCCACGAAATCTTTCCTCTTATCGAGGGTGTGGTGAAAAACTCTTTCATACGAAAGGTTAGTGTTAACTCCCTTTTCCATCATAAATGGCATAATATGATTATCAAATCACGAAATGTTTAAGTCTCGGAATTCTTCGTTCATAAATTGTATACAAGAGTTAAAGGAATCTCCAATCCAATTTGGAAATTAGGGTTCGCTCCTTAGATAAGAAAGAATCAGATTCAGAAAATGGAAAAATCCACCTCTAAATGTGAACCCTGGGGTCTTATTTATAAAGAAATCGGGGACCCTTCTGATGTTGGGATGTTGGGCCTGTGGATACCTCTATCGGCCGCTTTTCTTCTTTGTTTCGGTTGTTTTAGCTCCCGACCGCTTTGCGGTGCGGGTTATAGCTTCCAAAGGGAAAGTCCCAGTTAGTTGAGGCTTCTTTGAGAGAAATATGGGCTTGTTAATGTAGTAGCTTCCAGGGAGGTATTTGAGCCTCCGGTTGTATGCTCTCGGTTATAAGCTTTCGGATGTAGGCTTCCAATTTTCTTATGAAAACTTAGAGGAGCTTGTCCTCAAGATGTACGTAGGTAGCTGCCGGTTTGGAACCACTGTCGATGTCTGTACTAAGTAGACTAGTATGGAATGCCTGTATTCGCTCTAGGGTTCCGGTTTGCCTTCTGGTGGAGTCTTCGGGTATAACCTGATCTTCCGGAGGGTTGTCTCAGGTAATCTGCCTGTTGTTTATTAATACGACCTTTCAGTGCTTATGCAGTAGGCGTTTCAGAAGCTGGTTATGGATAGTCTTTATGCATCTTTAGTTTAATACTCTTGACTTCTTTACCTCCGGGTTAATACTGACATCCCTTTCGTCTTTCTGGATTCCAATAAGTGGATCTCTTGCCTCTCTTTTTCTTAGCTTCTTACCCGAGATGTCCTTTCGCTATAAGATCCCCCTATCGGAGGGACACTGTCGGAGAGACCATATTGGTATTCTGTGGCCTCTGAGTTTCTTTTCCCTAGGATAATGCCAGTTTATGTAGCTCTCGGATAATTCTTTCCTGATTTTTGTTTTTTCTAGTGTTTGGCCCTTGCCCTTTTGAAGAATCCCTACGTGCTTGCGGTCACCCAAAACCCCTTCACCGCCAGCTTATTTCGAAGTTAATTTTGGTAGTAACATTTATTAGAATTTTTTTTATAAAATTATAAGGTTTAAACTATATAAATATAAAGCATATAATATATATAACTTATAAACAATAAAACTTGAGTTTAAAAACAAAAGTAATATAGAGAAAGTAAAGTAGAGAAGATAAAAATCAGCGATAGAATTTGAAAATAGAATTTGAAATCAGAAATTGAAAATCAAAATTTGAATTTGAATTAGAACCTGGAGTTCTATTCAGAATCTTACAAAATCCAGACTCTATTACTATATTTATCATGTAACTCTTAAAATCTTGATTACTCATAAGTCTTGAATCATCTCTGAATTCAGAATCTGTTGGATCTCTAAAACTGTATAGTCTTCAGTGTTAATTCCTGCATATAAATCCTGCATATATATATATATATTTTAGATAAAAGTGTTAGTATATATTTTATAATCAATTAATATTGAAATAAGGTTGTTGTCATCAAAACTCCATTCTCCAACAATCTCCCCCTTTTTGATGATGACAACCTTAGTTTATAAAATATCATACCTGTACATACCTGTTGATGTTGATCCTTCTAGTACTCCCTCTGTCTATTTGAATCCTATAAACCATGTTTATATTTTATAATTTCTCCCCCTTTGGCATTATCAAAAATAAATTCTAAAGTTATAATGTCTATATCTGTCTATTCTATAGTGATAATGCTTAATTTTTATACTAGTATTCATGACTCCCCCTAAATTTAGGCTTTCATAATATTCTAATTCTATATTTAACTCCCCCTACACTATGCCATAGATGGCCAACTACAACGAAAATCCAAGGTTCTACTAGCTGCAATGTGACGATAGGCATGCTGATTTTTGTCTATTGCAACACACACTTCAAGGTGTTATCATAGAAAATCAAAGGTGTTGTAGTAGACACATGAATAAATTATCAATCCGGGTGATTAAGATCCAACGGTCCACGTTACCAATCCACATGAAATGTCCTTTTACGCGGGACGCAAAAGCAAAAAACAAAGCGGTAAAACACTTAGCAAAATATTCAAGGTTTTCAGTCTAAAACTTAACAAAATACTCCACCACTGAACCTCTCAAACACTCTCAGTCGCAAGTTCAATTAGGGCTAAAAGTTTAAGTTTACAAGCTTAATTAGGGTTCGATTATGGCAAGTTCGAGTTCAACTTCAATTAGGGCTTCACTGTCTCAATTATGTAACACCTCGTATTTTCTGTGAACTTAAGAATTACAAACCTGAGTATAATTAAAATATAAAATCAGAATCAAGGGAAACGGGCTGTGCCATTGCGTTTTTCTCGGAAAAATACGCGAAATAGAGTCCGAAATTTCGTAAATCGGAGTTCATATGACCAAGTTATGGCCTCCCAAAGTTCAGAAAAAAATTTAAACAGCACAGACCAGGTCGACTGGGGGGTCGACCCTAGAGTCGACCTGCCCCCAGGGGGTCGACCCTAGAGTTGACCTGCCCCCAGGGGGTCGACCCTAGAGTCGACCTGGGGGTCGACCTGCCTCCCGAATCAGCTTTTCTGCCTGGGTGCGTTCTGATGTATCTGGTCTCGTTTTCTGTCTATATTCGTCTGCCTAAACCTATTTAAACAGCCCCAAACCCAGCCTTCTATGCACACAATTCTATTCTGCTTCTACTCTGCCTCTTTTCTAAATTAAAAATAAAAATGGCGTTTCTACTCTGCTGCAATCAAAATTAGAAGCTAATCAACATCAACCTAAGCAAATTAGAGATTAAAAGCTTCTGCAACAATTTTGCAACAACTAAAGTTCTTTCTTTAATCCAACCAAGGCAAGTACAGTTATTTTCTGCTATAAACGTTAATTCTGGTTTTGACATGAATTGTGAATCTGAATCTGAGATTATATCTGTTCTGTTCTGATTTGATTTATCTTATTCTGTACCTCTTTCCTCTTTCTGTTCTATAGCCAGGCTACCACGAGCCTGAGCCAATCTCATAAGAGATTAACATGCGCTAAAATGTTTGGGACAGTAAAATGAATGATGCATAAATTGGGCATGACCAATAGGTGACTAATTTGAGGAAAGAACATGGACTATAGCTAGAACATGAATCTGAGACATATGATTGGACATGTTATATTTATAACATAAAAAGGTATTGAACATATGATTTGTGGACATGACATAAAAAGGTATATAATTGAACATAAATATAAAATGTATTGAACACATGACTTGGGATAAAGAGAATATGGCCTAGGTATAATGATTTACATGAAAGTAGGATATCTATTAATGTAAATAAACACCTAAGTAAGAGATCATTGGGATATATGATATGCATAGTAATCAGTGGCTATATTTGGTATAATTTATATAGGGATCTTCTGTACTATGCAAGTTTAATAAAAATTGAAACATATGATAAATGGTTAATTTAGGACCATAATCTGTGTTATGTAAATTTAATGCAAACATAGGGTATATGATAATATTGTGAATCAAGAATATTACTTATGCATGTGAACTTAGGCAAGATTTATAATTAGGCAAGATATGTTTGTGAAACTTTAAGAAATGATTTAATAGCCTAATTTGCTGGTTTTGTAACATTGCCTAATCTGCTAGTTCTGCTCTACTATCTAGTCTGCTAGATTTGTTCATCTGCCAAATCTGTCATCTGCTAAGTCTGTTGAAAATGCTAAATCTGCTAGTTTGCTTAATCTGCTAAGTCGCCTAGTCTGAGAAATCTGTTATCTGCTATGTCTGTTGAGTTGATATAATTAGTCCGCTATTGACATAATCTGAATTGGCTATAGTTATGAATAGTTGACATGTATATTAGGCATGGGTATAAATGGGAAATCATTAATTAATTGGCCGCAAAGATAAACATGGCTAACTCGACGTTAGAATGAGTTTGCAGCGTAATTCAGCCCGGAACCACCCGACATATTCCAGTGGTCGCAAACAATAGGTTCTAATGTGAGAAGTTAGTCATAACGTGCTTGAAAACCCGAGGTTAGACTCAGTTTGCGACAGAAACCTGCCTGGAACGAAACGGCCTAACCAGTAGCCGCAAACTGTCAGTCTAATGTGAGAGGTTTTGGGCATTAATATTTAATTAATGAAAATCTGAGATAAATATGATGTCTAAAACGTGTTGGGTGGGTAAGGTTAAACCAATTGGACCAATGAATCTGATAAACCCATTTCGTGAATCCGTAGGCCCAATACAAAGTTAGATAATCTGTAACCGGTTAATCCATAAGTCTGTAACCAGTTAATCTGTAAGCCTGTTAATCCGAACATCTGATCCGTTAGTCTGAAAACCAATTAACTTGTTTGTTTGATCTATGAACTAGTGATCTAAACTCTGTATGTCTGAACTTCTAAACAAGTTAATCTGAAATCTGTTTGTCTGGGGACACAAGGTTAGGAGGGGAATTACTTGTGTCATCTGTTGTTTGGGACCCATATTAGTCAGTAACCCTTTTCGGTATCAAAACTTTGACCCAACAGTAGGTAGGGTCCGGGCACGCTTACTGAACTAATTATAAGCAGTTCATTCTGATAATGGCGAGGGGTGTTGATGGTGCGTTCCAACCGGGTCATGTGCGTGCATGGATCCCGGTCTGCCTCTGAGGATGTAAGACGTCGTGACATCTGTAAATAGGTCTGTGCCAATTGGTTGTCACTTTAGGGAGTGATACACCCTACTGTGGGGCCGACACAAGATATTTATGTATTAGGGAGCCGATCGCTTGGGGTAGAGTTTTAGGGTACACTTAGTTCTATCTGTTTCTGTTGGTACCGTCTGTTTCTATTGGGTGGTAACACTTGTCTGTTTCTGCGTGGTACCGTCTGTTCGGGTGGTAAAGGCCCATTACTAGTGTACACCTAATTTTACATTCTGTTCCCGTAGGGATTAATCTGTTTCTGCTTCTGTCTGTTTCTGATCGGGTAGTAAAGGCCCATTATTAGCATTCTGTTTCTGTTAAATTATTCTGTACCCGTTCCTGTTTCAGTTTAGACATTAGGGTGACACCTAATTCTGTTATACTAGTATTAGTGCAGAGAAGTGTAAAGCAATAGTTTATGTCATTCTGTTCTTCTGTTATATCTGCTACACCTGTTATAGTTATCTCTCATCCAGTTTTATGTTCATGTCATATTATTATTATCTGTTCATATGATGAAAGTCAATGGCCTTGCCAGACTTTTTGTCTGGCCCTTGTTGTTTCGCCTCCTTTCTTCCGTTTCCCCCCCAGGTTATCCAAGGAGGGAATACTTTAGCTTGATCTGGATTTCTTTTTGCTTGAAGTGCTTAAAGTATGGCTTGGCTCTGTATAGCTTCCGTTCTATGGGGATTATGATTTTAAACCATGCATTTTGAAGGCTTTTGTACAAGGCTGATATTTTGTACTTGAATTCTGAGATTTGAAAGGATGTAACCATATTGATTTTTGTTTCCGCTGTAATAAAGTTAAAAATTTTCATGTACTGTTTTATCTGTCTTGTAAGTTTCTGTTCTGTTTACTAAAATGCTCCACCAAAGTTAAGGCATTCCCTTTGTGAGTGACCTTAACGGAGGTGGGGTGTTACACTTGGTATCAGAGCTGAAGGTTACCAGATTTTATAAAATGTTTTGAAAACTATTTTCAAAAAGGCTTTGAAAGAAAGTATTTTCAAAAATAAAGCTTATTTTGAAAAACATAAACCCCAAGAGCCATATATCTTTATTTCAGTCCTTTTTGTATTGAACCTTTCCTTTTTCGTTTCAGCATACCTGAAGCATCTGAGATACTAGAGAGTGTTCATGTACCCGGTTGGTTTCGTCAATATCTTGAGGCTAGGACCGCTGCTGCAGGTCCAGCAAATGATCCCCCTCCCCCACCCCCTCCTCGTGTAATTGCTTTCTCAAAGATTTGTAGAGATTTTAGGGCCATGGGTGGGAAGGATTTCAAAGGAACTGAATCATTCGTAGAAGCGAGGAATTGGCTCAAAGAAACTGAGGATCTATTCGTTATCTTCGAGGTGGACGATAGGCAGAAGGTACAGTTGGCGGTATGGCTGCTCAAAGACGAAGCTTCCTACTGGTGGGAAGTAACTAACGCCGAGAGGCTGGTTGAGACATGGATGGATTTCAGAACAAGGTTTGAGACAAAATTTCTCTCGCAAGCGGAACGGAGTTTACAACTAGAAAAGTTCTTATCTCTTAAGCAAGGAAGTATGACGGTAAAGGAATACATCAACCAGTTCAACCAACTAGCTAGGTTCAGATTGGATTTAGTCAACACTCAGCATAAAAAGGCCCTCCGCTTTGTTAAAGGATTAAATGAGCCACTGCATAGCCTAGCCATGACCCACGTACCCATGGGAGCAACTTACGAGAAATTGGTGGACATGGCACTACTGCACGAGTAAGACAAGGGACCGAAAGAGACAAAGAAGGAAGAACCACAGAATAAGAAAGCGGGGCCCAAAAAGGAAACACAAAAGAAGGATGAGAAGACTGAAGATAAGAAGGGGAAAAAGTGCTTTACTTGTGGAAGCTCGACTCATCTGAACAAGGATTGCAGAAAAAGGATGGGCGCTTGCTTCAACTGTGGGGAGATGGGACACTTCAATAGGGACTGCCCGAAGAGACGAGGACAAGGAGGGCAGGTGAACACTCTTGAGGCTAGTGGCTAGGATAGGAGTAGGAAAATTTCTATAGTAGGTTTAATTTCTTTATCTGATTATGGAGTTAAGATTTTTTTTTCTGATTCTGGTATTTTGATTTTGTAATCGATACTCTGCACTTTAATACTAGTATTATTTCTAAATTCCGCTGTAGACTCAGACCCATAACGGTTATGGCTCATCTGTTTGGGATTGGGGTTTGAGGGATATCTATGTTAAGCGTCAAGTATGACGCATAATTCTGAGTTTTCGTGGGGTATGATTTTATCATGCTTAGCTTCCTAAGAATGATTAGGGAACCTGATCTATATTAGTAGTCTGTAAATATCTGAATAATTCTGATTTCCAGTTTTGACATTGTCTAAAGAGGGTAATCCTCTGGGTGTCAATCTGATGTTGATTTCGGTCTTCGGGGTTGACCCTTAGGGGAATTATTTTCTCAACCAATGTCTGATAGGAATCAAGTTTTTGTTTTATCTGTACTCGCTTCCTTCACTCGACTGTATCATATCGATCGAGTGTTCAACTTATAGATAGGAATCTTAATGGGTGTAAACATGTGTTTGAGACATGTTATGTTTGATGGTTGCAAGTGGATGCAAGTGGTTGCTAGTGGTTGCTCATGGACTCATATACACACACTAGGCACTAGATCGGCTCGAAAACACTCTCATACTGCATATGGATGTGTGAGCATTTTAAATTTTTATGGATGCAAAATGGTCGAATCAGCACATGGATGTTGCATATGAGTGGATGGTTGTGCACTCATATAGAAATGATATGTATCAAATAGGAAAATTGCATACATATTGGACTCATGGCACTGACATAATTCGCATTAAGGAGGTCAACTGAATCAGCAGATCGCCTGATCTTTGCATTAGATAAGGAACATATACACACACTTTTTCAAATGTTCATACAACACTAGAAATTTCTAAGGACACTGGATGCTTGTGGATGATGACTGAGTAGATGAGTGATTGGATGGTAGGACACATTCTTCTTAACTTGAAGATTTCGGGGACGAAATCCTTTAAGGAGGGGAGAATGTAACACCCTGTATTTTCTGTGAACTTAAGAATTACAAACCTGAGTATAATTAAAATATAAAATCAGAATCAAGGGAAACGGGCTGTGCTTGCGTTCGTATTGGAAAAATACGCGAAATAGAGTCCGAAATTTCGTAAATCGGAGTCCATATGACCAAGTTATGGCCTCCCAAAGTTCAAAAAAAAATTAAACAGCACAGACCAGGTCGACGGGGGGGTCGACCCTAGAGTCGACCTGCCCCCCGGGGGTCGACCCTAGAGTCGACCCTAGAGTCGACCTGCCCCCAGGGGGTCGACCCTAGAGTCGACCCTAGAGTCGACCTAGGGGTCGACCTGCCTCCCGAATCTGCTTTTCTGCCTGGGTGCGTTCTGATGTATCTGGTCTCGTTTTCTGTCTAGATTCGTCTGCCTAAACCTATTTAAACAGCCCCAAACCTAGCCTTCACTGCACACAATTCTATTCTGCTTCTACTCTGCCTCTGTTCTAAATTAAAAATAAAAATGGCGTTGCTACTCTACTGGAATCAAAACTAGAAGCTAATCAACATCAACCTAAGCAAATTAGAGATTAAAAGCTTCTGCAACAATTTTGCAACAACTAAAGTTCTTTCTTTAATCCAACCAAGGCAAGTACAGTTATTTTCCACTATAAACGTTAATTCTGGTTTTGACATGAATTGTGAATCTGAATCTGAGATTATATCTGTTCTGTTCTGATTTGATTTATCTTATTCTGTACCTCTTTCCTCTTTCTGCTCTATAGCGAGGCTACCACGAGCCTGAGCCAATCTCATAAGAGATTAACATGCTCTAAAATGTTTGGGACAGTAAAATGAATGATGCATAAATTGGGCATGACCAATAGGTGACTAATTTGAGGAAAGAACATGGACTATAGCTAGAACATGAATCTGAGACATACGATTGGACATGTTATATTTATAACATAAAAAGGTATTGAACATATGATTTGTGGACATGACATAAAATGGTATATAATTGAACAAAAATATAAACTGTATTGAACACATGACTTGGGAAAAAGAGAATATGGCCTAGGTATAAAGATTTACATGAAAGTAGGATATCTATTAATGTAAATAAACACCTAAGTAAGAGATCATTGGGATATATGATATGCATAGTAATCAATGGCTATATTTGGTATAATTTATATAGGGATCTTCTGTACTATGCAAGTTTAATAAAAATTGAAACATATGATAAATGGTTAATTTTGGACCATAATCTGTGTTATGTAAATTTAATGCAAACATAGGGTATATGATAATATTGTGAATCAAGAATATTACTTATGCATGTGAACTTAGGCAAGATTTATAATTAGGCAAGATATGTTTGTGAAACTTTAAGAAATAATTTAATTGCCTAATTTGCTGGTTTTGTTACATTGCCTAATCTGCTAGTTCTGCTCTACTACCTAATCTGCTAGATTTGTTCATCTGCCAAATCTATCATCTGCTAACTCTGTTGAAAATGCTAAATCTGCTAGTTTGCTTAATCTTCTAAGTCGCATAGTCTGAGAAATCTGTTATCTGCGATATCTGTTGAGTTGATATAATTAGTCCGCTATTGACATAATCTGAATTGGCTATAGTTATGAATAATTGACATGTATATTAGGCATGGGTATAAATGGGAAATCATTAATTAATTGGCCGCAAAGGTAAACATGGCTAACTCGAGGTTATAATGAGTTTGCGATGTAATTCTGCCCCGAACCGCCCGGCATATTCCCGTGGTCGCAAACAATAGGTTCAAATGTGAGAAGTTAGTCATAACGTGCTTGAAAACCCGAGGTTAGACTCAGTTTGCGACAGAAACCTGCCCGGAACCAACCGGCCTAACCCGTAGCCGCAAACTGTCAGTCTAATGTGAAAGGTTTTGGGCATTAATATTTAATTAATGAAAATCTGAGATAAATATGATGTCTAAAACGTGTTGGGTGGGTAAGGTTAAACCAATTGGACCAATGAATCTGATAAACCCGTTTCGTGAATCCGTAGGCCCAATACAAAGTTAGATAATTTGTAACCGGTTAATCCGTAAGTCTGTAACCAGTTAATCTGTAAGCCTGTTAATCCGAACATCTAATCCGTTAGTCTGAAAAACAGTTAACTTGTTTGTTTGATATATGAACTAGTGATCTAAACTCTGTATGTCTGAACTTCTAAACAAGTTAATCTGAAATCTGTTAGTCTGGGGACACAAGGTTAGGAGGGGAATTACTTGTGTCATCTATTGTTTGGGACCCATATTAGTCAGAAACCCTTTCTGGTATCAAAACTTTGACCCAATAGTAGGTAGGGTCCGGGCACGCTTACTGAACTAATTATAAGCGGTTCATTCTGATAATGGCGAGGGGTGTTGATGGTGCGTTCCAACCGGGTCATGTGCGTGCATGGATCCTGGTCTGCCTCTGAGGATGTAAGACGCCGTGACATCTGTAAATAGGTCTGTGCCAATTGGTTGTCACTTTAAGGAGTGATACACCCTACTGTGGGGCCGACACAGGATATTTATGTATTAGGGAGCCGATCGCTTGGGGTAGTGTTTTAGGGTACACTTAGTTCTGTCTGTTTCTGTTGGTACCGTCTGTTTCTGTTGGGTGGTAACACCTGTCTGTTTCTGCGTGGTACCGTCTGTTCGGGTGGTAAAGGCCCATTACTAGTGTACACCTAATTCTACATTCTGTTCCCGTAGGGATTAATCTGTTTCTGCTTCTGTCTGTTTCTGATCGGGTAGTAAAGGCCCATAATTAGCATTCTGTTTCTGTTAAATTATTCTGTACCCGTTCCTGTTTCAGTTTAGACATTAGGGTGACACCTAATTCTGTTATACTAGTATTAGTGCAGAGAAGTGTAAAGCAATAGTTTATGTCATTCTGTTCTTCTGTTATATCTACTACACCTGTTACAGTTATCTCTCATCCAGTTTTATGTTCATGTCATATTATTATTATCTGTTCATATGCTGAAAGTCACTGGACTTGCCAGACTTTTTGTCTGACCCTTGTTGTTTCGCCTCCTTTCTTCCATTTCCCCCCACCTGGTTATCCAAGGAGGGAATACTTTAGCTTGATCCGGATTTCTCTTTGCTTGAAGTGCTTAAAGTATGGCTTAGCTCTGTATAGCTTTCGTTCTATGGGGATTATGATTTTAAACCATGCATTTTGAAGGCTTTTGTACAAGGCTGATATTTTGTACTTGAATTCTGAGATTTGAAAGGATGTAACCATATTGATTTTTGTTTCCGCTGTAATAAAGTTAAAAAATTTCAAGTACTGTTTTATCTGTCTTGTAAGTTTCTGTTCTGTTTACTAAAATGCTCCACCAAAGTTAAGGCATTCCCTTTGTGAGTGACCTTAACGGAGGTGGGGTGTTACAAATTAGGTCTTCAATTAGGTTCTTTTATGTTTCAAATTTTAGTTAGGGCTTCGATTTAATCTGCTGCTTAAGGTCTCACTCAATGTAAATTTCAAGTATTTCCTGGTTTAATTGTTGAGTTGCCTAATTTACTGATTTAATTGTACGTTCAGGTGCAATCATATTCCTGAATTTATTATTATGTTTTTATTTGTAACAAACTTATGTTAAACAGTGCTTATATGATATTACTGTGTTTTTTTGCCTCATAGTCATGGCTACATAATATTTCGTATGTTTTTTGTGTGTAAATTAGTGATGAACAAGGAAAAAATGTGGACAAAACTTCCTAAGTTCAGATGACTGTTTTGACGCCTAAAATTATCGTCAACATCCGAGAGTTCCGAAAATTTGAAACTTTTTGCTCAAAGCTAAGAATTATAAGTTATGTAGTAATAATGTGCGGGGAAATAAAGGACACAGTTATTTATAGTGGTTCGGCCCGTCGGGTCCTACGTCCACTTTGAAGGTTGTACTTATTTTATTCCATCATAATAAAGTACAACAAGACTGTTACACGAAGCTATAATGATTAACAATATCCTCTTAGTCCTTGTTATCGATCTTCCCTACTGAGCGAGCGTAGTCGAGAAGTTGCCGATGTTGTAGTGTAGCCAAGCGAGGCGGAGTCGAGGCCGAGTGAAGAAGAGTCGAGGCTGAGGGAAGCGGAGTCGAGGCCGAGCGAGGCGGAGTCGAGGCCGAGTGAGGCGGAGTCGAGGCCGAGTGAAGTGGAGTAGAGGTCGAGTGAGGTGAAGTCGAGGCCGAGTAAGGCGGAATCGAGGCCAAGTGAAGCGGAGTCTAGGCCGAGTGTGGCGAAGTCGAGGCCGAGGTAAGCGGAGTCGAGGCAAAGTGAGGCAGAGTCGAGGCCGAGTGAGGTGGAGTCGAAGCCGAGAGAAGCGAAGTCGAAGCCGAGAGAGGCAGTGTCGAGGCTTAGTGTCCGAAGGAGGCGGAGTCGAGGCTCGGAGGCGGAGTCAAGGCTTAGAGTCTGAAGGAGGCGGAGTCGGGGCTACGTGTCTGAAGGAGGCGGAGTCTAGGCTCGGGGTCCGAAGAATGCGGAGTCAAGGCTTGGGGTCCGAAAGAGGCGGAGTCGAGCCTCGAGGTCCGAGGGAGGCGGAGCCAAGGCCTTCTTCTTCTTCTAGAGACCCAATCCATGTCCAATGTCCATGTAGAAGAAGATGGTGATCATTAATGTTGTTTTAGAGCTTAAGGAAGTCCAAAGGTGGCTTGATGTCCAAAAGCATGCTTGAACTTTCATGAGTATGCTCATGGGTCCAAGCATATTCATCTTCTCCCTTGTATGATGAAGGGAGGTGTCTAGGATGCCTTGGAGAAGAAGATGGAAGCCATTAAAGCTTGAGAGAGAGAGAGATTAGGCCAACCCCTTGAATGTAGGAAGCAAGTGGGTATTTATAGTGGAGAGGTTAGGTAGGAGTAGGTAGAAATAAAGGACCACACCAGGAATTTCGAACCCTCTGTGGCCAGCCACCGGAATTTCGAGCCTTAGCACGTGCTCGAATAGACTTCGTATCCCTCGCTGGGGTACGAAATTTATACCCGGGTGGTAAGAATTTCGAACCCCGAAGGGTACGAATTTTGTACCCCAAAGGGGTACAAAATTCGTATCCCTCACTGGGGTATGGATTTTGTACCCCCTAGGGGTACGGAGATCATATATAAATGTGGGCTGGGGGTTTGAGACTTGAACTCGCGACTCTTTGGTGTCCGAGGTCTTAGTTTGGCAATGTTTGGAGGAGCGGCGAGGCTCAAGGAACTTCTGACTTTGAGTCGATCTAGTAATTATGGGCAACACACTTGTTGACGAAAATTGGATGAATCGGGCGGTGCCCACTGGTCGATTGCCGCTGGGAGTGTGGGGCCCCGAACCCCCACCTGCGCTGCGCCCAGACCCACTTGATGGAGGAAGGGGCCGAAATCGTGCTGCCGAGGGAGTTGAGGTTCCTGAATGCGAAATAAGGGAAACCGAGGTTTTGCTGGTCCGAAATAAAGGGATCTTAGCTTCCGGCTTAGAGAAAATCGGATGAATCGGGCGATGCCCACTTTTTCTACCTAACCAATTAGGTCGACCGCATTTGGGACTGTGGGACCCCAGACCTCCACTGGTGCTACGCCCGGACCCGCTTTACGGCTCGTCTTCGGCTCGGCTGTGGATGGATGCTGACTGATGTCACACCCAAGGGATGCGCCATTCCGCTAGTGGCCCGGCTCGAGTCTTCTGGTGCTAGACCCCTGATGTTGTTGGCAACAATTCTGGGTTGTAGTATCAAGCGATATATTGAGTTGAGCATGCCTTGAGTACTTTTGGGAATTGGACCAAAAATCCAGTTAACATTTCCCCCCTCAAAGTATCTCTTGTGTTAATGGGGCGTGCTTTGAAGTAAGACAAGTTTGGTAGTGGACAGAAAGATCCCCATGCCACACTTCGTGATTGGTCGTGACCTTTCCCTTGAGGTGATTGGTCGTGGACAGACAAGTCTGGTGATGGACTTAAGTGCAAACGGTTCGCTACTGGATCATAATTGCATATGCAACCACAAGTTCGCACGTGGTTTTGTGCGATGCGATCTGAGTTGGAATAGTTAACATGAAGGTAAATTGTATGCCATGGGCTTGTAATCGCGCATTTTAGCTTTCGAGAACTTTTCAGGATGAGAGGTGATCGTCTAGTGTTCATACTTGAACCATTAAAGCTTGTAAGCACCCAACTGATTAAAGAGTGAAGTCGTTCTGCTTGGTTGAGACTTCGAATGCATGTATGTGTGAACATTACTGTGGATCGGGCGCGCGCTCGCCTAATGTGGTTGTCGAAACTTCGTTGGAACAAAGCTTGATTGTTTGGAGTATCCCGCTGAGTCACTTGGATTTGTGAGCCCAAAATCATTCAACGATCCACGCTTGTCCCAATGATCAAAGTTTTGATGACTCATGTATGCGAATGTTATTGTCAAGACAATACTTGGCATATGTTGTGGCATGTATTCGCATAGATTTTCCTTTGAGGCGAGGTTGGACCCAAATACTGAGCACATGTACTTTGATAATTGGGCGTTTAGTGAGTACACGAGTGGTTGGTGAGCCGTGATTGATTTGGGGCTTCGAAGATAAGTGGATGTGACCATAGCCTGGTGTAGGATCCTGAATTTCGATCCTGGATGCTCGTTTGGAGCATGCCGATCCCCTGATTGTAGTTGCTTACTTTCTTCTCTTCTCCAGGCAGAAAATCAGCTTAAGGCATAGAGGATACTGAAATACTTCTTTTGTACTTTGGTTGCTCGAGGTGTTTCAAGGTTTTCAGGAGAAGGGTAGAGTGATATGAAGAGTGAGAGGGCTTTCAGGGATTGGTGCTCAAGAACGTGGAGAGATGGATTTTGGGAAACAGAAGTAGGAGTTGGGATAAAAGTTGCTAAGTATGTGCGAATGCTGGAATGGACTTCCTATCTCGGACACTTAATGAACCCTCCTGATTTTTTAAGGGGTCGAAGTCGGTTGGAGGGGCATGATAACCTAGGAAGTTCACAGGAGCACGAAATAGAACTTTGCACTCCAATGACTTTTCCAAGCCCAGACTTCGATCTTTAGTTAATAAACTTGAACCTTTGCATGGCGTCGCATGATCGGGTCAGTATGGGTGAGCTGTGTTCTTATGACACGGTTCTCGAGGAATGGACTTGCTTGGACTGACGACTTAAATGCGCATGTAGGATGTGGAAACATAATTATGTTGTTAGTCTCGAGATCCGATCAATAACCCTACAACGACGTAGTTTCAACTCGACTCAGGCATTGCGCTGGCAGTTGGTGATGGACATGGCGTTAGTTTGTTAAGGATAAAGGTTGTCATCATGCTCCGGAGTATCTACTTTTGAGGAGTTCGGGCGCTGATGGAAAGCTGAAAAAACCTCCAGTGCCTGGACTCTGGCTCTGGATTTCCTTCAATGCGAGGTGGAGGCACTCTCAAGACGGTCCGAGGGACGCGGTGAAGATGATGCCAGTGGAGGGACTGAAGGGGATCTGACCGGGACCTGGATGGCCAGGCCGGGTGTGATAGTCGGTAGTGGACTGCCCCCAAGCCTGCGTACCTCCTAGATTTTATTTGACATTAGGGACGAGTTAGCAAGTTTGGATCGTTGCTTAATGTTGAATGTCTGGACTATAAGTGAAGTCGAATATAACACAACTGATTGGAGAATCATTCTGGAAATGAACTTACTCGGACTGATTGCTCGGATATTCGCATAAGAGTCGCAACCATTTTCCAACCCGAAAATGGTGATGACGGTTGCTGGTAATCACTGCCATAGTTATTAAAACTAGGTGTCATTACCGCGTTCCGATGCACTTATAGGTAAGACGCTTTTGCATCGAGGGGTGTGAGTTAGCTTTGCGTTGCGTTTAAGTATGAGTTTGCTGGCAAGGCGTTGAAACTTTGGGAACCAAATGAACCGGCCATGGGAACTCGAAAAGTTGCATCGAGATATGAATTTTTTATTTTTTTTACTGAGAACTTGTCTCAGTTCCCCTGTTCCTCGGGGGATTAGTGATTATGTTGCTCCACATGTCTTTCGGTCTAGGCCTTTATGCCCGACTTGCCTAGTATTGGTGGAAGGTCAGAAACTTCCAAGACGCGAGATTTTGGGTCTGAGTTACCCTCGATGCGAAGTGGGCGTTCCTCTTTAGAAATGGTTGCTTTGAAGCTTGCGGCGATGGTCAAGCTGGTGCAAGGATAGGTGGAGGACTGCCCCCAAGCTCGAGTACTTGCCAACTGAAGAGGATGTGAGCGATGAACCCTCAGAAGTCAAATAGTTTCCTCTTTTGCTGGGCCGAGCCGTGGGGCTTAGGAGACATCAGGCTTTGCCCCCGCGTTTCTTCAAGCGTCCGAGTCCCGGTTGGAGTTACAGCGGGAACAATCTGGAGAATTAGGAGAAATTGTGGCTTCGGGGTCCCACATTTATATGAGTCTCTTCGGAGGAGGAGAAGTAGTGGTTGGACGAAGCGCTCAAGCGACGGGCGTAGCTGATGTAAGTGTAAAAATAATGCAAGCTATGGTGGAAGATCAAGAAGCCCGACTGGTGGAAAAGTCTAAGAATCCGGAGGGGAAGAGGGACAGGATGAGGCTGCCATACAAGATGCATAGGCAATGGCTAGTTAGTATTCCCAGGAGAAATCTGTCGTTGTGGTGACGAAGAAGTAGTAGGTCGATATGGAGACGGAGAATGAGAGGGCCTCTGAATAGGCTAGGAAAAGGAAAGCCGTCAATGATGCCCACCAAAATAGGGTGAGGGGGCCCTTAGCCAACTTGAAGCGGATGTAGTTATGTTACTCTAGTACAGGGGGCTAGCTTATCATAAGGCTGCCGAAGATGCTGAGAAGAGAGCGGAGTTGGGCGCCAAGAAGGCTTAGGGAGAAACCCACGATGCATTGGTCCTTGCTTCTTACGTCGTTCCTAAGCCGTTGGCATGTATTGCCCATTGGGAGGTTATGATAATTACAAGCGGCGAAGATGATGGAAGGAGGCGCACATCGATGTCTCATGTATCTGCTACTCCTGTGAAGAGTAGAGGAGGAGGAAGCGGTTCTGGAAGGACATCACTGGTGGTGACCTTCCTAGTGCCGAACCTGTACATAAAAAAGAAAAGAAAAGTGAAGGGTGAGTAGCATCAGTAATTGTTATGTGAATTATAGATACTTTGGGTTAGGTAGACCGATAATATATGCGAGTGCGGTCCTCGCTTTCAGTTCTTAAAGACCAGGTGTGGTATTCATGTACTCATTAGAGAGAAGAGATTTTAGACATGTAGTCTGTTTAATGTGTGTGTATGGAAATAGAATATGAATTAGTAAAGATCGCAATTTATGTCGAGTGTTCGGGTGTTCTTCTCATGTTTTCCAACGTATTTACCGTTACACTTAACAAAAAAGCAATCGGAGACTGCGCTCTCGGTCGATTATTCCAGAGGGGTGAGATAGAGCGCTGGTTTTTGTAAGTTTCCTTCATCTCAGGAAACCCGTAGTTTGCGAAACCAGGCTAGTCGTCTACTGTTTTGGGCTGCCCGGTTTAAGTCCTAAGTAAAGCGAAGGCGTAAGACGTTGAGTAGTCTGGTGGGGGTTCTCCCATTATTCATTCGGGTTGTTGCGAGAGGTAGGCGTCATTTATTCTCCGAAAAGAGAAACCTGGATCATCAGCCTGTAGGGTCCGATCGTGGCCATGGGTTACCGCTAAGCCTTGAGAGCTTCTGGAAAGAAACTATTTAAGGTCGGTCTCGGTGCTGCGCCGAGATCGACCGGCTCCCGTAGCCAGGGGAGAAATTTGCATCACTCTTGGTTGGCTGTTGAGTGGCCCCAAGTCACGTGGATCTTGGGCGCGGAACGATTTATCCTCGGTCTCGGTACAGGGACGAGGTTTGAGTAAGTGGTTATTTATACTCGGTCATGTCACAGGCCGGCGACTTGAGTAGCATTGTCAGCTCCCATGCTCAGGGTGTCGGTCATAGCCAGTGTTGTTTGGCTTCGATGTTAGATCAAGGCTCGGATGGCGGCACCGACCTCGTGCTTGGGGTGCCGAGGCGGCAATCGATTGTTTGCACGCAAGCTGGTTGTCAGGATTTATCAAACATGGCATTAATGGAGTAAACATGGAAGGGAGACAGGGAACTGAACATTATTTCTACTGATAACTTTGGCAGTAATAGCCTTTATAATGCATTGAATTGCAAGAAAACAAGACATCGCTGGAAGGTACGAACAACTATACACTAAGTTATGTAAAGTAGCGACAGAGATGTTCATTGTTCCATGCCCTCGGGAGTTTGGCTCCGTCCATGGTTGAATGTTAGAAAGCGCTGAGCCTGTGTTGTATGGAGTATGGGCCTTCCTAACGAGGAGCGAGGCCTGCTGGTGGAGGAAAGACCCATTTTAAGACGAGGTCGTTGATGTTGAGGGTCCAATGGAGGACTATGGAGTTGAAGTATCGGGCTACTCGTTGTCGATTTAAGGCATGATCCAAGGGACCGGTTCCCAGGTCTGAGATGTTGATCTAGTATAGCACGCTCGTGTATGCGAATTAGCCGTAAAGGTTGAATATAGGTCGAAAAGAAGCCATTTGGAAGGCTTAAAGCACTTGAGGCCTGATAACAACTAGATCGGTGTAAAAGGCGACCTACGTGAGGCGAGTTGTGAGGCATGAATGCTAATTGTTTCCACGCTCCCGACGAGCCGAGGGAACGATCTTGAGGGATTAATCGGTGGTCGAGGTTTTGTTTATTGGGAATCTTTAATGAGCGTCGAGTGGCTCGGAGATACCATGCAGTGCGGATCTTCGATGGGCATCGACTAGCTCGAAAGTCCCACCTAGTGAGGATCTTCGATGAGCGTTGAGTGGCTCGGAGATCCCATGCAATGGGAATCTTTGATGAGCGTTGAGTGGCTCGGAGTTCCCATGCGGATGAGTTCCTTAATGTTGTTCTGCAAGTGGCAAAACATGTTCGTGTTGTGTCCGCAGATGCTGTAGAACCAACAATATGATGTAGAGTCCCTTGGTGCGCTCATCGGACTTTCAGGTCTTGGCTTTTCGCATGGTTGGGAATTACAGGTTGCGAGATAGATTTTCTCGAGGGTGTCACTGAAAGAATTATTGCTGCGGAAAGACGGAAGTCGAAGATGCTTCCTTTTATTGTTGCGATTACCGTTGACGTTGCCGGCGTGAGAAAGATTGCGCAGAGAGTTGGAATTAGAGTCGTTGGGGCTCTGGGCATCGCCATGAGGTAGGATGTTGAGGTGAGAAGCTCAATTCCTTTGCACTAGACTTTAGCATGGGAAGTAGTCGACATTCATGTGGAAGATCTCCTGAATCTTTGACTTCTTTTGATCGGTGCATGCTCTAAGTTCGGAATCAGGCGGTATGCCATTTGCAAGCTAGACAAGTGCGATTCGAGGAGTAGGTTTCTCGACTTTAGCCAAGGCGGTGTGGGACCTTAAGAGACAGCCTTTGAGAGTTTCACGGGTGCCTTGGTAAATGTTCAAGACTGAGAGGATGCCTTTGTGCATCACGACATGCATCCTGGACTGCGCGGCCAATTTCTTGGCGAGTTAGTCGAGAGTTGAGATAGTTCAAGGTGGAAGTCGACAGAACCCGGATAGAGTTGTGTTGGATAAGGACGGGGAAGCACTTGCACTTTATGGAGTTGGCGACATGTAATGAACCCATGTGCCATTTGTGGCGGCTAATGAAGCTTCGAGAATAATGGCTTCTTTAAGTATCAAGTGAGTGTTGGCATGCTGAAGTTCTTGCGCCATTTTGTATTAAGGATAGCATAAGTGAATGGGTTACGCCTCGTACTGCTTTCGTAGACGTCGTAGGTGTGCCCCCATGGTTCCCCCACGTAACTATTGATCGTGTCGGGGATAATCGGAGGTTGCGCTCCTACCGCATTATCGAGGTCATGATCTAGTCCAGGACTTTAGAGTCTAGCGCGCCTTCTTGACGGAAGGTCTTCGGCAATCTGTGAGTCTCCAACTTCGATTGCATGATTCTGTGGAAGTCGGTTGAAGTGAACTTAGGCCCAGTTGGATGATAGAACCATAGGTGACAAGTCTGGACTCATAGCAATTTGAGTCCGCCCTGCGGAGGCTCGAGTGTCAAAGCCGGGAATAACCAGGATGAATCATTCCATTTCAGATGGTGATTCTGACATTGCTAAGATTACAAGTTAGTCGTGCCATCATAGAACGCCACCTGTGGCGTGTTGAAGAGTTGTGTCCACTTAGCTCTGTGTACGATCCTAGTGAAGGGATTATGTCTCGAATGGGTTTCCCGCGAGTTACAGGCGTTCCTTCGTATATCTTTTATGATTATTCGGACCGTGTCGGGGAGATGTGCAGGATGAAGATATTCTAGTGGAACCCATTAGATTTGGCAGACTTCGGGAGTTTTATTCCGTGGATGTCTTCTTTAGTACACATATGACTTCCCCTTTTCCATGTTATCGACATCTATGGTCTGGTTTTGGTAAGGCTGGCGAGGTTGAGTGGGCTGGTGTGCACACTAGTCCGCAAGTACTTGGACAAGACATTTTCTGAAACTGTGAAAACTTTCATGTGTAGAATGCACCTCACGATGTGAGCAGTGGGTCCTTGCGACCGTCATAAGGATCCAAGACTAGTAGCTTGAAATCAGGCGGGTCACGAGGGTTCCTATAATCTAAGGAAAACAGGCGGCGGGTCAAACAATCCATGCCCTTAGGAGAAGCACCATGTCAAGTGCACCGACGGATGACATCTGCGATCTCAAACCCATCTCCTAAAGAACGTAGTTGATCGAGTTTGTGCGAAGTGGCACTGGTGACACAAGTGTTTAAGTCCAAGTTGAGAATAAATTGATTCAGAAGGAAGTCTGGTTGGTTCCAACTTGAGGGGCCACGTCAGGTGTAACCTTGACTCCTGACACCGTGGGAGCACTACATCCAAAGCTGTTTGCGTTGGCACATGACAAACATTTCCGACTGCAGACCCGCAGCTTGACCAATCAAAGTGTCATGGGCGGGAGCGACATCGGGATTCTGGGTGCCCCTGAGTGTGGTGAAACTGGCACCATTCCGAGGAGTGGCGTTGGCTGGCTGGTTAGTTTCTGGGGTTGCCCCCAAGTCCCAAGTCGCGGGTGGACGAACATTAGTATTCGTGCTAGTAGTGTATGCCAGGCAAGCCGGCATTGAAGTACTTCTTATTTTGTTTTCAATTCGGGCGAGGAAGGTATTGAAAGCCTCTTCCCGCCGCTTAAGTCAAGCTTTCAAATTTTTGGCAAGATTCTTATTCACTCCATCGATTCCTTCCCAGATGACGTAGTTCGATGGAGGTCCGGTCAAGGAGAGGTCTTGACTTCCTCCCCCTACTATGCCTTGAGCTTTGATTATAGCGTCGAGCTTCCTACGCTTAAACATCATGATGAGAAGCGAGTAAATGAGTCATAGTCGAGAACCGAGGACGAAATCCGAAGATGGATCGGGAGAACGTATCCACAACATTTTGTCATTCGATTCTTTATTGCTAAGCCATCGTGAGCGGACTACACCGCAGGTTTATAGAAGGACCTAAAGCGCATCGAAGTCGATATGAGAATTTGCGACAAAGAAACAAATCCGAGTTCTCTTCATGATGCGCTTCTCCTTATTGTGAGACAGGCGATGCCTCGTTGAGCATGTCGCTGGACTAACTCCCTGTTTTGCCTAAATTGGCCTTCGAGCCATCGCTCGGTCTCATTTGATCTTTAGGTATACATGAAAGCTACACTAGAGCTACCAAGGCCTCGGGGGCCGGAGGTAATTCCGCATCAGTAGTGGCTACGATGTCGGAAAGAAATCGCCGATGGACCGGAGTTACTTGATTATCATTGAATGGCTCGCCACTGATAGATCCCTCCATTGCTAACAAGTTTGCTTGGTGGATAAGATGAAATATAAGTAATACAAACAAACTTGTGGTCTAGGATCGGTGGGAAAAATAGGCTTCGTCGAGTTTGAGGGCCCAAGTTTGCTCGAAGGCGGAGAATGTCTCGTTGATCATATTGTCGAAGCCTTTTTTAAATCCGATGTTATGGCGGAATTTGTCGACAAGGCATCGTCAAGTCTTGCCCAATTTTCATGAGGTTTTGTCAAATTAGGCTTGATCGATGAATGCGTCGAGGTTAGGAGCATTAATGCTGAACGGAACCTTAAGGAGTCGAGGCTGAGGAGGAAATTATGAATGAGGATCGAGAGTGGAAGGTCCGACCATGGGGTTCTTCCTTAGTTTACCATTGCCGATAGGCTTGGTTGGTAAGTCTGAGAAAACCTAAGTAGCATCCAAAGTCTTGGTGGTTGAATAGAAGGCAGGAGAGGTTTCGATTCCTCGAAGGAAGTGACCGAAATTTGGCCATAGGTGTGCGCTCCCCCTTCCTGGCGCGCCAAATGTTGACGCCTAAATATGTCATCAACACCCGAGAGTTCCGAAAATTTGAAACTTTTTGTCCAGAGCGGAGGATTATAAGAAATGCGGTAATAATGTATGGGGAAGTAAAGGACATTGTTATTTATAGTGGTTCGGCCCGTCAAGGCCTACGTCCACAGTGAGGGCTGTAATGATTTTATTCGACCATAACAAAGTGCAACAAGAATACTACAAGAAGCTATGATGATTAACAATATCCTCTTAGTCCTTATTATCGATCTCCCTTGCGGAGAAAGAGTAGTCGAGCAGTTTCCGATGTTGTAGCGTAGCCGAGCGAGGCGGAATCGAGGCCGAGTGAGGCGGGGTCGAGGCCGAGTGAGGTGGAGTCGAGGCTGAGGGAAGCGGAGTAGAGGCCGAGTGAGGCGGAGTCAAGGACGAGTGAGGCAGAGTCAACGCCGAGTGAGGCGGAGTTGACGCCAAGTGAGGCGGAGTCAACGCCGAGTCAGGCAAAGTCGAGGCCGAGTGAGGCAGATTCGAGACCGAGTGAGGCGGATTCTAGGCCGAGGGAAGCAGAGTCGAGGCCGAGTATGGCAGAGTCGATGCCAAGTGAGGTGGAGTCGAGTTGAGAGAGGTGGAGTCAAAGTCGAGAGAGGATGAGTCGAGGCTCGTTGTCTGAAGGAGGCGGAGTCGAGGTTCGAAGTCCGAATAAAGCGGAGTCAAGACTAGGGGTCCGAATAAGGCGGAGTCAAGGCTCAGGATCCGAAGGATGTGTAGTCGAGCCTCGAGGTCCGAGGGAGGCAAAGTCGAGGCTCGGTGTCCAAAGGAGGCGGATCGAGGCTCGAGGTTCGAAGAAGGCGGAGTCAAGGCTCTGGGTCCGAAGGAAGCGAACACGAGCCTCAAGCTCCAAGAGAGGCGGAGTCGAGGCTTGATGTCCCTAGGAGGAGGAGCCGAAGCCTTCGTTTTCTTCTTCTTCTACTTTTAGAGACCCATGTCATGTCCAATAGACATGGAGAAGAAGATGGTGATCATTAATGGTGTTTTAGAGCTTCGTGAAGTCCAAAGGTGGCTTGATGTCCAAAAGCGTGTTTGAACCTTCATGAGTATGCTCATGGGTCCAAGCATATTCATCTTCTCCCTTGTATGATGAAGGGAGGTGCCTAGGAGTCCATGGGGAAGAAGATGGAAGCCATTAAAGATTGAGAGAGAGAGAGAGAGATCTTAGACCAACCCCTTGAATGTAGGAGGTGAGGGGTTATTTATAGTGGAGAGGTTAGGTAGGAGTAGGTAGAAATAAGGGACCACACCAGGAATTTCGAACCCCTTGTAGCCGGCCTCCGAAATTTTGACCCCCTAGCACATGCTCGAATAGACTTTGTATCTATCTCTAGGGTACGAAATTTGTACCCCGGGGTGGTACGAATTTCAAACCCCGAGGAGTACAAAATTCATACCCCGAGGGTACGGAGATCAACTTAATGTACAGGATTCGTTTTAAGCCGGATTTCTGTGAAACAAGAAATGTTCGGAGATGGTGAAGTATAACTTTCTGATAGAAGAGAAAAATCGGGATTTCATCATGTAGATTTTGAGACATAGTGATAAATTAATTTTTAGAATTTTACTGTAATTTTTAATTAATTAAATAAACAACTTTCTATTTGGAGTATTTTGCACCTTTAATCAGCGATTTTTGGGTTTTACAATACGAGTTAATCTACCGATATTATTATATTTTTGGGATCGTGACACCTCGTTGAGCACGACTGTACTCTTATTTATGTCTATACATAAGTGTAATTCTAGGGACAGAGGTAAACCAATCTTTAAAACGAATGAAACAAATAGTTTCCCCATAAGGAACACAACAACAACAGTCTTACGTTAACCTTTACATAGTGAAATATACGATAAATCGCCAAAATGTATGTGAACATATATACCATGATTAATGCCCAAGTACTAGCCCAACATAACCGTGTAAACGTACACTAATCAAAGACCAATCGCATGAAGGGTACTCATGATAAACAATAGAGAATTCCTCATATTTCATACGAAAGTTTCTGTAAGAAATTAAATATAAAAAGAAAAAGTAATATAGATATGGTCCATACTAAGTATATGTGCCCCCTTTTTCGTTGTGCCTACCATACTACAGCTTGCGAGATAAACGAAACGTGAATGGTCATCAACCACCATTTCCTTTCACAGAACGACCGCAGAAATATAGACCTACGTGGTTACATAACTACCTTGTACCATACCTTAAGGATTAAGCTACTCTATTATAAATACACGAGAGTTATCTTTCTTGTTTTCTTTTAAAACTCCAAAACTGAAAAGTAAGCAGGGGAGAAAGGGGTTTGAAGGACCAGTGTACAGGAGAGTTAACGAGGGATAAGGTGATGGAAAAGCGAGGCAGAACGGATGGGAGTATTCTCGGAAATGGTGAAACGTGGTATGCAGGAGCGCGATATTAATGAAAAAAGACACTTGTTTCCAGGCGGGTATGGCAACTTGTGTGTGCATAGGGGAGAAGCTTGAAGTGGAAGGTGGCGTTGTACATATGGGTTCTTCACAGGAGGTTGCAACGTCTAGTGATAATGAGAAGTGTGTAAATGGACGCATGGCCATTGCAACTAACTGGGAGTCTGGGAGCGTGTATTTTTAGGTTTGAAGATTCGGTTTTTATGAAGTTGAAATGGGTTTGAGAGGAAGCAGTGCGGAGAGTTTATTATTAAATGAAGAGAGAAGATTGGAAGTAGACTGGAAGTGATGAATTAAGGTAATCTTTGTTGAAACTTTTATTGAATGGTGATGGTAGTTTTAAATATCATGGAGTATGGGGAGAGTTGCTTCAGTTTTCGGCAGTGGTAGTAAAAATAACGAGAACTCGCGGGTATGGTCTCCTTCAGGGATGGAAGGAGAAGATATATCATACGAGTTCGCAGGTCAAGTGTTTTCGTGGGCTGCTAATGAAATGAGAGGCCCAGTTTAAAAATAAATAAATAAATAATGTTTGTGTTGCGTTAGGAACTGGAATTTGGTGAAGAAATGTTGTGCAAAACAATGGGAAGAAGGTGCTATAGTGTATGAGGTGGTGTAGTGTGATTCTAGGCGGGTCTGGGTACTTTGGGTTTTGACTGACGCAAGGCCCAAATTTTATACAAACAAAAAAAAAGATGGTGTTTATCATACTGGAGGATATAAAATGAGATGGTAATGTTGTTTGAAATTTAGTGATGGGTGCAAGTAGAAGTACAAGAAAAGGAAGGAAAAGCTCATAATAATTTAAATATAAGTTAAATAATAATAATAAATAATGTATAAGTTTATAACGTCCATAACATATCTGTATATTTCCAGAATTACGAAAAATACCATTGGAACCGGATGGACGGTGGCCACGAAATGGAACTGCCTGGGAGTCGATTGGAGATCGTTACAATTTATAGCAAAATAAATTATCTGTCAAAATCAACCGACTATTATCGTTATTTAACGATGGTCGTCCAATGTGAGTAAAACTCACTAACTCTGAACAGTTATATTTTTATAACATATTTCTAGAACTGATAATTATATGTTGATTGTTGTGTGTTGACTGTTTGGGTGGACTGCTAGCCAGTTGGTTGAAATTAATTATATATATATATATATATATCGATGTATATATATAGAGAGAGAGATCATTAAATATATATTGATTCTGTTGATCAGAATATTTCATGTTGAGATGAAAGTGATGTTATTTATTTTGTTTAACATCTGTGGATCCAGGTAGATAGGTTGGAGGAATCTGACAGGATTCCTTAACATTTATTTTACCATTTTCATATATTGTGATATATGATGTGATATATAATATGTTATCGATTATGTGTGTTAGAATGATATTGATCAGTGTTAATTGGTATATTAAATACCACAAGAACGGATGGGATGTAGAAAAGGAATATTTCAATGAGTATATTGAAATAAAGGAATTTTTATAAAATCAACAGATTTTATAAAAGACAATATTTTAAAAATAAATTATGTATAAAATAAAAGGACTTTATAAAGGGAATATTTATTCTGAAAATAAATAAAGGTATAAAAGGAGATATTTATTTAGGAAATAAATAGAATCATTAAAGGAGATATTTATTTAGTAAATAAATAGAATCATTAAAGGAATATTTATTTAGAGAATAAATAGAATTATTAAAGGAATATTTATTTGGAAAATAAATAGGATTAAAAAGGAAAATTGACGAGATATAAAAGAGTTATGAGAAGATTTATTTAAAGTAGAACTATATGGAAATTTGTTTAACAGGTAGATGGAGAAGAATAATTTATGAATAATATTTTATAAATTAAATAAAAATATTTATCATTGGATAAATGGAATATATAAGTCTGAACTTATATAGAGAAGTAGAAATTGGTAGTTACACCGATGTTTTTGATAGAATGTGAACTCAACACTTTTGAAGTGAATAAATGCTGTTAAAAGGAAATCATTATAAGTGAATAAACGCTGTTAAAAGGAAATCATTATAAGTGAATAAACTTTGTTAAAAGGAAATCATTATAAGTGAATAAACGTTGTTAAAAGGAAATCTTTATAAAGCAAATAAAGTTAGTGAATAAGGGTAAATCGACCAAATAAAGTTAATTGAACGCAGTTAATCGAATTAGGATTAATTGAATATTAGTAATTCAATTAAAGTTGATAGAATATAGTTAGTCAGGTTGAGTTAATCAAATCGAGTTAAAAGGAGTTAATCGATGTTAGTTTAATCGAAAGGAGTTAGTTAAATCAAAGGAGTTAATCGATGTTAGTAAAATCAAAAGAGAGATTTTCGAATATTAGTTATTCGAATCAAGTAAAAAGGAGTTATCGAATATTAGTTATTCAAATCAAGTTAAAAGGAGTTATCGAATATTAGTTATTCGAATCAAGTTAAAAGGAGTTATCGAATATTAGTTATTCGAGTCAAGTGAAAAGGAGTTATCGAATACTAGTTATTCGAATCGAGTAAAAAGGAGTTATCGAATATTAGTAATTTGAATCAAATTAAAAGGAGTTATCGAATCTAGTTATTCGAAAGGAGATATCGAATTTAGTTATTCGAAAAGAGTTATCGATTAGTTTAATCAAAAGGAGTTAATGAGTTAATCGAATTTAGTTATTCGAAGTGAGTTAATCGAATATTAGTTATTCAAAGAGAGTTAATCGTCGAATTCGATTATATCGAATTCGACAAAGTACTTATTCTTTCCGGTGTTTAAATCAAGATTTATTTATTTATAAATTAGGGGTTTATTTATTTATTCACATTAAAGAATAAAATTTATAATTGAAGTTAGATATTTCGAAAGTAAGGGATTATAACGTTATCGTTATAACCAATGTTTTCAATAAAGATGTGGATTCGTAAATAGAATCCGAGAGATTCGTAAGGAAGTTTGTTAAAGATATAAAAGATAAACTTTGACTATTTCGAAGTTAAAACGTTGTTCAGTTAAGGTTTGAGAGGTAATTATACCCCAACTTGATTGACTTCCTTCTTAACTAAGGAATGGTAAGGTTTGACAATGAAGGAGCTTTGGAATTGTTTTCCGCATAAGAAATCAGAAATGTTTTCTAATATAGAAAACAAGAAATGGAAATGTTGTCCATTGTTAATAACATATATTTTCTAAATTTAGAAAATAAGAAATGTTGAATACCTGGAAACAGGAGACGAAAAATGAATAAGTTAAATAGAGAGATAAGTGTTAAATGATGATTGGTCGATATGATTTCCATCTGGAAATGATCTTGTTGTTTGTACACGTGTTTCTCTTTGGAAGTTAACTCACCGACTATCGAAGTTTTGACCATTTTAACATTGTTAATACGGAGAGACCGGTTGGATTATTATCCAAAGAACCAATCCGTATTGGCATAAGCGTTGCGAATCATATATGCCAAAGATAATTGAAGACGGAGTAAAATGCAAGGGCTGCTGTGTAAATCTTAGATAACAATTGCCTAAGATGGATGTACTGAATAGTACCTTCGGTTTGTCCGGTCCCAGGACGACCTGTATGGAAGAATGTCTGATAGAGTATATTTAATAGATCGCGTAAGTTGATCTCTTCAAACGTATTTACGTTTGGTGGCGGAGGAATTCGTTTCTCTTGGCTGTATACCCGTGCTATTTTTGGGGAAATCAATTTGTGATTTGGCGGGTATGACGATGTGACATTCAAAGTGAATAAACGTGTGATCTGTCAGAGATAAGCATGGCCTCTAGCCTCACAACTGGGAAATAACAAAAATCGGGCTAGCAGCATGGCTATATAGGTCGCACCTATTAGGGTGTATAATCACATGATCTAGAGTTTCATTTACTTCTAAAAATCTATTGTCGATGCTGTCCCATTCGGGAAACGGTTGCTGATCCCAACCGTTGGTGGTATACATTCGATACACTCAAGAGAAATGAGTGGTTAGTCATGTGTGGCCGGGTTGCAAGATGTTCTTGTTGAACCCAGTGTATTCCTCTTTAGAGGTACACTAGCGAAAGGTGGTTCCATACCTTGTCATATTTGGAAATCCATTACCCAATACGTGCTTGCGGTTTTGATTATATACTATATATGTAGAACGTGAGATGAAAGCGTTTCTGCTGTATGATTATTATATTGTGGTTGATAGGCATTATTATAATATCAAAAGGTTTTTGATATAAAGATATTTTGGATTCTCATGAGGGAAAAACCCGTTTCATTATACGGTGTGGTCTTATGAGATATCGTTTAATGACTCAAACTGGTTTGAACTATTTAACTCATACTAGTCCCATGACTGACCCGGAGTTTATTTTGTTTTGTTTTCCCTAAACTCTAGGGTGCCCAATTTTGTACGGGCAGTCAAGTAGTCGGGATTTACAAATACTTGAAGAGATGGAGCAGGAGGCTTCAGGATTTTATATAACTATTGTTATTCCGCTATGTTGTAAGTGTTGTACTTGATAATGATATGTATATTTAAGTACAATCTTTTATTTCAAAGTTATGTTATATTTTATTCGTTCCGCTGTGAGATTCGTGTTTACTCTGATGTTGTAGGTTCTTCTTCTTGTTCTATTCTAAGTTTATATCTTATCTATTCTCACCCTTTATTTTCTTTCATTAACTACCGGTATTTTCGACTCTTGATGTTCGATATGTGTTGTATATCGGGTAATCAAGGTCGCCTTTTTTCGGGTCGTTACATATACCCCTGATGTTGTAGGCAACACTTATGGGCTGTAGTATCACACGATATGTTGAGTCGAGCGTGCCTTGCGTACTTTTGGGAACCAGACCAAAAGGCCGGTTAACAGATTGCATGTTATTTGTATGTAAATTTATCCCTTGATTACCGAAGAATACATACATGTCCAAATGACTACATGCTAAATTGGGCAGAAAATGAAAATAATTGAAAAACTTACTGTGTTTCAAGGTGTGCTTTACCGGAAAAAATGTACCAAATTTAAGTAAGAAAATGTTTTTCTGCCTTGATTAAATGTGACGAACGGAAATTTCGCTCGATCTGAATCGATCGTTAAACCGACCAAGACCGTTCGAAACCCCTGATCGTATGAGAACATGACAAACCAGAACCCAAACAGAAAAACATTTCATTGCTTGTTACAACAATTCCATCAGAATACAAGAATATACAGAGTATGAATTAATATTACACAATTGACAAATATTAGAGATTTAAATACAATGTCGCTGCAGAAAAATAATACAAAACGTAACTGAAAGAAATACACGGATACAGAGCTTTCCGAATATCACTTCAGCTAAAAACCAAGATCCTGTAAATATAAATCTGCAAAACCCAACTACTAGCTGCCCGTGCGGAAAATAAGGGCACCCAGAGTTTAGGTCAAAACAATAAACTCTAGATCAGTCATGTGACCGGTGTGAGAACTAAAACAGTTATAAATTCATATTTTAAAGTTCGATAAATCAAGGGACCAAGCCGTATAATACGGAACAGGTTTTAACCCCAAGAATACCATTGCTTAAACAAACAGCGCAATGCTAAATAAAGAACAATGAAGCTGTTATAAGACCCAGGTCCCATCCCACTATGCTAAACAGAGGATAGGGTTTTACCTTATAACAGCCAAATAATGCTTGATACGCGAAATTTCATCTTTTATTATCACTATAAGTGAAGAAAACAACTTCAATCAGAAGTATAAATCATTGACAGCATAGTGCCCCATCCCACTATGTCGCCATACTAGGCTCTATAAATAAAACCGAGTTACACGTATTGGAAATTGGATTCCATCATGAGTCAAGGCAAGGGGCAAGCTCCTCTCCGATTATAGACACTCTAGCAAATGTTTCAGGACCCCATTATGATCCTTGGATCTTCAGGGCCGTTCCTCATTTACTTTCGAGGATTAGTATTCCTGAACACATGTTTCCCGGTACTTACAGACCTAAAATCGAGGCACCTCATTCCAACAACAACACAAGTGAAAAGTATATAAATGTCAGGGCTGGTAGGTCACTGACACCACCCATAGCTAGAAAGAAACGTTGTGCTCTCCATGCAGTCTCTATCCCGTTTTTGACACATACCGAGGTGTGAGGCTCGCGAATTCACGTTACACAAAGCGGTGCCACAAAGGCCATGCTTTGATCATCAACCACAAGACTCTGCTTTTCAACAGAAGCCTTGATCAATTGCCACTTAGGCATGCCACACAGGCAATTCACGCTATGCGATTGATATTGTAAGAACCCGTAACTTCCCCATGAGGGAAAGGGCGGATACTTGAGAACAACACACAAATGAACACAGACGGAAGAACATTTCATTGCTATTACAGCAACTCCATCAGATACAAGAATATACAGAGTATAAATGAATAAAATACACTCGATAAATATCAGAGATTACAATAAGTTACATAACAGCGGAAAATAATACAAAGCCCAACTGAAGGTGATATACGGATACAGAGCTTTCCGGATATCATTCCAGCTGTAAACCAGGATCTTGTGAATATAAATCTGCAAAACCAAAACTACTAGCTGCCCGTGTGGAAAATAAGGGCACCCAGAGTTTAGGTTAAAACAATAAACTCCAGGTCAATCATGTGACTGGTGTGAGAACTAAAACAGTTATTAAAACTTTATTTTTAAAGAGAGTAATTCAAGGGACCACGCCGTATAACACAGAACGGGTTTCCTCCCAAGAATACCAGTGCATATCAATAAACAACGCAATGCTTTTTCAAAAAATGAAGCTATTATAAGACCCAGGTCCCATCACACAATGCAACGCAAGCCGGAGGATAGGGTTTTCAAATATAATAGCCAAACATGCTTGGTACGTTTAAAACAAATCATTTGATACTATAATAAGTTTGTAGTGTCAAAACAGTTTCAATCATAAATATAAATCATAGACGGCGTAGCATCCCATGCTACTATGTCGCCATACTAGTTCTACAATTAAAACCGCAATACACGTATTGGAAATTGGATTTCCGTCATGAGTCGAGGCAAGGCGCAAGCTCCTCTCCGCTTCGAGACACTCTAGCAAATGCTCAGGACTACACACTCTGGGCAGCCACTTGGATCGGTTGGGCCGGTCCTCACTTACGTTAGAGGATTAGTTATTCCTGAACACACGTTTCCCGGTCCTTACAGACCTATAATCGAGGCGCCTCGTTCCAACAACCACAAAGGTGAAAAGTATATAAATGTCAAGGCTGGTAAGTCACTGACACCACCAAAGCTAGAAAGAAACGTCGTGTTCTCCCAACGGCCCATATCCCGTTTTTAACTCATACCGAGGTGTGAGGCTCGCAAATTCACGTTATACACAAAGCTGCCACGTAGGCGTGCTTTGATCATCAACCACAAGACTTTGCTTTTCAACAGAAGCCTTGATCATTGCATCTTAGCGTGCCACACAGGCAATTCATGCCATGCGACTGATGTCTATCCATATACAACCTATGAGCTCGTACGTCTCAAAGAAGGGCGTTAAGCAAAAGAATAAATTCTCCGCCGCCAAACTGATGTATATTTAATAGAAATCAATCAACACAGAATAAAATCCAATGTCAGACACACAATCCATTTACAAGTCCGTTCTGGGTCTGAACGAAACGGGAGGCACTTTCCTCGCATATCCATCCATCTCCAAGTACGTCTGGACGACCACCAACTATTTCCATCCTCTTGGGTGTACAGCCCAATCAGGATCGTCAGTAATTATCCAAACGATGTGAAGACTTCCGGTCTTCAACCATCGTCTTCATCTTCGACATATCGTCGAATCCGTTATTCAGAATGGGTATAAACCCGGCCTTTCCGAACAACCCGCGTATATTAAAAACAAATGTTACACAAACACAACATACGCCTCATTCCAATTCAGAATATTCTTTTATTCACAAAAATCACATTTTTAGGGAAAGATTCCCATTAATTTTATCCAAGATAAATTCTTTCAAATTTATCCTTTAATCTTCCTTTGGATGTCATTTCTAACCAAATTATGGTTTTCTAAACTAGTCGAGATTAGCGAACCACGCCGAAGTAATTATTTATTTTATTTCCCAATCCCAACCTATTCATCCCATGAAGCAAAACTGGTGATACTCCATATCTAATACCACGGTGTTATCGGTAAAGTTAATTACCATTTCACGTTCAAATCTAATTAAAGATTTAACTATCGTTTTGGAGCAAAACTGGTGATACTCCATTCTCGCTTATTTTCTAAGTTGATAATTTAAATTATAGATTCACATTTCAATCTAATTGCAGATTCGTTAGAACTCCTTTTACTGGGTTAAAGAACTAGGTGTTATTCAAAACACAGTTCACGACTAACCCAAATCACATTCTATTTATTATTGGGTTAAAGAACTAGTGTTATTTAAAACAAAATTTACGATGAACCCATTAATCAATTCTAGTTCAATTTAAATCAAATATATTAGGAATTCTGATTATTTAAAACCCCTTTTTAAATCTAATTTATTTATTTAAAAACAAATCGGGTTTTAAATTTAGTTCAAACTAGTTCATTTTGAAAAAAATCTATTTTTATCTTTTCAAATACGGAGTTTTTCATCCCCAATTTTCCCAAATCATTTCTTATGATTTTACACAAATTATTGATATTTTTAATAATTTTATCAAGGCCCGTACAGTCGATTTCCATCAACGGCCCTCGAACTGCACTTACAACGACCTTTTTCAAATTTGATTTGGACGTATCTGCAAATCCAACCGTTAGATTTCAAATTTCTAATATTCGTTAGAAAGCTCTTTTTGATACGAACCCAATGGTTCCGGTTTTAGGAGAATCCGACGGTCGGATCTCCCGTAATGTCCATTTGAAATAAATGGTCGAAATTCACGAACTGCCGCAGCGCGGCGCGTTCTATTCAGGCCATTATATTATATATATAATATATATTTCGTCGATTACCATTCAAAACGAATTTTATAAATAGTTTTGAATTCGTTTCAAAAATAATTTCAACTTCCATCTCAATTCAAATCAAAATTGAATCTTTCCTTATAAATTCGTTTTAAAATTCATTTCTATTCAATTCAAGTTTCAATTCAATTTGAATTCATTTCACTTCGTTTTAAATTCAATTCGAATTCGTTTTCAATTCGATTCAATTCAAATTGGTTTTCTATTTGATTCAAATTCGTTATAGATTCAATTGAAATCAAATTCGTTTTCTATTCAAATCAAATTCGTTATACATGCAATTCATTTCGAAATCGTTTTATATTCAATTCATTTCGAAATCGTTTTCAATTCAGTTCATTTTGAAATCGTTTTATATTCAATTCATTTCGAAATCGTGTTATATTCAATTCATTTCAAGATGAATAAAATCGATATAAATATCGTTCACGTCAAAATGGCGTTAATCTAATCAACACGGCTTCATATAATTCTATTTTCAAATATTCTACTCGACAAATGAATATTTATCTTTTTCTCCACACACGATTAATCTCAACGAATGAGTACTGTCCACGTGTGGCTATTTTTGATATTTAAAATATTTTATAAAATTTGGGTATCTATCGTTTGATTTTTCAATTAGACTCCACCGTGAAGTAGTTCTAATTTTAAATATGATAAAGATGTATATTTTATTATTAAAATATTTCGTTTAACACATGACTGATCTCAACGGATGAGTACAGTCAACACATGAACCTTTATTCATATTGATAAAGATGTAAATTTTATTATTAAAAAATTTCGTTCAACACATGACTAATCTCAACGGATGAGTACAGTCAACATATGAACATTTACTTTATAATATTCTTTATCTTCTAAATTGGAATGAGGCCCAATCAATCACCATGTAGCGTTAACTATAAGAATTTTCATAAAACACATGTATATAATAGCATTGAAAAATAATCAACCATCAACCAAAGTGCACTACACTGTATAAGCATCAAATATAGATATCTAACGCTTACAACAGCCTGTCAATCAATCGATCGACATATTTAATCAATCAGGATGAGTGAACTTCATATTTCATCCCAACACCCGTGTGGGGTTTCAAACAATCAAACACAGATTTTATTTGTGCAGTTGGGCGATGTGTAAAATTTATCGACCCAATCAATGTCCGTCAAATCAGTGTACATAAACAAACCGTCCGGTTTGTAAACGAATATTTATTTATTCACATTCACGTATATTCATATTCACGTTAAAAATTATATTTTTAACGATAAAACTTTTTATCTTAAAATATGAATTTCTATTCTGTTCATTCTTTAAATAAAATGATATTTTCATTTTTCTAACATATTTTAGAAAATTTCGATGGCATAACGGCACGATACTAGAAACGGGACAAGGCCTAGCCTTATCCCCGGTCTAGTGAAGGCCCACGCCATTCACACATCAATCAAATCCATTCATTTCACCAAACAATTCAATTTCAATCAAATAATCTAACTAATTTTTGCAATCAAACAAACAAGTCCATGGTCTGTGGACGATTGTGTCGGGTGCTACTAAACACTGTCTGCATCCTAGTATATATATATAACTAGAAAAGAAATTGAAAGGTGAGAAATTCTCACCGATAGCTATCCAACTCCACGACTCTTCTTTTGTAGAAGTCTTCGTCGTTATCGCATTCTTGTCATCTTTGTTGCCCGTAGTCACTACATATGTAAAAATCACACATCTTTATATTTTGATGTCTTTAAAATAAAAATCACATTTTTATTTGTTCACTTTCAATTTAAAAATCAAATTTTTATAATCGCTTCATACATTTAAAAATCGAATTTTTACTTCGCTATTCAATATATAAAAATCGAATTTTTTCTATTATACTATTCAATATATAAAAATCAAATTTTTACTTCGCTATTCAATATATAAAAATCGAATTTTTACTTTGTTATTCAATATATAAAAATCGAATTTTTATTATCATGCTATATAGATAAAAATTCTATTTTTACCTCGCTATTCTCTATATAAAGATTTCGCCTTTTCAAATATATCCTTATAAAAATCACATTTTTATTTTTTTACATATATAAAGACGATATTTTTAATATTCCTATCATGTAAAAATTATATTTTTTACTTCTCTACATAAACAAAAATCACATTTTTATCCTTCTACAATATGAAAGATTATATCTTTAATACTTTAAAAATATAAAAATCATATTTTTAATTCTTTAAAAATATAAAAAACATATTTTCTACCTTCTACGCTTCCATATGATTTTTAATCTTTATAAAAATCACATTTTTATGAACTAAAATCATTCTTTTTATTTCTAAAAATAATATCTTTTTAATTCTATTTCCTATAAAAGAAAAATCAGATTTGTAAAACAAAATTATATATATATATATATATATATATAAATACTTACAGTTTGGGTTCGCTGTGTCGGTGAACTGGAAAGGGGGAGGCGCAGCTATCAAGAGGTGGTGGTGGCTCAGCAGGGGCCTACGGTGGTTGGATGCGGGGTTGGGGGGGGGGGGGGGGGCTGCTTGCATCGCGCGGCGCTTGGGGTGGGGGGGGGGGGTCTGTCGCGAGGTCGAGGTGGAAGGGGGGGTCTGGATGTGGCGCGGTGGTCCTTGGGGAGGGCGGCGGCTCCTCTCCGCCTTCGTCGCCTCCTTTTCTTTTTCTCTTTTTTTTTTATTTCTGAGATGAACGAATGAAATAGGGGGGCCAGAACGGGTAAAAGGGGGAGAAGGGAGAGAGAGGTGTGTGGGGGTGTTTTAATTTATTTAATTAATTTATTTTCAAAATGTTGACTTTTACATACGACCTCGGAACGAGGCCCACCGCCTGTCGTCCATAGCGTTTTACCCCTATTCCGAACCCAATGGGATATGTATCGTAGACTGATTCGATCGCTTTGATCAGTTTCCGTTGAATTTACATTTAAATCATTATATTGAATTTTAAACGCGCATTTCAATTTATCGGGGTCACATACGAACTCGAAAAATTCCAGAAAAATATTTTCTAGCTTCGTATTGACGATATGGTCCTAACGAAACTAGTTTCGTCGAATTCTGAGACCGTTGGAAAAATGGCCAATTTCCAGTCGATTAAAATCAACTAAAACTGGTCAAACGCGTTTTCCATTGCCACGCTCACATATTGATTCGAAAAATTATGAAATTTGGAATCTAGCAATAATTTGACATCACGGATCCAACAAAAGTGGTTTCGTCGAAATCCGAGGTCGTTTGCAAAATGTCTATTTTTAAGGGCCTGAATTCCGTAGCGACTATTCAGAATTTTCAACTGGACATATCTTTTGATTCCCGCTATGAAATCTCAATTTTTCGGATTCGTTAGAAAGATATTATCAACTAGATCATAATGTTTTTGGTTTCACTAAAATCCGGATTGTTTTGCACCCGTTACATTCAATTGAAGTTTGAAATCGAATTATCGAACTACGGCGCCATTTTCAATTCTGTTTATAATTATATATAAATATTTATATTCTAACGACGACGTATATAATATATATGTCGAATTCTATTCAAAATAAATTTCTCTTTGTTTTTATTTAAAATAATCTATTTTAAATATCAAAATTCGCTAAAATTACCAAAATAAAAATTTTAAACTGGCCCAGAATTTCCGGGTTATTACAATCTCCCCCATTTAAAACTTTTCGTCCCCGAAAAGGAACAAAGTCGAAAGTGGTTTGATTAATCAGCTCCACGTTCGATCTGGCTTTCATTCTCGAACTTTTCTGTTTCTGAGAATTTTCAAATTTTCAAAAATTTGGCTAACACCCTAAATTTTCGAAAAATTTCGCCATAACCTCCCCTACACCGGGAGCCACGGGAAAATCCCGAAATTACCATATAGGCCTTCTGATCTCAAAAAGAAAAAGAAAAAGCCAAGTGGCTAGCCAATAGGCTCATAAAATCATTATCACCCAAACAAAACAGTAAATTATGTAGTAAACATGTACCTATTTGTCGGGCAAACAAATTTTGTTCTCTGCTCTAGCCTCCTCGCTACGACCTGTTCAATGTAAGTATATGTATATGCAAGCAAATGCGACCAATTTTCAATATAATTCAATATTTGATTTAATTAGGCTAAATGGTTCAAAATTATCAAACAACTAAACAAACAACACAAACATCAATCAATTAGTGGATTAACGTTTCAAATTCATAATTAGATATATATACTGAAAATCTTGTTTTTGATGCCAATTCACAACAATGTGTTCTAGCTATATTGGTTTTGGTTCTCACACCGGTCTAATCGAAATATATAGAAACCACACCTTCGAAACACGAAAATAAATACTGGTGATGGCGCGCCATCATCAGAATCATGTCCGGGCGACTAGAATGTGATTCTATATCTATCTAATATATCAAAAATTCGAATATAGGTTCATGACGCGTATATGCAAAACCTTTATATACTAGATTGTCCATATTAAAAATAAATAAATATTCAAATACATATAAAACGATTTAAATTTTAAAACAAATTTGTTTTCATTTGAAAAATATACTCTTCACACTCGTTCTAGGATACTGCTGATCCTATCTCTAACGAGTCATTCTAATTGGATATTACTAATCCAATATCTGATGAATCCTTTCGTATGGTTCTAATGTGTCTTGTTCTCGAGCTCTGTAAACCAAAGCTCTGATACCAACTGTAAGAACCCGTAACTTCCCCGTGAGGGAAAGGACGGATACTTGAGAACAACACACAAATGAACACAGACGGAAGAACATTTCATTGCTATTACAACAATTCCATCAGATACAAGAATATACAGAGTATAAATGAATAAAATACACTCAGTAAATATCAGAGATTACAATAAGTTACATAACAGCGGAAAATAATACAAAGCACAACTGAAGGTGATATACGGATACAGAGCTTTCTGGATATCATTCCAGGTGTAAACCAGGACCTTGTGAATATAAATCCGCAAAACCAAAACTACTAGCTGCCCGTGTGGAAAATAAGGGCACCCAGAGTTTAAGTTAAAACAATAAACTCTAGGTCAGTCATGTGACTGGTGTGAGAACTAAAACAGTTATTAAAACTTTATTTTTAAAGAGAGTAATTCAAGGGACCATGCCGTATAACACGGAACGGGTTTCCTCCCAAGAATACCAGTGCATATCAATAAACAACGCAATGCTTTTTCGAAAAATGAAGCTATTATAAGACCCAGGTCCCATCACACAATGCAACGCAAGCAGGAGGATAGGGTTTTCCCTTAAAATAGCCAAACATGCTTGGTACGTTTAAAACAAATCATTTGATACTATAATAAGTGTATAGCGTCAAAACAGTTTCAATCATAAATATAAATCATAGACGGCATAGCATCCCATGCTACTATGTCGCCATACTAGTTCTACAATTAAAACCGCAATACACGTATTGGAAATTGGATTTCCGTCATGAGTCGAGGCAAGGGGCAAGCTCCTCTCCGCTTCGAGACACTCTAGCAAATGTTCAGGACTACGCACTCTGGGCAGCCACTTGGATCGGTTGGGCCGGTCCTCACTTACGTTAGAGGATTAGTTATTCCTGAACACACGTTTCCCGGTCCTTATAGACCTATAATCGAGGCGCCTCGTTCCAACAACCACAAAGGTGAAAAGTATATAAATGTCAGGGCTGGTAAGTCACTGACACCACCAAAGCTAGAAAGAAACGTCGTGTTCTCCCAACGGCCTATATCCCGTTTTTAACTCATACCGAGGTGTGAGGCTCGCGAATTCACGTTATACACAAAGCTGCCACGTAGGCATGCTTTGATCATCAACCACAAGACTTTTCTTTTCAACAGAAGCCTTGATCATTGCATCTTAGCGTGCCACACAGGCAATTCATGCCATGCGACTGATGTCTATCCATATACAACCTCTGAGCTCGTACGTCTCAGAGAAGGGCGTTAAGCAAAAGAATAAATTCTCTGCCGCCAAACAGATGTATATTTAATAGAAATCAATCAACACAGAATAAAATCCAATGTCAGACACACAATCCATTTACAAGTCCGTTCTGGGTCTGAACGAAACCGGAGGCACTTTCCTCGCATATCCATCCATCTCCAAGTACGTCTGGACGACCACCAACTATTTCCATCCTCTTGGGTGTACAGCCCAATCAGGATCGTCAGTAATTATCCAAACGATGTGAAGACTTCCGGTCTTCAACCATCGTCTTCATCTTCGACATATCGTCGAATCGGTTATTCAGAATGGGTATAAACCCGGCCTTTCCGAACAACCCGCGTATATTAAAAACAAATGTTACACAAACACAACATACGCCTCATTCCAATTCAGAATATTCTTTTATTCACAAAAATCACATTTTTAGGGAAAGATTCCCATTAGTTTTATCCGAGATAAATTCTTTCAAATTTATCCTTTAATCTTCCTTTGGATGTCATTTCAAACCAAATTATGGTTTTCTAAACTAGTCGAGATTAGCAAACCATGTCGAAGTAATTATTTATTTTATTTCCCAATCCCAACCTATTCATCCCATGAAGCAAAACTGGTGATACTCCATATCTAATACCACGGTGTTATCGGTAAAGTTAATTACCATTTCACGTTCAAATCTAATTAAAGATTTAACTATCGTTTTGGAGAAAAACTGGTGATACTCCATTCTCGCTTATTTTCTAAGTTGATAATTTAAATTATAGATTCACATTTCAATCTAATTGCAGATTCTTTAGAACTCCTTTTACTGGGTTAAAGAACTAGGTGTTATTTAAAACACAGTTCACGACTAACCCAAATCACATTCTATTTATTATCGGGTTAAAGAACTAGTGTTATTTAAAACACCGTTCACGATGAACCCATTAAACAATTCTAGTTCAATTTAAATCAAATATATTAGGAATTCCGATTATTTAAAACCCCTTTTTAAATCTAATTTATTTATTTAAAAACAAATCGGGTTTTAAATTTAGTTCAAACTAGTTCATTTTGAAAAAATCTATTTTTATCTTTTCAAATACAGAGTTTTTCATCCCAAATTTTCCCAAATCATTTTTTATAATTTTACACAAATTATTGATATTTTTAATAATTTTATCAAGGCCCGTACAGTCGATTTCCATCAACGGCCCTCGAACAGCACTTACAGCGACCTTTTTCAAATTTGATTTGGACGTATCTCCAAATCCAACCGTTAGATTTCAAATTACTAATATTCGTTAGAAAGCTCTTTTCGATACGAACCCAACGGTTCCGGTTTTAGGAGAATCCGACGGTCGGATCTCCCGTAATGTCCATTTGAAATAAATGGTCGAAATTCACGAACTGCCGCGGCGCGGCGCGTTCTATTCAGGCCATTATATTATATATATTATATATATAATATATATTTCGTCAATTACCATTCAAAACGAATTTTATAAATAGTTTTGAATTCGTTTCAAAAATAATTTCAACTTCCATCTCAATTCAAATCAAAATTGAATCTTTCCTTATAAATTCGTTTTAAAATTCATTTCTATTCAATTCAAGTTTCAATTCAATTTGAATTCAGTTCACTTCGTTTTAAATTCAATTCGAATTCGTTTTCAATTCGATTCAATTCAAATTGGTTTTCTATTTGATTCAAATTCGTTATAGATTCAATTGAAATCAAATTCGTTATACATGCAATTCATTGCGAAATCGCTTTATATTCAATTCATTTCGAAATCGTTTTCAATTCAGTTCATTTCGAAATCGTTTTATATTCAATTCATTTCGAAATCATGTTATATTCAATTCATTTCAAGATGAATAAAATCGATATAAATATCGTTCACGTCAAAATGGCGTTAATCTAATCAACACGGCTTCATATAATTCTATTTTCAAATATTCTACTCGACAAATGAATATTTATCTTTTTCTCCACACACGACTAATCTCAACGAATGAGTACTGTCCACATGTGGCTATTTTTGTTATTTAAAATATTTTATAAAATTTGGGTATCTATCGTTTGATTTTTCAATTAGACTCCACCGTGAAGTAGTTCTAATTTTAAATATGATAAAGATGTATATTTTATTATTAAAATATTTCGTTTAACACATGACTGATCTCAATGGATGAGTACAGTCAACACATGAACCTTTATTCATATTGATAAAGATGTAAATTTTATTATTAAAATATTTCGTTCAACACATGACTAATCTCAACGGATGAGTACAGTCAACACATGAACATTTACTTTATAATATTCTTTATCTTCTAAATTGGAATGAGGCCCAATCAATCACCATATAGCGTTAACTATATGGATTTCCATACAAAACATGTATATAATAGCATTGAAAAATAATCAACCATCAACCAAAGTGCACTACACTGTATAAGCATCAAATATAGATATCTAACGCTTATAACAGCCTGTCAATCAATCGATCGACATATTTAATCAATCAGGATGAGTGAACTTCATTTTTCATCCCAACATCCGTGTGGGGTTTCAAACAATCAAACAGAGATTTTATTTGTGCAGTTGGGCGATGTGTAAAATTTATCGACCCAATCAATGTCAGTCAAATCAGTGTACATAAACAAACTGTCCGGTTTGTAAATGAATATTTATTTATTCACATTCATGTATATTCATATTCACGTTAAAAATTATATTTATAACGATAAAACATTTTATCTTAACATATGAATTTCTATTCTGTTCATTCTTTAAATAAAATGATATTTTCATTTTTCTAACATATTTTAGAAAATTTCGGCGGCATAACGGCACGATACTAGAAACGGGACAAGGCCTAGCCTTATCCCCGGTCTAGTGAAGGCCCACGCCATTCACACATCAATCAAATCCATTCATTTCACCAAACATTTCAATTTCAATCAAATAATCTAACTAATTTTTGCAATCAAACAAACAAGTCCATGGTCTGTGGACGATTGTGTCGGGTGCTACTAAACACCGTCTGCATCCTAGTATATATATATAACTAGAAAAGAAATTGAAAGGTGAGAAATTCTCATCGATAGCTATCCAACTCCACGACTCTTCTTTTGTAGAAGTCTTCGTCGTTATCGCATTCTTGTCATCTTCGTTGCCCGTAGTCACTACATATGTAAAAATCACACATTTTTATATTTTGATGTCTTTAAAATAAAATTCACATTTTTATTTGTTCACTTTCAATTTAAAAATCAAATTTTTATAATCGCTTCATACATTTAAAAATCGAATTTTTATTTCGCTATTCAATATATAAAAATCGAATTTTTTCTATTATACTATTCAATATATAAAAATCAAATTTTTACTTCGCTATTCAATATATAAAAATCGAATCTTTACTTTGTTATTCAATATATAAAAATCGAATTTTTATTATCATGCTATATAGATAAAAATTCTATTTTTACCTTGCTATTCTCTATATAAAGATTTCGCCTTTTCAAATATATCCTTATAAAAATCACATTTTTATTTTTCTACATATATAAAGATGATATTTTTAATATTCCTATCATGTAAAAATTATATTTTTTACTTCTCTACATAAACAAAAATCACATTTTTATCCTTTTACAATATGAAAGATTATATCTTTAATACTTTAAAAATATAAAAATCATATTTTTAATTCTTTAAAAATATTAAAATCATATTTTCTACCTTCTACTCTTCCATATGATTTTTAATCCTTATAAAAATCACATTTTTATGAACTAAAATCATTCTTTTTATTTCTAAAAATAAGATCTTTTTACTTCTATTTCCTATAAAAGAAAAATCAGATTTGTAAAACAAAATTATATATATATATAAATACTTACAGTTTTTTTCTAGGGTTCGCTGTGTCGGTGAACTGGAAAGGGGGAGGCGCAGCTATCAAGAGGTGGCGGTGGCTCAGCAGGGGCCTGCGGCGGCTGGATGCGGGGTGGGGGGGGGGGGGGGCTGCTTGCATCGCGCCGTGCCTGGGGGGGGGGGGGGGTCTGTCGTGAGGTCGAGGTGGAAGGGGGGTCTGGATGTGGCGCGGTGGTCCTTGGGGAGGGCGGCGGCTCCTCTCTGCCTTCGTCGCCTCCTTCTTCTTTTTCTTTTTTTTTTTAATTTCGGAGATGAACGAATGAAATTGGGGGGGGGGGGCAGAACGGGTAAAAGCGGGAGAAGGGAGAGAGAGGTGTGTGGCGGTGTTTTAATTTATTTAATTAATTCATTTTCAAAATGTTGACTTTTACATACGACCTCGGAACGAGGCCAACCGCCTATCGTCCATACCGTTTAACACCTATTCCGAACCCATGGGATATGTAACGTAGGCTGATTCGATCGCTTTGATCAGTTTTCGTTGAATTTACATTTAAATCATTATATTGAATTTTAAACGCGCATTTCAATTTATCGGGGTCACATACGAACTCGAAAAATTCCAAAAAAATATTTTCTAGCTTCGTATTGACAATATGGTCCTAACAAAACTAGTTTCGTCGAATTCTGAGACCGTTGGAAAAATGGCCAATTTCCAGTCGATTAAAATCAACTGAAACTGGTCAAACGCGTTTTCCTTTTCCACGCTCACATATTGATTCGAAAAATTATGAAATTTGGAATCTAGCAATAATTTGACATTACGGATCCAACAAAAGTGGTTTCGTCGAAATCCGAGGTCGTTTGCAAAATGTCTATTTTTAAGGGCCTGAATTCCATAGCGACTATTCAGAATTTTCAACTGGACATATCTTTTGATTCCCGCTATGAAATCTCAATTTTTCGGATTCGTTGGAAAGATATTATCAACTAGATCCTAATGTTTTTGGTTTCACTAAAATCCGCATTGTTTTGCACCCGGTACATTCAATTGAAGTTTGAAATCGAATTATCGAACTACCGGGCCACTTTCAATTCTATTTATAATTATATATAAATATTTATATTCTAACGACGACGTATATAATATATACGTCGAATTCTATTCAAAATAAATTTCTCGTTGTTTTTATTTAAAATAATCTATTTTAAATATCCAAAATTCGCTAAAATTGCCAAAATAAAAAATTTAAACTGTCCCAGAATTTCCAGGTTATTACAGATATCTATCGATATATAACCTCTGAGCTCGTATGTCTCAGAGAAGGGCGTTAATCAAGAGAATAAATTCTCCGCCGCCAAACAGATATATATTTAACAGAAATCAATCACACAGAATAAAATCCCATGTTTGACACACAGTCCATTTACAAGTCCGTTCTGGGTCTGAACGAAACCGGAGGCACCTTATTCCTCCCCCGTATGTCCAATCAGGGCAGAGGTCCTCGCATATCCGTCGATCTCCATGTACGTCTGGACGATCACCAACTGATTTTCTCCTCTTGGGTGTACAGCCCAATCAAGATTATCAATAATCGTCCAAACGATGTGAAGACCATCCGGTCTTCTACCACCGTCTTCATCTACGACAAAACGTTGAATCGGTTATTCAGAATGGGTAAAATCCGGCCTTCCTGAATAACCCACGTATATAATAAACAAATGTTACACAAACACAACATACGCCTCATTCCAATTCAGAATATTCCTTTATTCAAAAATTCACATCCTTAGGGAAAGGTTCCCATTAATTTTATCAAAGATAAATTCTTTAAAATTTATTCCTTAATCTGCCTTTGAATATCATTTCAAACTAGTCGGGATTAGCGAACCACACCGAAGTAATTATTTATTTTATTTCCCAATCCCAACCTATTTATCCCATGGAGCAAAACTGGTAATACCTCATATCTAACACCACGGTGTTATCGGTAAAATTAATTACCATTTCACGTCCAAATCTAATTAAAGATTTAGCTATCGCTTTGAAGCAAAACTGGTGATACTCCATTCTCGATCATTTCAATCTAATTAAAGATTCATTAAAACTCCACTTAGTTTTAATCTTTTAACTGGGTTAAAGAACCAATGTCATTTAAAACACGTTTCACAACAAACCCATAATCCCATTTGATATTAAATACAAGGCTCTGAATAGAAGATATATCGGCTTATATTCAATATCAAATTCTGTATATTTTTAAAACCACTCCAAATCCAATTCATTTATTTAAAAATATTGGATTTTAATTCTAGTTCATAACTAGTTCATTTTGATAAAAATATATTTTTATCCTTTCAAATGTGGGATTTTTCATCCCAGTTCTTTCCAATTCATATATTTTGATTTTACGCAATTTAGAGATACTTTTTTTATTTTATCAAGGTCCGTACAGTCGATTTCCAATAACGGTCATCGAACTGCACTTACAGTAACCTTTTCTAAATTTGATTTGGACGTATCTCCAAATCCAACCGTTAGATTTCAAATTTCTAATATTCATTGGAAAGCTCTTTTTGATACGAACCCAATGGTTCCGGTTTCAGAAGAATCCGACGGTTGGATCTCCCGTAATGTCAATTCGAAGTCAATGGTCGAAATTCACGAACTGCCGCGGCGTGGCGCGTTCTATTCAGGCCATTATATATATATATATATATATAATATATTATATATATTTCATCGATTGCAATTCTAAACGTATTTTATAAATTGTTTTAAGTTCGTTTTCAAAACGATTTCAAATTCATATTCAATTTCAAATCAAAATCGAATATTCCACATCATCGATATATATATATATAAATGATAATATTTTCAAAACATTATATTTTGAAATCACTTCCTTTTCGATATTCGAATAAAATAGATATAAATATCGTTCGCGTCAAAATGGCGCATATCTAATCAACACGGCTTTATATATTTCAATAACTTCTTTATTTAATTCAACAAATGAATATTTTCTTCAACTCATGAATATATATGTTTTATTCCAACACATGACTAATCTCAACAAATGAGTACCGTCAACACATGATTATATATTTTACTTCAACACATGAATATATATATTTCTTTCAACACATGAATATATATTTTATTTTCAACACATGGATATATATGTCTCAATATTCTTTATTTTCTAAATTGGAATGAGGCCCAATCAATTATCATATAATGTTAATTATATGGATTCCATACAACACATGTATATAACAACAACGATAAATAATCAACCATCATCCAACGTGCACAACACAACTGTCTGTCAACCTATCGATCGACAAACAACTAATTATTGGGACAAGTGTACATCCCAATACCCATGTGGGGTTTCACATCAGCAAACACAGATTTTATTTGTGCAGTTGGGTGACATGTAAAATTTATCGTCCCAATCAAGATCAGTCAAATCAGTGTACATAAACAAACCGTCTGGTTTGTAAATGAATATTTTATTTTATTCACTTCCACATTAAAAATTATATTTTTAACGATAAAATATTTTATTTCAACACATGAATTTCTATTCAGTTCATTTACAAAATAAAAATGATATTTTTATAACATATTTTAGAAAATTTCGGCGGCATAACGGCACGATACTAGAAATGGGACAAGGCCTAGCCTTATCCCCGATCTAATAATGGCCCACGCCATACACAAATCAAATTCTAATCAATTCAATTTCATTATTCACACCACAAACAAAATTCCAACAAATATTCTAATCAATCATCAAACAACCAAACAAACAAGTCCATGGTCTGTGGACGATGGTGTCAGGTGCTACTAAACACCGTCTGCATCCTAGTATATATTTCTAACTAGGAAATAAAATTTAAAGTGAGAAGTTCTCACCAAGAGAAAATCCAAACGCCACGACTCTTCTAATGTAGGAAATCTTCGTCGTGCTCCCAACGCAGTCTGTTTCACGAAGTTCATACAATAAAAAATCAGATTTTATTTCGCTTCATATATTTACAACGCTTCTTTCTATATAAAAATTATATTTTTATATTCCTACTTCTTATATAAAAATTGAACTTTCATCTTCACTGCATATATATAAAATCGAATTTTTATCTATATAAAAATCTCAACTTATATTTCAAACAAAATCACCTCTTTATATTGTTAATTCGCTACAACACATATAAAGGTCGTATTTTAATAATCTCTACTACATAAAAATCATATTTTTAACCTTCACATACAATAAAAATTATATTTTTAATACTCACATACAATAAAAATTATATTTTTAATACTCACATACAATAAAAATTATATTTTTATTATTCCTTTAATATAAAAATCATATTTTTATTCTCTACACTATATAAAAATTATATCTTTATTCCCTTTATTATATTTTTATTCTTTCTTCATTATAAAAATCCCATTTTTATTATCTCTACATGATAAAAATCCGACCTTTCTCTATTTTTAAAATCTTAACTTTCAAAGTATAAAAATTCCAACTTTTATCATATAAACTTCATAGCTCAACATATTTCAAAAATATCGCCTTTCACTCCTTAAAAATATCGCCTTTCATTCATTAAAAATCTAAATTTTAATTCTCTAGAAATATTATAAAGATCACATCTTTTTCATGTTAATTCACTAAATAAAAATCAAATTTTTGTTTCGCTATTTACTTAATCAAAATCCCTCTTTATGTCAAATAAAAATCTAATCTTTATGTAAAATAAAGATCCAATCTTTTTAAACAATAACACATATAAAAATTCTCTTAACAAATAAAAACTAATTTTTAATCCAATGTTCTATAAAAGAACCGATTTTTAAAGATTTTTAAAAATAAAAAACAAATCAAACGAGGAAGAACTTACTTTCTAAGGGGGATAATGGCACCGGAGAACCTCAGTGCGGTGGGGGATATCACGTCAGGTGTTGGCGGGCCTTCCTCGACTGGCGGTGGCTAGGGTTTTGGGCGGAAATGGTAGGGGCGATTAGTAGTGGTGGAGTGGTCATTTTAATTGAAGAAAAGGGGAGCGAGGGAGGAGATAAACGGCCTGAGGAGGGGGTTTGGACGGAAGGGCGGCGCTAGGGTTTCGTGCGGTGGTCGGGAGGCTGAGGGCGCGGGTTCAAGGAGGGCTCGATTTGGGGGTTCAGGGGAAGAGGAGGACGTCGAAGTGGGGAAGCAGGGACAGGCGGTGCGGCGGCTGGGGGGGGGGACTTCCGTCGACGGTGGTGGGGGCGTAGGGGCGGAGGAGCGAAGAGGAAGAACGTTTTTTTTAGTTTGTCGTGGAAATGAAAGTGAAAAGGGGGCTGAACGATACAAGGAGGAGCGAGGGTATGATGTAATAATATTTTTATTAATTTTGATTTCAAAAAGGTACTTTTCAATACGAACTCGAAATCAAGCACATTGACTGTCGTCTCTGGCGTAATACCCCCATTCCAAACACAATGGGATATGTCACGTAGGCTAATTCGATCCTTACGATCAGTTTTCGTCGAATTTAAAATATAAATCTTTATATATTCAATTTAAATGCACATTTCAAATTACCGGGCCCACATTGACCTCTAAAAATTCCAGAAAAATTATTTCTAGCTTCGTATTGACGATACGGTCCTAACAAAACTAATTTCATTGAAATTTGAGACCGTTTGAAATATACCCATTTTCTGGTCGATCCGAGTTGATTGAACTGTTCAAAAAACGTTTAACTTCGCCACGCTCACATATTAATTCAGAAAATTATGGAAAATTCATCTTAGCAAAAAATTGATATCCCGGATCCAACAAAAGTGGTTTCATCAAAAACCGAGGTCGTTTGCAATATTTCCATTTTCAAAGGCCTTTATATGTATTAAAATATATATATATATATATATATAAATTCCACAACGACTTTTCAGAATTTTAAACTGGACATATCTCTCAACTTTTAAAGTGAAATTTCAGTTCCTTACATTCATTGGAAAGATATCGTCAAATAGATTTAGGTATTTCTTGTTTCGTTCAATTCCGACTTAAAACGAATTCTATATATTCATTTGAATTTCGAAATCGAATTTTCGAACTGCAGGGCCATTTCAGGCTCGTTATATAATTAAAATAAATTTATTCGTTCTAACTTCATCGAAAATATATTTTCCGTTGTTATTATTTAAAATAAAATATTTTAAATATTCAAAATTCATTAAATCCGCCAAAATAAAAATTTTAAACAGGCTCAGAATTTCCGGGTTGTTACAATCTCCCCCACTTAAAATCTTTTCATCCTCGAAAAGGAACGAAGCTGAAAGTTGTTTTATAATCAACTCAACTTTCGTTATTTTCATTACGGCTTAATTTCTTCAACTTTTCAGTTTCTAAGAACTTTCAAAATTTTCAAAAATTTGGCTAACACCCTAAATTTTTGAAAAAATTCGCCATAACCTCGCTTGCACCGGGAGCATTGGGAAAATCCCCAAACTGCCATACAGGCCCTCTCGTTTCAAAAAGAAAAAGAAAAAGCCAAGCGGCTAGCCAACCGGTCATAAAATCATTATCACCCAAAGAAATACAATAAACATGCACCTATTTGTCGGGCAAACAATTTTATTCCTCTTCTTTAGCCACCTTGCTATGACCTGTTCAATAGATATATATGCACATGTATGCAACTTCAACTAATTTTCAATACAGTTCAATATCTGATTCAATTTGGCTAATGATTCTAAATTTTAATTAATCAAACAAAAATCAAACAACACAACCATCAATCAATTAATGAATTAACGTTTCAAATTCATAATTTTGACATATATATATATATATAGAAAATCATATTTTTTTGATGCCACATCACAACAAATAATCCTATCTAGTTTTGGTTCTCACACCGGCCTAATGGAAATATATAGATATCTCACTTTTCGAAACTCGAACATAGACACTGATGATGAGATCTCAATCATCAGTATCATCTTCGGGCGACTAGAGTGTGATTCTATATCTATCCAGTATATTAAAACTTCGAATATACGTTTGCAAGGCGTATATGCAAAATCTTTATATATTGGATTGTCCAAATCAAATATAAAATAAATATTCAAATACCTATAAAATGGTTTAAATTTTCAAAACAAAAGTGGTTTTCATTTTTACTTCAAAAATAACACTCTTTCGACTCATTCTAGGATACTTCTGATCCTATCTCTAATGAGTCATTCTCATTGGATATTACTAATCCAATTTTTGATGTAGTCTTTCGTTTGGTTCTAATGTGCCTTGTTCTCGAGCTCTGTAAACCAGAGCTCTGATACCAACTGTGATAACTAGACGAAATCCGGAATACTTTGCAACCATCCCTTCATCCCCCATAGCAGCAGGTAAAACCCACCGTGACTCACAAGTGGTCCACCAGTACGCTTGTTTTATGGCGACCCTCTAGAACCTCCCGGCCACAGCCTAACCAACCCACACAAGGGACATGTAGGGGGTAAGAGTCTCCCGTTCGCCACCAAACTGCGAAGCGAGAACCACCCATCATGCGACACATGCACGAAGCATGCAACAAGAACTGGTGATACTCCATTCTCGATCATTTCAATCTAATTAAAGATTCATTAAAACTCCACTTAGTTTTAATCTTTTAACTGTGTTAAAGAACCAATGTCATTTAAAACACGGTTCACAACAAACCCATAATCCCATTTGATATTAAATACAAGGCTCTGAATAGAAAATATATCGGCTTATATTCAATATCAAATTCTGTATATTTTTAAAACCACTCCAAATCCAATTCATTTATTTAAAAATATTGGATTTTAATTCTAGTTCATAACTAGTTCACTTCGATAAAAATATATTTTTATCCTTTCAAATGTGGGATTTTTCATCACAGTTCTTTCCAATTCATATATTTTGATTTTACGCAATTTAGAGCTATTTTTAATTATTTTATCAAGGCCCGTACATTCGATTTCCAATAACGGTCATCGAACTGCACTTACAACGACCTTTTCTAAATTCTATTTGGACGTACTTCCAAATCCAACCGTTAGATTTCAAATTTCTAATATTCATTGGAAAGCTCTTTTCGATACGAACCCAACGGTTTCGTTTTCAGAAGAATCCGACGGTCGGATCTCCCGTAACGTCAATTCGAAGTCAATGTTCGAAATTCACGAACTGCCGCGGCGCGGCGCGTTCTATTCAGGCCATTTAATATATAATATATATATTTCATCGATTTCAATTGTAAAAGTATTTTATAAATCATTTTAAATTCGTTTTCAAAATGATTTCAACTTCATATTCAATTTCAAATCGAAATTGAATATTCCACATCATCGATATATATATATATATATATATATATATATATAAATGATAATATTTTCAAAACGTTATATTTTGAAATCACTTCCTTTTCGATATTCGAATAAAATCGATATAAATATCGTTCGCGTCAAAATGGCGCATATCTAATCAACACGGCTTTATATATTTCAATAACTTCTTTATTTTATTCAACAAATGAATATTTCTTCAACACATGAATATATATGTTTTATTTCAACACATGACTAATCTCAACAAATGAGTACCGTCAACACATGAGTATATATTTTACTTCAACACATGAATATATATATTTCTTTCAACACATGAATATATATTTTATTTTCAACACATAAATATATATTTCTCAATATTCTTTATTTTCTGAACTGGAATGAGGCCCAATCAATTACCATATAATGTTAATTATGTGGATTCCATACAACACATGTATATAACAACAACGATAAATAATCAACCATCATCCAATGTACACAACACAACTGTCCGTCAACCCATCGATCGACAAACAGCTAATTATTGGGACTAGTGTACATCCCAATACCTGCGTGGCGTTACACATCAGCAAACACAGATTTTATTTGTGCAGTTGGGCGACGTGTAAAATTTATCGTCCGAATTAAGCTAAGTCAAATCAGTGTACATAAACAAATCGTCTGGTTTGTAAATGAATATTTTATTTTATTCACTTCCATGTTAAAAATTATATTTTGAACGATAAAATATTTTATTTCAACACATGAAATTCTATTCAGTTCATTTACACAATAAAAATGATATTTTTATTTTTCTAACATATTTTAGAAAATTTTGGCGGTATAACGGCACGATATTAGAAACGGGACAAGGCCTAGCCTTATCCCCGGTCTAATAATGGCCCACGCCATACACAAATCAAATTCTTATCAATTCAATTTCATTATTCACACCACAAACAAAATTCCAACAAATATTCTAATCAATCACCAAACAACCAAACAAACAAGTCCATGGTCTGTGGATGGTGGTGTTGGGTGCTACTAAACACCATCTGCATCCTAGTTTTTATTTCTAACTAGGAAATAAAATTTAAAGTGAGAAGTTCTCACCAAGAGCAAATCCAAACACCACGACTCTTCTTATGTGGGAAATCTTCGTCGTGCTCCCAACGCAGTCTGTTTCACGAAGTTCATATAATAAAAAATCAGATTTTATTTCGCTTCATGTATTTACAACGCTTCTTTCTATATAAAAATTATATTTTTATATTCCTACTTCTTAAACAAAAATTGAACTTTCATCTTCACTGCATATATATAAAAATCGAATTTTTATCTATATAAAAATATCAACTTTTATTTCAAACAAAATCACATCTTTGTATTGTTAGTTCGCTACAACACATATAAAGGTCGTATTTTTATAATCTCTACTACATAAAAATCATATCTTTAACCTTCACATACAATAAAAATTATATTTTTAACACTCACATACAATAAAAATTATATTTTTAATACTCACATACAATAAAAATTATATTTTTATTCTTCCTTTAATATAAAAATCATATTTTTATTCTCTACACTATATAAAGATTATATCTTTATGCTCTGCATTATATTTTTATTCTTTCTTCATTATAAAAATCCTATTTTTACTATCTCTACGTGATAAAAATCCGACCTTTCCCTATTTTTAAAATCTTAACTTTCAAAGTATAAAAATTCCAACATTTATCATATAAACTTCATAGCTCACCATACTTCAAAAATATCGCCTTTCACTCCTTAAAAATATCGCCTTTCATTCATTAAAAATCTAAATTTTATTTTGCTAGAAATATTATAAAGATCACATCTTTTTCATGTTAATTCACTAAATAAAAATCAAATTTTTGTTTCTCTACTTACTAAATCAAAATCCCTCCTTTATGTAAAATAAAAATCTAATCTTTATGTAAAATAAAGATCCAATCTTTTTAAACAATAACACATATAAAAATTCTCTTACCAAATAAAAACGGATTTTTAATCCAATGTTCTATAAAAGAACTGATTTTTAAAGATTTTTAAAAATCAAAAACAAATCAAACGAGGAAGAACTTACAGTCTAAGGGGGAGAATGGCACCGGAGAACCTCAATGCGGCAGGGGAGATCGCGTCAGGTGGTGGCGAGCCTTCCTCGACTGGCGGTGGCTAGGGTTTTGGGCGGAAATGGTAGGGGACGATTTGTAGTGGTGGAGCGGTCTTTTTAATTGAATAAAAGGCGAGCGAGGGAGGAGATGAACGGCCTGAGGAGGGGGTTTGGACGGAGGGGCGGCGCTAGGGTTTCGTGTGGTGGTCGGGAGGCTGAGGGCGCGGGTACAGGGAGGGCTCGATTTAGGGGTTCAGAGGAAGAGGAGGACGTCGAAGGGGGAAGCAGGGTCAAGCGGTGCGACGACTTGGGGGGGGGCTTCCGTCGACGGTGGTGGAGGCGTAGGGGCGGAGGAGCGAAGAGGAAGAACGTTTTTTTACTTAGTCCTGGAAATGAAAGTGAAAAGGGGGGTTGAACGATATAAGGAGGAGAGAGAGGGTATAATATAATAATATTTTTATTAATTTTAATTTCTAAAAGGTACTTTTCAATACAAATTCGAAATCAAGCGCACCGACTATCGTCTCTAGCGTAATACCCCCATTCTGAACACAATGGGATATGTCACGTAGGCTAATTCGATCGTTACGATCAGTTTTCGTTGAATTTAAAATATAAATCTTTATATATTCAATTTAAACGCACATTTTAAATTACCAGGCCCGCATATGACCTCTAAAAATTCCATAAAAATTATTTCTAGCTTCGTATTGACGATACGGTCCTAACAAAACTAATTTCATCAAAATCTGAGACCGTTTGGAAAATGGCCATTTTCTGGTCGATCCGAATTGGCTAAACTGTTCAAAACACGTTTAACTTCACCACGCTCATATGTTAATTCAGAAAATTATGGAAAATTCATCTTAGCAAAAAATTGACATCACGGATCGAAGAAAAGTGGTTTCGACGAAAACCGAGGTCGTTTGCAAAATTTCCATTTTCGAAGGCCTTTATATATATTAAAATTTATATATAAATTCCACGGCGACTTTTCGGAATTTTAAACTGGACATATCTCTCAACTTTTAAAGTGAAATTTTAGTTTCTTACATCCATTGGAAAGATATCGTCAAACAGATTTAGATATTTCTTTTTTCGTTCAGTTCCAACTTAATACAAATTCTGTATATTCATTTGAATTTCAAAATCGAATTTTCGAACTGTAGGGCCATTTCAGGCTCGTTATATAATTAAAATAAATTTATTCATTTTAACTTCGTCGAAAATATATTTTCCGTCGTTATTATTTAAAATAAATTATTTTAAATATTCAAAATTCATTAAATCCGCCAAAATAAAAATTTTAAACTGGCTTAGAATTTCTGGGTTGTTACATTAAATGTTGAAAGTGATGTATCATATTTGTGGCTTCTTTTTATGTCTTTTTTTGTTGTTTCTCCCTTTATTACATTTTTGTGAAGTAGCTGTTTTATTTTATGATGCACTTGGTTTATTTTATTTTGTAATTATGTCATTCTAATGTTAATTTCTCCATTTTAAGTAGGATGGAGGTGGCAAATCTTACATTCCACCACAAGGGAAAATTTGGTAAGAATGAATATGTTGGTGAAGAAGAGGCTATTGTCAAGGGAGTTGATCTGGATAGGTTTTTGTACACAGTACTGATGGAGTTTGTCAAGGATGAGCTACAGTACACCGAAATTGGAGGAGTATATTCATGGAAAGGTCCAACGAGTGGGTGGAAATTAGTGGTCGATGATGTAGAGCTGTTGTTTATGATGCAAATAAAAAAAATGGTGATTACATTGATTTCTATATTGACACTTAGCTCAATGATAAGTTGAGCCAGTGAAACAAATGCAGCCACATGTCATCGTACGCCCAAGGAAGGATTTGTTTCCAAATATAAACATATCTTCTCATTTGTACTATTTTGATTAATTTGGTCATTTTTCTGAATCTCTTAGTCATTTTGCTGCTTTTAGTGTACATAATTTTTTTGTGCATTTATGTTTGAATATTAGAACTTGTTTGATTTTTAGTGCACTTAGGAAAATAATAAAAAAACTTGTATGTTGCAGCTGCGAAAACACAGAAAAGGCAGTTTGTCACTGCTTACCATCTGCAATAGGTACCAAAAAAAAGAAGCAGACTGATTAAGTCTCTACTCCTAGAAAGTCAGCACGGCAAAACAATCCATAAGTGATCAGCTAAGAAGCTGAGAGTCCACTTATCAACAACAAGCAGACTGAAATCTTGATTCCTAGAAAGCCAACACGACTAAATAATCTAGTTAACAACAATCCAAAAGAGATCAGCGAAGATGCTGCGAGTCCACGTCGCAATAAGAAAAAGGTGCTCAGCAAAAAGTCAACTAGAGTTAGTAATTCGATGAAGTAACTAGAGAAGGAAAATGCAACTGAAGTCAGTGATGCAACTTTGAATATCAACTCAGCAGGTGTCAGGAGTATATTGGATTTCGATAATTATCCATATGAAGAGGAAAGTACGAATGAAAATGAGGTTCTGGTAAGAAGACTACAATCCGATCTTCTAATATGATCTACATTTTTTGCTAATATTTACAATAATGTCTTGTCAAATTACTTTCAGAATGATGATCCATTAACTCCGCCACCGCCACCGCTTACCGAATACAAAAGGGAGAGAGACAAAAATGTCTCATAAAAGAATAGTGTTTTTGAAAAACTTGGGATGCCTAAGTTAGTTACTGGACTGAGAAATGAGTTTGAAAAATATAAACCAAAATCAAAGATGCCTGTTGAGGATAGCAAAGATTATGATCCAGAATTTGGTGAACTCAGTGAAGATGATTCTTCAAAAAATCAGGAAAAGGTGCATTATAGCTGAAGATTCAATTTTATGTTGGTAATTATAGACAAGCTTCAATATTTTTTTGTTTTTGTTTTTGTGTGCATATTTTAGAGAACCAAAAAGGTTGCGGTTACAAAGCCTTGGTATGGACCAATAACTCGTTCACGAGCCAATGTTGAATCTGCAACTGGTAAGAATGTAACTCCGTAGGAAGAGGAAAATCTAGTTCGTACACAAACAGATGATAAACCATGTACCGTTGAGTTACCATACAATGAAGGAATAGGAACAATGGCTTCTTATTTGGCTACGCGAAAACTCCAGAAGAATAATAGTAGTGGAAGTGGAAGTGCAAGGAATAAGGCAATGGATAAGGCTATTATCGGAAATGTCTCGAGAAATATTGAAAACGAAGAAGATGAAATAGAAGAAGCTGAAGGTATTATCTAATTGATTTATAATTTTAAAAGTTTAAGTTCTCATTTATGTTATGTCTAGCCTTCTCATAACTATTGTATCTACATTGTAACAGTAGTCGGAGCTTCCAGAAGGTTCAGGGGAAAAACAAAGATGGATAAAGTTCATTCAATGCTACATGAAAAAAGAGTTATAATCCAAATGAATAATCGGGGCCAACCTTTTTCAGACGATAACCAAGTAATGCTTCATTTTGCACATGATCAACATTATTGTAGAATTATATCCTATTTTGTTGAAAGAGTCGTGGCATGGTTATGCTATTGCACAGATTTGCAACTAAGGCATTCATGCCTCATATTTTGTGTTGAAATATAAACGAGGCATTGCCTCAGTTTGTAACCGAGGCATGCATGACTTTGGTTGTGCTGAAATAGTGTATTCACTGTGAAAACATTAGATGTACTAAAGAGTTACTCAGATTTTATGTAAAAACCCGTAACTTCCCCGTAAAGGAAAGCGCCGGATAGTTCGAGAACAGCCACAACAGAACGCATATAAAAGAACGTTTCACTGTATATTACAACAATGCATCAGATTACAAGAATATACAGAGTAAAAATGAATATTACACAGAAATATCAGAGATTTAAATTACATTTAAATACATAGCAGCGGAAAATAATACAATACACAACTAGAAGAAGATATACGGATACAAAGCTTTCCGGATATCGTTCCAGCTGTAAACCAGGATCCTGTGAATATAAATCTGCAAAACCAAAACTACTAGCTGCCCGTGTCGAAAATAGGGGCACCCAGAGTTTAGGTTAAAACAATAAACTCCAGGTCAGTCATGTGACTGGTGTGAGAACTAAAATAGTTATTAATCTTTATTTTTAAATTATTAGGTAAATCAAGGGACCACGCCGTATAACACGGAACGGGTTTCCTCCCAAGAATACCAGTGCATAAAACAACAGCGTAATGCTAAATAAAGAAGATGAAGCTGTTATAAGACCCAGGTCTTATCACACAATGCAACGCAAGCCGGGGGATAGGGTTTTCCCTTATAACAGCCAAAGAATGCTTGATACGTTTTAAAACAAATCATTTGATACTATTATAAGTGTATAGTGTATAAAACAACTTCAAATCATAAGTATCAATCATAGGCGGCATGGGTACCATATATCATGTCGCCATATATAGGTTTACAAATAAAACCGCAAATGTCACGTATTTGGAAATTGGATTTCCATCTATGAACCGAGGCAAAAGATAGTCCTCAACCGATTCGAGACGCTCTAGCCCGCCCCTCAGGACCCAGACTCAGGTGGGCCCTTGGATCCTCAAGGCCAGTCCACCGATGTGGATTAAACTTAAACCCTGGACATGCATTTCCCCGCCCTATGGGGCGTAAACGAGCCAACTAAATGACTCCATCGGTTCGAGAACGACCGATCAATCCGAGGCGCCTCGCAACAGCAACAACCACATAAGTCAAACTCGTTAGGGCGTGTAAAACCACTGACGCCACTTCTAGCTAGAAAGAAACGCATGCCCTCCCTGACGTCCTCTCCCGTTTTTGGTTCATACCGGGTGTGAAGCTCGCGAATCAACGTTACACAAAGCTACGCCACAAAGGCCGTGCTTTGATCATCACCACAAGACTTTTCTTTTCAACAGAAGCCTCGATCAATTGCCACTTAGGCATGCCACACAGGCAATTCACTCCATGCGTTTGATATCCATCAATATATAACCCCTGAGCTCGTACGTCTCAGAGAAGGGCGTTAAGCAAGAGAATAAATTCTCCGCCGCCAAACAGATATATATTTAATAGAGATCAACCACACGGACTAAAATCCAATGTCAGACACACAGTCCATTTACAAGTCCGTTCTGGGTCTGAACGAAACCGGAGGCACCTAGTACCCCGCATATCCTTCGATCTCCAAGTACGTCTGGACGATCACCAACTGTTTCCATCTTCTTGGGTGTACAGCCCAATCAAGATCATCAGTTATCACCCAAACGACGTGAAGACTTCCGGTCTTCGACCATCGTCTTCATCTTCGACTTATCGTCGTATCAGTTATTCAGAATGGGATAAACCCGGTCTTTCCGAATAACTCGCGTATATTTTAAATAAGTGTTACACAAACACAACATACGCCTCATTCCAATTCATTAGTCACTAACCGTAAATTAATCAAGAGAATAATTCCCCAAATATTAACCCCGAAGGCCGAAACCAACATCAGATCAATATCCAGAAAACCATTCTGCTTGGCTAACCGACAGTGAGTTTCTAAATTTCACGTTCATAGGGAAAGGTTCCCATTAATTTTATCAAAGATAAATTCCTGGAATTTATTCTTTAATCTACCTTTGAATTTCGATTCAACTATTCGGGATTAACGAAACTTACCGAAGTAATCATTTGTTTTAATTTCCCAATCCCAACCTATTCATCCCATGAAGTAAAACTGGTAATACTTCATATCTAACACCACGGTGTTATCGGTAAACTCAATTACCATTTCACGTTCAAATCTAATTAAAGATTTGACTATCGCCTGGAGCAAAACTGGTGATACTCCATTTTCGATCATCTCAATCTAATTAAAGATTCATTAAAACTCCACTTAGTTTTAATCTTTAACTGGGTTAAAGAATCAGTGTCATTTAAAAACACGGTTCACGATAAACCCAAAATCACATTCCATTAATTATCGGGTTAAAGAACAAGTGTTATTTAAAACACTGTTCACGATAAACCCAAAAATCAATACCAATTCAATTCCAATTAAATATCGTTTAATTGGTACACTTCATTAAATCTAAATAAAAAGATTTAATCTTTTCACAACTAGGTTCAAGAACAGTGTTAGTGAAGACACCATTCGCGACAAACCCAAATCACATTTGATATTCAATACAAGGCTCTGAATAGAAAATATATCGGCTTATATTCAATATCAAATTCTACGACTAACAAATGTCGTATTGGAAATAACGATATAAATATATATCTTTCAAATTTCCATAACAACATCTGTATAATCACGAATTCCAACATCGAAATATTCCGAAGACAATTTCGATTCAAATCCACTCCAATGCAATCATTGGAAATTTTGGTTATTTTCAAAACCCTTTTCAAATTCAATTTATTTATTTAAAAATAAATAGAATTATAATTCTAGTTCAAAACTAGTTCATTTCGATAAAAATCTATTTTTATCTTTTCAAATAAGGAGTTTTTCATCCCAAATCTTCACAAATCTTTTCTTATGATTTTACACAAATTATTACTATTTTTAATAATTTTATCAAGGCCCGTACAGTCGATTTCCAACAACGGCCATCGAACTGCACTTACAGCGACCTTTTTCCAATTTGATTTGGACGTATCTCCAAATCCAAACGTTAGATTTTGAATTTCTAATATTCGTTAGAAAGCTCTTTTCGATACGAACCCAACGGTTCCGGTTTTAGGAGAATCCGACGGTCGGATCTCCCGTAATGCCCGTTTGAAATAAATGGTCGAAATTCACGAACTGCCGCGGCGCGGCGCGTTCTATTCAGGCCATTATATTATATATATAATATATATAATATATATTTCGTCGATTTCCATTTAAAACGAATTATATGAATAGTTTTAAATTCGTTTCAAAAGCAATTTCAATTCCCATTTCAAACCAAAGCAAAAATGGAATTCTTCTTTATAAATTCGTTTTAAAATTCATTTCTATTCAATTCAAATTTCAATTCAATTTGAATTCATTTCAATTCACTTTCAATTCAATTTGAATTCGTTTTCAATTCAATTCATTTCGAAATCGTTTTCAATTCAATTCATTTCGAAATCGTTTTCAATTCAATTCATTTCGAAATCGTTTTCAATTCAATTCATTTCGAAATCGTTTTCAATTCAATTCATTTCGAAATCGTTTTCAATTCAATTCATTTCGAAATCGTTTTCAATTCAATTCATTTCGAAATCGTTTTCAATTCAATTCATTTCGAAATCGTTTTCAATTCAATTCATTTCGAAATCGTTTTCAATTCAATTCATTTCGAAATCGTTTTCAATTCAATTCATTTCGAAATCGTTTTCAATTCAATTCATTTCGAAATCGTTTTCAATTCAATTCATTTCGAAATCGTTTTCAATTCAATTCATTTCGAAATCGAATAAAGTCGATATAAATATCGTTCACGTCAAAATGGCGTCAATCTAATCAACACGGCTTCATATATTGATATTTTCAAATATTCCATTTCGAATATTTCTATTTCAAATATTTCTATTTTAAAACTGGAATGAGGCCCAATCAATTACCATATAAAGTTAATTATATGGATTTTCATACAACACATGTATATAATAGCATGGAAAAATAATCAACCATCAACCAAAGTGCACTACACTGTATAAGCATCAAATATAGATATCCAACGCTTAAAACAGCCTGTCAATCAAACGATCGACATATTCAATCAATCGGGATGAGTGAACTTCAAATTTCATCCCAACACCCGTGTGGGGTTTCAAACAATCAAACACATATTTTATTTGTGCTGTTGGGCGATGTGTAAAATTTATCGACCCAATCAATGTCCTTCAAATAGGTGTACATAAACAAACCGTCTGGTTTGTAAATGAATATTCTATTTTATTCACTTTCACGTTAAAAATTATATTTTTAACGATAAAAAATTTTATTCCAACATATGAATTTCTATTCAATTCATTTATTCAATAAAAATCATATTTTTATTTTTCTAACATATTTTAGAAAATTTCGGCGGCATAACGGCACGATACTAGAAACGGGACAAGGCCTAGCCTTATCCCCGGTCTAGTGAAGGCCCACGCCATTCACACATCAATCAAATCAATTTCATTTTGCAAACCAAAAAATTTGGAGTAAGAGTCTAACTTAGCCTTACTCCTTCGCCTTATAACGGCGCACGTCTAATCCTAACCAATTTATCGATTCGATTTTTCACACCACAAACCACATTCAAATCAAATCATATAACTAACTACACAACCAAACAATTTAACAAACAAGTCATCCATGGTCTGTGGATGACGGGTGTCGGGTGCTACTAAGCACCGTCTGCATCCTAGTATATATATATAACTAGAAAAATTAAATTGAAAGGTGAGGAGTTCTCACCGATAGCTATCCTAGCTCCACGGCTCTTCTAATGCAGGAAATCTTCGCCAACTCGCCTTTCGTCGCTTTCGCCCACATTCTCTACATATGTAAAAATCGAATTTTTACTATGTTATTCAATATATAAAAATCGAATTTTTACTATGTTATTCAATATATAAAAATCGAATTTTTATTCTGCTAAAAAATCTTATCATTATATTTTGCTTTCTAAAACAAAATATAATTTTCTTTCAAAACACATGTATATTTTCTCCTTTCAAAACAATGTTTCTTTTATATAGAAAATCCTCCTTTTGAAACAATATATATCCATATATAATTTCTGATCTTCTTGACTCAAAATGTCATCTTTATATGATAAAAATATCATTTTTATCATATTATAAAAATATAATCTTTTAACTTATAAAGTTTAAATCTTTTCAAAAGTTAGTTTTTAAACTTTTCAAAAATCAGTTTAAAAATCATTTTTAAAATCATTTTTTCAAAATCAGTTTTTAACATTAAACAAAAATCAGTTTTTAACTTTAAACAAAAAAACAGTTTTTAACTTTAAACAAAAATCAGTTTTCTATTTTAAAAACAAAATCAGTTTTCTATTTTAAAAACAAAATCAGTTTTCTATTTTAAAAACAAAATCAGTTTTCTATTTTAAAAACAAAATCAGTTTTCTATTTTAAAAACAAAAACAGTTTTCTTTTTAAAGTAAAATAAAATAAAAAAAACAGTTTTCTTTTTAAAGTAAAATAATAAAAAAAACAGTTTTCTTCTTTTTATTAATATAAAATAAAAATAAAATAAATAAGTAAAAAAAAAAGACTTACGGGGAGGGGGGGGGGCTGTCAGGCATCGGGATGTGGGCTGAGGCGGCGGAGCTCGTCGGAGCTGGTGGCAGGAGGGCGCGGGGTTGCTGAACGGGGCGGGGCTAGGGTTTCGGGTGGCTAGGGCGCATCGGTTTGTGGGTTCGTCGGGCTTCAGGGGGCTCGCATCAGGCAGCGGCGCGATGGCTGAGGGGGGGGCGCCTCTCCGACGACGGCGGGAAGCTCCAGGCGGCGGCGCGATTTCTTCTTCCTCCCTTTTTTTTTATTTTTTTTTATTTTGATTAACGAATGGATAAAGGAGGAGGGGGGGGTCGGCTGATAAAAAGGGGAATTATATATATTTTTTTTATTTAATTATTAAAAAGTTGACTTTCACATACGACCTCTAAACGAGGTCCACCGCCTGTCACCCATAGCGTTTCACCCCCATTCCGAACACAATGGGATATGTACCGCAAGCTGAATCGACCGTTTCGATCAGTTTCCATTGCATTTACATTTAAATCATTCTATTGAATTTTAAACGTACATTTCAAATTACCGGGGTCACATACTAACTAGAAAAATTCTCGAAAAATATTTTCTAGCTTCGTATTGACGATACGGTCCTAACAAAACTAGTTTCGTTGAATTCTGAGACCGTTTGAAAAATGGCCAATTTCCAGTCGATTAAAATCAACTAAAACCGGTCAAACGCGTTTTCCTTTGCCACGCTCACATATTGATTCGAAAAATTATGAACTTTGGAATCTAGCAATAACTTGACACCACGGACCCAACAAAACTGGTTTCGTCGAAATCCGAGGTCGTTTGCAAAACGGCTATTTTTAAGGGCTATATATTATATAAAATATATATAAATTCCACAGCGACTATTCTGAATTTTCAACTGGACATATCTTATCATTTCTAAGATGAAATCTCAGTTTGTTAACTTCGTTACAAAGATATAGTTATACAGATTCAAATATTTCTTGTTTCGTTCAATTCTGACTTATATTGAATTCTGTATATTCATTTGAAATTAGAGATCGAATTTTCGAACTACCGCACCATTTTCAATTCCTTTTATAATTATATATAATTATTATATATTCTAACGACGACGTATATAATATATACGTCGAATTCAATTCAAAATAAATTTCTCGTCGATATTATTTAAAATAATCTATTTTAAATATTCAAAATTCGCTAAAATTGCCAAAATAAAAATTTTAAACTGGCCCAGATTTTACGGGTTGTTACAATCTCCCCCACTTAAAACTTTTCGTCCCCGAAAAGGAACAAAGTCGAAAGTGGTTTGATTATTCAGCTCTACGTTCGATCTGGCTTTCATTCTCCAACTTTTCAGTTTCAGAGAATTTTCTAAAATTTCAAAAATTTGGCTAACACCCTAAATTTTTGAAAAATTTCGCCATAACCTCCCCTGCACCGGGAGCATCGGGGAATTTCAAATAGCTTCCCCGGTCCTTCAGATCTCAAAAAGAAAAAGAAAAAGCCAAGCGGCTAGCCAATAGGCTCACAAAATCATCATCACCCAAACAAAACAGGAAATTATGTAATAAACATGTACCTATTTGTCGGGCAAACAAATTTTATTCTCTGCTCTAGCCTCCTTGCTATGACCTGTTCAAAGATATATATGTATATGCAAGCAAATGCAACCAATTTTCAATATAATTCAATATGTGATTCAATTAGGCTTAATGGCTAAAAATTAGCAAACAAATAAACAAACAACACAAACATCAATCAATTAGTGAATTATCATTTGAAATTCATAACTTTTGGTACATATACTAAAAATCATGTTTTGATGCCAATTCACAACAATGTGTTCTATCTATATAATCTTTGGTTCTCACACCAGTCTAATGGAAATATATAGATATCACACCTTCGAAACACGAATATAAATACTGATGATGTGGCCACATCATCAGAATTATCCCCGGGTGTCTAGAATGTGACTCTATATCTATCCAGTATAATAAAACTTCGAATATACGTTTGCAAGGCGTATATGCAAATTCTTTATATACTGAATTGTCCAAAATCAATATAAACAAATAATCAAATACGAATAGTTGATTTAAATTTTCAAAACAAAATTTGTTTTCATTTGAAAAATATACTCTTCACACTCGTTCTAGGATACTACTGATCCCATCTCTAACGAGTCATTCTCGTTGGATATTACTAATCCAATATCTGATGAATTCTTTCGTATGGTTCAAATGTGCCTTGTTCTCTAAGCTTTGTAAACCAAAGCTCTGATACCAACTGTAAAAACCCGTAACTTCCCCGTAAAGGAAAGCGCCGGATAGTTCGAGAACAGCCACAACAGAACGCATATAAAAGAACGTTTCACTGTATATTACAACAATGCATCAGATTACAAGAATATACAGAGTAAAAATGAATATTACACAGAAATATCAGAGATTTAAATTACATTTAAATACATAGCAGCGGAAAATAATACAATACACAACTAGAAGAAGATATACGGATACAAAGCTTTCCGGATATCGTTCCAGCTGTAAACCAGGATCCTGTGAATATAAATCTGCAAAACCAAAACTACTAGCTGCCCGTGTCGAAAATAGGGGCACCCAGAGTTTAGGTTAAAACAATAAACTCCAGGTCAGTCATGTGACTGGTGTGAGAACTAAAACAGTTATTAATCTTTATTTTTAAATTGTTAGGTAAATCAAGGGACCACGCCGTATAACACGGAACGGGTTTCCTCCCAAGAATACCAGTGCATAAAACAACAGCGCAATGCTAAATAAAGAAGATGAAGCTGTTATAAGACCCAGGTCCTATCACACAATGCAACGCAAGCCGGGGGATAGGGTTTTCCCTTATAACAGCCAAAGAATGCTTGATACGTTTTAAAACAAATCATTTGATACTATTATAAGTGTATAGTGTATAAAACAACTTCAAATCATAAGTATCAATCATAGGCGGCATGGGTACCATATATCATGTCGCCATATATAGGTTTACAAATAAAACCGCAAATATCACGTATTTGGAAATTGGATTTCCATCTATGAACCGAGGCAAAAGATAGTCCTCAACCGATTCGAGACGATCTAGCCCGCCCCTCAGGACCCAGACTCAGGTGGGCCCTTGGATCCTCAGGGCCAGTCCACCGATGTGGATTAAACTTAAACCCTGGACATGCATTTCCCCGCCCTATGGGGCGTAAATGAGCCAACTAAATGACTCCATCGGTTCGAGAACGACCGATCAATCCGAGGCGCCTCGCAACAGCAACAACCACATAAGTCAAACTCGTCAGGGCGTGTAAAACCACTGACGCCACTTCTAGCTAGAAAGAACCGCATGCCCTCCCTGACGTCCTCTCCCGTTTTTGGTTCATACCGGGTGTGAAGCTCGCGAATCAACGTTACACAAAGCTACGCCACAAAGGCCGTGCTTTGATCATCACCACAAAACTTTGCTTTTCAACAGAAGCCTCGATCAATTGCCACTTAGGCATGCCACACAGGCAATTCACTCCATGCGTTTGATATCCATCAATATATAACCCCTGAGCTCGTACGTCTCAGAGAAGGGCGTTAAGCAAGAGAATAAATTCTCCGCCGCCAAACAGATATATACTTAATAGAGATCAACCACACGGACTAAAATCCAATGTCAGACACACAGTCCATTTACAAGTCCGTTCTGGGTCTGAACGAAACCGGAGGCACGTAGTACCCCGCATATCCTTCGATCTCCAAGTACGTCTGGACGATCACCAACTGTTTCCATCTTCTTGGGTGTACAGCCCAATCAAGATCATCAGTTATCACCCAAACGACGTGAAGACTTCCGGTCTTCGACCATCGTCTTCATCTTCGACTTATCGTCGTATCAGTTATTCAGAATGGGATAAACCCGGTCTTTCCGAATAACTCGCGTATATTTTAAATAAGTGTTACACAAACACAACATACGCCTCATTGCAATTCATTAGTCACTAACCGTAAATTAATCAAGAGAATAATTCCCCAAATATTAACCCCGAAGGCCGAAACCAACATCAGATCAATATCCAGAAAACCATTCTGCTTGGCTAACCGACAGTGAGTTTCTAAATTTCACGTTCATAGGGAAAGGTTCCCATTAATTTTATCAAAGATAAATTCCTGGAATTTATTCTTTAATCTACCTTTGAATTTCGATTCAACTAGTCGGGATTAACGAAACTTACCGAAGTAATCATTTGTTTTAATTTCCCAATCCCAACCTATTCATCCCATGAAGTAAAACTGGTAATACTTCATATCTAACACCACGGTGTTATCGGTAAACTCAATTACCATTTCACGTTCAAATCTAATTAAAGATTTGACTATCGCCTGGAGCAAAACTGGTGATACTCCATTTTCGATCATCTCAATCTAATTAAAGATTCATTAAAACTCCACTTAGTTTTAATCTTTAACTGGGTTAAAGAATCAGTGTCATTTAAAATCACGGTTCACGATAAACCCAAATTCACATTCCATTAATTATCGGGTTAAAGAACAAGTGTTATTTAAAACACTGTTCACGATAAACCCAAAAATCAATACCAATTCAATTCCAATTAAATATCGTTTAATTGGTACACTTCATTAAATCTAAATAAAAAGATTTAATCTTTTCACAACTAGGTTCAAGAACAGTGTTAGTGAAGACACCATTCGCGACAAACCCAAATCACATTTGATATTCAATACAAGGCTCTGAATAGAAAATATATCGGCTTATATTCAATATCAAATTCTACGACTAACAAATGTCGTATTGGAAATAACGATATAAATATATATCTTTCAAATTTCCATAACAACATCTGTATAATCACGAATTCCAACATCGAAATATTCCGAAGACAATTTCGATTCAAATCCACTCCAATGCAATCATTGGAAATTTTGGTTATTTTCAAAACCCTTTTCAAATTCAATTTATTTATTTAAAAATAAATAGAATTATAATTCTAGTTCAAAACTAGTTCATTTCGATAAAAATCTATTTTTATCTTTTCAAATAAGGAGTTTTTCATCCCAAATCTTCACAAATCATTTCTTATGATTTTACACAAATTATTACTATTTTTAATAATTTTATCAAGGCCCGTACAGTCGATTTCCAACAACGGCCATCGAACTGCACTTACAGCGACCTTTTTCCAATTTGATTTGGACGTATCTCCAAATCCAAACGTTAGATTTTGAATTTCTAATACTCGTTAGAAAGCTCTTTTCGATACGAACCCAACGGTTCCGGTTTTAGGAGAATCCGACGGTCGGATCTCCCGTAATGCCCGTTTGAAATAAATGGTCGAAATTCACGAACTGCCGCGGCGCGGCGCGTTCTATTCAGGCCATTATATTATATATATAATATATATAATATATATTTCGTCGATTTCCATTTAAAACGAATTATATGAATAGTTTTAAATTCGTTTCAAAAGCAATTTCAATTCCCATTTCAAACCAAAGCAAAAATGGAATTCTTCTTTATAAATTCGTTTTAAAATTCATTTCTATTCAATTCAAATTTCAATTCAATTTGAATTCATTTCAATTCACTTTCAATTCAATTTGAATTCGTTTTCAATTCAATTCATTTCGAAATCGTTTTCAATTCAATTCATTTCGAAATCGTTTTCAATTCAATTCATTTCGAAATCGTTTTCAATTCAATTCATTTCGAAATCGTTTTCAATTCAATTCATTTCGAAATCGTTTTCAATTCAATTCATTTCGAAATCGTTTTCAATTCAATTCATTTCGAAATCGTTTTCAATTCAATTCATTTCGAAATCGTTTTCAATTCAATTCATTTCGAAATCGTTTTCAATTCAATTCATTTCGAAATCGTTTTCAATTCAATTCATTTCGAAATCGTTTTCAATTCAATTCATTTCGAAATCGTTTTCAATTCAATTCATTTCGAAATCGTTTTCAATTCAATTCATTTCGAAATCGAATAAAGTCGATATAAATATCGTTCACGTCAAAATGGCGTCAATCTAATCAACACGGCTTCATATATTGATATTTTCAAATATTCCATTTCGAATATTTCTATTTCAAATATTTCTATTTTAAAACTGGAATGAGGCCCAATCAATTACCATATAAAGTTAATTATATGGATTTTCATACAACACATGTATATAATAGCATGGAAAAATAATCAACCATCAACCAAAGTGCACTACACTGTATAAGCATCAAATATAGATATCCAACGCTTAAAACAGCCTGTCAATCAAACGATCGACATATTCAATCAATCGGGATGAGTGAACTTCAAATTTCATCCCAACACCCGTGTGGGGTTTCAAACAATCAAACACATATTTTATTTGTGCTGTTGGGCGATGTGTAAAATTTATCGACCCAATCAATGTCCTTCAAATAGGTGTACATAAACAAACCGTCTGGTTTGTAAATGAATATTCTATTTTATTCACTTTCACGTTAAAAATTATATTTTTAACGATAAAACATTTTATTCCAACATATGAATTTCTATTCAATTCATTTATTCAATAAAAATCATATTTTTATTTTTCTAACATATTTTAGAAAATTTCGGCGGCATAACGGCACGATACTAGAAACGGGACAAGGCCTAGCCTTATCCCCGGTCTAGTGAAGGCCCACGCCATTCACACATCAATCAAATCAATTTCATTTTGCAAACCACAAAATTTGGAGTAAGAGTCTAACCTAGCCTTACTCCTTCGCCTTATAACGGCGCACGTCTAATCCTAACCAATTTATCGATTCGATTTTTCACACCACAAACCACATTCAAATCAAATCATATAACTAACTACACAACCAAACAATTTAACAAACAAGTCATCCATGGTCTGTGGATGACGGGTGTCGGGTGCTACTAAGCACCGTCTGCATCCTAGTATATATATAACTAGAAAAATTAAATTGAAAGGTGAGGAGTTCTCACCGATAGCTATCCTAGCTCCACGGCTCTTCTAATGCAGGAAATCTTCGCCAACTCGCCTTTCGTCACTTTCGCCCGCATTCTCTACATACGTAAAAATCGAATTCTTACTATGTTATTCAATATATAAAAATCGAATTTTTACTATGTTATTCAATATATAAAAATCGAATTTTTATTCTACTAAAAAATCTTATCATTATATTTTGCTTTCTAAAACAAAATATAATTTTCTTTCAAAACACATGTATATTTTCTCCTTTCAAAACAATGTTTCTTTTATATAGAAAATCCTCCTTTTGAAACAATATATATCCATATATAATTTCTGATCTTCGTGACTCAAAATGTCATCTTTATATGATAAAAATATCATTTTTATCATGTTATAAAAATATAATCTTTTAACTTATAAAGTTTAAATCTTTTCAAAAGTTAGTTTTTAAACTTTTCAAAAATCAGTTTAAAAATCATTTTTAAAATCATTTTTTCAAAATCAGTTTTTAACATTAAACAAAAATCAGTTTTTAACTTTAAACAAAAAATCAGTTTTTAACTTTAAACAAAAATCAGTTTTCTATTTTAAAAACAAAATCAGTTTTCTATTTTAAAAACAAAATCAGTTTTCTATTTTAAAAACAAAATCAGTTTTCTATTTTAAAAACAAAAACAGTTTTCTTTTTAAAGTAAAATAAAATAAAATAAAACAGTTTTCTTTTTAAAGTAAAATAATAAAAAAAACAGTTTTCTTCTTTTTATTAATATAAAATAAAAATAAAATAAATAAGTAAAAAAAAGACTTACGGGGGGGGGGGGGGGGCTGTCAGGCGTCGGGATGTGGGCTGAGGCGGCGGAGCTCGTCGGAGCTGGTGGCAGGAGGGCGCGGGGTTGCTGAACGGGGCGGGGCTAGGGTTTCGGGTGGCTAGGGCGCATCAGTTTGTGGGTTAGTCGGGCTTCAGGGGGCTCGCATCAGGCAGCGGCGCGATGGCTGAGGGGGGGCGCCTCTCCGACGACGGCGGGAAGCTCCAGGCGGCGGCGCGATTTCTTCTTCCTCCCTTTTTTTTTTTTGTTTTTTTTTATTTTGATTAACGAATGGATAAAGGAGGAGGGGGGGGTCGGCTGATAAAAAGGGGAATTATATTTTTTTTTTATTTAATTATTAAAAAGTTGACTTTCACATACGACCTCTAAACGAGGTCCACCGCCTGTCACCCATAGCGTTTCACCCCCATTCCGAACACAATGGGATATGTACCGCAAGCTGAATCGACCGTTTCGATCAGTTTCCGTTGCATTTACATTTAAATCATTCTATTGAATTTTAAATGTACATTTCAAATTACCGGGGTCACATACTAACTAGAAAAATTCTCGAAAAATATTTTCTAGCTTCGTATTGACGATACGGTCCTAACAAAACTAGTTTCGCTGAATTCTGAGACCGTTTGAAAAATGGCCAATTTCCAGTCGATTAAAATCAACTGAAACCGGTCAAACGCGTTTTCCTTTGCCACGCTCACATATTGATTCGAAAAATTATGAAATTTGGAATCTAGCAATAACTTGACACCACGAACCCAACAAAACTGGTTTCGTCGAAATCCGAGGTCGTTTGCAAAACGGCTATTTTTAAGGGCTATATATTATATAAAATATATATAAATTCCACAGCGACTATTCTGAATTTTCAACTGGACATATCTTATCATTTCTAAGATGAAATCTCAGTTTGTTAACTTCGTTACAAAGATATAGTTATACAGATTCAAATATTTCTTGTTTCGTTCAATTCTGACTTATATTGAATTCTGTATATTCATTTGAAATTAGAGATCGAATTTTCGAACTACCGCACCATTTTCAATTCCTTTTATAATTATATATAATTATTATATATTCTAACGACGACGTATATAATATATACGTCGAATTCAATTCAAAATAAATTTCTCGTCGATATTATTTAAAATAATCTATTTTAAATATTCAAAATTCGCTAAAATTGCCAAAATAAAAATTTTAAACTGGCCCAGATTTTACGGGTTGTTACATTTTATTCATTAACGGTGTGACATTTTGAAACTGCTTTATTTTGCAGGAGAAGATTGAAAAAGCAATAGGTGAAGGAAGTAGTGATGGAGTTGTTTAAGAACTTGTTTCTGATGGAAAGTCGCACGGTCCATCATGGCTTATAGGACGGCACACAAGGTCTCTAAAAGTTTCAAAAGCTACCCCAACAAGAAGCACATACATACAGGTTCTGGCAAAGAAGATAAGGGAAGATATAGCGGAGAAGTTGAAGCTAAGGTGAACAAGATGGTCCAAGATGAATTTGATGCAAAGGTGAACCAAAAGTTCAGGTGAACTTGACAAGGATGCTTAAGAAATTTGGTGAAGCAAACCTTGACATGCACGTTGATATTAGGGATCTTCGTGCAACAAATGACAGTGAAGGCACTGAAACTGAATGCACTCTTAGTCATTGATATTGGAGATCTTTGTGCAACAATTTGCAGTGAACATGAATTGATGTGTTTGTAAGTATGGTTTGTAAACATGAATTTACTGGCTATGTTTGTAAGTATGTTTATAAGTACTATTTGTGTTGCTTGTTAATCTGAGATGAGAAGTTTTTTGTTTAATTCAGCGTGATGTTAAATTATGTAATGTTGTAGTATGTGACGTAACGTTGCCATTGCTATGATATATTGTTGTAGTTTCTAATGTTAAATGTTGCCATAGCTATGATATAGTGTTGCCATTGGATGGTAAAAGTGTTGCCATAGATTAATGCATGTGGACCCCACAACAGGATTTCGTGATCCCGTATTACAGCCAAAACAGGATTCCGTGAGCCCGGGGCAACATATTTTGGTAGGCCCCATATTTTTGTAAATTTAGTACCTGTGGCAACATCTGTACCGATGTTGCCTTAGGGTTGCAGAGATGTTGCGTTAGAGTCTAAGGCAACACGACAAAAGAAAACACCGAGAAAGTGCTGCCACATATCATATTTGGTGTGGTCGCCCGAAAATTCGTACCAATTTGAGTTGACGAAAATTCAGATCAATGATAAAAAGAAGTTAGAGGGTGAGATAGATAAGGTAGAACTAATAGAACAGAAGAAAAAGAAGATCACAATTGAACTAAAACACGAACTCACAGCGGAACGAAAAAAAATGTATCATATACATAAATTTTAATTACAAATCTAAATTTGTACTTACATATCATATCAGAGTATACTCATATACATCACAACGGAAATAATCTATAAATTACTAATGGTGAAGCCTCCTACTTCGAGCTACTCCAAGTAAATCTGCAAAGCCTGAAACACTTGACTGCCCGTACAAATTTGGGCACCCAAGAGTTTAGGGAAAATACAAACAAAATAAACTCTGGGTCAGTTATGGGACTGGTGTGAGTAAACTCCAACCATATATTTTAACTTTGAAAATCCTTTTGAAAACAAAAGGATAATAGTAAGACCAGCCCACACATAAGCATGGACGGTTTTTACCTTACTATAACCCAAAACACTTTGGTTTCAAAATCCAGTGATATTATAATAATGTCTAATCAATATAAATAACCAAATAGCAGAACGTTTGCATCTCACGCTCCACATATATATAGTATAAAATCTAAAACCGCAGTGCGCTTTTTGGAGATTGGATTCCAACAGACAAGGTATGGGAGCACCTTCCGATCAGTGTACTCTAGAGGGTATACACTGAGGTTCAACAATAACGTCTTGCAACCCGGCCACACATGACCGACCACTCGTTTAGCTTGAGTGTACCGAATATATTGCAACCCACGGTTGTTGGCCATCCAACCGTAATCCGAAGATACAGAATCAAAAAAGAAGAACAAATATGAATTTTCTCTTGATCAATGACAATACAACCTGCTTGGGGATGACCCAACTAGCCATGCTGCCTAGCCCAACTTTTGTTACTTCATGTTTGTGAGGCTAGAGGCTACGTCTATCTTCAGAACATATGATCACCATTCATTTTGAATGCCACATCGTCAAACCCATCAATTCACTAATCGATTTCCAAAAATATCACGGGTATAAGAAGCTAAGAGGAACGAATTCCTCCACCACCAGACGTAATTCCTTTTACTGATCAACCATACGTAATTTGTTAGGTTTCCACTATTAGACACTCGTCCATACAAGTTGTCCTGGGACTGGACAAACAAAAAACATCATTCTGGAACAGGACAACCCTTGCATTTCACTCCGTCTTCAATTATCTTCAGCGTAATTTGATTCGCAGCGCTTAGGCCTATACGGAGTGGTTTTCGGATAATAAATCCAACCGGTCTCTCCGTATCGACAACGATGGTCAAAACACTTCGATAGTCGGTTATTTAACTATCGAAGTAAAAACAACATCCATTCAAATGTAAACTAAACATTAAACACTCACTGGCCCATATTATTAACACTAATTTTCCAATCTTCCCATGTCTTCCCATTTCCTCGAAAAACCATTTAGCCCCTTCACGCTTCTTGGGAAACGTTTCCAAATAGTATAATTCTATATTCCCATACTCTATAAAATGTTCATTATTGACGTTAGGAAAATGTTTCCATCTCTTCATATTTCTCATTTTCTATATTTAGAAAATACCTATTGTTGACGTGGGAAAATATTTCAAAATTCCGTTTCTAAACTTCCCTTTGAATTTATCACTTCAAATATTTATTTCCTTTCATAACCAATTTAATTTGCAAAACATTTGTTATTCAGTTTAAACGTGAATATTATCCTCTATATAATTTTGGACCCGTTAATCAAATAAATATTGAGTTTATCTTTAAATACCGTTACAGGTAAAAGCCCCTTTCTCAAGTTATTTCACAAACTTATACTTCATATTCTACATTATAAACTTCATTTGTCATAAACTTCTTATTCTCAGGTTATCTCTCAAATATCGATTTCCTATTGGATTATAATTTATTTGTTTCAAACCAAATATTAACCATCTTGTCCAACTTTGAATTATATAATATATAATTCCTAAAAATAATTCATTTTAACAATATTCGATATTGTCGAATTTAAAATCCAAATCCTAATGGTTTTGTTTAGTTCTAAACACATTTCGAATATCGAAATGATGTCATCGTTTTTCCTTGAAATAATTCTCCTATTTCTTCTTTCTAACTTCACTCTTATATTTCTAACTTATTACACTTTATTTCTAAACATCGTTTGTAAATCAATTTACTTGTTTTTAATATACTCAAATGCATTACTATTTATAGTTCCAATCGAAATTCCAACTTCCATTAAAAATAGATTTCCCCTTTCTCAAAACCCACATTCATTTTAATCAAATATAATCTACAGTATTTAGATACTAGTTATTTCAAGGTCCAATGTTATTCCAATATTTCAAACACACAATAATCAATCGAATAATTTCAGCTATATCAGACAATGCAATATATAAAAAATGATATAATTGTTGAGGAATCCGGTTGGATTCCTCCAACCGGTTTACTACATTCACAAATGTTAGTCAACACAAATAACACTAATTTCATACTATGGGATATTATAATCGATGGAATCAGTATCCAATATATGCAACGATCTATATACTATTCAACCAATTTAACTGTAATTTACCTAAACGATCATCACACAGCATTCAACCAATATCAAAATATAATTATAATATTTTAGAATAGAACAGAGTTAGTGAATTTACTCACCTTTGCGCGTTAACCATTAAATAACTATTTGCATCAGTTTGGATCTGCGTCCGTTAGAAGCCCCTGATGCGAAACCAAGAAGAACAACCCGTCTTCAGATCGTACTCAAGAAACAAAGTGCGGACATCGACACTGTTGACGCCACAAACATGTAGGGACACACAAGCACAGCCCTCTACTTCTCCTCCACGTCTTCTAGTGCCAATTTGAATCTGCTTCACTTATAAAATCATGCACGCAACCAACAGTAAATACATGGCTTTAATTTAGAAACCTACTCCATATATCTCCAAGTCTGAATCCACTTCATGCATAGCACAATATGTGCTAGAACTTCTCCAAAATGGCACGTTTAAACCATCTTTCCGCTCCCGTACCCACCCTAGAGAACGTATCAACAGCCTCTTTATCATTACACGGACATGGTTTCTGTCCAAAACACACTGCGCGCCTAAAAGATCACCAGAACGATCTCATAGCCTTAGTCAATGGTTCCCTTCCTGCTTATGAACATCAAACAAGCCACATCCCATTTTCTAGTTCGCAAATTTTCACATCCCTTTCATGTACAAATGTTTCCATCCCATTTTACTTGTTAAAAACAAGTTGCACTGCTACCAACTTAATACCATATATACAAGCGCATATACTTTCACGTGTACACCTGTAACAACCCGAAAATCTGGGCCAGTTTAAAATTTTTATTTTGGCAATTTTAGCGAATTTTGAATATTTAAAATGAATTATTTTAAATAATATCGACGAGAAATTTATTTTGAATATAATTATAATGTATATATTATAAACGTCGTCGTTAGAATATATAATAATTATATATAATTATAAAAGGAATTGAAAATGGCGCGGTAGTTCGAAAATTCGATTTCTAATTTCAAATGAATATACAGAATTCAATATAAGTCAGAATTGAACGAAACAAGAAATATTTGAATCTGTATAACTATATCTTTGTAACGAAGTTAACAAACTGAGATTTCATCTTAGAAATGATAAGATATGTCCAGTTTAAAATTAGAAATAGTCGCTGTGGAATTTATATATATTTTTATATATATAAGGCCCTTAAAAATAGAAATTTTGCAAATGACCTCGGATTTCGACGAAACCAGTTTTGTTGGGTCCGTGATGTTAAGTTATTGCTAGGTTTCAAATTTCATAATTTTTCGAATCTATATGTGAGCTTGGCGAAGGAAAACGTGTTTTGACCATTTCAGTTGATTTTAATCGACTGGAAATTGGCCATTTTTCTAACGGTCTCAGAAATCGACGAAACTAGTTTTGATAGGACCGTATCGTCAATACGAAGCTAGAAAATATTTTTTGGGAATTTTTCGAGCTAGTATGCGACCCCGGTAATTTGAAATGTACGTTTAAAATTCCATAAAGTGTTTTAAATGTAAATTTAATGGAAACTGATTGTAACAGCCGAATCAGCTTGCAATACACATCCCATTGTGTTCGGAATGGGGGTAAAACGCTATGAGCGATAGGCGGTGGGCCTCGTTTCGAGGTCGTATGTAAAAGTCAACCTATTTGCGAAATTAAATAAATAAATAAAAAAATCCTTCTCCTTATTCCTATCAGACCCCCCCCCCCCCCCGTTATTTTTCCAGAAATCAAAAATAAAATAATAATAAAAAAAAAGAACTAGGGCGCAGCCGCCACTGGCGATCGCCATCCACCCCTCATCGTGCCTCCCCCTAAGCCGCCGCCCTCTGACACTCCCCCTCCACCTCGACGACCTCATGCGGACTCCCCCTCCGTTCTGCTCCAACTAACGAACCCCCAAACCCGAAGCTAACCGCCGCGCCAGAGCCTCCCCCACCCCATCGACGACACAACGCGCCGCCATTACCTCCAGCGCACCTCCGACGAACTGCAGACCCTCCCCCTCTCTGAACGTGGTGAGCTTTGTTTTATTTTTAGCTTATTTATATTATTTAATTAAATACAATCAGTCTTTTTATAGGAGCATTTATAAAATCAGTTTTATTATATAGTTAATATGATAAAGATTAGTTTTTTTTACTTGAAAAACTTTGATTTTTAATGAGAGAAAGGTCATATTTTTAATTAAAGAAGGGTCATATTCTTAAATAGAAATGGATTGGATTTTTAAATAGGAAGTTTATCTAAGTATTGTTTTCTTTTAGATCTTTAATTTATAAAGGTCAGATTTTTATATATATAAACATAGAAATAGCAAAGAATTAAAAATATGAGTTTTATATTTTTAAAGAATTAAAAATACGATTTTTATATTTTTAAAGAATTAAAAATATAGTCTTTACTATATAGGTGATGTAAAAATATGATTTTTGCTTATGTAGAGAATTAGAAATATAATTTTTACATTTTAGGAATATTAAAAATAGCATCTTTATATGTGTAGAAAAATAAAAATGAGATTTTTATAAAGATGAAATCTTTTTATTTCTATAAAGGCGAAAACTTTATTTTTATAAAGGCGAAAGCTTTATTTTTGAAAAGGCTAAATCTTTATTTTAGAAAAGGCTAAATCTTTATTTTAGAAAAGGCGAAATCTTTATATGGAAAATAGCGTGATAAAAATATAATTTTTATCTATTAACATAGTAGAAAAAATTCGATTTTTATATATAGTATAACGGAATGAAAATTCGATTTTTAAAGGTATGAAGCGATAATAAAAATATGATTTTTTAAATTGAAAATGAATAAATAAAAATGTGATTTTTATTTTAAAGACATCAGCAAATATAAAAATGTGTGACTTTTATATATATAGTGGCTACGGGCAACGAAGAGGACGAAAAGGCGAAAACGACGAGGACTTCTGCAAAGAAATGATTTGTGAAGATGTTTGGATAGCTATTGGTGAGAATTTCTCACCTTTAAATTTATTTTTCTAGTTATATATATATACTAGGATGTAGACGGTGCTTAGTAGCACCCGACACAATCGTCCACAGACCATGGACTTGTTTGTTTGGTTGCATAGATTAGTTGAATTATTTGTTTGAATTGAATTGTTTGGTGAGATGAAATTGATTTGATTGATGTGTGAATGGCTTGGGCCTTCACTAGACCGGGGATAAGGCTAGGCCTTGTCCCGTTTCTAGTATCATGCCGTTATGCCGCCGAAATTTTCTAAAATATGTTAGAGAAATAAAAATATCATTTTATTGAATAAATGAACCGAATAGAATATTCATAGGTTGAATAAAATGTTTTGTCGTTAAAAATATAATTTTTAACGTGAATGTGAATAAATAAATATTCATTTACAAACCGGACGGTTTGTTTATGTACACCTATTTGAAGGACATTGATTGGGACGATAAATTTTACACATCGCCCAACCGCACAAATAAAATATGTGTTTGATTGTTTGAAACCCCACACGGGTGTTAGGATGAAATTTGAAGTTCACTCATCCTGATTGATTAAATATGTCGATCGATCGATTGACAGGCTGTTATAAGCGTTGAATATTTATATTTGATGCTTATACAGTGTAGTGCACATTGGTTGATGGTTGATTATTCATCGTTGTTGATATGTACATGTGTTGTAGAAAATCCATATAATTAACATTATATGGTAATTGATTGGGCCTCATTCCAGTTTCGAAAAAGAAATATTTGAAAATAGAATATTTGAAAAAGGAAATATTTGAAAAGAAATATTTGAGATAGAAATATTCGAAATAGAATATTTGAAAATAGAAACATATGAAGCCGTGTTGATTAGATTGACGCTATTTTGACGTGAACGATATTTATATCGGTTTTATTCATTTCGAAATGATTTGAATTGAAAATGATTTCGAAATGAATTGAATTGAAAGTGATTTCGAAATGAATTGAATTGAAAGTGATTTCGAAATGAATTGAATTGAAAGTGATTTCGAAATGAATTGAATTGAAAACGATTTCGAAATGAATTGAATTGAATACGATTTCGAAATGAATTGAATTGAAAGTGATTTCGAAATGAATTGAATTGAAAGTGATTTCGAAATGAATTGAATTGAAAGTGATTCCGAAATGAATTGAATTGAAAGTGATTTCGAAATGAATTGAATTGAAAGTGATTTCGAAATGAATTGAATTGAAAGTGATTTCGAAATGAATTGAATTGAAAACGATTTCGAAATGAATTGAATTGAAAGTGATTTCGAAATGAATTGAACTGAAAATGAATTCAAATTGAATTGAAAAGGAAGTGGAAATTGCCTTCGAAATGAATTTAAAACTATTTATATAATTCGTTTTAAATAGAAATCGACGAAGTATATATTATATATATTATATATATAATATAATGGCCTGAATAGAACGCGCCGCGCCGCGGCAGTTCGCGAATTTCGACCATTTACTTCGAATGGATATTGCGGGAGATCCGACCGTTGGATTCTCCTAAAACCGGAACCGTTGGGTTCGTATCGAAAAGAGCTTTCTAACGAATATTAGAAATTTGAAATCTAACGGTTGGATTTGGAATTATGTCCAAATCAAATTTGAAAAAGGTCGTTGTAAGTGCAGTTCGATGGCCGTTGATGGAAATCGACTGTACGGGCCTTGATAAGATTATTAAAAATAGTGATAATTTGTGTAAAATCATAAGAAATGATTTGTGAAGATTTGGGATGAAAAACTCCATATTTGAAAGGATAAAAATAGATTTTTATCGGAATGAACTAGTTTTGAACTAGAATTATAATTCTATTTATTTTTAAACAAATAAATTGAATTTGGAATGGTTTTGAAAATAACCAGAATTTCCAATGATTGCATTGGAGTGGATTTGAATCGAAATTGTCTTCGGAATATTTCGATGTTGGAATTCGTGATTATACAGATGTTGTTATGGAAATTTGAAAGATATATATTTATATCGTTATTTCCAATACGACATTTGTTAGTCGTAGAATTCGATATTGAATATAAGCCGATATATTTTCTATTCAGAGCCTTGTATTGAATATCGAATGTGATTTGGGTTTGTCGCGAATGGTGTCTTCACTAACACTGTTCTTGAACCTAGTTGTGAAAAGATTAAATCTTTTTATTTAGATTTAATGAAGTGTACCAATTGAATAATATTTAATTGGAATTGAAGTGATATTGATTTTTGGGTTTATCGTGAACAGTGTTTTAAATAACACTCGTTCTTTAACCCAATAATTAATGGAATGTGATTTTGGGTTTATCGTGAACCGTGTTTTAAATGACACTGATTCTTTAACCCAGCCGAAGATTAAAACTAAGTGGAGTTTTAATGAATCTTTAATTAGATTGAAATGATCGAAAATGGAGTATCACCAGTTTTGCTCCAGGCGATGGTTAAATCTTTAATTAGATTTGAACGTGAAATGGTAATTGAATTTACCGATAACACTGTGGTGTTAGATATGAAGTATTACCAGTTTTACTTCATGGGATGAATAGGTTGGGATTGGGAAATAAAATAAATGATTACTTCGGTGTGGTTCGCTAATCCCGACTAGTTTGAATTGATATTCAAAGGAGATTAAAGAATAAATTTAAAGAATTTATCTTGGATAAAATTAATGGGAATATTTGAATAAAAGAATATTCTGAAGTGGAATGAGGCGTATGTTGTGTTTGTGTAACACTTTTATAATATATACGCGAGTTATTCAGAAAGACCGGGTTTATCCCATTCTGAATAACTGATTCGACGTAGTGTCGAAGATGAAGACGGTGGTCGAAGACCAGAAGTCTTCACGTCGTTTGGGTGATAACTGATGATCTTGATTGGGCTGTACACCCAAGAAGATGGAAACAGTTGGTGATCGTCCAGACGTACTTGGAGATCGATGGATATGCGGGGTACTAGGTGCCTCCGGTTTCGTTCAGACCCAGAACGGACTTGTAAATGGACTGTGTGTCTGACATTGGATTTTAGTCCGTGTGATTGATCTCTATTAAATATATATCTGTTTGGCGGCGGAGAATTTATTCTCTTGCTTAACGCCCTTCTCTGAGACGTACGAGCTCAGGGGTTATATATTGATGGATATCAAACGCATGGAGTGAATTGCCTGTGTGGCATGCCTAAGTGGCAATTGATCGAGGCTTCTGTTGAAAAGCAAAGTCTCGTGGTGACGATCAAAGCACAGCCTGTGTGGCACAGCTTTGTGTAACGTGAATTCGCGAGCCTCACACCCCGGTTGTGAACCAAAAACGGGAGAGGACGTCAGGGAGGGCATGCGTTTCTTTCTAGCTAGAAGTGGCGTCAGTGGTTTTACACGCCCTGACGAGTTTGACTTATGTGGTTGTTGCTATTGCGAGGCGCCTCGGTTATAACGGTTTCGGCCGATGCATTCTGGTCGGCTGACGGACCAGACTTACACCCCATAGGGTGGGGGGACGTAGTGTTCAGGCATAATAATCCACATCGGTGGACCGGCCCTGAGGATCCAAGGGGCAGTTGCGGCTGTTCCTGAGACACGGGCTAGAACGTCTCGAATCGGTTGAGGACTATCTTTTGCCTCGGTTCATAGACGGAAATCCAATTTCCAAATACGTGACATTTGCGGTTTTATTTGTAGAGCCTAGTATGGCGACATTGTGGGATGGGGCACTCATGCCGCCTATGATTGATACTTATGATTTGAAGTTGTTTTATGCACTATGCACTTATAATAGTATCAAACGATTTGTTTTAACCGTATCAAGCATTCTTTGGCTGTTATAAGGGAAAACCCTATCCTCGGCTGCGTTGCATTGTGTGATGGGACCTGGGTCTTATAACAGCTTCATTTTTCTTTATTTAGCATTGCGCTGTTTGTTTTATGCACTGGTATTCTTGGGAGGAAACCCGTTCCGTGTTATACGGCGTGGTCCCTTGATTTACCTAATGATTTAAAATAAAGATTAATAACTGTTTTAGTTCTCACACCAGTCACATGACTGACCTGGAGTTTATTGTTTTAACCTAAACTCTAGGTGCCCCTATTTTGACACGGGCAGCTAGTAGTTTTGGTTTTGCAGATTTATATTCACAGGATCCTGGTTTACAGCTGGAACGATATCCGGAAAGCTTTGTATCCGTATATCTCATTCTAGTTGTGTATTGTATTATTTTTCCGCTGCTATGTATTTAAATGTAATTTAAATCTCTGATATTTCTGTGTAATATTCTTTTATACTCTGTATATTCTTGTAATCTGATGCATTGTTGTAAAATACAATGAAATGTTCTTTTATATGCGTTCTGTTTTGTCGTGTTCTCAAACGATAGGGCGTTTCGAACGGCCTGGATCGGTTTAGCGACTGGTTCGGACCGAGCGAAATTCCTTGCCGTCACAGTTGGTATCAGAGCTTTGGTTTACAAAGCTCAGAGAACAAGGCACATTAGAACCATACGAAAGAATTCATCAGATAATTGGATTAGTAATATCCAATGGGATGACTCGTTAGAGATAGGATCAGTAGTATCCTAGAACGAGTGAGAAGAGTATATTTTTGAAAATGAAAACAAATTTTTGTTTTGAAAATTTAAATCACTTATTCGTATTTGATTATTTAATTATATTGATGTGGACAATCCAGTATATATAGATTTTGCGTATACGTCTGATCCGCGTGTATTTGAAATTTTAATATATTGGATAGATATAGAATCACACTCTAGTCGCCCGAAGATGATATTGATGATAGCGATCGCATCATCAACATTTATGTTCGAGTTTCGAAGGTGTGATTTCTATATATTTCCGTTAGGCTGGTGTGAGAACCAAAACTTATATAGTTAGAACACCTTGTTGTGAATTGGCATCAAAAACAAGATTTTCAGTATATGTATCAAAATTATGAATTTGATAATCTAATTCACTAATTGATTGATGTTTGTGTTGTTTGTTTATTTGTTTGCTAATTTTTAACCAATTAGCCTAATTGAACCAAATATTAAATTGTATTGAAAATTGGTCGCATTTGCTTGCATATATGTACTTACCTTGAACAGGTCATAGCAAGGAGGCTAGAGCCAGAGAATAAAATTTGTTTGCCCGACAAATAGGTACATGTTTACTACATAATTTACTGTTTTGTTTGGGTGATGATGATTTTGTGAGCCTATTGCGTAGCCGCTTGGCTTTTTCTTTTTCTTTTTGAGATCTGAAGGACCGGGGAAGCTATTTGATATTCCCCGATGCTCCCATTGCAGGGGAGGTTATGGCGAAATTTTTCAAAAATTTAGGGTGTTAGCCAAATTTTTTGAGATTTTGAAAATTCTCAGAAACTGAAAAGTTGGAGAATGGAAGCCAGATCGAACGTAGAGTTGATTAATCAAACCACTTTCGACTTTGTTCCTTTTCGGGGACGAAAAGTTTTAAGTGGGGGAGATTGTAACAACCCGAAAATCTAGGCCAGTTTAAAATTTTTATTTTGGCAATTTTAGCGAATTTTGAATATTTAAAATGAATTATTTTAAATAATATCGACGAGAAATTTATTTTGAATATAATTATAACGTATATATTATAAACGTCGTCGTTAGAATATATAATAATTATATATAATTATAAAAGGAATTGAAAATGGCGCGGTAGTTCGAAAATTCGATTTCTAATTTCAAATGAATATACAGAATTCAATATAAGTCAGAATTGAACGAAACAAGAAATATTTGAATCTGTATAACTATATCTTTGTAACGAAGTTAACAAACTGAGATTTCATCTTAGAAATGATAAGATATGTCCAGTTTAAAATTAGAAATAGTCGCTGTGGAATTTATATATATTTTTATATATATAAGGCCCTTAAAAATAGCAATTTTGCAAACGACCTCGGATTTCGACGAAACCAGTTTTGTTGGGTCCGTGATGTTAATTTATTGCTAGGTTTCAAATTTCATAATTTTTCGAATCAATATGTGAGCGTGGCGAAGGAAAACGTGTTTTGACCATTTCAGTTGATTTTAATCGACTGGAAATTGGCCATTTTTCTAACGGTCTCAGAATTCGACGAAACTAGTTTTGATAGGATCGTATCGTCAATACGAAGCTAGAAAATATTTTTTGGGAATTTTTCGAGCTAGTATGCGACCCCGGTAATTTGAAATGTACGTTTAAAATTCCATAAAGTGTTTTAAATGTAAATTTAATGGAAACTGATTGTAACAGCCGAATCAGCTTGCGATACATATCCCATTGTGTTCGGAATGAGGGTAAAACGCTATGGGCGACAGGCGGTGGGCCTCGTTTCGAGGTCGTATGTAAAAGTCAACCTATTTGCGAAATTAAAAAAAAAAATCCTTCTCCTTATTCCTATCAGACCCCCCCGTTATTTTTCCAGAAATCAAAAAAAAAAAAAAAAAAAAGAACTAGGGCGCAGCCGCCACTGGCGATCGCCATCCACCCCTCATCGTGCCTCCCCCTAAGCCGCCGCCCTCTGACACTCCCCCTCCACCTCGACGACCTCATGCGGACTCCCCCTCCGTTCTGCTCCAACCAACGAACCCCCAAACCCGAAGCTAACCGCCGCGCCAGAGCCTCCCCCACCCCATCGACGACACAACGCGCCGCCATCACCTCCAGCGCACCTCCGACGAACTGCAGACCCTCCCCCTCTCTGAACGTGGTGAGCTTTGTTTTATTTTTAGCTTATTTATATTATTTAATTAAATACAATCAGTCTTTTTATAGGAGCATTTATAAAATCAGTTTTATTATATAGTTAATATGATAAAGATTAGTTTTTTTTACTTGAAAAACTTTGATTTTTAATGAGAGAAAGGTCATATTTTTAATTAAAGAAGGGTCATATTCTTAAATAGAAATGGATTGGATTTTTAAATAGGAAGTTTATCTAAGTATTGTTTTCTTTTAGATCTTTAATTTATAAAGGTCAGATTTTTATATATATAAACATAGAAATAGCAAAGAATTAAAAATATGATTTTTATATTTTTAAAGAATTAAAAATACGATTTTTATATTTTTAAAGAATTAAAAATATAGTCTTTACTATATAGGTGATGTAAAAATATGATTTTTGCTTATGTAGAGAATTAGAAATATAATTTTTACATTTTAGGAATATTAAAAATAGCATCTTTATATGTGTAGAAAAATAAAAATGAGATTTTTATAAAGATGAAATCTTTTTATTTCTATAAAGGCGAAAACTTTATTTTTATAAAGGCGAAAGCTTTATTTTTGAAAAGGCTAAATCTTTATTTTAGAAAAGGCTAAATCTTTATTTTAGAAAAGGAGAAATCTTTATATGGAAAATAGCGTGATAAAAATATAATTTTTATCTATTAACATAGTAGAAAAAATTCGATTTTTATATATAGTATAACGGAATGAAAATTCGATTTTTAAAGGTTTGAAGCGATAATAAAAATATGATTTTTTTAAATTGAAAATGAATAAATAAAAATGTGATTTTTATTTTAAAGACATCAGCAAATATAAAAATGTGTGACTTTTATATATATAGTGGCTACGGGCAACGAAGAGGACGAAAAGGCGAAAACGACGAGGACTTCTGCAAAGAAATGATTTGTGAAGATGTTTGGATAGCTATTGGTGAGAATTTCTCACCTTTCAATTTATTTTTCTAGTTATATATATATACTAGGATGCAGACGGTGCTTAGTAGCACCCGACACAATCGTCCACAGACCATGGACTTGTTTGTTTGGTTGCATAGATTAGTTGAATTATTTGTTTGAATTGAATTGTTTGGTGAGATGAAATTGATTTGATTGATGTGTGAATGGCGTGGGCCTTCACTAGACCGGGGATAAGGCTAGGCCTTGTCCCGTTTCTAGTATCGTGCCGTTATGCCGCCGAAATTTTCTAAAATATGTTAGAGAAATAAAAATATCATTTTATTGAATAAATGAACCGAATAGAATATTCATAGGTTGAATAAAATGTTTTGTCGTTAAAAATATAATTTTTAACGTGAATGTGAATAAATAAATATTCATTTACAAACCGGACGGTTTGTTTATGTACACCTATTTGAAGGACATTGATTGGGACGATAAATTTTACACATCGCCCAACCGCACAAATAAAATATGTGTTTGATTGTTTGAAACCCCACACGGGTGTTAGGATGAAATTTGAAGTTCACTCATCCTGATTGATTAAATATGTCGATCGATCGATTGACAGGCTATTATAAGCGTTGAATATTTATATTTGATGCTTATACAGTGTAGTGCACATTGGTTGATGGTTGATTATTTATCGTTGTTGATATATACATGTGTTGTAGAAAATCCATATAATTAACATTATATGGTAATTGATTGGGCCTCATTCCAGTTTCGAAAAAGAAATATTTGAAAATAGAATATTTGAAAAAGGAAATATTTGAAAAGAAATATTTGAGATAGAAATATTCGAAATAGAATATTTGAAAATAGAAACATATGAAGCCGTGTTGATTAGATTGACGCTATTTTGACGTGAACGATATTTATATCGGTTTTATTCATTTCGAAATGAATTGAATTGAAAACGATTTCGAAATGAATTGAATTGAAAGTGATTTCGAAATGAATTGAATTGAAAGTGATTTCGAAATGAATTGAATTGAAAACGATTTCGAAATGAATTGAATTGAAAGTGATTTCGAAATGAATTGAATTGAAAGTGATTTCGAAATGAATTGAATTGAAAGTGATTTCGAAATGAATTGAATTGAAAGTGATTTCGAAATGAATTGAATTGAAAGTGATTTCGAAATGAATTGAATTGAAAGTGCTTTCGAAATGAATTGAATTGAAAACGATTTCCAAATGAATTGAATTGAAAGTGATTTCGAAATGAATTGAATTGAAAATGAATTCAAATTGAATTGAAAAGGAAGTGGAAATTGCCTTTGAAACGAATTTAAAACTATTTATATAATTCGTTTTAAATAGAAATCGACGAAGTATATATTATATATATTATATATATAATATAATGGCCTGAATAGAACGCGCCGCGCCACGGCAGTTCGCGAATTTCGACCATTTACTTCGAATGGATATTGCGGGAGATCCGACCGTCGGATTCTCCTAAAACCGGAACCGTTGGGTTCGTATCGAAAAGAGCTTTCTAACGAATATTATAAATTTGAAATCTAACGGTTGGATTTGGAATTATGTCCAAATCAAATTTGAAAAAGGTCGCTGTAAGTGCAGTTCGATGGCCGTTGATGGAAATCGACTGTACGGGCCTTGATAAAATTATTAAAAATAGTGATAATTTGTGTAAAATCATAAGAAATGATTTGTGAAGATTTGGGATGAAAAACTCCATATTTGAAAGGATAAAAATAGATTTTTATCGGAATGAACTAGTTTTGAACTAGAATTATAATTCTATTTATTTTTAAACAAATAAATTGAATTTGGAATGGTTTTGAAAATAACCAGAATTTCCAATGATTGCATTGGAGTGGATTTGAATCGAAATTGTCTTCGGAATATTTCGATGTTGGAATTCGTGATTATACAGATGTTGTTATGGAAATTTGAAAGATATATATTTATATCGTTATTTCCAATACGACATTTGTTAGTCGTAGAATTCGATATTGAATATAAGCCGATATATTTTCTATTCAGAGCCTTGTATTGAATATCGAATGTGATTTGGGTTTGTCGCGAATGGTGTCTTCACTAACACTGTTCTCGAACCTAGTTGTGAAAAGATTAAATCTTTTTATTTAGATTTAATGAAGTGTACCAATTGAATAATATTTAATTGGAATTGAAGTGATATTGATTTTTGGGTTTATCGTGAACAGTGTTTTAAATAACACTCGTTCTTTAACCCAATAATTAATGGAATGTGATTTTGGGTTTATCGTGAACCGTGTTTTAAATGACACTGATTCTTTAACCCAGCCAAAAATTAAAACTAAGTGGAGTTTTAATGAATCTTTAATTAGATTGAAATGATCGAAAATGGAGTATCACCAGTTTTGCTCCAGGCGATGGTTAAATCTTTAATTAGATTTGAACGTGAAATGGTAATCGAATTTACCGATAACACTGTGGTGTTAGATATGAAGTATTACCAGTTTTACTTCATGGGATGAATAGGTTGGGATTGGGAAATAAAATAAATGATTACTTCGGTGTGGTTCGCTAATCCCGACTAGTTTGAATTGATATTCAAAGGAGATTAAAGAATAAATTTAAAGAATTTATCTTGGATAAAATTAATGGGAATATTCGAATAAAAGAATATTCTGAAGTGGAATGAGGCGTATGTTGTGTTTGTGTAACACTTTTATAATATATACGCGAGTTATTCAGAAAGACCGGGTTTATCCCATTCTGAATAACTGATTCGACGTGGTGTCGAAGATGAAGACGGTGGTCGAAGACCAGAAGTCTTCACGTCGTTTGGGTGATAACTGATGATCTTGATTGGGCTGTACACCCAAGAAGATGGAAACAGTTGGTGATCGTCCAGACGTACTTGGAGATCGATGGATATGCGGGGTACTAGGTGCCTCCGGTTTCGTTCAGACCCAGAACGGACTTGTAAATGGACTGTGTGTCTGACATTGGATTTTAGTCCGTGTGATTGATCTCTATTAAATATATATCTGTTTGGCGGCGGAGAATTTATTCTCTTGCTTAACGCCCTTCTCTGAGACGTACGAGCTCAGGGGTTATATATTGATGGATATCAAACGCATGGAGTGAATTGCCTGTGTGGCATGCCTAAGTGGCAATTGATCGAGGCTTCTGTTGAAAAGCAAAGTCTCGTGGTGATGATCAAAGCACAGCCTGTGTGGCACAGCTTTGTGTAACGTGAATTCGCGAGCCTCACACCCCGGTTGTGAACCAAAAACGGGAGAGGACGTCAGGGAGGGCATGCGTTTCTTTCTAGCTAGAAGTGGCGTCAGTGGTTTTACACGCCCTGACGAGTTTGACTTATGTGGTTGTTGCTATTGCGAGGCGCCTCGGTTATAACGGTTTCGGCCGATGCATTCTGGTCGGCTGACGGACCAGACTTACACCCCATAGGGTGGGGGGACGTAGTGTTCAGGCATAATAATCCACATCGGTGGACCGGCCCTGAGGATCCAAGGGGCAGTTGCGGCTGTTCCTGAGACACGGGCTAGAGCGTCTCGAATCGGTTGAGGACTATCTTTTGCCTCGGTTCATAGACGGAAATCCAATTTCCAAATACGTGACATTTGCGGTTTTATTTGTAGAGCCTAGTATGGCGACATAGTGGGATGGGGCACTCATGCCGCCTATGATTGATACTTATGATTTGAAGTTGTTTTATGCACTATGCACTTATAATAGTATCAAACGATTTGTTTTAACCGTATCAAGCATTCTTTGGCTGTTATAAGGGAAAACCCTATCCTCGGCTGCGTTGCATTGTGTGATGGGACCTGGGTCTTATAACAGCTTCATTTTTCTTTATTTAGCATTGCGCTGTTTGTTTTATGCACTGGTATTCTTGGGAGGAAACCCGTTCCGTGTTATACGGCGTGGTCCCTTGATTTACCTAATGATTTAAAATAAAGATTAATAACTGTTTTAGTTCTCACACCAGTCACATGACTGACCTGGAGTTTATTGTTTTAACCTAAACTTTGGGTGCCCCTATTTTGACACGGGCAGCTAGTAGTTTTGGTTTTGCAGATTTATATTCACAGGATCCTGGTTTACAGCTGGAACGATATCCGGAAAGCTTTGTATCCGTATATCTCATTCTAGTTGTGTATTGTATTATTTTTCCGCTGCTATGTATTTAAATGTAATTTAAATCTCTGATATTTCTGTGTAATATTCTTTTATACTCTGTATATTCTTGTAATCTGATGCATTGTTGTAAAATACAATGAAATGTTCTTTTATATGCGTTCTGTTTTGTCGTGTTCTCAAACGATAGGGCGTTTCGAACGGCCTGGATCGGTTTAGCGACTGGTTCGGACCGAGCGAAATTCCTTGCCGTCACAACACCCCATTACAGCTCACTACAACACTACTTCATTTGACCTACTCCTTTCTACTCCACCACTCCAGAAATTTCATTTCACCTGTACCCATGTATAACACCTCACAACCCGGAATCCGCCAATAACACAGCACCCGCGACTTCCTTGTTCATTAGTTCAAGCTCACCCACACCATGCTTTTCGAGTCGGCACTACTCGTTCTTCATGTAGATGGTACGACATGCGAACCTGGCATCTCCATGTTTCCCCTAATATTGGAAACCAAGCCCAATGTTGCTCCTACACTACTATAACCGCTCAACCGTGCATGCATTCTTCCATTACACCAACAACCCACCATATCCCCATTACATAGTACGCAACACACCACTAATACTTCAACCTATTCTACTCAACAGAATGTGAGACCCGCCATGCTGCATGTGATCACCGTATAACCCCTACCATGTCTCTCTCAAAACAGTAATACAGTAAAACTCCCCATTGCCAAAATTTACACTGCGCGTTCTACCTCATTACACCATTATTTCCCTCCATGTGCAGCACTCTCTTCCTTATTTTCATCAAACTCATGCGGACCCTTCACGTTGCCACCATCGTTTCAAAACAACTTTCGCCACTATCTTCCACAATGAAACTCTCACTCAAGAAAAACATGCATGCCATGAAACCATTTTAAATTCCTTAATACGACATTCACCCAGGCTAAGCTGCTAACAGGTTCACGCTGTGTTGTTTTTGATTTTGGAAAATGATTTTCGTTTATTTAGAACAAATGGAAGCGGCTGAGCAAAACTTGAGTAGGGGATAAAAACTGAGGGTTTGGGAGTAAGGTATTATATAGGATTTTTTATTTCATTTCTTCTTTTAACTTACGGTTTGGCTTGCTGAGAACATCAATGGTTTTGCGGTGGTATATATATGTGTAAAGAAAGCTTAATTGTTATGCTATAGTGGTATGGCTTCTTCGCTTTAGTAGTAAGCAATATGTCATAGGTAATGGGCAGGAGCATGGTTTGTTTGCTTCAGAAAAATGCAATAGGGATAATGGGGCACACAACCTAAATTTTTTCACGTATATATATATATATATATATATTTATTGTCTTATTGAGTTATGAATTTACCATACTTTTAAGCTTTCTGCTTTGCTTCAAAGCCCATAGCAACCAACATATTTATTCTCATTATGTTGTTTTTATGTTTAAATTACAATATAGTACCTATGCTATTGATTTCTGTAATTTGTTTGAGTTATAAATTATGTTTTACGTACGGACAGAAGTAAGAGTAGAGTCGTGCTCAACGAGGTGTCACGCTCCCAAAAATATAATAATATCGGTAGGTTAACTTATATTGTGAAACCCAAACTACTGATATGGGGTGCAAAATACTTCAAAAAAAAAGTTGCGTATTTAATTAATTAAAAATTACAGTAAAATTCTATAAATTAAATTATCACTATGTCTCAAAAGAACCTTGTTCAAATTTGAATCCGATATCTAGTTATATCAAATAAACCATTACGGTCGATAAACGATTTCATAGCGACTTTCTGAATATTTGATTTGGACTTATCATGCAATCTATTCGACGAAATCTCCATTTTCCACTTCCGTTAGAAAAATACAGTTCAACAGATTCCAATGTTTGTTGTTTCAAAGAAATTCGACTAATAACGGGTCATGTACACTCAGTTGAAGTTCAGAACGCTAAATTACGAACTGCCGCGATATTACGGGCTCGATTATATTTAATACATATTTTTATACGTTCAACTTCGTTTTAATTAATATATAAATCCACTTATATTACGAATTCAATATTTAAACTGATTTAAATATTCAAATACAAACTGATAAAAATGCGGGACGTTACATTCCTTCCCCCTTAAAAGAATTTCGTCCCCGAAATTACCAAGGTAGAAAATTTCTATGATCCCTGTTATAGCCAGGTAAAAATCTTTTATTTAATTTCTTAAATTCAGTTATCAACAGAACCGATTAATTTAAAAAAATATATTCCTTATTAACAAATACTTTCAGAAATTCTGAAAATTTCCTAACGGCTTAAATTTTTGAAGAATTCTGCCAGCATCTCCTCTACACTGCTCGTTCGGTACTACTACAACTTGCCTTTTCAGGCCATCTCCAATCCTCTTGTCCACATCCAATCATTCTCAAGTACCCAAGCCAAATTTTAGTTCAAACTCCAATTCAAAATCCAATTTCAATCTCGACTCCAGATCCTTATTCAACAATCCAATTTCATAACCAAGTTTGGTGCCATTCCAAATCTTAATTCACAAATTTAACTACTTTGCCAAGTTAAATCCTACTCCATTACGATTTTCACTTAATCGACTTCAATTCAACTCCCATTTTATTCAATTTAATTAAATTTCTATTTATTTACTTCATAAGTAAATTTTAAATTTCAGAATTTAAATTCCTGGGATTTTTATTTCAAATCAATTTGATATTATATATTATAATAACATTTGAGATTGCTGACCACTTATTTCCTCAAATTATACAAAACAAGATATTTGGTAGTAATCCGTCACTTAGCAACTCGAAAATGAACACCGTTGCGCAGTCATCATTGGAATTTATTTTCCAATCATCGAAGTGAATTCAATACTATATCACTATCAACTTATTTTCAAACCACTTTCATTTTTTTGAAAGTATTTCAAAATATTCCTTTTAAATGCTTGGAAAACATTTCCAAATCTCTCCCAGAATTTTAATTTTTTCATATATTGAATCCAATTATTAATTTCAACTCTTTTCCGAGTTTCAAGAGTTATTTACTTCAATTTTTGATTTAAATCTAGATTTAATTCATCTGATTTTGTATATTATACTTATATGATATTTCGATTGGTTATTTATATAACCAACTCAATTATAAATCTTACTCGATTATAATAATGATCACACATCCTATATATTATAATAATATCAAGTTATATACTTCTTTATCAAAATATATTTTGGGGTAAACTTATTTCATTTACCCATCTTTTAAAACAATACTGTGTCAGATTTCTCTATCCAAGCATTTATAAATCCCGATCGACCTCATCGGCTAAACGCGTCGATCTGAAATTTATATACCACTCAACAGATCAATCAACATAATATAAAACAATTTTTATATTGATGTACAAATACGCGCTCATATATATATACTGAACTCAATCTAGAGTATTACTAACTCCATCTCTTTTGAGTTATGCCATAAAGCCAAGGTAATCAGTTAACCTTCAGCTCTGATACCAATTGTAATGGCCCGAAAATCCATACCAATTTGAGTTGACTAATTTCCTACATATTCAACTCAAAGTGCACAAAAATTCAGATCATTAAAAGAAAGAAGTTAGAGGGTGAGAAAGATAAGGTAGAACTAATAGAATAGAAGAAGAAGAAGATAACAATTGAACTAAAACACAAACTCACAACAGAACGAATAAAATGTATTATATACATAACTCTAAATTACAAATCTAAATTTGTACTTACATATCATATCAGAGTATACTCATATACATCACAACGGAAATAATCTCTAAATTACTAATGGTGAAGCCTCCTACTTCGAGCTCCTCCAAGTAAATCTGCAAAGCCTGAAACACTTGACTGTCCGTACAAATTTGGGCACCCAAGAGTTTATGGAAAACACAAACATAATAAACTCTGGGTCAGTCATGGGACTGGTGTGAGTAAACTCCAACCATATATTTTAACTTTGTAAATCCTTTTGAAAACAACAGGATAATAGTAAGACCAACTCACACATGAACTTGGATGGTATTTACCTTATTATAACCCAAAACACTTTGATATCAAAATCCAATGATATTATAATAATGTCTAATCAAAATAAATAACCAAATAGAAGAACGCTTGCATCTCACGCTCCACATATATATAGTATAAAATCTAAAACCGTGGGGCGCTTATTGGAGATTGTATTCCAACAGACAATGTATGGGAGCACCTTCCGATCAGTGTACTCTAGAGGTTATACACTGGGGTTCAACAAGAACGTCTTGCAACCCGGCCACACATGACCGACCACTCATTTAGCTTGAGTGTATCGAATATATTTCCACCCACGGTTGTTGGCCATCCAACCGTAATCTGAAGATACAGAATTGAAAAAGAAGAACAAATATGAATTTTATCTTGATCGGTGACAATACACCCTGCTTGGGGATGACCCAACTAGCCATGCTACCTAGCCCAACTTTTGTTACTTCCTGGTTGTGAGGCTAGAGGCTACGCCTATCTTTAGAACATCTGATCACCATTCACTTTGAATGCCACATCATCAAACCCGTTAATTAACTAATTGATTTCCAAAAATATCACGGGTATAAGAAGCTAAGAGGAACGAATTCCTTTGCCGCTAGACGTAATACCTTTTAGAGATCAACCATATGTGATTTGTTAGGAATACTCTGTCAGACACTCGTCCATACAAGTTGTCCTGGGACTGGACAAACAGAAAACATCATTCTGGAATAGGACGACCCTTGCATTTCACTCCGTCTTCAATTATCTTCAGCATAATATGATTTACAGCGCTTAGGCCTATACGGAGTGGTTTTCAGATAATAAATCCAACCGGTCTCTCCGTATCGACAACGATGGTCAATACACTTCGATAGTCAGTTATTTAACTATCGAAGTAAAAGACAACATCCATTCAAATGTACAAATAAACATCAAACACTCACTGGCCCATTTTATTAACACTAATTTTCCAATCTTCCCATGTCTTCCCAATTCCTCAAGAACCCATTTAGTCCCTTCGCGCTTCTTGGAAAACGTTTCCAAATAGCATAATTTTATATTCCCATACTCCATAAAATGTACATTATTGACGTTAGGAAAATGTTTCCATCTCTTCATATTTCACATTTTCTATATTTAGAAAATACCTATTGTTGGCATGGGTAAATATTTCAAAATTCCATTTCTAAACTTCTCTTTGAATTTATCACTTCAAATATTTATTTCCTTTTATAACCAACTTAATTTGCAAAACATTTGTTATTCACTTTAAACATGAATATTATCCTCTATATAATTTTGGACCGGACAGTTATAACAGCATGTCCTCATATATATAACTCAACGGATTAATAACGGTGTAACATCATACGTCTGAACTCTTGCAGCTCGTTTTTGGACTTCACAGCATCCAATAACCTGAACCTGTACAACCCAGTCTAACCCGAGCATTACAAACACTGGGTCAGTCTGGTGAACCAGAGTAAGAAAAACTCGCTAAGTTTATAGGGTCATCCAACTTGATTTTAGAGTCAAAAATATTTTCGAAAGAAAAGAATAATCGTAAGATCAAATCCATGCATAAATATGGATGGTTTTTACCTCACGATAATCCAAAACAGTTTTGAAAATAAATACTTATTCTGATATTATAATAGTGTCTAAATACAAATCAATATCAATCTAGTGGAACGCTTGCATCTCACGCTCTACATATATAGTATACAAACAAAATCGCGGGCGCTTATTGGAGATTGGATTCCGACTATGAAAAGGTATGGAACCACCTGCCGATAGTGTATCTCCTGAGGGGAATACACTGGGTTCAACAAGAACGTCTTGCAACCCGACCCACACATGACTGACCACTCATTTCGCTTGAGTGTATCGAATGTATATCACCAACGGTTGTGCTCAAACCACCATTTCCGGAAAAGGGTTAGTATCGAAATAGATTATAGAAGGAAATGAATTTTCTCTAGATATGTGATTACACACCCTAATGGGAGCGACCCACATAGCCATGCTGCTTGCTCGATTTTTTGTCATTTCCTGGTTGTTGAGGCTTGAGGTTATAATCGACTTTTGGAACATATGGCCACCATTCACTTTGAATGTTACATTGTCAGATCCGCCAGATATCACTAATTGATGTCCACAAAAATATACTAGTCGTTAAGCTTAGAGAAGGTGTCTTCTTTGCCATTAGCAAGAAATACGTTTGAGGAAATCAACATACGTGATTCCTTTGGAAATACTTTGTCAAACACTTGTCCATACAAGTTGTCCTGGGACTGGACAAACCGAAATCTCCATCCTACTGCATCCTTGAATTACCCTATGGATCAGCAGCGAATAGTCCTTGCAATCCTTAGATTTCAATCACGACAGAATCACTATCAAATACCTCTAGGGATCAGCTAAAGAAACCCAACCATAGTCCTTTCATTCATGAAAATATACGGTCTTCAATAGCTTCATCATGACCAGCATCAAATATCTTCTTTGTTTACGTATTTGTTGGCTCGGAATGGTTTAAATTCGATCCCGGTCTTTCCATACCAACACGTTGGGTAAGATTTTGATAGTCGGTTATTTAACTATCAAAATAAACAATCAATAAAATCAATCCATTGGTTCAGTGTACAGCATCACTTGGCCATTAAAAATAGTATATCGGTTGTAATACCAAAATAAGGTATTAGATTTATATATCAATATTCTCAAATCATTTACTTATATATTTAGAAAATATCTTAAAATCCTATCCAATGTTTCTTGTTAACTATCCCTTCAAAACATTTATTACCACAATATTTAGTATATATAATTTGAAATCCAATTCAACTTATCCTCTTAAACAATTTTTACAATATCTCCTTTTTGTTGTTATTTGAACGCCAACATCGCTACTTCCCTTATTTGAATAATTTCCTTCCAAATCCCATCTCATGACTTTTTGAAAATATCGTTATATTTTCATAAATCTCCTTATATTTCATTTACTGCGGAAATATCACTTCATATTATCAAGCCTCTTTTATTCCCTTTTATTTCCGAATACCATTATATATATTCCTAAATTCTTCCAATAAAAATACCCTATCATTTCTCAAAATAAACCACTTTTAACACTTTCACAACTACAACAAATATCATCCTCCGACAATCCTACAGTTGTTCAAGTTGGTGTATTTTAATTACCTCTCATGTAACACCCAGAATTTTCAATTATTAAATTAACAAATTAAAGTTTACTTAATTCTAAATGTAAGAATTAAGGGAAACGAGTTTTGCCATTGTGTTCATCTCGAAATTTTACTTGTTATAGAGTCCTAGTTTGCGTAAATTGGACTCCGTATGAAGAAGTTATGGCCATCAGAAGTTTCAGAAATTCAAGTAAATTCAAACAGCTCGAAAACAGAATTCAAAATTCAAATCAGAAGTCAGAAACGGGCTAGGCGGGAAAATTTCGGCCCAGTACCCAGGTCGACCAGGGGGTTGACCTGGGGTCGACCTATGTACCCAGGTCGACCAGGGGGTCGACCTAGGGGTCGACCTGTATGTCGACCTGGTTGGTCGACCTGACCTGCCTGGTCAGGTCTTGGACGATTTTTCTGGAGTGCTGTGTCATTAGGGCTGATATGTCACTTTCTGGTTGGCTTCTCTTATTGTGAATGGTCTAGATTTATTCTATGATCATCTGACGGCTCTAATTAAATTGAAATTCTATATAAACAACCTAAGTCTTCAACGTAAAATCACAAAACAATTGGACCGAGAGTCGTCATGCTGTCAGAACATAACCAAGAGTAGCTGCTGCTTGAAGAAAACAAAGAGACGAACAAAACTAAAATTAAGTTAAATCAAAACAACGATTATCAACCCAGAGGCGAGCATTTCAACTCCAGAACTCAGAAACCAGAAATCAAGATTGTCGTTTGTTGTAAGTTTAGTTACTTATGAGATGTGGATAAAATAAAAGTGTGATTTGTGATAAATTAGAAAATAGAATTGGAATCAAATCGTATATGATTCATGTTATTCACATCTGTTTATTTGCGGTGATTTCATCATGGATGGTATTGGAATGTTTGTGGTTTAATTTACTTGGTGTTGGATCTATTTTGGAATGAAAACAACATCACATGCAAGTTATATAGTTCATGTTAGGATCTACACCTATATGTTTATATGATTAATATAGGTTGTATGCTTTATGTTAGGTCCATTATGCCTACATGATTAAATCCATATATATATTCATATGTTCATTACAAGTTTATAATTGGATCCATGCCAAGATCCATTTAGGTTCACATGATTAATACCAGTTTCATGTTAGAATTGGATACATGATTTGATCTAGTTCACACTTATGTGTTAATGTCAAAGTAATACATACAATCTTGTCATATGCTAGTTTAGACTTGAAGTTATGCCTAGATCTAAATATGCTTAGGCTTATGTCTGTCTAAGTCTAAATTATACACAAATTCATGTGACACCTATTTATTTAGATTCCCATTTCAATGCTAACTCACATGACCAGTTGAAACCCAAGATTTATGTTAAATAGATCTCAAAGGTGCAAGTTCATATTTCACACACCCTTTATGTTTTTTAGAATACTTCATTTTCTTCGCTTTCCCCTTCTATGTTTATAAGTTGGGCTGAAATATCGAGACCAACATTCATTATATTCTTGCAAGCATACAAACGGGGGATATCGTTGTGGTTAGACATGAAAATATATGGAATTGGCATGTTTGGAACATGCCAATAATTGGTGACATTAAAATGGTATAAATTTTTATACCAAAAATAAAGAACTTGGAAAGTGGCCCATAACATTTAATTGTTAACAAATTTACATATAAAAATAAAAAGACAAATATGTAAATTAAAAAATACGAATATGCTTAACCCGAGGTTAGATTGAGTTGTGATGTAAACCTGCCCGGATCCGCCTGGCTGTTTAGTAATCACAACAATACCTATCTAATGTGGGAGGTTAAGGCATTGAGCCCAATAAAGACCCGAGGTTAGACTGAGTTGCGGTATAAACCTGCCCGGAACCGACCGGCACATCCAGTAACCGCAATAATACCTGTCTAATGTGAGTGGTTGGTGCTTTAATGAATAAATTAAAGCCAAGCTAGGATTGGTAGGGTTAAGTCAATCGAGCAAATACTTAACCCATTCAACATGTTAACTAAACTGATGGGTGGGGTTAGGTTAATACATACACTTAACCAACTTAGCATGTTGACTAGAAAACTCTAGTAACGGGGACCCATTTCAGTAGTTACCTACATAGGTGTACCATGGTACCCTGAAACTAGGCAGAGTGGGGCACGATTACTGGGCTGATTGTAAGCGGTCAAAGCGACGACGGTTGGTGCAGCAGTGTAGGTTCTAACGGAGTGCGGGCGTGCACACACTCCAGAGCAGAAAAAGCAGGCACTGTAGATCAGTAGTATACACTATGCATTCTAGAATTGTGTCGGGCCGCCACCATGGGACTTGATACACCTAATTGTGGGACCAGCATAGGTATCTACAATCAAGTGGGGGCCGTATGACATGTATGATTATGCGAGTAGGAGCCGATCTTTAGAAAGGGATCACTTCACCCTGATCATGGGGTGCCAGTTGGAACAAGTATAAGTAGGTGCAGAGATATAGTGTGTGGTGCGATAGTATATTCGATTCTTAACTACTTTATCTTAGTTTATGATACTATCCTATTTTCAGTTTATTCCTATCATGCCCTTTTTCTTATTCACACACTGAAAAGTCACTAGACTTACCAGGCTTTATGTTTGACTCTAGTTTTCTTTCGTCTTCTTTTCTTCCGTTCCCCCACCCCCCAGGTCCACATAGAGGAAAAAATCCAGCTTAGTCAGACTCTTTGCAGGCTTCAAGATAGTAGATGTATGATTTGGACTCTCTTCTCTTGTCTATGGCTTTTGGACACATTCTATGGGGATTTATGCAGTTTTAATTATGTTTTATGCTTCTTTATTTAATAATCAAGACAAAGATGATGATGTAATGTTTTGGAAGTTATTGTGAAACAATTTACTATAATGTTTTTTTTTTGTATTAAACAACGTATGAAATGAATGTTTGTTTTCTGGTGCTTATACTTATATCTGTCTTGTGAATTTTTCTGTGTCTTGTAACTATAAACCTCCACCAAAGTTAAGGCATTCCCTTTGTGAGTGACCATAACGGAGGTGGGGTGTTTCACTTGGTATCAGAGCATAGGTTTACTAGATCCGATAAAAGTTTTTGAAAACTATTTTCAAAAGGAAGTTTAAAGAAGCATTTTTCAAGAAAAAGTGTTGTTTTAGTTTAAAAGGGCATAATTCCCCAAAGCCATATGCTCTATCTTTCTATCCTTTTGTTTTGAATCTTTCCTTTTTCATTTCAGCATGTCTGGGGATCTTAACCTTTAGAAGGTGTACCGGTAGCTGGCTGGTTCAGAATGTACCTAGAAGCTAGGGCCAATGATGTGGGCCCAGCAAACTTTCCTCCTCCCCCAGCTGCAGCACCATCCCCTCCTCGTGGAAATGCTTTCGCAAAGATGTGTAGAGACTTCAAGGCTATGGGTGGAAGGGACTTTTATTGAATTGAATCCTTCGTGGCAGCAAGGAACTGGCTGAAAGAGACCGAAGATTTGTTCGTCATCTTCGAGGTAGACGATAGGCAAATGGTACGTTTGGCAGTGTGGTTGCTTAAAGACGAAGCTTCTTATTGGTGGGAGGTTACCCATACTGAGAGGCCAGTGGAAACATGGGATGATTTCAGGATGAGATTTGAGATGAAATTCCTCTCACAAGCTGAAAGAAGTTTACAAATGGAGAATTTCCTATCTCTTAAGCAAGTAAGTATGACGGCCAAGGAGTATGTCAACCAGTTCGACCAGCTGGCTAGGTTCGGACTGGACTTAGTCAATACTGCGCATAATAAGGCTCTCTGCTTTGTTAAAGGATTGAACGAGCCACTGCACAGACTAGCCATGACCCATGTACACATGGGAGCTATTTATGAGAGGTTGGTGGACATGACATTGCTACACGAGGAAGATAAGGGCAAGAAAGGAGCAAAAGTGGAAGTGCCTCAAGAAAAGAAAGAGGGTTTACCGGCTAAGAAACCAGACTTCAAGTAGGGCGGGAAGAACAACAAATCCCGTGAAAAGAGAAGGTGTAATTTTTGTGGCATTCTTGGACATGTGGTGAAAGACTACAAAAAGAAGAAGGCGAAGATGAGTGGTGGTTGATTCCATTGCGGCGAGACAGGGAACATGGCTAAAGACTGCCCAAAGAAGAGAGGGCAGGGACAGAGGACTGGATCCACTTCAGGGGGACAGGTTCATGCGCTGGTGGCACCTCCGCAGGAACGAGGTAGAAATATTTCTGTAGAAGGTTTAGTTTATCTTTATGATCATCCAGTTCACACTCTCTTTGATTCTAGCGCATCGCACTCCTTTATTTCATCTCTTTAGTTGAGTCTCTACACCTAGACTCTAGTATGGTCGAAGATCCCTTGGTTGTTTCAAATCCAATTGGGGGCTCAGCTTATTTGTTAGTGGTTTGTTTGGATTTTAAAATTTCTATTCTAAGCGTTGAGTTTTGATGTAGTGCCTTTGTTTTGGGCTTCACGGGATATGGGTTGATCTTAGGCATGGACTGGCTATCCAGTAATGGTGCCATCCTTGATTGTGAAAAGAGAGTGGTTAGACTTTTGACTCGGCTTGGTAACACTCTCGAAATTTCTTGTAATCCCTTGAACTCGGTTATGCTTAGTTACCTAGAGTCGCATTATGCTTCTGTTGAGAATTTGCAGTCAGTTAGAGTGGTTCATGAATACTCGGATGTCTTTGAAGAGGTGAAGGGCTTATCTCCAAAGCGTTCTTCCACATATACCTTGTTGATAGTGCAAAGCCCGTTGCTTTACCTGTTAGACACATGGCTCTAAGGGAAAGGAAGGAGCTCAGTAAGCAAGTTAAAGAGCATCTCGAGAAAGGGTTCATTAGATGGAGCATTTCGGAATGGGGTGCTCCAGTAGTGTTCGCCACAAAACTGGATGGTTAGCTTCGCCTATGCGTTGATTATAGGGAGCTAAACAAACTGACCAAGAAGAATAGACACCCTCTTCCCAAGATAGACGATTTGTTTGATCAGCTTGTAGGTGCGTCGGTTTTCTCCCAACTTGATCTGGCTACCGGGTTTCATCAGCTAAGAGTGGCTGAAGATAGCATTGATTAGACAGCGTTCAGAACGCCAGACGGTTTCTTCGAGTGGCTTGTCATGCCTTTCGGCTTGACAAACGCACCCACTTATTTCGTAGACCTAATGAGCAGGGTGTTCAGAGAATTCCTTAATAAGTTTGTGGTGGTCTTCGTAGACGATATTTTGATCTTCTCAAAGAGTGAGGAAGAGCATGCTCAGCATCTAAAGGAGATCATGGAGACTCTTCGGGTACACCAGCTGAAAGCCAAATTCTCCAAATGCCACTTTTGGAGAGAAGAAGTAAGGTTTCTTGGACATGTGGTGTCCGAAGATGGGTTAGCTGTGGACCCCGCAAAGGTAGTTGCGGTGCAAGATTAGAAGGCTCCGCGGAATGCAACCGAAGTCCGAAGCTTTCTTGGGCTAGCAGGCTTTTACCGAAAGTTCATCAGAGATTTTGTGAAAATCTCTGCTCCACTTACAAGGTTGACAAAGAAGAACCTAGCGTTCGCTTGGGATTTGGATTGCGAGTTAGCTTTCCAACATTTAAAAAGGGCTCTTACAACCGCCCCAGTTTTGACATTGCTTGATTGAAGCAAAATATTCACAGTATATACGGATGCATGCGGTATGGGACTAGGCACTGTTTTGACGCAAGAAGGGAAGGTAGTAGCTTATGGTGGAAGGCAGTTGAAAGTGCATGAAAAGAATTACCCAACCCATGATCTTGAGTTGGCCGCCATAATCTTTGCGCTTAAGTGTTGGTGCCATTATCTCCTAGGTGAGAAAATTGAATTGTATACTGACCATAAATCCTTGAAGTATCTTTTCTCGTTGAAAGATCTTAACTTGAGGTAGCAAAGATGGATGGAGTTTCATGCCTCATACGATTTTGAGATTTCCTATACTCCTGGCAAGGGCAATGTAGTAGCAGGCGCCTCGGGTAGAAAGAAGCTGAACTTAAGCCCTCTCTTTGTAGAAAGGCAAAGCTTAGAGTATATAGCTAGTTTGTACTTTAGGCCCTCCTCTGATTTTGTACCCGGTTTGTTAGCATCACTAGAAGTACGGCCCACTCTTTTGGACTCAATAGGGACCGCACAACGTGAAGACCCTCAGCTTGTTGATGTGACTGATAAGCTAATTAGGGGTGAGACTTCTAGTCACCTCAATAGATACTTGTAACGACCCAGAAAATCTGAACCAATTTAAAATTTTTAAATTGGCTAAATTAATGGATTTTAAATATTTAAAATAAATATTTTAAATAATGGCAATGAAAACCGAGTATGAATCAACAATTGAAAACGAATATAATTAATTATGATTATAAACAAGGCCTGAAATGGCGCGGTAGTTTCGAAAATTGAATTCAAACTTTGTCGGACTGTACCGGGTGCAAAACAGTCCGGATTTTAGTGAAACCAAAAATATTTAAATCGGTTAGTGAATATCTTTCTAACGAATCCGACCAATCGAAATTTGATAACGGGAATCAAAAGATATGTCCAGTTGAAAATTCTGAATAGTCGCTATGGAGTTCAGGCCTTTAAAAATGGACATTTTGCAAATGACCTCGGATTTCGACGAAACCACTTTTGTTGGATCCGTAGTGTCAAGTTATTGTTAGGTTTCAAATTTCATAATTTTTCGAATCAATGTGTGAGCGTGGCAAAGGAAAACGCGTTTGACCAGTTTCAGTTAATTTTAATCGACTGGAAATTGGCCATTTTTCAAACGGTCTCAGAATTCGACGAAACTTGTTTTGTTAGGACCGTATCATCAATACGAAGCTAGAAAATATTTTTCTGGAATTTTTAGTGTTAGTATGTGACCCCAGTAATTTGAAATGCACGTTTAATATTCAATATAGTGATTTAAATGTAAATTCAACGGAAACAGATTGTAACGATCAAATCAGCTTGCGATACATATCCCATTGTGTTCGGAATGGGGGTTAAACGCTATGGACGACAGGCGGTGGGCCTCGTTTCGAGGTCATGGGTAAAAGTCAACTTTATGCAATTAATTTAATTAATAAAAAAAAATTATAAAATAATATCTCCCTCCCTTTATCTGTCGTTCTGCCCCCCCCCCCCTCTTCAAAATCAAATCGGCAAGAAGAAGAAAAAAAAAAAACCTAAAGCGATCGCCACCGACGCATCCGCCGCCCCCCTCCGTCCAGCTTCCCTCCTCCTCCCAGTGGCGCAACCCCCGAAGCCCGCCACATCGCACGAGCGCGACGCAGCCTCCTCCCTGAAGCATCGCGACGCCAATTCGCGAGCACCCCGCCTCCGCCGCCCCTCCTCGAAGCCAGACTCCGCCTCCCCTCCGACGAACTGCGGAAACCCCCCCCTCTCTGTAAGTTTTTTTTTATTTTATTTTTATTTTATGTAAACAGAAAAAAACTGAGTTTTAATTAGGTTTAAAAAACTGAATTTTAATTAGGTTTAAAAACTGATTTTTACAGATTTAAAAACTGATTTTTACAGATTTAAAAACAGATTTTTTTATAGATTTAAAAACTGATTTTTTTAATTTAAACTTTAAAAAGAAAAAAAGATTAGAAATTTAAAAAGAAATGATTTGAACTGGGATAGAAAGATCAGATTTTTTGAATAGAAAAGATCATATTTTTAAAATAGAAAAGACGGAATTTTTATTGAGTAGAAGAAGTAAGATATGATTTTTATATTTTTAAAGTAATAAAAATATAATTTTTACATCATAGAATTATTAAAAATATAATCTTTATATTAAAAATATAATCTTTATATTAAAAATATAATCTTTATATATTGAATAGCGAAGTCAAAATTCGATTTTTATATATTGAATAACATAGTAAAAATTCGATTTTTACATATGTAGGGAATACGGGCAACGAAGCGACAAAAGGCGAGATTGGCGAAGATTTCTATAAAGGAAGAGTCGTAGTATTGGATAGCTATTGGTGAGAATTTCTCACTCTCCAATTTCTTTTTCTATATATATATATATATATATGTGTGGAAATAAAAGTGAATTGCTATATATAAATATATATATATATATATATATATATATATATACGCCCCTCGTCCACAAACCATGGACGATATTTATTGGTTGAAATTGTTGTTAAAATTGATTGATAGCGAATGGATGTTTGGGATTGTTTGTGATTGACATTGGTTGATTGTGGTTGATAAATACCCGTTTGTGATTGTGAAATATTTGGTTGAAACCACATAGGATTAGTTTGTGGAAATGAAATAAATATATACATGCCGCCTGCGTGCGAACTAGATGCATGATCCCCATTGTCAAAAACCGCGAGGTTTTGAGGTAGAGCGAGGAGCCGTACTAGGGACGGTCCCGGTTTAACTACCCTGCCGTTATGCTGCCGAAATTTTGAATAATATTCGTGTGTTTGAATTATTTTCATATGCTGAAACTATATTTATTCATTGAATAGAAAACATTCATGTGTTGAATTGATATTCATTCGTTGATTAGACATTCATGTGTTGAATTGATATTCATTCGTTGATTTGAAATTCATGTGTTGAATGGTATTCATATTTCGAAATAAATTGTTTGATAATAAAAATCACCTTTTTATCGACTATATGAACTGTGTAAAATAATCTCGTTTAAAAAAGAAATTGTTTTATGATAAAAATCCTATTTTGTCACCTATATGAACTATATAGAAAAATAGTGTTTTGAAATAAATTGTTTTACAATAAAAATCACATTTTTATTGTATGCATAAATCGTTGAAAGGTGAAGTGTTAAAAATAGCCACTTGTTCAAAATAAACATATATGAGTTGAAATATTCATTAATTAGCTAATGAAATGATTTACACCTATTTATGTAACATTAGAATGAATGGTGTTTTTAAACCAAATAGAAATCAAATATGAAGTCGAATAGAAAATGATAAATGATAAGAACTGCGTATATATGTACATACATATTCATTGAACAGGTTATAGCAAAGGGGATAGAGAAGAGGAATAAAATTTTGTGCCCGACAAATAGGTACACATTTACTGTTTTGTTTGGGTGATGATTTTATGAGCCTGTTGGCTAGCCGCTTGGCTTTTTCTTTTTCTTTTTGAGATTAGAAGGACCGGGAAAGCTATTTGCGATTTCCCGATGCTCCCGGTGCAGGGGAGGTTATGGCGAAATTTTCCAAAATTTTAAGGTGTTAGAAAAATATTTAAAGTGAAAACGATATGGAAATCATTGAATGAACTATATTTATAAAAATATATAAATATAAATAAAATTAAAACGAAACGAAGCCGTGTAGTTCGTATTTTGAAACCATGATTTCAAACGACTAGTACGGGAAATCCGACCATTGGATTTTCCCGAAACCTCAACCGTCGGGTTCGCCTTTGAAATATCTTTCCAACGGCACCAACCTTGTAAAAATCCAACAGTTGGATTGTCCGGAATGTTTAATTCAAACCTGATGAAAAACAGCGCCAGAAGCGATTATATTTATATATATATAAATATAATTATATATTTAATCGAATAACGACGCTGCAATTCGTATTTTGAAATCGAAAATTCAAACGATTGTACCGGGAGATCCGACTGTCGGATTCTCCCGAAACTGGAACCGTTGGATTCGTTTTGAAAAGACCTTTCTAATGATGTAAATTTTGTGAAGATCCAACGGTTAGATTTTCAGATATGTGTAAATCAAATCTAAAGAAAAACAGCGCCACGGCCGCGTTATGGCCCGAAGCGTCGTTTTGAATAAATTGGCTATTTTAAAATAAATAAAAATAGCGATGAACAGTTATAAAATATCATAAGCGATATGGAATGGAAATAAACTGAATTTGCTTGATTTATGTGGCTTTTGATGGTTGAATGTGTTTGGTGTGAAAATTACATTAAAGAACACAATTGGTGTTGTCGAATAATTCAACCATTGAAATAAATTGATTTGAAATTCTAAATATACGTGAATCATTTGAAAAGGCCGAGTTAATTCTCATTTCAAATGATTGACCGACGATTGAAATTCGAAGATGAAGACGATTGGTCGAAGACCGGAGATCTACACCTCGTTTGGATGGTAACCGAGGTCCTGATTGGGAGGCATCCCAAAATATGGGTAATGAGTGGTGATCGTCCAGACGTACGTGGTGATCGAAGGGTTTGCGAGATATTTAGTGCCTCCGGTTTCGTTCAGACCCAGAACGGACTAGTAAATGGACTGTGTGTCTGACATTGGATTTTATTCTATGTTGATTAATCTCTGTTAAATATACATCTGTTTGGCGGCGAAGAATTTATTCTTTTGCTTAACGCCCTTCTTTGAGACGCACGAGCTCAGAGGTTGTATATCGATGGACATCAGTCGCATGGCATGAATTGCCTGTGTGGCATGCTAAGATGCAGTGATCAGGGCTTCTGTTGAAAAGCAAAGTCTTGTGGTGATGATCAAAGCACCGCCTGTGTGGCGTAGCTTTGTGTATAACGTGAATTCGCGAGCCTCACACCCCGGTATGAACCTAAAATGGGAGAAGGACCTCAGGGAGGGCATGCGTTTCTTTCTAGCTAGGGTGGTGTCAGTGACCTACCAGCCCGGACATTTATATACTTTTCACCTATGTGGTTGTTGCTGTTGCGAGGCGCCTCGGTTTGATCGGACGATCCGGGTCCGATGGAGTCATTCGTTGGCTCGTTTACGCCCCAAAGGGCGGGGAAACGTATTGTTCAGGCATTTTAATCCACATCGGTGGACCGGCCCTGACGATCCAAGGGTCGATGCGCTCTGACCCTGTGGCTCGGGCTAGAGAGTCACGAAGTCGGTAAGGACTATCTTTTGCCTTGGTTCATGACGGAAATCCAATTTCCAAATACGACATCGTGCGGTTTTGATTGTATATATATATGGCGACATGATATATGGTACCCATGCTGTCTATGATTGATAGTTATGATTTGAAATTGTTTTCAAAACATATAAACACTAGTAACAATATCAAATGCCTTTGTTTTGTTCGTATCAAGAATACTTTGACCATTATAAGGTAAAACTCTATCCTCCCGTTTGCGTTGCATTGTGTGATGGGAACTGAGTCTTATAATGGTTTCATTTTTTATAGAAAGCATAGCGATGTTTAAAAGAAAGATTTGTTGTAAAGCACTGGCAATCCAATGGAGTAAACCCGTTCCACGAAAGTGGCGTGGTCCTGTGATTAGCCATATTATATATGTGTTGAGTAGATTTCTCATACCAGTCCCATGACTGACTCGTAGTTTGTTTCACTTTCAAACTCGGGTGCCCCTTTTTCCACACGGGCAGCCTTGTATTCAGGTTTAGCTGGTTCTTCCTTCTGGATAGCTGGAGCTGAAGATGGATTCTATCATTTATTTCTTTTTATGATGTTCAGCTCCTATTGTACATATTTTGTTTATTTCCGCTGTAGACATTTATGTATAGCTGAACTGTATTTGTACTAAGTAAGATCCTGTATACTGTGTAACTCTAATGATTACTTTTATCCAGTATATTTTGTTGTTCATTATCTGGTGTATTTATTTAATTTGGTTCTGCTATTATCTGTTTCTGTGTTATATTCCAAAGATAACCCTTGTTTCCGTGAGAACGGGATTTTGGGTCGTCTCAACGTGGTATCAGAGCTAGTATGGAATTAGATTTCAAAATTGCTTTGATTCCTAATGCAAGGCCGGTAGTTCACGCTATTAGAAAAATGTCCTTGCAAGAGAAAGAGGAATTAGACAATCAAACACGACAGCTAGTATGGAAGGGTCCGATCAGGCCTAGTTTCTCTGATTGGGGTGCAGCCGTGGTATTTGTCCCAAAATCTGACGGTACTCTACGGCTATGTGTGGATTATCGTGATCTGAACAAGCAGACAATAAAGAACAAGTATCCATTGCCGCGGATTGATGATTTGTTGGATCGATTAAATGGAGCACAAGTATTCTCACGAATGGACCTAGCTACAGGATTCCATCAACTTCGAATTGCCGAAGAGTGTGTTCCAATGACAGCGTTCAGAGGTCCCGACCTATTCTACGAGTGGTTAGTAATGCCATTCGGCTAATGTAACACTCCAGCTTACTTCGTTGATCTGATGAACAGAGTATTCAGAGGAGTATTGAATAAATTTGTTCTGGTTTTCATTGACGATATTCTAATCTTCTCTAAATCAAAGGCCGAACATGAAAGGCATCTGGAACAAGTTTTGGAAATTCTCAGACGGAATGTATTAAAAGCCAAATTTTCCAAATGTATCTTCTGGCAAGATGAAGTAAAATTTCTGGGCCATGTATTATCGAAAGAAGGAATTGCTGTGGATCCAAGCAAAATCACAGCTATTCAGAATTGGAAACAGCCCACCACCCCCACTGAAGTCCGCAGTTTTCTCGGATTGGCTAGCTATTACCGGAAGTTCGTTAAAGACTTTTCGAAGATATCTGGTCACTTAACGAAGCTTGCAAAGAAGCATTCTAAATTCAAATGGACTCAAGAGAGTGAGGAGGCTTTCGAAGAGCTGAAGTTGAGATTAACGACAGCTCCAGTGTTAACCATCATCGATGGCAACCAGGATTTAAAAGAATGGACTGATGCTTCTAGAGAAGGCCTTGGCGCAGTGTTAATGCAAAGAGGTCAAGTGATTGCTTATGCTAGCCGTCAACTGAAGCCGCACGAGAAAAACTATGTAACTCATGATCTTGAGTTATTGGCTATCATATTCTCTTTGAAAATCTGGAGACACTATCTTTTGGGTGAGAGATTTGAACTATTTACTGATCCCCAGTCGTTAAAGTATCTGTTCACTCAGAAGGACTTGAATCTGAGACAACAACGTTGGCTGGAGTTTCTCGCAGCATATGACTTTGAAATTATATATACTCCAGGAAAAGCCAATGTCGTGGCCGATGCGTTAAGTCGGAAGAATGAGATGATCGCCAGTTTTATTATCACGACTTCATTGCTAGATAAAATATCTGCTCTTCAGGAAAATGATCGCTTCATTCAGAAGATCAGAGGGATAATTCAACAAGGCGAACCCTCGAGTTTTCAAGTAGACAATGATGGGATTTTAAGACTCAAAGGTCGAATCTGTGTCCCTAACATTCCTGAGCTTCGAAAAGAAGTTCTGGATGAGTGCCACAAGTCAAAACTCAGTATCCATCCGGGAGTAAGCAAAATGTATAATGACATCAAACGCACTTTCTGGTGGAAGTCGATGAAAAGGGACATTTCTTTATATGTCAGCCGATGCCCTACTTGCCAGCTAGTCAAGAGCGACCAACAGAAATTGGCTGGATTATTACAACCGCTAGAAGTTCCTGGATGGAAGTGGGAACATATTTCTATGGATTTCATTGATGGTTTGCCCAGAACCAGGAAAGGAAATGACAGTATTTGGGTGATAGTAGATCGCTTCACGAAGACCGCCCATTTCATACCTGTCAAATCAAACAGAACTGCTCAGAGTCTGGCGCAGATATACTTCAGGGAAATAGTTAGACTACATGGAGTGCCGCTCAGCATAGTCAGTGATAGAGATACAATATTCACAAGCAAATTCTGGGAAGCATTTCAAGTCGAGCTAGGAACGAAGTTAAACTTGAGCACCGCTTATCATCCTCAGACAGACGGTCAGACTGAGAGGGTGAATCGCATTTTGGAAGATCTATTGCGGGTTTGTGTTCTAGATTTCGGTGGATCATGGGAAGACCATCTGCATTTGGCTGAATTCTCTTATAACAACAGCTACCAGGCGAGTCTGACAATGTCGCCATTCGAAGCATTGTATGGTAGACCGTGCCGATCTCCTGCTTGTTGGGTCGAGCCTGGAAATAGACTTGTGTTGGGTCCTGATATGACTCGAGAAGCTGCCGACAAAGTCGATTTTATTAAGAAGCGATTACTCGCCGCTCAAAGCCGACAAAAGAGCTATGCCGATAGAAGAAGAAGAGATATATCCTTTGAAGTTGGCGACTATGTATATTTGAAAGTATCGCCGATGAGAGGAGTTATCCGGTTCGGTAAAACTGGAAAGTTGGCACCCAAATTTATTGGTCCGTTTCCTATTCTGGAACGGATTGGAACTCTCGCTTATAGGGTCAAACTGCCAGACTGGTTGCCTGGAGTGCATGATGTATTTCACATATCTCAACTTCGAAAACACGTTCATGATCCAGACTTGATCGTGGAAGAAGTAGCTCAGCATGACATTGAAATAACTCCAGAACTAGCTGTGAGGCGAGAGCCGCTAAAGATCATCGGCAAAGAAACCAAAGAACTGAGGAACAAGAAGGTTCGCTTAGTCAAAGTGCAATGGAGTGGAGATCCACGAGATTGTACTTGGGAAACTGAGGAGAGCATTCAGAAAGCTTATCCTAGATGCCGAGTAGATATCTCTGATTGACTCTGGTGCAAGGTACATTTACCCTACTTCGCATTACCATTCAATTCTCTACTCTATTGTTATTTTCTTTTCATAGATGTGCACTTTTAATTATATAGTCTGAATGATCGTTAAAGGATATAAAAATTGATTAGTATATTTTTGAAGGTTAAAAACAAATTTGTTGTTGTATGGTGTGATTGTAGATTTATCAAACCACTTTCGACTTTATTCCTTTTCGGGGACGAAAAGTTTTAAGTGGGGGAGATTGTAACGACCCAGAAAATCTGAACCAATTTAAATTTTTTAAATTGGCTAAATTAATGGATTTTAAATATTTAAAATAAATATTTTAAATAATGGCAATGAAAACTGAGTATGAATCAACAATTGAAAACGAATATAATTAATTATGATTATAAACAAGGCCTGAAATGGCGCGGTAGTTTCGAAAATTGAATTCAAACTTTGTCAGACTGTACCGGGTGCAAAACAGTCCGTATTTTAGTGAAACCAAAAATATTTAAATCGGTTAGTGAATATCTTTCTAACGAATCCGACCAATCGAAATTTGATAACGGGAATCAAAAGATATGTCCAGTTGAAAATTCTGAATAGTCGCTATGGAATTCACGCCCTTAAAAATGGACATTTTGCAAATGACCTCGGATTTCGACGAAACCACTTTTGTTGGATCCGCAGTGTCAAGTTATTGTTAGGTTTCAAATTTCATAATTTTTCGAATCAATGTGTGAGCGTGGCAAAGGAAAACGCGTTTGACCAGTTTCAGTTAATTTTAATCGACTGGAAATTGGCCATTTTTCAAACGGTCTCAGAATTCGACGAAACTAGTTTTGTTAGGACCGTATCGTCAATACGAAGCTAGAAAATATTTTTCTGGAATTTTTAGTGTTAGTATGTGACCCCGGTAATTTGAAATGTACGTTTAAAATTCAATATAGTGATTTAAATGTAAATTCAACGGAAACTGATTGTAACGATCAAATCAGCTTGCGACATATCCCATTGTGTTTGGAATGGGGGTTATACGCTATGGACGACAGGCGGTGGGCCTCGTTTCGAGGTCATGGGTAAAAGTCAACTTTATGCAATTAATTTAATTAATAAAAAAAATATAAAATAATATCTCCCTCCCTTTATCTGTCGTTCTGGCCCCCCCTCTTAAAAATCAAATCGGCAAGAAGAAAAAAAAAAAAAAACCTAAAGCGATCGCCACCGACGCATCCGCCGCCCCCTCCGTCCACTTCCCTCCTCCTCCCAGTGGCGCAACCCCCGAAGCCCCCCACATCGCACGAGCGCGACGCAGCCTCCTCCCTGAAGCATCGCGACGCCAATTCGCGAGCACCCCGCCTCCGCCGCCCCTCCTCGAAGCCAGACTCCGCCTCCCCTCCGACGAACTGCGGAAACCCCCCCCCTCTCTGTAAGTTTTTTTTTATTTTATTTTTATTTTATGTAAACAGAAAAAAACTGAGTTTTAATTAGGTTTAAAAAACTGAATTTTAATTAGGTTTAAAAACTGATTTTTACAGATTTAAAAACTGATTTTTACAGATTTAAAAACTGATTTTTTTATAGATTTAAAAACTGATTTTTTTAATTTAAACTTTAAAAAGAAAAAAAGATTAGAAATTTAAAAAGAAATGATTTGAACTGGGATAGAAAGATCAGATTTTTTGAATAGAAAAGATCATATTTTTAAAATAGAAAAGACGGAATTTTTATTGAGTAGAAGAAGTAAGATATGATTTTTATATTTTTAAAGTAATAAAAATATAATTTTTACATCATAGAAATATTAAAAATATAATCTTTATATTAAAAATATAATCTTTATATTAAAAATATAATCTTTATATTAAAAATATAATCTTTATATATTGAATAGCGAAGTCAAAATTCGATTTTTATATATTGAATAACATAGTAAAAATTCGATTTTTACATATGTAGGGAATACGGGCAACGAAGCGACAAAAGGCGAGATTGGCGAAGATTTCTATAAAGGAAGAGTCGTAGTATTGGATAGCTATTGGTGAGAATTTCTCACTCTCCAATTTCTTTTTCTATATATATATATGTGTGTGGAAATAAAAGTGAATTGCTATATATAAATATATATATATATATATATACGCCCCTCGTCCACAAACCATGGACGATATTTATTGGTTGAAATTGTTGTTAAAATTGATTGATAGCGAATGGTTGTTTGGGATTGTTTGTGATTGAAATTGGTTGATTGTGGTTGATAAATACCCGTTTGTGATTGTGAAATATTTGGTTGAAACCACATAGGATTAGTTTGTGGAAATGAAATAAATATATACATGCCGCCTGCGTGCGAACTAGATGCATGATCCCCATTGTCAAAAACCGCGTGGTTTTAAGGTAGAGCGAGGAGCCGTACTAGGGACGGTCCCGGTTTAACTACCCTGCCGTTATGCTGCCGAAATTTTGAATAATATTCGTGTGTTTGAATTATTTTCATATGCTTAAACTATATTTATTCATTGAATAGAAAACATTCATGTGTTGAATTGATATTCATTCGTTGATTAGACATTCATGTGTTGAATTGATATTCATTCGTTGATTTGAAATTCATGTGTTGAATGGTATTCATATTTCGAAATAAATTGTTTGATAATAAAAATCACCTTTTTATCGACTATATGAACTGTGTAAAATAATCTCGTTTAAAAAAGAAATTGTTTTATGATAAAAATCCTATTTTGTCACCTATATGAACTATATAGAAAAATAGTGTTTTGAAATAAATTGTTTTACAATAAAAATCACATTTTTATTGTATGCATAAATCGTTGAAAGGTGAAGTGTTAAAAATAGCCACTTGTTCAAAATAAACATATATGAGTTGAAATATTCATTAATTAGCTAATGAAATGATTTACACCTATTTATGTAACATTAGAATGAATGGTGTTTTTAAACCAAATAGAAATCAAATATGAAGTCGAATAGAAAATGATAAATGATAAGAACTGCGTATATATGTACATACATATTCATTGAACAGGTTATAGCAAAGGGGCTAGAGAAGAGGAATAAAATTTTGTGCCCGACAAATAGGTACACATTTACTGTTTTGTTTGGGTGATGATTTTATGAGCCTGTTGGCTAGCCGCTTGGCTTTTTCTTTTTCTTTTTGAGATTAGAAGGACCGGGAAAGCTATTTGCGATTTCCCGATGCTCCCGGTGCAGGGGAGGTTATGGCGAAATTTTCCAAAATTTTAAGGTGTTAGAAAAATATTTGAAGTGAAAACGATATGGAAATCATTGAATGAACTATATTTATATAAATATATAAATATAAATAAAATTAAAATGAAACGAAGCCGTGCAGTTCGTATTTTGAAACCATGATTTCAAACGACTAGTACGGGAAATCCGACCATTGGATTTTCCCGAAACCTCAACCGTCGGGTTCGCCTTGGAAATATCTTTCCAACGGCACCAACCTTGTAAAAATCCAACGGTTGGATTGTCTGGAATGTTTAATTCAAACCTGATGAAAAACAGCACCAGAAGCGATTACATTTATATATATATAAATATAATTATATATTTAATCGAATAACGACGCTGCAGTTCGTATTTTGAAATCGAAAATTCAAACGATTGTACCGGGAGATCCGACCGTCGGATTTTCCCGAAACTGGAACCGTTGGATTCGTTTTGAAAAGACCTTTCTAATGATGTAAATTTTGTGAAGATCCAACGGTTAGATTTTCAGATATGTGTAAATCAAATCTGAAGAAAAACAGCGCTACGGCCGCGTTTTGGCCCGAAGCGTCGTTTTGAATAAATTGGCTATTTTAAAATAAATAAAAATAGCGATGAATAGTTATAAAATATCATAAGCGATATGGAATGGAAATAAACTGAATTTGCTTGATTTATGTGGCTTTTGATGGTTGAATGTGTTTGGTGTGAAAATTACATTAAAGAACACAATTGGTGTTGTCGAATAATTCAACCATTGAAATAAATTGATTTGAAATTCTAAATATACGTGAATCATTTGAAAAGGCCGAGTTAATTCTCATTTCAAATGATTGACCGACGATTGAAAGTCGAAGATGAAGACGATGGTCGAAGACCGGAGATCTTCACCTCGTTTGGATGGTAACCGAGGTCCTGATTGGGAGGCATCCCGAAATATGGATAATGAGTGGTGATCGTCCAGACGTACGTGGTGATCGAAGGGTTTGCGAGGTATTTAGTGCCTCCGGTTTCGTTCAGACCCAGAACGGACTTGTAAATGGACTGTGTGTCTGACATTGGATTTTATTCTATGTTGATTGATCTCTGTTAAATATACATCTGTTTGGCGGCGAAGAATTTATTCTTTTGCTTAACGCCCTTCTTTGAGACGCACGAGCTCAGAGGTTGTATATCGATGGACATCAGTCGCATGGCATGAATTGCCTGTGTGGCATGCTAAGATGCAGTGATCAGGGCTTCTGTTGAAAAGCAAAGTCTTGTGGTGATGATCAAAGCACCGCCTGTGTGGCGTAGCTTTGTGTATAACGTGAATTCACGAGCCTCACACCCCGGTATGAACCTAAAACGGGAGAAGGACCTCAGGGAGGGCATGCGTTTCTTTCTAGCTAGGGTGGTGTCAGTGACCTACCAGCCCTAACATTTATGTACTTTTCACCTATGTGGTTGTTGCTGTTGCAAGACGCCTCGGTTTGATCGGACGATCCGGGTCCGATGGAGTCATTCGTTGGCTCGTTTACGCCCCAAAGGGCGGGGAAACGTATTGTTCAGGCATTTTAATCCACATCGGTGGACCGGCCCTGACGATCCAAGGGTCGATGCGCTCTGACCCTGTGGCTCGGGCTAGAGAGTCACGAAGTCGGTAAGGACTATCTTTTGCCTTGGTTCATGACGGAAATCCAATTTCCAAATACGACATCGTGCGGTTTTGATTGTATATATATATATGGCGACATGATATATGGTACCCATGCTGTCTATGATTGATAGTTATGATTTGAAATTGTTTTCAAAACATATAAACACTAGTAACAATATCAAATGCCTTTGTTTTGTTCGCATCAAGCATACTTTGACCATTATAAGGTAAAACTCTATCCTCCGGTTTGCGTTGCATTGTGTGATGGGAACTGAGTCTTATAATGGTTTCATTTTTTATAGAAAGCATAGCGATGTTTAAAAGAAAGATTTGTTGTAAAGCACTGGCAATCCAATGGAGTAAACCCGTTCCACGAAAGTGGTGTGGTCCTGTGATTAGCCATATTATATATGTGTTGAGTAGATTTCTCATACCAGTCCCATGACTGACTCGTAGTTTGTTTCACTTTCAAACTCGGGTGCCCCTTTTTCCACACGGGCAGCCTTGTATTCAGGTTTAGCTGGTTCTTCCTTCTGGATAGCTGGAGCTGAAGATTGATTCTATCATTTATTTCTTTTTATGCTGTTCAGCTCCTATTGTACATATTTTGTTTATTTCCGCTGTAGACATTTATGTATAGCTGAACTGTATTTGTACTAAGTAAGATCCTGTATACTGTGTAACTCTGATGATTACTTTTATCCAGCATATTTTGTTGTTCATTATCTGGTGTATTTATTTAATTTGGTTCTGCTATTATCTGTTTCTGTGTTATATTCCAAAGATAACCCTTGTTTCCGTGAGAATGGGATTTTGGGTCGTCTCAATACTGCATCGATGATTAGGGTTAGCTGAGGCGGGATGGAAGACTATGCGTCCCTCAAGCAAGGGATTTGGTAAAGATGGTTCTCGAGGAAGCACATCTTTCCAAGATGACAATACACCCAGGTGGGGACAAGATGTATAAGGACGTAAAGAGAGTTTTCTTTTGGAGCGGCATGAAGAAGGACGTGGCAGATTTCGTTTCCAAGTGCATGATATGCCAACAGGTTAAGGCATAACAGAAGAAGCCTGGAGGACTGCTTCATCCTTTGGAGGTCCCACAGTGGAAGTGGGATAGCATTTCGATGGACTTTATTGATGGGTTGCCTAGGTCAAGAAGGTGCAATACTAGCATTTGGGTAATAGTGGACAGGCTCACAAAAAGCGCCAACTTTATACCTGTCAAGAATAGAAGGACTGCATCAACTTTAGCATCTCTTTATCTCAGGGAAATAGTTCGACTCCACGAGATACCCTCCTGCATTGTTAGTGACTGAGACCCTATCTTTACGAGCGAGTTTTGGAAGAGTTTGCAAGAAGCTGTAGGCACACAGTTATGCTTAAGCACGGCCTATCACCCCCAAACTGATGGTCAAACGGAAAGGGTGAATAGAGTATTAGAAGATCTTTTGAGACTGTGCGTTCTTTACTTTGGAGGGACATGGGAGGATCATCTTCCTTTAGTGGAATTCGCCTACAACAACAGCTATCAAGCCACCATCGCCATGGCGCCCTTCGAAGCTTTATATGGAAGACCGTGACGATTACCAACTTGTTGGTGGGAGTCTGCAAACAAGCTCATACTTGGACCAGACATGATTAGAGAGACTTCAGAGAAAGTGGACTTGATACGAAGAAGAATGAAGACAGCACAAGATAGACAGAAGGACCGACCTTGAGTTTGAGGTTAGGGACAGGGTTTTCCTAAGGTATCTCCTCTAAGGAACGTCGTTCGCTTTGGATCCGTGGGAAAGCTAGCACCAAGATTTGTAGGGCCGTTCCCTATCATCTAGAAGATTGGGAAAATGGCTTATAGAGTAGAGCTACCCGAAAGATTGGCCGGAGTTCACAATGTTTTTCATGTTTCTCACCTCCGAAAATGTTTACATGAGTCTACGGAAGTGGTGTAGCCAAGCATTCTAGAAGAAGTTGAAGTAGAACGAGAAGAACTGTGAGGAGAGTTCTAACTCAAATCTTAGAAACTGAAGTCAAAAAGCTAAGCAACCGTGAAGTCAAGCTCGTTAAAGTTCAATGGAGCAACGCCGAGGAAGACGCGACTTGGGAAACTGAGGACAGAATACGCGCGGCCTAACCTTTTCTTTTTGAGGGTACATCTTTGATCTCTCTTCTTCCATAAGTGTATGCTTGTATCTACCTTTTAGTATATCTCCTCGGTCCTTTTCCTAACTCCATAGGTAGAAAACTAACGGATGCAAACATGTATTTTAAAACATGTTATGGTTGATGTTCGCAATTGGTTGCAAGTGGTTGCTAGTGGTTGCTCGTGGATGCATATACACACACACTAGGTATTAGATCGGCTTAGTCACTTTCATATTGCATATGCATATATGTATTCATATTTGCATATGGTTGAAACTTGATGTGTTGTCATATGGATATCGCATTTGTATCAATGATTGTGCACTCATGTAGAATTATGAGTAGGGAAAATTTTGCATACATAATGGATTCATGACACATACATGATTTGCATTAAGGAGGTCAACCGAATCAATAGATCGCCTGATTTTTGCATTAGATAAGGACATGTACACACACTATGCATATGATCATGAAGCATTAGAAGTCTTTTAAGGACAATGGACATCCGTGTTTGATGGTTGAGTAGATGGACGATTGGATGGTAGGATATACGTTCTTCCAGACTTGAAGATTTCGGGGACGAAATCCTTTAAGAGGGGAGAATGTAACACCCCGAATTTTCAGTTAACATTAAATTAACAAATTAAAGTATACTTAATTCTTAATGTAAGAATTGAGGGAAACAGGTTACGCTATAGTGTTCGTCTCAAAATTCTGCTTGAGATAGAGTCCGAGTTTGAGTAAATCGGACTCCGTAAAAAGAAGTTATGTCCTTCAGAAGTTTCAGAAATTCAAATAAATTCAAACAGCTCGAAAACAGAATTCAAAATTCAAATCAGAAGTCAGAAACGGGCTGGGCGGGAAAATTCCCGCCCAAGACCCAGGTCGACCAGGGGGTCGACCTATGTACCCAGGTCGACCAGGGGGTCCACCTGGGGGTCGACCTGTATATCGACCTGGTTGGTCGACCTGACCTGGCTGGTCAGGTCTTGGACGATTTTTCTGGAGTGCTGTGTCATTAGGGCTGATTTGCCACTTTCTGGTTGGCTTCTCTTGTTGTGAATGGTCTAGATTTATTTATGATCATCTGACGGCTCTAAATAAATTGAAATTCTATATAAACAACCTAAGTCTTCAACCCAAAATCGCAAAACAATTGGACCTAGAGCCGTCATGCTGTCAAAACATAACCAATAGTAGCTATCGCTTGAAGAAAACAAAGAGACGAACAAAACTAAAACAAAATTAAATCAAAACAACGATTATCTACCCAGAGGCGAGCATTTCAACTCCAGAACACAGAAACCAAAAATCAAGATCGTCGTTTGTTGTAAGTTTAGTTACTTTTGAGATGTGGATAAAATAAAAGTGTGATTTGTGATAAATTAGAATATTTTATTCACATCTGTTTATTTGCGATGATTTCATCATGGATGGTATTGGAATGTTTGTTGTTTAATTTACTTGTTGGTGGATCTATTTAGAATGAAAACAACATCACATGCAAGTTATATAGTTCATGTTAGGATCTACACATATATGTTTATATGAATAATATAGGTTGTATGCTTTATGTTAGGTCCATTAGGCCTACATGATTAAATCCATATATATATATTCATATGTTCATTACAAGTATATAATTGGATCCATGCCAAGATCCATTTAGGTTCACATGATTAATACCCGTTTCATGTTAGATGTTGATACATGATTTGATCTAGTTCACACTTTTGTGTTAATGTCAAAGTTGTACATACTTTATGGATATGTCATAATCTTGTCATATGCTAGTTTAAATTTGAAGTTATGCCTAGATCTAAATATGCTTAGGCTTATGTTTGTCTAAGTTTATATTATATACAAATTCATCTGACACCTGTTTAATTAGATTCCCATTTCAATGCAAACTTACATGACCAGTTGAAACCCATGAGTTATGTTAATTAGATCTCAAAGTTGCAAGTTCATATGTCACACACCCTTTATGTTATTTAGAATACTTCATGTTCCTCGCTTTCCCCTTCTATGTTTATAAGTTGGGCTGAAATATCGAGCCCAACATTCATTATAATCTTGCGAACGTACAAACGGGGGATATCGTTGTGGTTAGACATGAAAATATATGGAATTGGCATGTTTGGCACATGCCAATAATTGATGACATTAAAATGGTATAAATTTTTATACCAAAAATAAAGAACTTGGAATGTGGGCCATAACATTCAATTATTAACAAATTTACATATAAAAATATAAAGACAAATATGTAAATTTAGAAAATACGAATATGCTTAACCGAGGTTAGTTTGAGTTGTGATGTAAACCTGCCCGGTCCCGCCCGGCTGTCCAGTAATCACAACAATACATATCTAATGTGGGAGTTTAAGGCATTGAGCCCAATAAAGATCTGAGGTTAGACTGAGTTGCAACCTAAACCTTCCCGGAACCGACCGGCACATCCGGTAACCACAACAATACATGTCTAATGTGAGTGGTTGGTGCTTTAATGAATAAATTAAAGCCAAGCTAGGATTGGTAGGGTTAAGTCAATTAAGTAAATACTTAACCAATTCAACATGTTAACTAAACTGATGGGTGGGGTTAGGTTAATACAGACACTTAACCAACATGGCATGTTGACTAGAAATTCCTAGTAATGGGGACCCATTTCAGCAGTTGCCCACATAGGTGTATCATGGTACCCTGAAACTAGGAAGGGTGGGGCACGATTAATGGGCTGATTGTAAGCCGTCAAAGCGACGACGGTTGGTGCAGCAGTGTAGGTTCTAACAGAGTGCGGGTGTGCACACACTCCAGAGCAGAAAAAGAAGGCACTGGGCATCAGTAGTATACACTACGCATTCTAGAATTGTGTCCGGCCACCACCATGGGACTTGAAACACCCCATGGTGGGACCAGCATAGGTATCTACAATCAAGTGATGGCCGTATGGCACATATGATTATGCGAGTAGGAGCCGATCTTTAGAAAGGGGATCACTTCACCCTGATCATGGGTTCCAGTTGGAACAAGTATAAGTAGGTGCAGAGATATAGTGTGGGGTGCGACAGTATATTCGATTCTAAACTACATTATCTTAGTTTATGATACTATCCTATTTTCAGTTTATTCCTATCATGCCCTTTTTCTTATTCACGCACTGAAAAGTCACTAGACTTACCAGGCTTTATGTCTGACTCTATTTTTCTTTCATCTTCTTTTCTTTCATTCCCCCCTCCCCCAGGTCCATAAGGAAGAAACAATCCAACATAGTCAGACTCTTTGAAAGCTTCAAGATAGTAGATGTTTGATTTGGACTCTCTTCTCTTGGCTATGGCTTTTGGACACATTCTATGGGGATTTATGCAGTTTTAATTATGTTTTATGCTTCTTTATTTAATAATCAAGATAGAGATGATGATGTAATGTTTTGGAAGTTATGGTGAAACAATTTACTGTAATGTTTTTTTTTGTATTAAACTACGTATGAAATGAATGTTTGTTTTCTACTACTTATATTTATATCTGTCTTGTAAATTTTTCTGTGTCTTGTACCTATAACCCTCCACCAAAGTTAAGGCATTCCCTTTGTGAGTGACCTTAACGGAGGTGGGGTGTTTCATCTCAGACCTTGATCAACAACATTCTTATCTTAAGATAGATGTCAGTTGCAATACCCAAAACCGATATCTATTCCCAATATCAAACAAATCCCATTTTAATTATATGTTGATAAAATGTCATTTTTTATTTAAAATCGCGGATCTATATTTCATCTTTATCACTCCACTCGTTTAACTATTCTAATTTAAACTTGGGTTTTCGTTTGATTTCCATTTCATATCCCTATCAGTTCTTAACCGTAAATCAGTAAGAAAACAATCCCCTGAATATCAACCCCGAAGGTCGAAATCAACATCAGATCAATATTCAGAAATTCATTTATCTCGACCCATTTCCAGTCAAATTCTAATTCTTTAATTTCATATCCCGCTTTTATTTCCATTTCAAAATCCCATTTCTAATAACTCTTTACAATAATATTCACTAGTCTCGGGTTTGTAACTTTGTCAAAATCTTGGATTTCATAAATCCAGTTAAATAGAAATCTCAAGTAAGAATTCGCTTTAAATCGCAATTTAACTTAACTACATTATCATTAACATGATTTTCTTTAAAATATAACTTTATTATAATTAAGCCTTATCGTTTCATAAACATAGATTAATACCTTTTTAAATCCCATAATTTACCCCTTCAATTATTATCAAATAAATATCAACATTTATAAAAATATTTTACTTAACTATTAAATGAATTAATTAATTTAATAAATCCATTTCAGTTACTATAGCTGACTTAGTCAACTCTAAAGCATGATTAACTCGTTAATCAGATCTTAATTCATCTTTCCATTTAAATTAATTACAAATTAAATTAATTTAAATAATTCCATTTGATTATTATAATAATCAAATCAATATAATCTCATTTTAAATTGTTTCTTAAAATAATTTATCTCGGTTATTAATCATCACATTAATTCATGCTTACGTGCTTATCAATTTTATAAATAACAGAATTTACTTTGTACATCATTTGATAATTAAAATGAGACACGTGTTTCGCACACGGAAAGATTTTTGGTATAAAAATCGTGATTGGCAATTAAAACAATCAACATATATATGGTCGGTTTATTTTTCTTTTATAAACTTCATTTAAAATAATATATTTAAATATCTATAGTCAATTATAAATAAATTTAATAATTTCATTTTCCATCGATTTACCTATTGGTAAATTTGTCTTTATAAAACAATTTTTATTTGGGCCATTTTCTATTATCCTTCAACCAGTACCATACATTGTTTACTAACAAATAAACGTTGAATTCATATTCAATGATCAAAAATCAGATCAATAATCCATTCATATTAGGTAAAACATTCATGTAATGGTCGTATGCAACTAAATAATCAATTAAACTGATAATGGTCAACCAATAATAATAATTCAAACGTCCAATTCATTTTAAATACATTTAAATTATTATAAACGTAACCAACAAGGTAAATTATCTCTATTGGAAATAATCGTTAAAATAACGATGTCATTTCATTTAAATTAAACAACATTTAATTTAAATCATCGATATAGAAATATTCAACGATATCCAAACAATCATAAAATCAACCAATAATTAGCAACCATAGCATTCAAGTAATAAACCCAACTTATATAAATATAAGTGGGAGAACTGAGTGAGTTTAACTCACCTTGATTTTATTCCGTCCTTAAACGCTTTTACTAAATTAAACAACTGTTTAATTTAGTCAGAGATTTCGGTTTCTTTTAATATTGACCGGATCAGCTCCAGATTTGTAGCGCCTGGCTATACGATCCTAACATGATTCGTTTTATGCAATTTTGTTAATATATGTATGAACATGATATCAATATTTTATGTGTATGGTTTTAAATTAATTAACTTTTTAATTAAAACCTTTATCTAAATAAATCGCTTAGTTTTAAACAACTGTGGTGTTAATTATTTGATAAGGCAAATAAACGATTTTTTTTTGCCTGTTCTGTTCCCTATCCTTTTAACAATATTGCCGAACCGACATGTTCCCATCGTCCATCCTCTATGTTTCTTCTATATCAAGTTCGGAGTCCATGCACGTGATGGCCCAAATGCATTCCTTCTTCCTCTTGCTACATTGGCACTTGGACGCAATCCTCCCATACTTCTTCGTACCTCACGCAACCAAGATTCTCTCTTCATTATTATTTTATTTTCATATATTATTATTTTTTCTTTTTTTAGGTGGGCCTCAACCCGTAAACCATTTAGCCCAAATAACTGCACCCTCGACAGGAGCTTCTTCCCCAGAAAAGATTGCACGAACCCGAACTTATACACACCCTGTACATGGTGATTCTCCCATCCCTGCCACTTTCATCGTTTCACGTGAGCTCCCTCCATATTGTACGAAACGATTTCCTCCTTCCCCTTATTCTCCTGCGAGTTCTCTCAACCCTCATGCAATACGTACTCAACAGCAGCTCCACTACACAGCCTCCCTCCACGTTCAAATGCCAACCCAATATTTTCTGCCCTTTTCAATACATCACATAGTCCATAGCCTTCACCATGGACTGTGCCTCAATCACTAGCAGCTTTACCCCACAGCCTAACCGTATCAACCTCACCCCCCGTCCATATGAACTCCTCTACCAGCTTCGATGCGTTCAAAATCCCACACCATAGAACTCAAAACCCATGCACTTCAGCTCCAAATAGCATGCATTCACCATTGCCGAGCTGCTCACCTCTCCCATCCACATCCGTCAGAGTACCCGCCAACCACCAGCACATGCGTGCGACTTACTGCTTTCAGTTGTGGAGTTTATATATATATATATATATATATATATATATATATATATATATATATATATATATAAAGCTTCCGTCCCTCTAGATGTTGCTTCATCGCATGTCCAAACACGGCCATGCATAAGCCATTGTGTTTCAACCAATTATCCCCTACCTGACAACTACAGCCATGACAGCTTTGCCATCCCATACTTAACTTCTTCGAGAGGCATTTTGTTCACACTGTGGGGTTGGGAACAAACGAAAGTGGCATTTTTTTCTTGTTGCTCCCATTACAGACTGCGGTTTGTTTTTCGAAGAAGGTAAGCTGTGTTAACGAAATGAAGGAGCAACGTGCTTATTTATTGAGGTAAGATGCCTTGACCATCACAGCTTAGTAGTTTGGTGCACAAGAAATAGGTTCCTAGGATGATGCAGAATAGCTCTGTATTTCAATGACGGGTAACTTTAATCGATGGGGGTAGCTTTGTAGGAGAAGATAACTTTTCAGTGAAGTAGTCTTTTCTTTCTCCACAAATAGTGCATGTGCGTGCGTGTTTCAGAATTCAAAGGTAGGAGACAGGTTGGTGTACTATTAGCTTTAGGTAGGCTTAGCTATGAGTGAATTAATTTGATTAAAAATTAGCATGTGCGGCCTGTGTTGATTTAACTAGACAGAAATGTTGGCTTTCCAAAGTAAAGGAAGGGACATGTGAGCACCGCTTTAATGACAGGGTAAGTTGATCCTAGAACTGGTAGGCAGTGTACCATAGGTTTACTGCAGAATTCGCTTTCTGTAACACTTGGGGGAAAAAAGACCCTGGGTAGGCTGATAATATTGTAGAGTGCTTTCATTGGTTATCAGTCATTTTATTCAACCGCAATTTATTTTCGTTGATGGCAAATGCCTATATGTGTAGTGTATGGATATTTGAAAACTACATTGGATTTGAGCTTTGTTCCCTCTTCTATGTTTTGAATGTTCACCAATAACGTGTCATATGCATCTTAGAGGTAGATGGATAAATCAAGATGAACACTCTTAGTATACACAAATAATAGAATAATCGTAGTACAATTTAAACATATATTTTGCCATGTCTTTTGGTTGTTATAGGTTTGTGCACTTTTAAATTCGCTTAGGGGAAAGGTTTTTTTTATTTTTTGTGATTACATAATTTCACCGTTTAATCGTTGCATGTCTTATGTTAGTGCCAACATTCACGGATTCCAACAACAATTGAAATGAACGTACCACAACGGTTTGACGTTGCGGATCCAATAAAAATTCATTTTGTCGAAAACGGTTGTTGTTTGAAAAATAACTTTTTGTACGTCTTTTATAATATTGTTAAAATATAAATCGATTTACCTAAAAATTTAATCAAATAATAATATATTATTATCGTATATTTTCAAATAAAATAACATATCACCTCGGATTTAACAAATGTGAAATTTTGACTCAATATTATCATTTTCGGGCTTAGCAGTATTCGAAACACATAGAAATTCTCTTTAAATTTATTAAATATACGTTATAATTTATTAAGAATTCTATAGCGACTGTTTTAAATTTTTATTTAGACATATCTTACAATATATAAGCTGAAATTTGGATTTTTCTATTTTATTAGAAAATTAAAATCAATTCAATTGTAACATTTCTTGTTTCACAGAACTTCGATTTAAAACGAATTATGTATATCCAATTGAAGTTCAAAACTCAATATTACGAACTACCGCGCTTTTTGAGTTCGTTTATATTTTAAATATAAATTAAACGTTCAACCGTCGCTTAACAACGAATTCTATATTAAAAATCCATAAATATTCGAATATAATATTTAAAACCAATTTAAATATCCCGATTCAAAGAGCTAAAAAATCCGGGTCGTTACATTCTTCCCTCCTTAAAAGAATTTCGTCCCCGAAATTGCTAAGTAAGAAGAATGGTCCAAACCCAATTATTTTCAAAATAATTATTTAAAAATATTATCAAAATTATTTCTAAGTTTCAAAATTTTACTAAAAATTTTCCAGCACCCCCTCTGTATTGTTCGATCCAAACAACTACAACTCGCCACTTCGGGCCTCACATCGATCCAAGAAAACAAAACCAAGCGGCCATCCAACTCAGGGGTATAAAATCAATTACCCAATTAATATAATTAAGGCTTACCTATTTGTCGGCCGACTCCATTCCAATTTCAAAGAAAACCAACTAACTGCTCTTCACTTTCAATTTGTACTTCCATCTGTATAACCATATCTGTTGGATCTAGATTAACCCTAGAGGGGGGGTGAATAGGGTTTATCACAAATTTTCGTCGAGTTCAAAAACTTACGGGATATTAAAATAATAAAAAGATCACAAAACGCAAAGAAATAAATGTGTAGAAAATAAATCACACATAGAGATACCCAACTTCGGCAAAATCCTGCCTGCTGCTGCATTCCTAAAGTTTCTACTAGGTATAAGAACAGATCCCGCATACAAGACCATGTACACTCGCGAACCCTTCGCTCATATTCTAATTCTACGCTCAAAACCCTAGACTAATCGATATCCCCTCGATCATATTTTCCCTGATTACAACCCCGTAACCAGTAACTCTAGATTTTATAGACTCTAGCAATTGTCAGTTAACCCCTAACTGAATTCCCCTAGATTTTACAGACCTAGAAACTGTTCAGACGATTTAAAAACAAAATAGAAAATACAAAACAAATTATAAAAATGAAATAGAAAAACCCTAGGAGTTAAATTAAAGGGTTATCCCCTTTTTCAAATAGGAAAACTTCGGCCGGCCCATTTCAATTTCTTGCACCCGTTCACTTTGCTCTCTTTCTTGTATCTGGAAAAAAGAATGGCGACTACAAATTTGAAAATTTTAGGGTTTCCTTCAAATCCCAAACCGAATCTTGATTGTTTGCTTCTAGAATCAATTCTTTAATGCTCGTAATCTTTGGATGGCTTTGCGATTGGTTTGGCTCGGGCTTCTGACCGAAAAACTATGTAGTAATTTCTGAATAGATTTTTGCTCTTCGAATTCTTGGTTTTTATTTTCGATGCATTGCCAATGAGGAATTGGTGATATTTATAGGATTATGAAAACCCAACGCTCTAATTTCCTCGATTAATGGCTAGGTCTGATATTTTGTGAAATTCCTCTTTTGGTTCATTTTGCGTGATTTAATTTGATGAACTTGGACTTATCCTTGGCTCTCAATGAATTTGGTTTATATAACTTGCACTTGCGTGATTTTTGCTCTGTCTCGAACCATTACAAGAACTGGAATGATTTTTCTGATTCGTACTCGTTTCCTCTCTTGAAATGCTCTGAATAAATTACCAAAAATTGTGATTGAAAACCACAAATAAATCTGGAAACAAATTTGCCCCTTTTGGATTATTGCCTTAAAGTTTCCTTGCATGATTTTAGGAAGTAAAGTAGGCAAAACATGTTGATCCAGATTCGTACCTCCTTCCAAACATAACATGCTGAAATTGTTCATGTACTAAATTTGGCACTTGAAAAACTTTGCTTTAATTTAGCTGAGAAAAAAATTCTTTTCCCTTTAAAAGACTTTGCCATTTCTGAAAACATTGTAAGTTTTTTTGACTGATTCAAAAACAGGAAATCATGAAATAATATCTTGCCAAACCTGGTTCACTGTATTTACTTCCATTGATTCACTACTGCATGGACATAATCTGTTTCATTTATTTGCTCATGTATATTTGAGCGGTTGTGTGAAAAACTGAGTCGTTGCTTTGCCATTTATGTGTTCTTGCTGTCTTACTGCACTTGAAACTTGGTCTTTCGAAACCATGTCTTGGTCTGGGCTTGTACATGTTTCACTGCTCTTCCATTTGTTGACTGCTCTATTTTAATTCTTTGAACTTTGCAACTAAAAACAACTGTTGCATCATTTATTGTTTTCTTGATATTGGAACTTGACCATCCATGTTCATGCATCAATATACATGCTTAAATTTGAATGTTGCTTGAAACATTGAGGAAGAAGCTTGCACTCTGTACCATATTCAGTTCTGTATTTGTTGCCATTACTTGCTTATGTTTTCCTGTCATGAAAAAAAAAACATTTGTACATGCTGAAAGCATGTAACAAAACTCAACCACCACTGTGCATCCCCTACATATTCGAACTTGCACTTTGAAACATGCTCCTTGTCCATGCATGTCACCTGCACTTTGTATTGTGCCATACATTTGAAAATCTGCTTTGATCCATGTCTTCATGTATACATATGCATGTATATTTGCTGTGTATATCATGAATTCTAGTTGATCTTCCATGCAAAAATCACTTGATCTTATGTGCTTGCTGAACTGAATGTTGTATATACCACCATGTATGCTGTGTCATTGTTCATGTTTAACCTATGTAAAACTGCTGTTCTGATCTCACCATGCATTTTTCATTTGTACTCTCATATATAATCTGCTGTTGTATCTAGCTCGACCACTTTGCAGCTGAGTTGTACCATTCTGTTCCTATGAAAGCTGCACCATATTGTGTGACTTTGATGTTGTGTCCATTTTTTGTTAGCTCGGCCACTACATTCCATTTGTAAACATGAACTGAACTCATGCTTGAAACATGCTGTGTATCCATGTCATCACTTGTTCACATACATTCTTGATCTCAACATGTTGACCTTGTTCCTTCACTTGAACTATGTTGCTACCATTGTATATGTGCTTGATTACTTGTCACATGTTAAAGTTCAGGCCTCTTGATTGACTTGTATTCATTGATGTTTTTGGGTTTCCTCGACCATATTGATTATTGTTTCACTGAGTCGAAATGGTCCACGTGGCTACTCCTCAGTTGCAATACTGATTGGCGAGGCAGTACACATGTTTATATCCATAAACGTGTGTATATGCAACCATCAGACATGATTTCCTGTCCCTGTACAATACATATACAAACTAACTAGACACAGATTAATCAGATCAAGTCATGAAAAATAATGAGAAACACACCAGAAAACTGAGGCAAATAAAATTTATATTCACGTGTATTTTGAAAATTATTTTTGTTCCATATACTATGTGAGTGTTTCTGTATATGACAGGTATGAAGATGATTATTGGACTGAGAGTGATTGGACTGACTGTGAAGTGTGAAGATAGAAAATCGAAGATAGAATAGTATTAGTGTTTCAGTGTAGCTGAATATGAAAGAAACTGTATTAAAGTGTCTGTGAATGTAAAAAGAGTGTCTGATCATTTTTTGTAGTGAGTAGCAGATATGTAAATGAAAATGATGTGAAATGTAATAATGAATTACATTGTCTTGTAATAATAGTGGAGTTGTGAAATTTGTACTGTTCGAACATTGAAATAAAATATTCTATTTAAATAAAATACTGTGTTAATATTTGAATTTCTGTACATTCGTATTTTATCTAAATATAAATATTATATTCATGTATGTGATAAATATATGAAACAGTACAATAACAAACACATTTATAATAAAAATATATTTGGTTGTTATCATCAAACAAAAATCATATAATTGTGTATACAACACCGTTATATACAATAATCTCCCCCTTTTGATGATGACAAACAAATATGAATATTTTGAATATAATAAATGTGTTTGACAGTGAATATTGAACTCCCCCTATTTATTAGCTCTTCCTACAATAGACAACTACCCTTATAACTATGCTTGAGTGAAATGAATGAATAATAAATTTTCAAAGTTAAAAATATTTATAAAATATTCACTCATAAATCAAAATCTCAACCCATTCTCCCCCTTTTGTTATCATCAAAAGGATACAGAATTTAAAATATAGAAGAAAAATGACTAAAAAATATAATTTCAGCATAAGAGGAAGAACGATCATCATAAATCTCAATCAGTCAAACAAAAACCATAATATTCGAAGAACTAGTGTCATATTTCACATTATAGAGTGACGGAGTTACGATGAAATTTATAAAAATGGAGAGAATTTAAAAAATGATTTCCAAATATTTTCAAAAGAATTTTAAACATGAAGTACAAAAAACAGTGATGGATTTGGACTATAGTTAATAATTCAATGTAAGTGACAAAATCGAATAATCTCAAATCCCAATAGCTATCAATCAACAAATCATAATACATCATAAGATTTCAACACATTTCACAAGTTAGAATATGGATTGATAGGCTAGTTTTTATTCACAAAGGAGAATTTTAGATTAATTTCAATTTATAGCACATTATTTCCTTTTCTTTTATTTTTTATTTAAGAGCACACTGACCACGCATAACCAGAGCTTGGATTTTTAAATGAGGTCAGTTGCAGCTTAAATTATAAGTTGTCTCTTAACCATGCACGACCCGAGCTTGGATTTTTAAATGAGATTAGAGACACACTTATGTATTAATTATATTTATTATTTTCAGCTTTAAAAGAAAAACTCCACGATATATAAATCCAATATGGATAATAGAAATGTGGTAGGTACAGAAATGGTTTGTGAAATAAATTTCTAAATTAATCATATTATGAAATATGCTCAACTGTACTGGGATTATTGATAATTTTGAATTATCACTCATTCTGAATAATAATATGGTCCCATTTCTATTACAAATAATTTCCATTGTTTTAAAACAAGATGTTTCGTAAAATAATAAACTCTCCACAGTAATATAAAAAACATAATGAATGGCATAATAATGGTAGATAAAGAAGATGGTCGTGAAATAGTCGCCAATTCAAAGATATTATAATTATTATTCAACCATCATGAAAATCTAAATAAAATCTCCTCTTGTAGTGAAATATAACGTAGTCACAATTCATCACAATTTCAAAATCTAATAATAATTTTGATGAATTATAAATACAGTTCAATTTGGATATTGATTTCAATTTCTGAATGAATAATAAATAAATAATTTTAAAATTGAAAATCAATTAAAAGAGGAATATGAAGAGCTATACGGGACAAAGGGTATAAAAGAATATAAAGAATGAAAATCAGATCAATATCACTTGCTGTCTCAATTACTGATGATTTTAACATGACACAGGAGACGAACAAGCAGAAACCAAACATTAAGCCCAAGCAGACAAGATAACAAATTAGGCAGCAACAAACAGATCAAGGCAAGCAGTTATCAGAAAACAATATCAGAGCATCAAGTAGATCATAAGCATGCAATTTCCAAATATTTTCAAAACAATATCAGAGCATCACAAAGAATCAGTTTAAAGCAGACAAGTCAAGATGATGGTCACAAAAGATGATTCATGATCAAAGATTAAAAAAATACCTTTTATTTGAAATCATTTAAGGAAATATGAAAATCTCAAGATTCAATGAATCAATCACACTAGATTATAAACTTCAAATCAAAGATGTGTGTGTGGTTAAATAAATCAATAATTTCAAATGATTTTAAAAAACAAATATTCAAATTAAATAATCATGAAAAAACAGTGAGTTTCAAAGATCATTTTTCAAAATAATTATTCAAATTATTTCTGACAAGTACAAGGGTAATTTCAGATCATTTACATTAGGCTTGAGAGATATTCATGTTCCAGAAAATTAAAAAAAAAATTTTATTTGAAATCACTTGAATCAATGTCAAGTTTGAGATATAATGAATCATTCGCACAAGACTGATAATTCCAGGATTAATAGGTGTGTGATATTCAAAATATCAAGAATTTCATATGATTTCAAACAAACAAATTTCAACCATAATGATCATGAATAGGGATGAGTTTCATGATGTAAACAATGAGTCTCAAATGTGTTCAAAAATTTCAAGCCAATCTGAAAATCAATGAAATTATCACAACTGAGAAGTAGCAGTGTGTTGTAATGAGTATAATATTTCTAGCTTTTCTAAAATGAATTAGAAGAAAAACTCAAAACAGTAGAGATGTGTGAAATTTCATTAATTATTCAAATCTTCAAAAATTTAGAATTCAAAACAACAGTGTTCAAGATATGACAAGAATACATCAACACCGTTAAGAATTCAGAAAATAGAAATTAAACCTCAAAACAATTGCAGAAATTTACAAGTTTAAATTCAAGGTCTGGAAATGATTAAAACATTAGAGTTTTATACAAATGAAGTGAATTTCCAGAAAATATGAATTCTACAATTGGAAGTTTAAGAAAGTACAAAAGAAGGACAAAAGTATATGGCAGTGTCAAATCAAAAAAAAGTTAAGAGGGGTAGAAGAAGGAATACATAAAAAATATTTACAAAGATGAGTTTATTGGTTATACCTGAAATTGACGTGAGTAAATAAATCTCTAACTCAATAATCTTGGCCACGGAACTCTGAACGAAACAGAAATATAGAACAACTTGAATACAAATCTCTTTTGCACAGTAGTTCATCGGCCTCCTCTGATACCTAACGGTTTAAGGGATTGAGTGGTCTAACAAAATTAGTAAAACCACTCAAGGTTTTGTTAACATCTTTCGGTACCCAAACATATTCGTATAACAATCCATCTGAATTTACCTTTGTACCCTTGCGAACCCAAAACTGTTTGAATTTTACGAATGCCGTTTTATTTCCGTTTGGGATCCAGGATTGTTTAAATGAATTATTATATAACAAATTCTCATTTCGTTTATGATTCAAAATCCTTTGAAATTGATAGATTTTGGATTTTCAATTCGATTCTTTCCAAAGTAGTTTGAAGGATTTTTAAAATCATTTGAAATTCGTTTTTCAAAACCATTTGTTTTCCCAAAACCAAGACCACGTTTATTTCCAACAGAAAATTGGTTTTTCAACAACGTATTCAAAGAATTTTCAGCATTTGAAAATTTAGACAAAATTGTTTCAAGTTGTTGAATTTCAGTTTTAAGATCACCGTTTTCTTTCAATAAAACGGAACAACGATTTTTAGTGATCTTACATCTTTCAAAATCAGATTTTAAAACCAAACTTTCATCAATAAGCAATTTGATTTTGTCTTGGGATTCCGAAATCTCAGCTTCAAAAAGTTTTAGTTTCTCAAATTCAAGTTTTCATAAATTCTTGAATTTTTCAATTTCAAATTCAATCTCTTTCAAAATCAAATCCATTTTCAACAAATTTTCCTTTTCAAAAATTTCATGTTCGAAATTAATCTTATCCAACTCCTTCTGCAAATCGTTATTTTTATGAATTAACTCATCTTCATGATTTTTCAAAATCAAAATTTTATTTTCAAGCTTTCTAGAATGTTCATCAAGTTAAGCTAAATCAGTATTCACAATCATACAACTTTTGCAGTTGGAGTTTTCAAGTTTTAATTTCAAATCATTATTTCTGCATCGCAACTCAGTGATTTTAGATTTCAGAATTTTATTTTTACTTTGGAGACGATTTATAGTTTTAGTTAAATAAATACAACGAGAAACCAATTCTTCATATGAAGAGTCTCCATCTCCCAAATCGTCGTTAGCAGCTCCAGTTAAGCACACATCTGAATCTGAGTTGGCAACTGAGGGTTTTGAAGAGTTGTTGTTATTTCCATACAGCGCGTTGAGAGTTTTTCAGATATCCTGAGCAGTTAAACAATGGGAGATAAGATCAAGTTGATTATTACTAAGATAAGAATAGAGAATATGCATGACACGAGCATTTATAACTTTATTTTTCTTATTTAACATATCACCCATATTTATAATAATATTCCAATATTCATAATTAACAGATTTTAAATAGAATTTGATTTTCGATTTCCAAATTAAAAAATCTGTACCATTGAAAATAATTGGAATATCACTGGACTGACTCTCTATGGACTGACAACTAGGAGATACCATGATTCTAGAGTTAATGGAAATACCTGCTCTGATACCACTTGTTGGATCTAGATTAACCCTAGAGGGGGGCGAATAGGGTTTATCACAAATTTTCGTCGAGTTCAAAAACTTACGAGATATTAAAATAATAAACAGATCACAGAATGCAGAGAGATAAAAGTGCAGAAAATAAATAACATACGGAGATACCGAGCTTTGGCAAAATCCTTCCAAGTGCTATATTTCTAAGGTTTCTACTAGGTATAAGAACAGATCCTGCATACAAGACCATGTACACTCGCGAACCCCTCGCTCCTATTCTTATTCTATGCTCAAAACCCTAGACTGACCAATATCCCCTCAATCAGATTTTCCCTGATTACAACCCCATAACCAGTAACTCGAGATTTTACAGACTCTAGCAACTGTCAGTTAACCCCTAACTGTATTCCCCTAGATTCTACAGAACTAGAAACTATTTAGATGATTTAAAAACAAAATACAAAATACAAAACAAATTGGAAAGATGAAATAGAAAAACCCTAGGAGTTAAATTAAAGGGTTATCCCCTTTTTCAAATTGGAAAACTTTGGCCGGCCCATTTCAATTTTTTGCACCAGTTCACTTTGCGCTCTCTCTCTCTCTCTTGTATCTAGAAAAAAGAATGGCAGCAACAAATTGGAAAAATCTAGGGTTTCCTTCAAATCCCAAACCGAATCTTGATTTTTTGCTTCTAGAATCAAATCTCTGAGGCTCGAAATCTTTGGATGGCTTTGCGATTGATTTGGCTTGGGCTTCTGATCGAAAAACTATGTGAGTAATTTCGAAATAGATTTTTTCTCTTCGAATTCTTGGTTTTTGTTTACGATGCGTTGCCAATGAGGAATTGGTGATATTTATAGGGTTACGAAAACCCTTACGCTCTGATATCCTCGATTAATGGCTTGATCTGGTATTTTGTGAAATTCCACTTTTGGTTCCTTTTGCGTGATTTAATTTGATGAACTTGTACTTATCCTTGGCTCTCAAAGAATCTGGTTTATATAACTTGCCCTTGCGTGATTTTTGCTCTGTCTTGAACCATTGCAAAAAATGGAATGATTTGTCTGATTCGTACTCATTTCCCCCCTTTAAATGATCTGAATAAATTACCATAAATTGTGATTGAAAACCTCAAATAAATCTGGAAACAAATTTGCCCTTTTTGGATTATTGCCTTAAAGTTTCCTTGCGTGATTTCAAGAAGTAAAGTAGGCAAAACATGTTGATCCGAATTCGAACCTCCTTCCAAACATAACATGTTGAAATTGTTCATGTACTAAATTTGGCACTTGAAAAACTTTGCTATAATTTAGCTCAGGAAAAATTTCTTTTCCCTTTAAAAGACTTTCCCATTTCTGAAAACATTGTGAGTTTTTTTTACTGATTCAAAAACAGGATATCATGAAATAATATCTTGCCAAACCTGATTCACTGTATTTACTTCCATTGATTCACTACTGCATGGACATAATCTGTTTCATTTATTTGCTCATGTATATTTGAGCTGTTGTGTGAAAAACTGAGTTGTTTCTTTGCCATTTATGTGTGCTTGCTGTCTTACTGCACTTGAAACTTGGTCTGTCATAACCATGTCTTGGTCTGGGCTTGTACATGTTTCACTGTTCGTCCATGTGTTAACTGCTCTATTTTATTTCTTTGAACTTTGCAACTAAAAACTTCTATTGCATCATTTACTTTTTGCTTGATATTGGAACTTGACCATCCATGTTCATGCATCAATACACATGCTTAAATTTGAATGTTGCTTGAAACATTGAGGAAGAAGCTTGAACTTTGTCCCATATTCAGCTCTGTATTTGTTGCCATTACTTGCTTATGTTCTGCTGTCATGAAAAAAAACTTTTGTACATGCTGAAAGCATGTAACATAACTCAACCACCACTGTGAATCCCCTACATATTCGAACTTGCACTTTGAAACATTTTCTTGTCCATGCATGTCACCTGCACTTTGTATTGTGCCATACATTTGAAAATATGCTTTGATCCATGTCTTCATGCATACATATGCATGTATATTTGTTGTGTGTATCATGAATTCTTGTTGATCTTCCATGCAAAAATCACTTGATCTTATGTGCTTACTGAACTGAATGTTGTATACACCATCATGTATGCTGTGTCATTGTTCATGTTGAACCTATGTAAAACTGTTGTGCTAATCTCATCCATGCATTTTGCACTTGTACTCTCGTATATAATCTGCTGCTGTATCTAGCTTGACCACTTTGCAGCTGAGTTGTACCATTCCGTTCCTATGATAGCTGCACCATACCGTGTGACTTTGATGTTGTGTCCATTTTTTGTTAGCTTGGCCACAACATTCCATTTGTAAACATGAACTGAACTTGTAACACCCCATATTTTCTGTGAATTTAAGAATTACAAATCTGAGTATAATTAAAATATAAAATCAGAATCAAGGGAAACGGGTTGTGCCATTGCGTTCGTCTCGGAAAAATACACGAAATAGAGTCCGAAATTTCGTAAATCGGAGTCCATATGACCAAGTTATGGCCTCCCAAAGTTCAGAAAAAAATTAAATAGCACAAACCAGGTCGACTGGGGTGTCGACCCTAGAGTCGACCTGCCCCCAGGGGGTCCACCCTAGAGTCGACCCTAGAGTCGACCTGCCCCAGGGGGTCGACCCTAGAGTCGACCCAAGAGTCGACCTGGGGGTCGACCTGCCTCCCGAATCTGCTTTTCTGCCTGGGTGCGTTCTGATGTATCTGGTCTCGTTTTCTGTCTAGATTCGTCTGCCTAAACCTATTTAAACAGCCCCAAACCCAGCCTTCTCTACACACAATTCTATTCTGCTTCTTCTTTGCCTATGTTCTAATAAAAATAAAAATGGCGTCGCTACTCTGCTGAAATCAAAACTAGAAGCTAATCAACATCAACCTAAGCTACTCAATTCAAATTAGAGACTAAAGATTCTGCAACAACTAAAGTTCTTTCTTTAATCCAACCAAGGCAAGTATAGTTATTCTCCGCTATAAACGTTAATTCTGATTGTGACATGAATTATAAATCTGAATCTGAGGTTATATCTGTTCTGTTCTGTTTGGATATATATTATTTTGTATCTCTTTCCTCTTTCTGTTCTATAGCAAGGCTACCACGAGCCTGAGCCCACCTCATAAGAGATCAACATACGCTAAAATGTTTGGGACAATCTAATGAATGTGCATAAATTGGGCATGACCGATATGTGATTGATTTGAGGAAAGAACATAGGTTGGACTTGGAACTTAGAACATAAATCTAAGGCATAATTGGACTGATCTGTGACTGATTTGAGTATATAAACTAGATCTTGATCTGTGCATATATGACTGTTTGGGATTATCATATGATAATATCTAACTTGCAAATCTGGAATATTAAGATCGGAACAAAAACACATATCATATGTTAGATCTAGATCCTTGGGCATATTTTATAACGGATTATAACTTAGGTGTGAAGATCCATATTAAGATTTGATAACTATCAAGTGTGAATAACACCTAAGAGGAGATTTTTGAATATATGACATGCACTGAAATAGATGGCTATAGTTGGTATAATTTATATGTGAATCTTTTGTACTAGGCAAGTGGAACTAAATTGGGACATGTAAATTATGACCATAATCTGTGACATGCAAATTCAATGCAAACGTAGGGTATATGATCCTAGTGTGAACCATGACCACTATTTTAGGCATGCAAATTTAGGACAAATTTATAATTCGGCAAGATATGTGAAACTTTAAGGAATGATGAAAATCAGTTATAATTGCCTAATTTGCTAGGTCTGCTATATTTGCCTAATCTGTTAGTTTTATTATATCGCCTAATCTGCTAGTTCTGTTATATTGCTTAATCTGCTAGTTCTGCTCTACTGCCTAGTTTACTAGATCTATTCGTCTGCTAGATCTGTCATCCGCTAAGTCTATTGAAAATGCCTAAATCTGTTAAATTTATTCGTTTAAATGCCTAACCTGTTATATGCCAAAATCTGCTAAGTTGCTAAATCTGTTAAATTCGTTAAGTCATATAATCTGGAAAATCTGTTGTCTGTTAAAATCTGTTATCTGCTGGGTTGATATAATCATCCTGTTATTGATATAATCTGAATTGGCATATATATTGGGCGTGCGCATAAACGGTAAATTATTAATTAATTAGCCGCAAAGATAAATGTGACTAACTCGAGGTTAGATTGAGTTTGCGGCGTAATTCTGCCCGGAACCGCCCGGTACATCCAGTGGCCGCAAACAATAGGTTCTAATGTGAGAAGTTAGTCATAACCTGCTTAAGACACGAGGTTAGGTCGAGCTTGTGGCAAAAGTCTGCCCGGAACCGCCCGGCCCATCCAGCGGCCACAAGCTAGCGACCTACTGTGAGAGGTCTGGGCTTTAATAATTAATTAACGCAAATCTAAGATAAGAATGACGTCTAAAACGTATTGGGGGAAATAGGGTTAAACCAACTGGATTAATAGGTGTAGTAAACCCGTCCATGAATCTGTAGGCCCAACACAATGTTAGACAAATCTGAAAAATCTGTACATCAGATCTGTTAGTCTAAAAACTTGTTAACTTAATCTGTGAACTAGTAAATCTGAATTCTGTATGTCTGAACTTGTAAACAAGTTAATCTGAGATCTGTTAGTCTGGGGACACAAGGTTAGGAGGGGAATTACTTGTGTCATCTTTTGTTTGGGACCCATATTAGTCAGTAACCCTTTCTGGTATCAAAGCATTGACCCAACAGTAGGTAGGGTCCGGGCACGCTTACTGAACTAATTATAAGCGGTTCATTCTGATAATGGCGAGGGGTGTTGATGGTGCATTCCAACTGGGTCATGTGCGTGCATGGATCCCGGTCTGCCTCTGAGGATGTAAGACACCGTGACATCTGTAAATAGGTCAGTGCCAATTGGTTATCACTTTAGGGAGTGATACACCCTACTGTGGGGCCGACACAGGATATTTATGTGTTAGGGAGCCGATCGCTTGGGGTAGGGTTTTAGGGTACACTTAGTTCTGTCTGTTTCTGTTGGTACTGTCTGTTTCTGTTGGGTGATAACACCTGTCTGTTTCTGCGTGGTACCGTCTGTTCGGGTGGTAAAGGCCCATTAGTAGTGTACACCTAATTCTACATTCTGTTCCCGTAGGGATTAATCTGTTTCTGCTTCTGTCTGTTTACGATCGGGTAGTAAAGGCCCATTATTAGCATTCTGTTTCTGTTAAATTATCCTGTACTCGTTCCTGTTTCAGTTTAGACATTAGGGTGACACCTAATTCTGTTATACTAGTATTAGTGCAGAGAAGTGTAAAGCAATAGTTTATGTCATTCTGTTCTTCTGTTATATCTGCTACACCTGTTACAGTTATCTCTCATGCAGTTTTATGTTCATGTCATATTATTATTATCTGTTCATATGCTGAAAGTCACTGGACTTGCCAGACTTTTTGTCTGACCCTTGTTGTTTCGCCTCCTTTCTTCCGTTTCCCCCTCAGGTTATCCAAGGAGGGAATACTTTAGCTTGATCCGGATTTCTCTTTGCTTGAAGTGCTTAAAGTATGGCTTGGCTCTGTATAGCTTCCGTTCTATGGGGATTATGATTTTAAACCATGCATTTTGAAGGCTTTTGTACATGGCTGATATTTTGCACCTGAATTCTGAGATTTAAAAGGATGTAACCATATTGATTTCTCTTTCCGCTATAATAAAGTTAAAAAATTTCAAGTACTGTTTTATCTGTCTTGTAAGTTTCTGTTCTGTTTACTAAAATGCTCCACCAAAGTTAAGGCATTCCCTTTGTGAGTGACCTTAACGGAGGGGGGTGTTACACTTGGTATCAGAGCTGAAGGATATCGGATTTGATAAATAATTTTTGAAAACTATTTTCAAAAAGGTTTTGAAAAGGAAGTATTTTCAAAAGCAAAGCTTATTTTGAAAAACATAGTCCCCTAAATCATATATCTATCTTTTGATCCTCTGCTTGAATCCTTGTTTCCTTCTTTCTTGAGTCTTTGGGGCTCCCGATTTTCTGGGAGGTAACCTCGTCGAAGGGCAAAGTAGTTCCCGACTTCCATCGATAGCTGTAGTAGTTTCACCTACGGCTAGTTTTCTTTAGAGCTTTGAAGGATTTTTCCGGGCGATGGAGGCAGCTTTCGAGGGATTGGTCAACATGTTACACAAGGATAGTAAAGATGAGAATGATGAGGTTTGGCTAAGGAGCACAACCCAAAGGTGAGAAACTCATATAGACTTAGTTCACAATGGAGGCAAAAGGGAAACACAAAAGAAGGAAGGAAAATTTGAAGATAAGGAGGAGGAAAGCGTTTTACTTATGGAAGCTCGACTCATCTGAATAAGGATTACGGAAAGAGGAAGGGGAGGGTGCTTGCTTCAACTGTGGTGAGATGGGGCACTTTACTAGGGACTGCCCGAAGAAACGAAGGCAAGGACAGAGGACAGGACCAACTTCTGGATGGCAGGAAAACACTCTCAAGGCTAGTGGATAGGATAGAAATAGGGAAAATTTCTGTAGAAGGTTTAATTTTCTTATCTGGTTATGGAGTTAAGACTCTTTCTGATTCTGTACTTGCTACTCTGCACTTGAATACTAGTATTATTTCTGATTCTGCTGTAGACTCAGACCCATAAAGGGCATGACTCATCTGTTTTAAGTTAAGGTTTGAGGGATATCTGTGTTAGGCGTCAAATATGATGCATATATTCTGAGTTTTTGTGGGATATGATTTTATCATGCTTAGCTTCCGAAGAATCATTAGGGAACCTGATCTGTACCAGTAGTCTGTAAATATCTGAATACTTCTGATAAGATTTCCAGTTTTTACATTGTCTAAAGAGGGTAACCCTCTGGGTGTCAATCTGATGTTGATTTCGGTCTTCATGGTTGACCCTTAGGGGAATTATTTTCTCAACCAATGTCTGATAGGAATCAAGTTTTTGTTTTATCTGTACTCACTTCCATCACTCGACTGTATCCTATCGATCGAGTGTTCAAGTTATAGATAGGAATCCTAATGGGTGTAAACATGTGTTTGAGACATGTTATGTTTGATGGTTGCAAGTGGATGCAAGTGGTTGCTAGTAGTTGCTCGTGGACGCATATACACACACTTTTGCAAATGTTCATATAGCACTAGAAATTTCTAAGGACAATGGATGCTTGTGGATGATGACTGAGTAGATGGGTGATTGGACGGTAGGACACATTCTTCTTAACTTGAAGATTTCGGGACGAAATCCTTTAAGGAGGGGAGAATGTAACACCCCGTATTTTCTGTGAACTTAAGAATTACAAATATGAGTATAATTAAAATATAAAATCAGAATCAAGGGAAACGGGCTATGCCATTGCGTTCGTCTCGGAAAAATACGCCAAATAGAGTCTGAAATTTCGTAAATCGAAGTCCATATGACCAAGTTATGGCCTCCCAAAGTTCAAAAAAAAAATTAAACAGCACGGACCAGGTCAACTGGGGGGTCGACTCTAGAGTCGACCTGCCCCCAGGCGGTCGACCCTAGAGTCGACCTGCCCCAGGGGGTCGACCCTAGAGTCGACCTGGGGGTCGACCTGCCTCCCGAATCTGCTTTTCTGCCTGGGTGCATTCTGATGTATCTGGTCTCGTTTTCTGTCTAGATTCGTCTGCCTAAACCTATTTAAACAGCCCCAAACCCAGCCTTCTCTATACACAATTCTATTATGCTTCTTCTCTACCTCTGTTCTAATAAAAATAAAAATGGCGTTGCTACCCGGCTGAAATCAAAACTAGAAGCTAATCAACATCAACCTAAGCAACTCAATTCAAATTAGAGACTAAAGCTTCTGCAACAATTCTGCAACAACTAAAGTTCTTTCTTTAATCCAACCAAGGCAAGTACAGTTATTCTCCGCTATAAACGTTAATTCTGATTGTGACATGAATTATAAATCTGAATCTGAGGTTATATCTGTTCTGTTCTGTTTGGATCTATCTTATTTTGTATCTCTTTCCTCTTTCTGTTCTATAGCCAGGCTACCACGAGCCTGAGCCCATCTCATAAGAGATCAGCATACGCTAAAATGTTTGGGACAATCAAAAGAATGTGCATAAATTGGGCATGACCGATATGTGATTGATTTGAGGAAAGAACATAGGTTGGACTTGGAACTTAGAACATATATCTAAGGCATAATTGGACTGATCTGTGACTGGTTTGAGTATATAAACTAGATCTAGATCTGTGCATATATGAGTGTTTGGGATTATCATATGATAATATATAACTTGCAAATCTGGAATATTAAGATCTGAACTAAAAACACATATCATATGTTAGATCTAGATCCTTGGGCATATTTTATAACGGATTATAACTTAGGTGTGAAGATCCATATTAAGATTTGATAACTATCAAGTGTGAATAACACCTAAGTAGGAGATTTTTGAATATATGACATGCATTGAAATAGATGGCTATAGTTGGTATAATTTATATGTGAATCTTTTGTACTAGGCAAGTGGAACAAAATTGGGACATGTAAATTATGACCATAATCTGTGACATGCAAATTCAATGCAAACGTAGGGTATATGATCCTAGTGTGAATCATGACCACTATTTTAGGCATGCAAATTTAGGCCAAATTTATAACTAGGCAAGATATGTGAAACTTTAAGGAATGATGAAAATCAGTTATAATTGCCTAATTTGCTTGTTCTGCTATATTTGCCTAATCTGTTAGTTTTATTATATCGCCTAATCTGCTAGTTCTATTATATTCTTAATCTGCTAGTTCTGCTCTACTGCCTAGTTTACTAGATCTATTCATCTGCTAGATCTGTCATCCGTTAAGTCTGTTGAAAATGCCTAAATCTGTTAAATTTATTCGTTTAAATGCCTAACCTGTTATATGCCAAAATCTGCTAAGTTGCTAAATCTGTTAAATCTGTTAAGTCATATAATCTGGAAAATCTGTTATCTGCTAAAATCTGTTATCTGCTGGGTTGATATAATCATCCTGTTATTGATATAATCTGAATTGGCATATATATTGGGCGTGCGCATAAACGGTAAATTATTAATTAATTGGCCGCAAAGATAAACGTGACTAACTCGAGGTTAGAATGAGTTTGCGGCGTAATTCTGCCCGGAACCGCCCGGCACATCCAGTGGCAGCAAACAATAGGTTCTAATGTGAGAAGTTAGTCATAACCTGCTTAAGACACGAGGTTAGGTCTGGCTTGTGGCAGAAGTCTGCCCGGAACCGCCCGGCCCATCCAGCGGCAACAAGCTAGCGACCTAATGTGAGAGGTCTGGGCATTAATAATTAATTAATGCAAATCTAAGATAAGAATGACGTCTAAAACGTATTGGGGGAAATAGGGTTAAACCAACTAGAGTAATAGGTGTAGTAAACCTGTCCATGAATCTGTAGGCCCAATACAAAGTTAGGCAAATCTGAAAAATCTGTACATCTGATCTGTTAGTCTGAAAACTTGTTAACTTAATCTGTGAACTAGTAAATCTGGATTCTGTATGTCTGAACTTGTAAACAAGTTAATCTGAGATCTGTTAGTCTGGGGACACAAGGTTAGGAGGGGAATTACTTGTGTCATCTGTTGATTGGGACCCATATTAGTCAGTAACACTTTCTGGTATCAAAACTTTGACCCAACAGTAGGTAGGGTCCGGGCATGCTTAGTGAACTAATTATAAGCGGTTCATTCTTGAAACACCCCACCTCCGTTAGGGTCACTCTCAAAGGGAATGCCCTAATTTTGGTGGAGGTTTATAAGTACAAGTCACATATATACAAGACAGATATAATAACACATATTTGTAAACAGCGGAAGAACAACAAACTTTATTTCATAAAGTCAAATACGTGTTACAACAACATCCTTTCCAAAAACATAACATAACACTTTCATAATCTGTCTTGAGTACATTATTTTTAAAGAAGCATAAATAAAACATAGATAAACTGCAAAAGCCCCATAGTGGATTGTCCAAAGCCATAGTTCAAAATAGGAAAGTCCAAGCAATACATTTCTCTTCTTCAAGCTGGATGCTGAGGTTGGTCAAGCTGCTGTGTTCCCTCCCTGAGGACCTGGGGGGGGGGGGGGGAACGGAAGAAAGAAGACGAAAGAAAAGTAGAATCAGACATAAAGCCTGAGTAAGTCTAGAACTATTTTGTCTATGAATAAAGAACTGGGTATGATAAGTATAAACAAGAAGTGGGCAAGCACAATAAACTTGGTTAAGTTGTATAGGGTCGAATATACTATCGTACCCCATGCTAATCTCTGAACCCATATAAACTAGTTTCCAACTGGCACCCCATAATCAGGGTGATGTGATCCATTCAATGATGATCGGCTCCTACTCGCAAAGTTACATGTGTCTTACGGCCCCCGATGTCTGTAGTTACCTATGCTGGTCCCACCATGGGGTGTATCAAGTCCCATAGTGGCAACCCGACACAACCTTAGAGTGCACAGGTATGCTACTGGTGCCCAGTGCTTTATTTTTCTGCGCCGGAGTGCGTGCACGCCCGCACACCGTTAGAACCTACACTGCTACACCACCGCCGTCGCTTTGACCTCTTACAATCAGCCCAGTAATCGTGCCCCACCCTGCCTAGTTTCAGGGTATCCTGATACACCTTTTAGGGTTACTGCTGAAAAGGGTCCCCCGTTACTAGGTTTTCTATCTCTAGCCAACATGCTAAGTTGGTTAAGTGTTTCTAACCTAACCCCACCAGTCCGTTTAGTTTAGCATGTTGCATTTTGATTAAGTCTTTAGTTCACTTAATCCTAACAATCCTGACTCAGCCTTAATTGTCTTATTAAGGCCCTGACCTCTCACATTAGACAGGTATTGTTGTGGCTGCCTGTTGCCGGTTGGTTCCGGGCAGTCTTACGCCACAACTCAGTCTAACCTCGGGTCCTTGCTGGGCTCCATGTTTAACCTCCCACATTGGATAGGTATTGTTGTGACTACTGGACAGCCGGGCGGTTCCGGGCAGGTTTACATCACAACTCAATCCAACCTCGGGTTAAACACATCGTATGTTCTACATTTACATATTTTGTCATTCTTCTTTATTTCCTATATGTAAATATTTGCGGCCCATTATTAAGTTAATGGTGTAAAGGTTACACCAATCACGGGCCCAACCCATACTTGAATTTGGGCCCTTCTATTTTATATTTTCATTCATTAATTAATTTTAACCCAACGTTATTTTCCCCCGTTTAACACGTCCGTTTATATACATTGGGCTTAGCCTTTTAAAGCCCAATTTAGCCATGCGAAAGGGGAGGCTTAAAGCGTGATTTCATACACAAAGAGGGGAAAGTGAGCGCATGAACTTGCATATGACGTTGGAAATACATAATAGAAACTGGTGTACTTGCATAGTGGTAACATAGGTGACATAAGTCAAGGCATGTGAACTTGCATAGGTTTAACTGCAACATGAACCTATATTCTTATTTATGCATAATGTCAAACATAAGCATGGCATAAATATTTCTAGCATAAGCATGGCATAATGTCAAACATAAGCATGGCATAAATATTTCTAGCATAGGCATGGCATAATGTTAAACATAAGCATGGCATAAATATTTCTAGCATAAGCATGGCATAATGTCAAACATAAGCATGGCATAATATCAAACATAAGCATGGCATAAGTATAGTTAAATTTGTTCACATAACCATGGCATAAATATACTTATGCATAAATATTCCTAATCATGGTGTTTGCTTTAAACTTGCAAAAAGGGATTTTTGAGTCTAACCTAGCCATGTCTCACATATGACATCATATAATTCTTTTAAACAAGATAGACTTAATCATGGATTTCAATTATGCCAAATATCATTCCTAGCCTAGCCATATTCATAAGTTTGCAAAAGCATGACTTAATACACGGATTACGGTGTCAAAATTCCAACATAGTTTCATATGAACTATAACAACCAAACTTGTTTCAATTACTTGCAAAATGATTTATGCACAAAAATATACATCATGATGGCATAATAACAAAGCCCCAAACTTGCATGAATTTCAATTAACTACATACATGTAGCTTCAACATAGATTACACAATTTGCGTAATATTCCAAACGTATATTTGCATAGAACTACCGCATGTAGTTCTTTATAATTGAATGACATAATCCAGAATATCCAAACGTATATAAATTGATAAGAACGCACAAATATGAATTTTATTGCCACAATTCAAGCATACATATCTACACAATTGTTTATTCATACCAAAGTAATACTCTACTTACAATGGTTGCGGCGAATTCTCTAATTAAGAGATATGATTCCTTCGTTGAATTGATTGGCTTTAGGTTGCTTGAATTGCTTTAGGCTTTAGAACTTTCTTCCTAATTCTCTCTTTAGTTGGCGGCTACTCTTAGTCGTTCCTCAGCAACATGGCGGCTATGTTCTTAATTTGAATGAATAGATTAGGGTTTAGTCTAGGGTTGTTTATATAGAGGTTAGGAATTGATTAGGACCATTGATGTTGCTAGGTTTGATCATAGCCATTCATTAGGAAGAGAGACCAATAAAAACTTGCCACCTAGCCCTAGTGACAAAGCAGACCACAGAAATTCGACCAAACACAGACCTGGCCAGCCAGGTTGACTGGGCTCGACCAGGTCGACACCCCTGTCGACAGGGCTGTCGACAGCCCTGTCGACATGGGTAGCCCAGGTCGACAGCCCAGTCGACCTGGGTGGCCTAGGCGGGTGTTTATCCGCCCTGGCCCACTGGGCCCGATTTTTAATTATTTTATTCTGTTTGAATTTTAAATTTAATTCAAAACTTCCGAAGGCCATATCTTCTTCATACGGACTCCGTTTTTCGAAAACTCGGACTCTATTTCGCGTATTTTTCCGAGACGAACGCAATGGCGTATCCCATTTCCCTTAGTTCTTTGATTTGAATTTGATTATACTTTAATTCATGAATTTCACAGTTATATAATTCTCGGGGTGTTACATTCTCCCCCACTTAAAAGGATTTCGTCCCCGAAATCTTCAAGTTAGGAGGAATGTATATCCTAACATCCAAACATCCATCTACTCATCCATCAAACACGAGCATCCATTGTCCTTAAAAGACTTCTAATGCTTCATGATCACATGCAAAGTGTGTGTGTATACATGTACTTATCTAATGCAAAATCAGGCGGTCTACTGATTCAGTTGACCTCCTTAATGCGAATTATGTAAGTGCCATGAATCCATTATGTATGCAAATTTTCCTATTCATGATTCTACATGAGTGCACAATCATTCAATACAAATGCAACATCCACATGACAACACATTAAAGTTCAACCATATACGAATACAAACACATATGCATATGCAATATGAAGTGACTGAGCCGATCTAAAACCTAGATTGTGTGTGTATATGCAACCACGAGCAACCACTAGCAATCACTTGCAACCACTTGCAACCATCATCCATAACATGTTTCAATTACATGTTTCCATCCGAAAACTTTCTACCTAAAAGATACGGTCGAGGAAATATGCCTAAAAAGATAGATAAAAGCGCAACTTAAGGAAAAAGAAAGATCAAGGATGTACCCTCGAACAGAAAAGGGTAGGCAGTACGTATTCTAGCTTCAGTTTCCCAAGTCGCGTCTCCCTCGGCGTCGCTCCACTGAACTTTGACGAGCTTGACTTCGCGGTTGCGTAGTTTCTTCACTTCCGTTCCTAAGATGCGGGTTGGAACTTTCCTTATGGTTGCTTCGCGTTCCACTTCAGCCTCTTCTAGGATATTTGGCTCTACCACTTCAGCAGAATCATGTAGACATTTTCGGAGATGTGAAACGTGAAAAACGTTGTGGACTCCAGCCAACTTCTCGGGTAGCTCTAATCTATAGGCCATTTTCCCAATCTTCTCGATGATAGGGAATGGCCCTACGAACCTTGGTGCTAGCTTTCCTGTGGTTCCAAAACGAACAACGTTTCTTAACGGTGATACCTTGAGAAAAACTCTGTCTCCAACCTCAAATTCAAGGTCGGTCCTCCTCTTGTCGGCATAGGACTTTTGTCTGTCTTGGGCCATCTTCATCCTTCTTCGTATTAAGTCTACTTTCTCTGAAGTCTCTCGGATCATGTCTGGTCCAAGTATGAGCTTATCCGTGGACTCCCACTAACAAGTGGGCGATCGGCACGGTCTTCCATATAAAGCTTCGAAGGGCGCCATTCCGATGGTTGCTTGATAGCTGTTGTTGTAGGCAAATTCCACCAAAGGAAGGTGGTCTTCCCATGTCCCTCCGAAGTCAAGGACGCATAGTCTTAAAAGGTCTTCCAAAACTCTGTTCACTCTCTCTGTTTGGCCGTCGGTTTGGGGATGATAGGCTGTGCTCAAGCATAACTGCGTTCCGACTGCTTCTTGCAGACTCCGCCAAAATTCGCTGGTGAAGATGGGGTCTCGGTCACTAACAATGCTAGATGGTATTCCATGGAGTCGAACGATTTCCTTAAGGTAAAGTGATGCTAGGGATGAGGCAGTTCTTTTACTTTTGACAGGTAGAAAGTGGGCGCTTTTAGTAAGCCTATCCACTATTACCCAAATACTAGTGTTGCCTCTCCTAGACCTAGGCAGCCCATCGATGAAGTCCATTGAGATGCTATCCCACTTCCACTGCGGGACCTCCAGAGGATGTAGTAGTCCGCCAGGCTTTTTCTGTTCCGCCTTAACCTGTTGGCACACCATACACTTAGAAACGAACTCTGCCACGTCCTTTTTCATGCCATTCCAAAAGAAAGTCCTTTTTATGTCTTTGTACATTTTATCCCCGCCTGGGTGTATCGTCATCTTGGAGTGATGTGCTTCCTCGAGAACCTTCTTTATTAAATCGTTTGTCTGTGGGACGCATAGTCTTCCATCTCGCCTTAGCAAACCCTTATCGTCGATGGAGTATCTGTTGAGGTGACTTGAAGTCTCACCCCTAATTAGCCTATCAATTATTTCCACAAGTTGAGGGTCTTCGCGTTGTGCTATCCCTACTGAATCCACTAAAGTTGGCCGTACTTCGAGAGATGCTAGCAAGCCCGGTACGAAATCGGAGGAGGGCCAAAAGTCGAAGCTGGCTATAAACTCTTGGCTTTGTCTTTCAACAAACAATGGGCTTAGGGTCAATTTCTTTCGGCTCAACGCGTCTGCCACTACGTTGCCTTTGCCCGGAGTATAGGAGATTTCGAAATCGTACGAGGCAAGAAACTCCATCCATCTTTGTTGCCTCAAGTTAAGATCCTTCTGCGAGAAAAGATATTTCAACGATTTATGGTCAGTGTAAAGTTCGAACTTCTCACCTAGGAGATAGTGTCGCCAAGACTTGAGTGCAAAGACGATGGCGGCCAACTCAAGATTGTGGGTTGGGTAGTTCTTTTCGTGCACCTTCAACTGCCTCCCGCCATAAGCTACCACCCTTCCTTCTTGCATTAAGACGGTGCCTAGCCCTGTCCCACATGCATCCGTATAAACAGTGAACATCTTGCTCCCATCTGGCAGCGTCAAAACTGGGGCTGTTGTGAGAGCCCTTTTCAGTCGTTGGAAAGCAAACTCGCAATCCAAATCCCAATTGAACACTAGATTCTTCTTGATCAATTTCGTGAGCGGAGCTGAGATTTTCGCAAAATCCCTTATAAATTTTCGATAGAAACCTGCTAGTCCTAGAAAGCTTCGGACCTCAGTTGCATTCCTTGGTGTCTTCCAATCCTGTACCGCCACTACCTTCGCAGGGTCCACCGCTAACCCTTGTTTGGATACTATGTGCCCAAGGAACCTCACCTCTTCTCTCCAAAAGTGGCATTTGGAGAATTTGGCTTTTAGTTCATGGACTCGCAAAGTTTCCATGATTGCCCTTAAGTGTTGAGCATGTTCCTCTTCACTCTTTGAGAAGATAAGGATATCATCTACGAAGACCACTACGAATTTGTTGAGGAAATCTCTAAATACCCTACTCATCAGGTCCACGAAGTAAGCAGGTGCATTTGTCAAGCCGAAAGGCATGACAAGCCATTCAAAGAAGCCGTCTGGGGTTCTGAACGCCGTTTTATCGATGCTATCTTCAGCCACTCTTAGCTGATGAAAACCGGTTGCTAAATCGAGTTGGGAGAAAACAGACGCTCCTACAAGCTGGTCAAATAAATCGTCAATTCTAGGGAGAGGATGCCTATTCTTTTTCGTTAGCTTGTTGAGCTCCCTATAGTCAACACATAGACGGAGTGAACCATCCGCCTTTGTAGCGAACACCACTGGAGCGCCCCATTCTGAAATGCTTCTCCTTATGAACCCCTTTTCTAGAAGCTCTTTAATATGTTTACTGAGCTCTTTTCTTTCTCGTGGAGCCATGTGTCTAACGGGCAACGCAACGGGCTTTGCATTATCTACAAGATATATACGGAAGTCTATTTCCCGCTTCGGAGGCAAGCCCTTCACCTCTTCGAAGACATCCGGATATTCCCGGACCACTCTAACTGATTGCAAGTTTTCAACAGAGGCATCTAGCGATTCAAGATAACTAAGCATAACCGCATACGAGGGATTACAAGAAATTTCCAAAGTATTACCGAGCTGGGTTAGGAGCCTAACAACCCTTTTTTCACAGTCAAGGATGGCCCCATTACTGGATAGCCAATCCATACCCAAAATCAAACCATACCCCGAAAAGCCCAAAACAAAGGCACTACATTGAAATTCAACACTTAGAATAGAAATTTTTAATCCCAAACAGATCATAGACAAATGAGCTGGGCCCCCAATTGGGTTTGAAACAATTAAGGGGTCCTCTGCCATACTAGTTTTTAGGTGCAGAGATTCTACTAAAGCAGACGAGATAAAGGAGTGTGATGCGCCAGAATCAAATAAAGTGCGAACGGGGTGATCATAAAGATAAATTACGCTTTCTACAGAAGTATTTATAGCTCGCTGTTGCAATGGTGGCGCTTCTTGCACATGAACCTGTGCCCCTGGGGTGGATCCAGCGCCCTGCCCCTGTCCTCGTTTCTTTGGGCAGTCCTTAGCCCTGTGGCCTGTCTGACCGCACGAAAAGCATCCACCATTCTCCTTAGCCTTCTTTTTCCGGCAGTCCTTTACTAAGTGCCCCACTTTGCCACAGAAATTACACTTCCTCTTCTCTTTGTTGCCTTTCCCGCTGTTAGCCTACTTTGTGAACTAGGCAACACAAAGTCAAGAAACCAACCGTTGAAGAGTATTTCAAGTTATGCGACTCCGGTTCGGATCGGAAGGAAACTCCACAATTCAGATTGATAGCAGCGTATCGGTTCGGATCGGGTAAAATTCTCTGTTCGGATCGGATATCTCTTACTGGATAAATTGGCAAAGCATACCTGATCGGATCGGAAGGCCAATGAATCTCAGGTGGATCGGAAAGCCGTCTGCTTGCCACGACTTCGGAGCGGAGCGGAGTATGATTAGAGAAGAAGAGACGTCCAAGCTACTCCGGTTCGGGTCGGGTATTCCGATCCGAGCCCCCAACCTGCACGTCTCCGACCCGCACCCATGATCCAGGAAAATCTCCTATAAAGTCGCCTGGAGAACCGGACCGGATGTGACCAATTCCTACCCCTAACGTCCATCTCATTGATGCGTTGTCAGCTTGATAGCCCATCCGAACCCGAAGAGAGTGTGATGGATGACACGTGTTCCGACCCGGATTGCATCTCAGGCAGATTCACACCTATAAATACCCCATCTAGAGACAAAGAGAAGGATCTTTTTCAGCACTTTTGAGAATCCAAGTACCTCCATCATTCGAATTCCTTCACTCCCGGAAAATCCAAACCATCTTTCATTTCCTGTTTTTATCTTTCTGAGTGAACAAAAGTGAGTTGTGAGCGAATCTTACATTGTATTTGTAATTGAATTACTGAATATAGTGAAAACTAAGTGGACGTAGGCATTTCTTCGCCGAACCACTATAAACCTTGTGTGTTCTTTTTTATTTCTGCTTTACGTTATCTTGTTTCTAATCAATTTGGGTGTTAGAACCACATTTGGGTCTAACATTTTGGTGCTTTCACTGAGAATCCTCATCTAAATTCTCTATTTTCCGGGATCTCTTTTTACTTTTTGGACCGTTGAGTTCAAAGAAGTGAATCCTTAAGCTTCTCCACTTTCTTACATTCGTTGAAGTAATTGTCAAAGACTCATGGCCAGAGGAAAAGGCAAGGAAGTCCAGTCTGTTCAAGGAAATGGAGCTGGTGAAGATCAGCAACATGCTGTTGTAACAAGGTCTAGGGGGCAGAGTTCAGCAGCAGGGAGAATTAATGCAGGACATCCGAACCGACAGCAAGGGGAAAGTTCCGATCCGATCCGGGTTGGAGACTCTGAAGCAGTGCACTCCCCCAGTCTGAACCGACCCGACTTGCTCGCTGCACACCGATCCGACCAGGCACCCCAGCTCCGATCCGACCCGACTTCCTACCTCCGATCCGACCCGATGCTTGGTGAAGCTGGAACATCTACTCGAGTCCCCGCGAATGCTCCAATTCCAGCTGCCAGGGTTGGAGACCAGGCCAATCCATCTGCTCCCATCACCCAAGGAGATTTCTCGCGCTTGCTTGATATGCTTGAGAGCACGAGGGAAGCTATGAGAGTTCATGAGCGCACCAATCTCATGATGCAGGAAAATATGAGGCTCATGAGTCGGGAAATCAGTGAGCTCCGCCGGCAAAGAACTCCGTCGCCAGTTCGTCATACACCAGTAGATCAATCTTCATCTTCTGAGGAAGAGAGGCCCCGTGAGCGAAGGCCACTCGAACGACCTCAGAACGTGGAGCAGCTAACGTTTGGATCTTTGGGATCTCGCGAGGATATCGCACGAGCATTAGGAAACGATTGCCCATCTCGGGGGCAAAGACTCCAGTCCCCTCTTCCCGAGATCGACCGGGAACGCAGGGAAAGGAATCGAGCAGAGGCAGCTCGAAGAAGAAGGGCGTCTCCTGAGCAAGAGCCCCGGAGGAACTCGGACACTAGGGCCAGGGAACCTGAGCAGCCCCTAACTAGTGCCGATGTGCAGGCGATGGTTCGTCGAATTATGTCCGAAAGCCGGAATTATACAAATGAAGACTACGGCATAGAGCGAAGCCATACTCCGTTCACTGACGACATCCTAGACTTCCAGTTCCCCCGACGCTTTAATTTGCCACAGATGGATAAATATAACGGAAGGACTGATCCAGGACAGCACTTGATGCGGTATTCGTGGCTTATGAATGCAGCTGCTGCCCCCGATGAAGTAAAATGCAAAGCGTTCCCAATCTACCTAGAAGATGTGGCTTTATTTTGGTTTACCCGACTTCCTCCTCGTTCAATTTCTAATTACAAAGAACTAAGCGAGCGTTTCATGAACCAGTTCCGACTACATGCTCGAAAGTCCAAGAGCGTTATTGAATTGTCAAGGATCAAACAGGCACCAGGAGAATCTTTAAGGGCATATTTAGATCGTTTTAACCAAGCTGTAACTGAGGTCAGTGACCCGCATGAGCCCACTATTCTGATGGCATTGAAGGAAGGAGTCGATCCCGAATCTGAGTTTGGAGACTACCTTTCTGGGAAGACACCCCCCACAAGGGCGATATTCTACGAAAAAGCCGATATTTATCTAAGACGAGAGGAGGCCCGGGCAAACCGGAAGAGAAAGTCTGAGACAGCTTCAAAGGAGAATGTGCAGAGTAATATTGCAGTGAAGCAGTCTGGGGAAAGTTCTGGCAAGGTTGAAGTAAATGTAGGAAACAAGGGTGGAAACAGCAATACTGGAAGCGGGGGAAACAACAACAACCGTAATTCGAACGGTAACAGGAGAAACAGAAATAGGGGAAGCGACCCAAACAAAAGGCCCCGATTCCAGAACTACGAGAACTACACACCATTGAATGACACGTTGGAAAATATTTACCTGGACACGTATAATGTGTTGCAATACAAAAGACCGCCACCTCGTGATTCGACCGAGAAAGAAATGGCGACAGGGAAATTTTGCTTGTTTCACGGAACGCATGGACATTCGACCAATGAGTGTCGACATTTGAGGGATGTAATTGAAAAGCTGCTACGTGAAGGAAAGTTGGATGAGTACAAGGTTGCCCCGAGGGACAGGGGGCAAGGAGAGCAGGCTCCAAAGCAAATCCTACCTGCTCCTAAGCCTACCGCGCAGCAGAAAGGTAAAGGGATCGTCATCAACTCCATAGTAGGCGGACCTCACCCGGCAATCCGAAGCTTTAGGTCAATGGACCAATATGTGAATGCTGCCAAACATCTAGATGTGAATGAAGGTGACGAGTTGGAAGATGTCACCCCCATCAAACAACAAAAAACCATGTTCGATGACGTGGTGTTTCGCAGCCGAGACAACACGGGAATACAATCTCCCACCAATGATCCGTTGGTTATTACTACCGCTATTGGGCCAGCGTTGGTCCATAAGGTATTAGTAGACAACGGAAGTTCCGTTAATATTTTGTTCAAGAAGTCATTTGATCAGATGAAGCTTGAGCCTGAAGATCTGAAACCTTGTGAAGGATGGATTAGAGGTTTCAACGGAGCGACGACAGCTCCTATGGGATATATAGAGTTGCCTGTGACCCTAGGGCAAGGAGAACGTAGAAGAGTGCGAATGCTTCAGTTTGTAGTACTGGACGTAGATTCGCCATATAACGCATTTTTAGGGAGGCCTCCCCTCGCTGAGTTTAGAATTTGTATCGCCCCTTGGTGCTTGTTACTAAAGTTCCCAACCGAAGCCGGGACTGGAGTAATAAGAGGGGATCAGGTTTCTGGACGGGCCTGCTATGTGGCCGAACTGAAGATGTTGATGAAAGGAGTTAATGCTGAGAATAAGGATGCCTCATCTCCCTCAAAGGGGGACTCGGCATAGCAATTAGAGAGGTTGAACCCAAGGGAGTTGCGAAAAGGAACGCCTGAAGACCTGGATCCTAGAAAAGACGAGGAACCAGAGGCTAGGAATGCAACTCCTAATGAAGCAACAGTGGAAATTCCTGTTGATAAAGCTGATCCGACGAAAGTTTTGAAGATTGGTTCCCAATTGGATCCACGTCGTGCTGAAGAGCTGACGAACTTCTTGAAGGCGAACTTAGATGTGTTCGCCTGGACCCATGCTGACATGTGTGGGATATCGCCTTCCGTTATCAGTCACAAATTGAATGTAAATCCGAAGCATCCGCCTGTGAAGCAAAAGAGACGCATGCTGGGCCCAGAGAGGTCGGTTGCTCTCAAAGAAGAAGTAGAGAAATTGAAGCAAAATGGATTTGTTCGAGATTCGACTTATCCCGACTGGATATCGAATCCTGTCTTGGTAAAGAAGCCAAACGGAAAGTGGCGAACTTGTATTGACTTTTCAGATTTAAACAAGGCTTGCCCAAAGGATAGTTTCCCACTTCCCAGAATTGACCAGCTTGTAGACTCGACAGCAGGTCATGAACTTCTCTCTTTCATGGATGCGTATTCTGGATACAATCAAATTCCTATGCATGTGCCAGACCAAGAGCATACGAGTTTCATTACGAATTTGGGATTATATTGTTATGTTGTAATGCCGTTCGGATTAAAAAACGCTGGAGCTACTTATCAGCGATTGGTAAATAGAATGTTTTACGATCAGATAGGAAAAACTATGGAAGTTTATGTGGATGATATGCTGGTTAAATCAAAGCAGTCCTCCAGTCATACGCAAGACTTAGCAGAAATGTTTGGTATCTTGCGAAAATACCATATGAAATTGAATCCTTTAAAATGTTCATTTGGAGTGGCGTCGGGAAAGTTCCTTGGCTTCATTGTGAGTTCCCGAGGAATTGAGATCAACCCTAGCCAGATAGCGGCGATTAGAAATATCAAAGAACCAAGGAAAATTAAAGACGTCCAAAGTCTGGCAGGGAAGGTAGCGGCGCTAAGTAGATTCATCTCCAAAGCCACCGATAAATGTGTTCCATTTTTTGATTTGATAAAAAGGGGAAAGAAGAACTTCCAGTGGACTCCCGATTGTGTCGAGGCTTTTCAAAATCTATTAGAACTGTTAGAAAAACCGCCAATCTTATCAAAGCCCGTAGACCATGAAGAACTATTTGTTTATCTAGCAGTCTCGGCTCACGCTGTCAGCACAGTTCTGGCTCGAGAAGAAGACAAAGTACAAAGGCCAGTATACTATGTGAGTAAGAAATTAGCAGCGGCGGAGCGCAACTACCCAAAGATCGAGAAGCTTGCTTACAGCCTCCTGATTGCATCCCGAAAGCTTCGTCACTACTTTCAAGCCCATCCAATAACCATATACACCGATCAGCCGTTAAGACAAGTGTTGCAGAGACCCGAAGCGTCGGGAAGGTTGATTAAATGGAACATAGAACTAAGCCAGTTTGATTTGAATTTTCAACCACGAAAGTCAATCAGGGGGCAAGCTCTAGCAGACTTTATTGCGGAGTTCACCATTCCAGAGGAAGAAATAATCAATGACCGAGTGGTTAAATCCGAGGATAAGCTAAAGATGAATCCGTGGGAATTATATACAGATGGAGCTAAAAATGACCGAAGATCCGGAGCTGGAATTGTCTTAGTCACTCCGGAGGGACGGTCGTTATATTACGCCCTGCGATTAGAATTTTCGGCAACAAACAACGACTCTGAGTATGAAGCCCTGATTGCCGGGCTGAAACTCGCTAAAGACCTCGGAGTAAAAGTGATGGATATATTTTGTGACTCTAAGATTGTTGTTTGTCAAGTGCGAGAGGAGTTCGCGGCTCGAGGACCTCGACTTGTCGCTTACCTTAAGAAAGTGAAAGAGCTATTAAGTAGCTTAGAGCGGTACAACATAACACATATTCCCAGAGAAGAAAACCAGAAAGCGGATAGACTAGCAAAATTAGCTAGTTCTGACAATCCAGAAGGGACTGAGGTAATTCCAATTGAAACGTTGGAGTCGCCAAGCTTTGAGTCAATGGAAATGGAATTCGTTCTTGAAGCGGAACCAGAGAAGGAATCATGGATGACTCCAATCAAGAATTTTCTTAAGAATGGGACACTCCCATTAAAGAAGAGTGAAAAGAGAGCTGTAGTGCGCAGAGCTACCAGATATGTTATACAAGACGATATTCTCTATAGACAAGGATTTTCTATGCCCCTGTTACGATGTATCGCACACGACGACATCAAGCGTGTACTGAGAGAAGTGCACGAAGGTGAGTGTGGAGATCATACAGGAGGTCAAACTTTAGCGAAGAAAATATTGCGATACGGATACTTCTGGCCTACGATCAACAAAGATGCAGCTGATTATTCACGACGCTGCGATAAGTGCCAGAGATTCGCCAAAATCCCCAGGGCACCGTCAACCCAGCTTAAATCGATGGTGAGTCCTTGGCCATTTGCCACATGGGGAATCGATATCATTGGAGTTTTACCGATCGCTAAAGGAGGGGCTAAGTATGCCATAGTAGCCGTGGATTATTTTACAAAGTGGGTGGAAGCTGAACCCTTGACTAAGATCACCACAAGAAAGGTGATAAGTTTTGTGGTCAGAAATATTATATGCCGATTCGGGATCCCAAGGACGATTATTACCGATAACGGGACCCAATTTGATAGCACTGAATTCAGAAACTTTTGCCAGAAATATAAGATAGACAAACGATATACTGCAGTTGCCTATCCACAATCTAATGGGCAAGTAGAGGCAATAAACAAGGTAATAAAATCCATCCTCAAAAAGCGATTAGAGCATGCAAAGGCAAAATGGGTTGATGAATTGCCCCTAGCTTTGTGGGCATATCGAACAACGTTTAAAACGGCTACCGGTCATACCCCTTTCTCCCTCTCCTTTGGCTCAGAAGCAGTAATTCCAGTTGAACTGGAAGTTCCTTCCCACAGGGTGACATATTATGACCCGATGACGAATCGGGCACTTTTACTTGAGTCTCTTGATGAAGTCGAAGAGAAAAGAGACGAGGCAGACTTGCGTGCAGCAAGACATCGGCATCAAATGGCACGCTGTTATGACAAAAAAGTTCGCCTCAGAACTTTTGAACCCGGAGATTTGGTGCTCAAGAGAGTTTTTCCATCCCTTCCTCACCTCGGCCCAAAATGGGAGGGACCCTTTGTCGTCCAACGGAAACTTGATAAAGGAACATTCAAGTTAACGACCGTAGATGGCGAAGAAGTCCCTCGAGCATGGAATGCCCAACACTTAATGCAATATTGGGATTAGAAATGCTATACTTTTTGCTGTTCTTCCTGTAAACTCTGTAATAAGGCACGACTTGCCTTTGGAAAATATGACGATATGAATAAAGGACTATAAAGTGGACGTAGGCTATGACTTAGCTGAACCACTATAAAATATTGTGTGTTATTTACTTTTATGCATTTCCATTCGTTAGTTATTCTGTTGTGATTATAAAATACAGGACAACTTAGAGCCTAAAAAGGTTGAAACAGTTTGGGCATAAAGAGAAGCACAATGATTATTTGTGCAATAAGACATAAAAGAATGAGAAAACGACATTCTTAACTCTAACTCTCCAGAGAAAGAGAGAGAGTATAAAAGCGTCTCAGACTGAGCGCTGAGAAAGAGGTTCAACTCCGAACTCTAACTTTCCAGAGAGAAAGAGAGTATAAAGGCGTCTCCGACCGAGCGCCGAGAAAGAAATCTTTTCCCGTTGAACGACCGGGGGATAAACAAATAACTGAACTCGAACTCTAACTCTCAAGAGAGTGAGAAAGAGTATAAAAGAAATGCCAGGAAAAACAACAGATATTGATGATGCAGGAAATGCTATCCCGTTAGAGAATCAGGAGCATCCAGATTGCATAGTTAGGCACTGAATAACTTACGGAGATTGACTGGGGACACATACCCATACACATATCTCCCCTCTTCACAACTTTGTTTCATAACTATAGATATGCATTTTTACATAAGTGCAGAGCTGCTAACAGATAAACATTGCAAAAAGTGAATTATTTTTATTTACAAATGAATAAATTTGTACAGGGAAATGACTAAAAAAGAAAGTGCGGGAGCTGCTGTTGTGGCAACACTTATTGATTTACAAAGATGCTAAAAGGACACAGGAGAACCCACTATTTGGGTTTGGGATGAGCCTTCGATTTCTTGGCAGCTTTTTCCGCATCCTTTGCTTCCCTCTCTGCTTCAGTCAAAATTCGCTTTGATTTCTTTTTCCCTGAAGGTGTAGCACTGGAGCCGGCAGACTTCTTCCCGGAAGGCTGGGCACTGGAATCAAAAGAAGATTTTTTAGCAAGTTCTTCGGTGATAGATCTAGTTGAGAGCTTAACCACTAACCTTGAACCTGCATCCACAACTGCAAGGGGCTTGAGGACCTCAGGGTCTAATTCTTCAGCCTTTAATTGCAAGCGCTTGTCTTGATCAGCCTTCATGGCAGCCAAGGTAATGTTCTCAGCGCTTTTCGACTCCCCGGTTATTGTAACTTCTGGTTCCTCATCATGCCCCTCGTCTCCTCCGTCGTCTTTTAAAGCTGCAATCATTTCTTCGTCATGGGGAGTAGTCACCTTAGTTGATTCACTTCTTTCCCCCAATTCTGTGGAAGCAGCCTTGTCTTCTCCTTCTTTGACCCTATCAGCGGGCTTTGTCCCAGTGGTAGCTCCTTGAACTACATCTGTCTTCGCGGAGGATTCAACGCCTGCAAAATGAGAAACATCGGTTATCAACTCAGGCGAGAACAAAGGATTTCTCATTGAACGTTCAATCATGTAGCCAAAGGTAGTAGTAGCCTTGACAAGTTGAGGAGAAAAGACAGGGATACCTTCTGAAGACTTCTCAGCGGGGGTGACTACTACCTCTGGAGTTATTTCAGGAATGGGAGATAGTAAAGTTGATCGGGGAATTCCCGGGTTTTCGGGATCATACCCTTCCACTTCAGGAGTTACAGGAGCAGAAGAAGAGGAGCCAGCTTCAGGAATGGTTTTCTGTTTAGACTTCCGCCTCTCTTCTTCCATGGCCTCAGCAATTAGACGGCGACCTTCGGCTAGGCGCTCCGGTTCGTCGTCTCTCAGGTACTTCTCCGTCAACTTATCTTCATCGAGGGAATCGACCTTAAGCTCTTCTTTTTCCCACTCAACGATTTGATTCCACACATGAACCAAAGTGGATGGATAGTCCTCGATCCAGGAAATGTTTCGACGACGAATAATGTGCGCAAAGAATTCGATCATTAGCTCCCCGAAGCCCTGAATATCGGCCTCCGCCTCTGATAGCTGTTTGCGGGTTTCCTCCGCAGATTTAATAGCGCATTCAACGTTGCCCTCAGCCAGAGTAGCCCTGTTTTCCGCCTCTAACAATTTTGAAGCCAAATCAGCGTTTTTCTTTTCTAACTCAGCACTCCTTTTCGCTAACTCGGCATTCTTCTGCTCAAGCTCAGCATAAGCGAGACGTGTCTTGGCAGCCTCTGACTTGGCTTCGTCAGCTTGCTTCTTCAACTCGGAACGTTCCTGAGTGTGGGATTCTAGCAAATCATGATAGCGCTTTTGCATGTCCTCAAACTGTTGTTTGAAGTTAGAAGCGTTCTTCTGAGCGATAGCTAGTTGAGCTTGAGTATCTTCTAAATTTTTTCCTAAGGTTTTCAGGGCCTTAGCATCTTCCTCTACAGTTTTGTGCATTGAGTCAGCATTTGTCATTAGCGTGCGGATGATTCTAGAAAGAGTGCGGGAATACTTGAACATTTCGGTATATTGTTTTTCCACCAAATCAATCTTTGCTCTGGCCTCCTCTGCCCAATTAGAAGAAATAGGTTCAAGGGAAGGTAGAAAGGTCAGAGTCTCGAAGTAGTGCTCGGGAAATTGCTCCTTTAAGTATGCCAGCCTTACGGCGGTTCCCGCATCTGGTGGAGGAGGGGCTAGGATTGTTAGTTCAGCGTCCCTTCCCGAAGAAGATTCTGTAGAACCCTTGTCTGTCCGAGGTCGCTTAGTAGCAGGGACTTTTTGCTTACTTCTAGACCCAGTTTCCTTTGGAGGTGTTTTCTCTCTGCTTCGCTTTTCATGGGAGGAAGTGGAATCCCTAGATTGTGGTCTATCCTCCTCCCTACGACCTTGATAGCTTTTGTATTTTTCCTGTTCCGGTCGAACTGGTGAGCGGGAGCGTGAGGATCGAGATCGATAAGGATCATAGGGTCTCCTTTCCTCCCTGCCGCGGTCATCCCGGCGGTTATATTCGGCATCCTGGGGAGGGTTAGACATGCTGCGGCGAAGCTTTCTTATGTCATAAGAGGATCGAGACATTGTACCTGCACGATAAGTTAAACGAAGTTTAGAATTAGCGGATCCATGGAAAAAGAAGTGCAATGAATGCTAGTGCTACGGTGCAAAGTGCATCCTATGTAGTGTATGTGTCCCCCCAACCAACCCGAGTCTGAAGCTAAAGTGGTGCGGGCAGGCTCTTTGGCCTTAGCAGGAGTAGTCTCTTCAGAAGAAGTGAAGACTAGAGGGTCCTTTCTGAAATCTTCCGAAGTGTATATAGTCTCGGGTAAAGGGAGATCCCCCAAACCCTGAAATATGTGCTCGTCGGCGCTAGGAACATCCCCTTCGGAAGCGTGAAGTGGCGACCCTTGGGGAGATTTTGATTTGTCTACCGAGGTAGTTTCTTCGGGGGCAATATATCCTTCACGATGTTTTTTGGCCAGATTAGCCAGTTCATCATCTTGAGTGGAAGAGGGAGAGGGTGAAGTTTGAAGAGAAGCTGCAGGAATTCCCGAGCCTTCTCCTATTTCTGGAACTGTTTCCACTGGAGGAATATATGCATAAGGGACCGTCCCATGACCGATGCTACGGAAGACGGATAGCAGCCCGTGAAAATGAAGGTACTCGTCTTTAAGAACCTCATCAATAGTAAGGAATTTTTGGTCGCCATTGAGGAGACGGTGCATTCGATCAAAGAACACTTGGTCTGATACCTGTTTGGGATTATCGACTGAAAATAAAAAGGAAAACAGGTCAGGGTGATGATTCAAGTGTATAGAATCCAGGGTCAGAAAATCAGTGCTTTACTTGATTTTGTCCATCTTCTGGCGCATCCAGACTGTTGCTTTATATAGAACCACTCCAGTCTGGAATCTCCAGCCTTGCTGCTAAACGGCGTAGAGATTATCTTCCTCTTTGGGACCGACTCAAAGTAACAGAAAGAAGGGGTTTCCCTAGTCCGATGTTTGAAATTATAGAAGAAATGAACATCGTCAAACGTAAGCTCCACGCCTAGAATTTCACGATACGCTATGAATAAGGTATGCAGATAGGCGTATGAATTGGGATGTAGCTGCATGGGGGCAATCCGCATTTGTCTTAAGAAGTCGACGATGAAAGGCGAGAAAGGAGGAATGGCGCCAACCATGCACATCAAACGAGTGACCGTCATATATCCTTCTAGAGGGTTATGTGGACGATCAGAACGTGAGGGCACTAGAGTGTCTCTCTTCATTATTCCATACTTCAAGCAAATTCTCACGAGTCGGTCGTTGTCAATTGTTGATTCTACGGAATCTGGAGGTGACTCCAATATAATGGCTGAGTCGAATTCATCGGGTGCTCGGTTGTCACCAATCCCTCCTTCCTCCTCAAAGCCTAGGGAAACTTCATTTTCTGAAGACATTTCATCGCTTTCCCGATGACCAACTCCGTAATCCGGACCCTCGCTGTCCCATTCTGGGTCAGATGAAGAAGATATATCCTCGAGAGTGGTTTTGTGGGAAGTTTCTGGAGCTTCTTTCCTCTCAGCTAGACGAGAAGAGCGTCTGGGCCTCATTGTCATGGAACTATTGAAGAAGCAATAGCACGAATTAGAGTGAATTATCCCGTGTCCCCTTTTTGTGTATGTGTGTGAACTAAAGTGTGTGCAACAAATGCGGGAAGTGCAAAATAAGAGTACAGCAATGTAAGACGAAGCTTTAAAGAGAAGGTGATAGTCAGAATTGTTCTTAATTCTCGTTTATGTTTACAAGGCACTATCCTAACTGTCCGCGAGGCATATTCGTCTAGAATAAGTGTTAGTTGAATTAGTTGAGTGGTCTTTATATGTCAAGTTCAATATGTTCGGGTCGGTTCGGATATGCATATGATGACTAGCTCGACGCAGGCAAAGATAACAGTCGGTTCGGGTGCCTCACTAAAGCATGGTCAGTTCAAGACAAGGGAAGCAACGGGTTCGGAAGCAGGACTGATCCGTTCGGATCGGGTAGCCCGATCCGAACCAAACCAGCACCACCTAACCGATCCGTTTACTTCAGCCTCTTATCCCATTCACTTTTCCGACCCGAACCGACTTTTCCTTTCCTTTCCATCTTTCCAAAGAACGAAACCCGAGCCGATTCCCTTTCCCTCCTTTTCCTTTTTGCTCCTTCGTCGTCTACCCGAATCAACTCCAGCTTGTCACCCCACTCTTCATCTCTTTCCTCTTTTCCCATCTACTCACAGACGAGTCCGCTTTATCACCGAAGCCGCCGTTAAGAACAAATATTCGCCCTATTCAGCCTCGCAACTCCTCGAAGCAATGGCGCATCCACCAGCAGCGGCGGAGGGTTCGAGTGATGCTTATGGCCAAACCATCCTAATCCAACGCTAATTGAAATCGAGAACGGTTGCAACAAAAGTATTTGAGATTAGAAAAGCTACCTATATGTTTGATTCGGGAAATCTACAGGAAATTGTTTTAGAATTTTCGAGTTTCTGACGTTTTCAATATTAAGGTCGGGAGCGGCAGCAAAAACGAAGAAGGAAGGGATGAAGGCAGTAACGAGTTTATAAAGGGAATGTTGTTGACTCCTCGTCTTCCTATTTTGTCTCACCCGCTCGGACCGGAATGAAGGCCCAGAAGCACAACTCCCTCTGAAGGCCCAACGTCCAAGAACTTAACTCACGAAGACGCTTCGGATCGGAATCCGAACCGAGCGGAAATCTCACGCGATTGATTTAACGTCCGACTCGAATTGAAGAGAAGGGAAGTAAAGGAGGAGCATACCTACAAGAAGCATTACACGGCGAGTAGAGTTCCCAAATTTGCTCAGAAATGAAGAAAAGGCACTCGGATCGGACGCCGAACCGAATAGAAATCAATGCATTACTCTTGACAATTCTGGTTGAACGACATCAAAGGACGCTTTGTACAACGAAAGCATCCTTTGAGGGGGCAAAATGTTAGCCTACTTTGTGAACTAGGCAACACAAAGTCAAGAAACCAACCGTTGAAGAGTATTTCAAGTTATGCGACTCCGGTTCGGATCGGAAGGAAACTCCACAATTCAGATTGATAGCAGCGTATCGGTTCGGATCGGGTAAAATTCTCTGTTCGGATCGGATATCTCTTACTGGATAAATTGGCAAAGCATACCTGATCGGATCGGAAGGCCAATGAATCTCAGGTGGATCGGAAAGCCGTCTGCTTGCCACGACTTCGGAGCGGAGCGGAGTATGATTAGAGAAGAAGAGACGTCCAAGCTACTCCGGTTCGGGTCGGGTATTCCGATCCGAGCCCCCAACCTGCACGTCTCCGACCCGCACCCATGATCCAGGAAAATCTCCTATAAAGTCGCCTGGAGAACCGGACCGGATGTGACCAATTCCTACCCCTAACGTCCATCTCATTGATGCGTTGTCAGCTTGATAGCCCATCCGAACCCGAAGAGAGTGCGATGGATGACACGTGTTCCGACCCGGATTGCATCTCAGGCAGATTCACACCTATAAATACCCCATCTAGAGACAAAGAGAAGGATCTTTTTCAGCACTTTTGAGAATCCAAGTACCTCCATCATTCGAATTCCTTCACTCCCGGAAAATCCAAACCATCTTTCATTTCCTGTTTTTATCTTTCTGAGTGAACAAAAGTGAGTTGTGAGCGAATCTTACATTGTATTTGTAATTGAATTACTGAATATAGTGAAAACTAAGTGGACGTAGGCATTTCTTCGCCGAACCACTATAAACCTTGTGTGTTCTTTTTTATTTCTGCTTTACGTTATCTTGTTTCTAATCAATTTGGGTGTTAGAACCACATTTGGGTCTAACACCCGCCTTTCTTAAAATCTGTCTTCTTAGGCTGCAAACCCTCTTTCTTCCCTTGAGAGCTTTCTGCTTTTGTCTCCTTCTTGCCCTTATCCTCTTCATTCAGCAATGCCATTTGCACCAACCTTTCATACGTGGCTCCCATGGGTATATGGGTCATGGCCAAACTGTGTAATGGCTCATTTAACCCTTTGACGAAACGGAGAGCCTTCTTGTGCGGGGTGTTGACTAGGTCAAGTCCAAACCTAGCTAGCTCATCGAACTGACTCACATACTCTCTGACAGTCTTGTCTCCTTGCTTAAGAAATAAGAATTTTTCCAACTGCAAACTTCTTTCTGCATCTGAGAGAAATTTAGTCTCAAACCTTGCCCTAAAGTCCTCCCAAGTCTCCACTGGTCTTTCAGCATTAGTGACTTCCCACCAGTAGGAAGCCTCGCCCTTCAATAGCCACACCGCCAATTGTACTTTTTGCCTATCTTCTACCTCAAAGATGATGAATAGGTCCTCCGTTTCTTTCAGCCAATTTCTAGCTGCCACGAAGGACTCAGTTCCATGGAAATCCCTTCCTCCCATAGCTTTAAAATCTTTACATATCTTAGCAAAAGTGTTTCCCCGAGGAGGAGGTGGAGGAAAAGGTGCTGCTGCAGCTGGATGATTTCCTTCAGCTGGGGGAGGAGGAATGGTAGGACCTGGCTGAGTGGCCCTTGCTTCTAAGAACCGTCTAAACCAACCAGGTATTGGCACCCCTTCAGGCAAGTTAAGTTCTTGGGACATGCTGAAACAAAAAGGATAGATTCAAAACGAAGGATAAGAGATAATACCTATGGCTTTGGGGAGTGGACTTTGCCTTTTTAAAATAAAATAACATTTTTCTTTTAAAAATGCTTCTTTAAATTTCCTTTTTGAAAATAAATTTTCAAAACTTTTTATCTTATCTAGTAAACCTATGCTCTGATACCAAGTGAAACACCCCACCTCCGTTAGGGTCACTCTCAAAGGGAATGCCCTAATTTTGGTGGAGGTTTATAAGTACAAGTCACAGATATACAAGACAGATATAATAACACATATTTGTAAACAGCGGAAGAACAACAAACTTTATTTCATAAAGTCAAATACGTGTTACAACAACATCCTTTCCAAAAACATAACATAACACTTTCATAATTTGTCTTGAGTACATTATTTTTAAAGAAGCATAAATAAAACATAGATAAACTGCAAAAGCCCCATAGTGGATTGTCCAAAGCCATAGTTCAAAACAGGAAAGTCCAAGCAATACATTTCTCTTCTTCAAGCTGGATGCTGAGGTTGGTCAAGCTGCTGTGTTCCCTCCCTGAGGACCTGGGGGGGGGGAACGGAAGAAAGAAGACGAAAGAAAAGTAGAGTCAGACATAAAGCCTGAGTAAGTCTAGTACTATTTTGTCTATGAATAAAGAACTGGGTATGATAAGTATAAACAAGAAGTGGGCAAGCACAATAAACTTGGTTAAGTTGTCTAGGGTCGAATATACTATCGTACCCCATGCTAATCTCTGAACCCACATAAACTAGTTTCCAACTGGCACCCCATAATCAGGGTGATGTGATCCATTCAATGATGATCGGCTCCTACTCGCAAAGTTACATGTGTCTTACGGCCCCCGATGTCTGTAGTTACCTATGCTGGTCCCACCATGGGGTGTATCAAGTCCCATAGTGGCAACCCGACACAACCTTAGAGTGCACAGGTATGCTACTGGTGCCCAGTGCTTTATTTTTCTGCGCCGGAGTGCGTGCACGCCCGCACACCGTTAGAACCTACACTGCTACACCACCGCCGTCGCTTTGACCTCTTACAATCAGCCCAGTAATCGTGCCCCACCCTGCCTAGTTTCAGGGTATCCTGATACACCTTTTAGGGTTACTGCTGAAAAGGGTCCCCCGTTACTAGGTTTTCTATCTCTAGCCAACATGCTAAGTTGGTTAAGTGTTTCTAACCTAACCACACCAGTCCGTTTAGTTTAGCATGTTCCATTTTGATTAAGTCTTTAGTTCACTTAATCCTAACAATCCTGACTCAGCCTTAATTGTCTTATTAAGGCCCTGACCTCTCACATTAGACAGGTATTGTTGTGGCTGCCTGTTGCCGGTTGGTTCCGGGAAGTCTTACGCCACAACTCAGTCTAACCTCGGGTCCTTGCTGGGCTCCATGTTTAACCTCCCACATTGGATAGGTATTGTTGTGACTACTGGACAGCCGGGCGGTTCCGGGCAGGTTTACATCACAACTCAATCCAACCTCGGGTTAAACACATCGTATGTTCTACATTTACATATTTTGTCATTCTTCTTTATTTCCTATATGTAAATATTTGCGGCCCATTATTAAGTTAATGGTGTAAAGGTTACACCAATCACGGGCCCAACCCATACTTGAATTTGGGCCCTTCTATTTTATATTTTCATTCATTAATTAATTTTAACCCAACGTTATTTTCCCCCGTTTAACACGTCCGTTTATATACATTGGGATTAGCCTTTTAAAGCCCAATTTAGCCATGCGAAAGGGGAGGCTTAAAGCGTGATTTCATACACAAAGAGGGGAAAGTGAGCGCATGAACTTGTATATGACGTTGGAAATACATAATAGAAACTGGTGTACTTGCATAGTGGTAACATAGGTGACATAAGTCAAGGCATGTGAACTTGCATAGGTTTAACTGCAACATGAACCTATATTCTTATTTATGCATAATGTCAAACATAAGCATGGCATAAATATTTCTAGCATAAGCATGGCATAATGTCAAACATAAGCATGGCATAAATATTTCTAGCATAGGCATGGCATAATGTTAAACATAAGCATGGCATAAATATTTCTAGCATAAGCATGGCATAATGTCAAACATAAGCATGGCATAATATCAAACATAAGCATGGCATAAGTATAGTTAAATTTGTTCACATAACCATGGCATAAATATACTTATGCATAAATATTCCTAATCATGGTGTTTGCTTTAAACTTGCAAAAAGGGATTTTTGAGTCTAACCTAGCCATGTCTCACATATGACATCATATAATTCTTTTAAACAAGATAGACTTAATCATGGATTTCAATTATGCCAAATATCATTCCTAGCCTAGCCATATTCATAAGTTTGCAAAAGCATGACTTAATACACGGATTACGGTGTCAAAATTCCAACATAGTTTCATATGAACTATAACAACCAAACTTGTTTCAATTACTTGCAAAATGATTTATGCACAAAAATATACATCATGATGGCATAATAACAAAGCCCCAAACTTGCATGAATTTCAATTAACTACATACATGTAGCTTCAACATAGATTACACAATTTGCGTAATATTCCAAACGTATATTTGCATAGAACTACCGCATGTAGTTCTTTATAATTGAATGACATAATTCAGAATATCCAAACGTATATAAATTGATAAGAACGCACAAATATGAATTTTATTGCCACAATTCAAGCATACATATCTACACAATTGTTTATTCATACCAAAGTAATACTCTACTTACAATGGTTGCGGCGAATTCTCTAATTAAGAGATATGATTCCTTCGTTGAATTGATTGGCTTTAGGTTGCTTGAATTGCTTTAGGCTTTAGAACTTTCTTCCTAATTCTCTCTTTAGTTGGCGGCTACTCTTAGTCGTTCCTCAGCAACATGGCGGCTATGTTCTTAATTTGAATGAATAGATTAGGGTTTAGTCTAGGGTTGTTTATATAGAGGTTAGGAATTGATTAGGACCATTGATGTTGCTAGGTTTGATCATAGCCATTCATTAGGAAGAGAGACCAATAAAAACTTGCCACCTAGCCCTAGTGACAAAGCAGACCACAGAAATTCGACCAAACACAGACCTGGCCAGCCAGGTTGACTGGGCTCAACCAGGTCGACACCCCTGTCGACAGGGCTGTCGACAGCCCTGTCGACATGGGTAGCCCAGGTCGACAGCCCAGTCGACCTGGGTGGCCTAGGCGGGTGTTTATCCGCCCTGGCCCACTGGGGCCGATTTTTAATTATTTTATTCTGTTTGAATTTTAAATTTAATTCAAAACTTCCGAAGGCCATATCTTCTTCATACGGACTCCGTTTTTCGAAAACTCGGACTCTATTTCGCGTATTTTCCGAGACGAACGCAATGGCGTATCCCATTTCCCTTAGTTCTTTGATTTGAATTTGATTATACTTTAATTCATGAATTTCACAGTTATAGAATTCTCGGGGTGTTACAATTCTGATAATGGCGAGGGGTGTTGATGGTGCACTCCAAACGGGTCATGTGCATGCATGGATCCCGGTCTGCCTCTGAGGATGTAAGACGCCGTGACATCTGTAAATAGGTCTGTCCCAATTGGTTGTCACTTTAGGGAGTGATACACCCTATTGTGGGGCCGACACAGGATATTTATGTATTAGGGAGTCGATCGCTTGGGGTAGGGTTTTAGGGTACACTTAGTTCTGTCTGTTTCTGTTGGTACCGTCTGTTTCTATTGGGTGGTAACACCTGTCTGTTTCTGCGTGGTACCGTCTGTTCAGGTGGTAAAGGCCCATTACTAGTGTACACCTAATTCTACATTCTGTTCCCGTAGGAATTAATCTGTTTCTGCTTCTGTCTGTTTACGATCGGGTAGTAAAGGCCCATTATTAGCATTCTATTTCTGTTAAATTATTCTGTACCCGTTCCTGTTTCAGTTTAGACATTAGGGTGACACCTAATTCTGTTATACTGGTATTAGTGCAGAGAAGTGTAAAGCAATAGTTTATGTCATTCTGTTCTTCTGTTATATCTGCTACACCTGTTACAGTTATCTCTCATCCAGTTTTATGTTCATGTCATATTATTATTATCTGTTCATATGCTGAAAGTCACTGGACTTGCCAGACTTTTTGTCTGACCCTTGTTGTTTCGCCTCCTTTCTTCCGTTTCCCCCCAGGTTATCCAAGGAGGGAATACTTTAGCTTGATCCGGATTTCTCTTTGCTTGAAGTGCTTAAAGTATGGCTTGGCTCTGTATAGCTTCCGTTCTATGGGGATTATGATTTTAAACCATGCATTTTGAAGGCTTTTGTACAAGGCTGATATTTTGCACTTGAATTCTGAGATTTGAAAGGATGTAACCATATTGATTTCTGTTTGCGCTGTAATAAAGTTAAAATATTTCAAGTACTGTTTTATCTGTCTTGTAAGTTTCTGTTCTGTTTACTAAAATGCTCCACCAAAGATAAGGCATTCCCTTTGTGAGTGACCTTAACGGAGGTAGGGTGTTACAGAACTCATGCTTGAAACATGCTGTGTATCCATGTCATCACTTGTTCACAAACATTCTTGAGCTTGACATGTTGAACTTATTCCTTCACTTGGACTATGCTGCTGCCATGGTATATGTGCTTGATTACTTGTCACACGTTAAAGTTCAGGCCTCTTGATTGACTTGTATTCATTGATGTTTTTGGGCTGCCTCGACTATATTGATTATTGTTGCACTGAGTCAAGATGGTCCTCGTGGCTTCTCCTCAGTTGCAATACTGATTGGCAAGGCAGTACGCACATGTATATCCATATACGTGTGTATATGCATCCATAAGACAAGATTTCTTTCCCTGTACTGTACATATACTAACTGACTAGACACAGATGAATCAGATCAAGTCATGAAAATGATTAGAAACACACTAGAAAACCGAGGCAAATAAAATTTTAAAAATAAAATTTATATTCACATGTATTTTGAAAATTATTTCTGTTCCATATACTCTGTGTGTGTTTCTGTATAAGACAGGTATGAAGATGATGATTGGATTTACAGTAATTGGACTGACTGTAAAGTGTGAAGACAGAAAATCGAAGGCAGAACAGTAGTAGTGTTTCAGTGTAGCTGAATATGAAAGAAATTGTACTAATGTGTTTGTGAATGTAAAAAAGAGTGTCTAAGCGTTTTTGTAGTGAGGAGCAGATATGTAAATGAAAATGATGTGAAATGTAATAATGAATTACAGTGTCTTGTACTAATAGTGGAGTTGTGAATTTTGTACTGTTTGAATATTGAAATAAAATATTCTATTTAAATAAAATATTGTGTTAATATTTGAATATCTGTATAGTCGTATTTTATTTAAATATAAATATTATATTCCTGTTTGTGATAAATATATGAAACAGTACAGTAACTAACACATTTATAATAAAAATATAGTTGGTTGTTATCATCAAACAAAAATCATATAATTGTGTATACAACACCGTTATGTACAACAACATCAATTCAATAGCCTTTTGAAATCTGCACTTATCTCACTTACAATGAAAATAACAATCCAGGTTAAATAATTCGGTTTCATTTCGTAAATGATTCTATTCCCAATTCACTATACTAGGATATATTCTTGCTTCCATTTCATTCAATCCCTTATTAACTCGTCGATTAATTTAACCAACTGACATCCAATTAACTAAACCATACACAATACAATCAAATAATCCCATATTTAACTTATCTTTAGTTAAATTTTTAATTCCATTTTCACAAATTCTATTATTTAAATTCTGATCTTTTTGTTTTATTAAACCATTCAAGTTTAAATCACCTTTGAATTCCCAATCAAATCAGTCCAACAAACCAATATCAATAATTTGATAAAATTATTACTTTTCTATACAAAAATATATTCCGAGAAAAATTATTTCATCTACCAGTTTTACAAAACAATATTGTATCAATTTGTTAGTTCAGCTTGAACCGATCAACCAACACAATACAAATCATTTGTATATAAAGTTTACAAATACGCTCTCGTATATATGCACCTAAACTCAATCTAGTGTATTGCTAACCCCATCTCTATCTAGTTTCACCACAGAGCCAAGTTTATTCCTAAACCATTGCTCTGATACCAACTATAGCGATTCGGAAATTTCGACACTTGAATCCAGAAATTTATACAACTCATGTCCCAAAACTCAAGTATCGGAAACCTAGAAAGCTAATGGAATGAAGTTAGAGGGTTAGATAAGAAAGAATATTAAAATAGAAGAATAAGAAGAACCAACACAATACAGAGTCTTACATCGCAACGGAAAAAAATATAATATAGAAATAACCTTTATTGAGAGCTTGAAATAATAATTACAACATCAGAGCATATCAATACATCTAGATAGTTAAAATAGCTTGTCCTCGTATATATAACTCAGTGGAATAATAACAGTATAACATCATATGTCAGAACTCTTGTAGCTTGTTTTTGGACTTCACAGCATCCAAAAACCTGAACCTGTACAACCCGATCTAACCCGAGCATTACAAAACTGGGTCAGTCTGGTGAGCCAGAGTGAGAAAAACTCGCAAAGTTTATAGGGTCATCCAACGTGATTTTAGAGTCAAAAATCTTTCTGAAAGAAAAGGATAATCATAAGACAAAATCCACACATAAATACGGATGGTTTTTACCTTATGATAATCCAAAACAATTTTTAAAATCAATACATATTCTGGTATTATAATAGTGTCTAAATACAAATAAATATCAATCTTGCGGAACACCTGCATCTCACGCTCCACATATATAGTATACGAACAAAGCCGCTGGCACTTATTGGAGATGGGATTCCGACTATGACAAGGTACGGAACCACCTGCCGATAGTGTATCTCTAGAGGGGAATACACTGGGTTCAACAAGAACGTCTTGCAACCCAACCCACACATGACTGACCACTCATTTCGCTTGAGTGTATCGAATGTATATCACCAACGGTTGGGCTCAAACCACTGTTTCCTGAAAAGGGTCAGCATCGAAATAGATTAAAGAAGGAAATGAATTTTCTCTAGATAGGTGACTATACACCCTAATGGGAGCGACCCACATAGCCGTGCTGCCTGCCCGATTTTCAGTCAATTCCCGTTTGTTGAGGCTTGAGATAATAATCGACTTTTGGAACATCTGGCCATCATTCACTTTGAATGTTACATTGTCAGATCCACCAGATATCACTAATTGACGTCCACAAAAATATACTTGTCATTGAGCTAAGAGAAGGTGTCTTCTCCGCCATCAACAGAAATACGTTTGAGGAAATCAACGTACGTGATTCCTTTGAAAATACTCTATCAAATACTCGTCCATACAAGTTGTCCTGAGACTGGACAAACCAAAGGCACCATCCTACTGCATCCTTGAATTAGCTTATGGATCAGTAGCAAATAGTACTTGCAATCTGTAGATTTCAATCACGACAGAACCACTGTCAAATACCTCTAGGGATCGGCTAGAGAAACCCAACCATAGTCCTTTCATTCATGAAAATATACGGTCTTCAATTTGTTCAACTCGACCAGCATCAAATATCTTCTTCGTTTACATATTCGTGGATTCGGAATCGTTTTCGAATATAAATTCGATCCCAGTCTTTCCATACCAACACATTGGGTAAGATTTTGATAGTTGGTTATTTAACTATCAAAATAAACAACCAATAAAATCAATCCATTGGTTCAGTATACAGCATCACTTGGCCATTAAAAATAGTATACCAGTTGTAATACCAAAATAAGGTATCAGATTTAATATATCAATATTCTCAAATCATTTACTTATATATTTAGAAAATATCTTAAAATCCTATCCAATGTTTCTTGTTAACTATCCCTTCAAAATATTTGTTACCACAATATTTAGTATCTATAATTTGAAATCCGATTCAACTTATCGTTTTAAACAATTGTTGCAATATCTCCTTTGTATTGTTTTTTAAACGCCATCACTGCCACTTTGCTTATTTGAATAATTTCCTTTCAAATCCCACCTCCTTACTTTTTGAAAATATCGTTATACTTTCACAAATCTCCTTATATTTCATTTACTATCGAAATATCACTTCATATTCTCAAGACTCCTTTATTCCCTTTTATTTCTGAATCCCATTATATATATTCCGAAATTCTTCCAATAACAATACACTATCACTTCTCATAATAAATCAGTTTTAACACTTTCACAACTGCAACTAATATCATCCTCCGACAATCCTGCAGTTGTTCAAGTTGGGTTATTTTAATTACCTCTCAGACCCTGATCAACAACATTCTTATCTTAAGATAGATGTCAGTTGCAATACCCAAAACCGATATCTATTCCCAATATCAAACAAATCCCATTTTAATTATATCTTGATGAAACGTCATTTTTTATTTAAAATCGCGGATCTATATTTCATCTTTATCACTCCACTCATTTAATTATTCTAATTTAAACTTGGGTTTTCGTTTGATTTCCATTCCATATCTCTATCAGTTCTTAACCGTAAATCAATAAGAAAACAGTACCCTAAATATCAACCCCGAAGGCCGAAACCAACATCAGATCAATATTCAGAAAACCATTTATCTCGACCCTTTTCCAGTTAAATTCTAATTCTTTAATTTCATATCCTGCTTTTATTTCCATTTCAAAATCCTATTTCTAATAACTCTTTACAATAATATTTACTAGTCTTGGGTTTGTAACTTCATCAAAATCTTGGATTTCATAAATCCAGTTAAATAGAAATCTCAAATAAGAATCCGCTTTAAATCGCAATTTAACTTAACTACATTATCATTAACATGATTTTCTTTAAAATATAACTTTATTATAATTAAGCCTTCTCGTTTCATAAACATAGATTATTACCTTTTTAAATCCCATGATTTACCCCTTCAATTATTATTAAATAAATATCCACATTTATAAAAATGTTTTACTTAACTATTAAATAAATAAATTAATTTAAAAAATCCATTTCAGTTACTACAGTTGACTTAGTCAACTCTGAATCATGGTTAACTCGTTAATCAGATCTTAATTCATCTTTCCATTTAAATTAATTATAAATTAAATTAATTTAAATAATCCCATTTGATTATTACAACAATCAAATCAATATAATCTCATTTTAAATTGTCTCTTAAAACAATTTATCTCGGTTATTAATCATCACATTAATTCATGCTTACTTGCTTATCAATTTTATAAATATAAGAATTTACTTCGTAAATCATTTGATAATTAAAATGAGACACGTGCTTCGCACACGGAAAGATTTTTGGTATAAAAATGGTGATTGGCGATTAAAACAATCAACATATATATGGTTAGTTTATTTTTCTTTTATAAACTTCATTTAAAACAATATATTTAAAGATCAATATTTAGTTATAAATAAATTTCATAACTTCATTTTCCATCGATTTACCTATCGATAAATTTGTCTTTATAAAATAGTTTATATTTGGGCCATTTGCTATTATTCTTCAACCAGTACCACACATTGTTTACTAATGAATAAACATTGAATTCATATTCAACGATCAAAAATCAGATCAATAATCTATTCGTATTAGTTAAACCGCTCATGTAATGGTCATATGCAACTAAATAATCAATTCAACTGATAGTGGTCAACCAATAATAATAATTCAAACATCCAATTCAGTTTAAATACGTTTATATTATTATAAACATAACCAACATGGTAAATTAGCTCTATTGGAAATAATTGTTAAAATAACGATATCATTTCATTTAGATTAAACAACGTTTAATTTAAATCATCGATATAGAAATATTCGACGATATCCAAACAATCATCAAATCAACCAATAATTAGCAACCATAGCATTCAAGTAACAAACCCAACTTATATAAATATAAATAAGAGAACTGAGTGAGTTTAACTGTAACGACCCGGGGAATTCGCGATCCTGAGTAACCGACATAAACTCAATGTCGACTATTCAAGCATCGGAAACACCGAATAGTCCATGAAAGAAATTAGAGGGCGAGAATAGATAGGATAGAAACATAGAATAGAAGAAGAAGAAGAAGAAAATACAACATTAGAGTAAACACGAATCTCGCAGCGGAACGAACAATATATAATAGATACATATCTTTGAAATAAAATCATTATATGTATACAGTAACATTATCAGAGTATAACACTTACAACACAGCGGAAATAATAATAGCTATATAATCCTGAAGCCTCCTGCTCCAAGCTCGCCAAATATATATCTATAAAATCCTGATTACTTGACTGCCCATACAAAATTGGGTACCCAAGAGTTTAGGGAAAACAAAACAAAATAAACTTTGGGTCAGTCATGTGATTGGTGTGAGTAAAACAATTTAAAACAGTTTGAGCAATAAAACGATATCTCATAAGACCACGCCGTATAACATAATGGGTTTTTCCCTTATGAGAATCCAAAATAATCTTTATATCAAAATTCTTTTGATATTATAATAGTGTCTATCAACCACAATATAATAATCATCTAGCAGAAACGCTTTCATCTCACGTTCCACATACATACTATATAATCAAAAACTGCAAGCACTTATTGTGTAATGAATTCCAACTAGCAAGGTATGGGACCACCTTCTGACAGTGTATCTCAAGAGGGAAATACACTGGGTTCAACAAGAACATCTTGTAACCTAGGCTAAACATGACCGGTGTGACGGTCCGCTCTGTACTAGCCGATATTTCCTCCGAAAGTGCGTTGCACACATGTCCAACTAGCACAGAACGGTCGTCAGAAGAAAAGAAAGAAGATGAAGAACTAACATAGAACCTGTAGAATGTCTCACAACGCATCGAATAAAATATAATAGCAAAATAACTTTGACATAAAACAAGCGAGACAGTGCATAAGCTGAAAACTAAACAATCATAACCATCATAGCTGGGGAAATCCAAATACAGCTTATGATCCAACATTATTATTACAACTTCAAAACTGTATCTAAAGCAAATGAAAGCAAAGAAGGAGGTACCCTACTAATGCCCAAGCAGTGACCTTCAACAACACAGGGAGAATATCTATAAGTAACATACGTGGAAGCCTCCTACTCGTCTCCGGATCAACTACTCGTGCATACCACCTAACCTGTCTCTAGTCTGCTCATGTGAGCACCCATAGTAATAAGAAGAGACATAAAACTCTAGGTCAGATACAAAATCTGGTATGATTGATAAGCAGCAAAACAAAACAATAACAGGTATACTAATCCATACCTGAACCTGGGCCTGCAACTAAAGAGTTATCACTACATACTGTGCAATACTCTAAGGTGCCATCAACATATGGTGTAAAGAATACGGGGGTGGGGGTGCGCATGTCATAGTGATAGCAAACAAATCAAGCATAGCAACCATCCTCACATCTCTCACTCAGTGCATAAAGCATACGATGTCCACCACTGTCAATCACTAGACCTATCGATGTAGTGACGGAGTTCGACTTGCACAACTACTGCTACTACCAAGCTTACCCCATGGAGTCATGACCAAATCTTTACAAATGACCCCACTTCATTGGTCTATAGCTCCTTAGTCGTACCTAGGCCACTGTGGCCCTGAATCCATTCACGTACCTCCCATACATAGTGATCCAAAGTCATAGACATCGACAACCCCTTAGCACACGTCCCGCAGCAAAGTCCAATCGTGAAGTTAACTCGATGGTTCCCATCTGGATCCTGAGTTCTAATTTCTCATTTGAACTACCTTTGCATCTCGGGTTTTATTCTTCTCCGGATCGGTCTTCATTCGGTTTGTAGCTCCAAGCTTCCATTCATGTCCATACTCCAGTTCAAACGTGCACGGTTCGTCCTCTACCCTTACGGTCGAGGTGTGCGGATCGTGGTCTTCCCTCACGGTCGAGGTGTGCAGATCGTGCTCCTTCCTCACGGTCGAGGTGTGTGGATCGTGGTCTTCCTCATGGTCGCGGTGTGTGGATCGTGCTTCTTCCTCGCGGTCTAGGTGTGTGGATCGTACTCCTTCCTCATGGTCGCGGTGTGCGGATCGTGCTCCTTCCTCATGGTCCAAGTGTGCAGATCGTTCTACTACCTCACGGTCCAAGTGTGTGGATCGTTCTACTTCCTCACGGTCCAAGTGTGCGGATCGTGCTACTTCCTCAAGGTCCAAGTGTGTGGATTGTTCTACTACCTCACGGTCCTAGTGTGTGGATCGTGCTACTTCCTCACGGTCCAAGTGTGGGGGCGATCCAATCCAGTACAAATTCTTGCAACTCTTCCAGCGAGCTATTTACGCCATACGATGGCGTTTTTGACCAATCTAACTTTTCTAATCAATCATAAATCATTTCAAACAGTCATAGTGTAACACCCCGTAATTCTGTAACATTAAGATTCACAAATCAAGGTATAATTAATTTTTAGAAGAAGAATTAAGGGAAATGGGTTACTCCATTGCGTTCGTCTCGAAATTATGCTTGAGATAGAGTCCGAGTTTGCGTAAATCGGAGTCCGTATGTAGAAGTTATGACCTTCGGAACTTCCAGAATTCAATTTAAAAATCAAAACAGCTCGAATTCAGTTCAAATTTGAAAAACATATCCAAATTGGACTGGGCGGGAAAATTCGCGCGCAGGACCCAGGTAGACCAGGGGGTCGGCCTTGGGTCGACCTGGGTACCCAGGTCGACGAGGGGGTCAACCTGGGGGTCGACCTATGGGTCGACCTACCCGGTCGACCTGGTCATATTCTGACCCATTTTTCTGGTCAGTGCTGAGTTGTTTGGGCCTTCTGGATAATCTGAACTGATCTGATGGTGATGGTTGATTCTAGGGTTCATCTAGCGGCTCTAATCAAATTGAAATCCTATATATACAACCTAATACTCAACCTAATTTCACACATCCTTTGAGTCGTCTACATGTTTCTTCTCTCTATTCTATCTTCCACTATTAAAAATAAATCTTATTCAAATAAGTTATAATTCTTCTTCAAATTGGAGATTCAAATCAAGATTAAAGCTTCAAGATAAGAATCAAGGATTATTTCAACGGATTCAAGCAACGTCACGCGAACCATAGCAACACTATCTTTCTATTCTTTTCTTAAACCGATCAATGTAAGTCAGTTACTTTTTAGATTTGAACGTCTAGATCTATTTGTGACATGTAATTAAGTGGATATAAGAATATGCCTAATCTTTTCATTCGAATCTATGCTTGTACTTGACTATGGATCCGATTCAGGACTATTGTGATTAATTACCAATGAGACTATGCCTATGCCTATGACTATGAACATAAAATTGTGCCTATGCCTATGACTATGAACGTAAAACTATGCCTATCCCTATGACTATGAACATTGCCTATAAACATGATTCATTGCCAATGACTATGAACATAAGACTACTGTCTATGACTATGACTTTGAAACTATTGTGGTTAATTGCCTAGGACTATTTTGATTAATTTTCCATGACTATTGTGGTTAAAATCCTAGGACTATTGTGGTTGATTTCTTATGCCCATAACACTATAGTTACAAATCATGTTGTACACCGAACAAGCATTATGTTGGACCAAATCACCTATGCTTATTCCCTTATTTATGTTTGATCTCATATTTATGATGTAGCTTGTCTAGTTTATTCCTATTCACTATTATGTTCATCAAAACCTATTGGAAACATTTTCTTTGTATTTGGTTCATGCTTGCATGTCTATTCTTTTATGTCGATTCTCGTGCTTATCCCCTATTCTTTTTGGTTAGTATCATTTCATATAAACTTGTGAAATCATGTTATACGTACGATTACGGCGCGGGAATTTGGGAATAACTTAATTAAGATAATTTGGCATAATGAATATGTTAGCAAAACCTGAATTGGTTAGAAGATTGAATAACTTACATACATATTAGAATTTGGTGAAAATGGTATGTCCATAAAATAGATAATTGGCATGTAAACCAAGTTTTGGGCATAAACTGTAAACTATAATATTAAGTCTAGTTTTGGCATTAACTGTAAATGGGGATTTTTAGATCTAAATGGGCATAAACTCAAGTTGGGAAAATCAAGATTTTGGCCTTGAGTATAGGTATGTTAATGGGTAGGACAAGTGAATATGATATAGGCCAAATTTGTTTAAAAGAATTGTTAACAAATTTACATATAAGAATAAAAAGAACAAATATGTAAATTTAGAAAATATGAATATGCTTAACCCGAGGTTGGAATGAGTTGTAATGTAAACCTGCCCGGACCCGCCCGGCTGTCCAGTAATCACAACAACACCTATCCAATGTGGGTGGTTAAGGCATTGAGCCCAATAAAGACCCAAGGTTAGAATGAGTTGCGGTGTAAACCTGCCCGGAACCGACCGGCACATCCAGTAACCACAACAATACCTGTCTAATGCGAGTGGTTGGTGCTTTAATGAATATATATTAAAGCTAGGATGAGAATGATAGGGTTAAGTTAACTAAAAACACTTAACCAACTTAACATGTTAACAAAACAAAATTTGTAGGGGTTAAGTAACCAAGAAATACACATTGCCAATTTAACATGTTAACTAGACTAGAAAGTGGGGTTAAGTAAAGTTAATACACTTAGCCAATTTAACATGTTAACTAGACTAGAGGGTGGGGTTAAGTAAGTTTAATACACTTAGCCTATTTAATATGTTAGCTGGACTAGAAGGTAGGGTTAAGTAAACTTAGAACACTTAACCATTATAGTGTGATAAATGAATAGGGTTAAGTTAAAACATGAAGGGACAATACTTAACCACTAGAATATGTTAATTAAACAGATGTTAGGGCTAAGTTAACTAAGGGAACACTTAACTGTTATAACATGTTAGTTGAAACAGGTGGGCAAGGTTAAGTTAAAAAGGAACACTTAACCAATACAGGATGAATAGGTAGGGTAAGTAGTAAGGAATACTTAACCAGTATAATCTGATTTGTGATAGTGTTAAGTCAATGTGAATTACTGATAACACTTAACCAGTTTAATATGACAAAGGAATGGGTTAAGTTTACTAGAATTGACTAATGACACTTAACCAACTTGATGAGAAAGAGAACTAAGTAGTAAACCTTAGTTAAGAGGGCTAAGTAGTAAACCTTAGTTAAGAAACGAACGATTCAGGAAACTAAGTAATAAACCTTAGTTTAAAATTTAGAGGGCTAAGTAGTAAACCTTAGTTAAGAAAACTAAGTAGTAAACCTTAGTAGAACACGAGAAGGAGTGAACGTCCATCTGATTTTAAAGAAGGCTCCAACGAATTGGGTTACGAAGACCGAGGCTTCGAGGAGACGTGAGGGTACTCTTGGTATCCCTCTGTGAGGTTGCAGATGATCCTCCTGGGCTCACAGAGGTTAAGTTCTGCGTTAGAAGAACTAAGGGTATTCCTTGGTTGCAATTTAAGGCAACCTAAAGGCTAGGATGGACCAGCGTGATTCGGTGAAACAAGTGGCCCTGTGATAGCGACCGTCGTCTACCTACCATCTTGAGTCAATCGAGATACGTGAAGCGGAAAAGCGGAGAACTCCAAAAGACCATATACTTGCTATCTACTTATGGTTGCGGATGGCCATAGGTAAGTGGGGCATAGGGGGTCGGCGTATAGTTCTCATTTTTATCAAGGAAGGCCTTTCATTAGTTGAGGGAGCGGTTAAGTGGGACCATGGCCACTGGAAAAACTGACCTTAGCATCTGCATCGGCAGGTATCTGAAAGCTCCCGACCGAGTTCTGTGTTTCTAGAGTAGCCCTGCCATGGGACTCTGGTTGCACATTTCAGGACATGTGCATCTAGACAGCGATAATGATTCGCGACACATGTGTGGGGAAAGTCTAGGAACATACACCGCTCTAAGTGGTGTGTCCTAGACTAGGGGCATCGTTCGACAGGTAGCATAATTCCTAGTTGGACCTAGGTGGCATAGACCTTGAATCCGAGAAGCATTCAATAGGTAACATAAAACCTAGTTAGACCTAGGTCGTGTAAACTCTAGTTAAGTCTAGAAAGCGCTCGATAGAAAACCCTAGATTAGATCTAGGTAATAAACAATAGATGGACACCCGAAAGCAACCACAATTTCAGGGATTGGAATCACATTAACATATGATCATTTTATAAAGACTACTAGTAGGGACACTGGTTAGGTGGTGCAGAGATATAGAAATCGATATAATAGGGTAGTCGCGAAGTAACGAAGGAGTAGAAGTGCATTCAGTTCATTAGTATATTCAGCTTGTCTGCATATCCAGTTTATCAGTACACTTAATTTATCTAACCTTATCATGTTTATCCCAAGTTATCTTTTTCCTATGGTTTAGTCTTATATTTAGTTAATTCATGTCATGTCGATTTTGCCTGTTCACATGCTAGAAGTAACTGAACTTACCAGACTTTATGTCTGACCCTGTTTCCTTTCGCTTTCTTGTCTTTCGTCCCCCCCCCCCCCAGGTTCACAGGGTGGGAATGTTACCACTTAGCTCAGTTTTCTTTCTAAGCTTGAAGATTAGTCGAAGTTTTGCTTGGATTCCCTTTTCTACTGCTATGGCTGGCTCATGCTACACTGGGGAATATAAATGTTATTTTATGTTTCTTTATTTTGTAAGACAGAGTATACTCTGATATTGGAAAACAATTGTTGTACAAACTATTTTATCAATAAAGCGAAGTTTTATTTTCTGTTGTTTTAATTTTGTCTATCTTGTAATTTTTCTGCATCTTTTACCCATAAAATACTCCACAGAACTTAGTGCATTCCTTTTGTGAGTGACACTAACGGATGTGGGGTGTTACACAAGGTATCAGCGCTGAAGTTTACCGGATCAGATGAAATATTTGAAAAAATTATTTTCAAATAGTTTTAAAAGAAGCATTTTCAAAAGAAAAGTTTTTGTTTTAAAGGCATATTCCCCAAAGCCATATGCACTATCTTTTGATTCTCTGCTTGAATCCTTGTTTCCTTCTTCCTTGAGTCTCTGGGGCTCCTGGCTTTCTGGGAGGTAACCTCATCACGACACGGTTCCGTAGGCTTGATAGGACTACGATACCTATCGAAGGGCAAAGTAGTGCCCGACTTCCATCTATAGCCATAGTAGTTTCAACCGCAGCTAGTTTTCTTTCAAGCTTTGAAGGGTTTTCCGTGCGATGGAGGCAGCTTTCGAGAGACTTGTCAATATGATGGTAAAGATGAGGATGAGAGAAGGAGCTCAACCCAAGGATGAGGAACCCATGGACATGGACTAGGCTCACAAAGAAAGAAGGAATTGTAAAACCTAAGACAAGAGAAAGTATCTTTTCTATGGTATAATAGGGCATATAATTAAGGGCAAGGGCAAGTACATGCTTACACCACCAAGTGTACCTAGGAGAGAGGTTGCAAAGTTTCTATTGGAAGAGTCTAGTTTTTCTGTTCGTACTCTTTCTTTTGGTTTTAGCGCTTCGCATTTGTTCATATCTGCTTCCATAGTTGAGTTTCTGCACCTTGGTACTTGTATAGTAGAAAATCCCAACTAGTCTCAAATCCAATTGGTGGTTCGGCCAATTTACCTTTGGTCTGCAAGGATTTGATAATGGCTATACTTAGTGTTGAGTTTAAGTATAATACTTATGTTTTTGGTTAGGTTAGGGGACTATCCCCTAAAACGCGAGAAAGACTTCCACATATATCCAGTTGACAATGCAAAGCCAGTTATTCGATCAACGACGGTTTTGGAAATGGAGATCTAGAATCTTCGCAATCGTGAAGATTAACTAGTTAAGGTACAGTGGAGTAAAGCTCAAGAATACGCGACGTGGGAGACTGAAAACTAGATACGCGCATCATACCCCTTTCCTTAAGGGTACACCCTTGATCTCTTTTTCTAGGAATTTTATGCATACTTTCTATCTTTTAAGGTATATCCTCTAGGACGTATCATCGATCCTTAGGTAGAAGCCAATGGATGATAACATGTATTTGAAACATGTTATGATTGATGGTTGCAAGTGGTTGCTTGTGGATGCATATACACACCATAGGCGCTAGAACGACTTAGTCACTTTCATATTGCATTCGCATTTTTTTTTTACAAATTGAACTTGATATGTTATCATATGGATGTTGCATATGGATGAATGGCTATGCACACATGTAGTATTTACATAACTAGGGATGCTTGCATACATGACTGGACGCATGGCACTGACATAATTCTCATTAAGGAGGTCAACTGAATCAGTAGACCGCCTGATTTTGCATTAGATAAAGGCATACACACACACTATGCATATGGACATGAAAGCATTAGAAATCTTTTTAAGGACAATGAACGCCTGTGATTGAATGGTTTAGTATATGGGTGATTGGAAGGTAGGACACATTCTTCCTAACTTAATGATTTCGGAGACGAAATCCTTTTAAGGGGTGAGAATGTAACTCCCCGTAATTCTATAACATTAAGATTCACAAATCAAGGTATAATTAATTATTTGAAGAAGAATTAAGGGAAATGGGTTATGCCATTGCGTTCATCTCGAAATTCTGCTTGAGATAGAGTCCGAGTTTGCGTAAATCGGAGTCCGTATGAAGAAGTTATGACCTCCGGAAGTTTCAGAATTCAATTTAGAAATCAAAACAGCTCGAATTCAGTTCAAATTTAAAAAACGGACCCAAATTCGGCAGGGCGGGAAAATTCCCGCTCAGGACCCAGGTCGACCAGGGGGTCACCTGTGGATCGACCTATGGGTCGACCTACCCGGTTGACCTGGTCATGTTCTGACCCATTTTTCTAGTCTGTGCTAAGTCGTTCGGGCCTTCTGGATAACTCTGTGATCTGATGGTGGTGGTTGATTCTAGGGTTCATCTAGCAGCTCTAATCAAATTGAAATCCTATATATATAACCTAATACTCAACCTAAATTCACACAAATCCTTTGAGCCATCTATATGTTGCTTCTCTCTATTCTATCTTCCACCATTAAAAATAAATCTTATCCAAATAAGTTATAATTCTTCTTCAATTTGGAGATTCAAATCAAGATTAAAGCTTCAAGATAAGAATCAAGGATTAATTCAACGGCTTCAAGCAACGTCACGCGAACCACAGCAACGCTATCTTTCTATTCTTTTCTTAAACCGATCAATGTAAGTCAGTTACTTTTTAGATTTTAACGTGTAGATCTATTTGTGACACGTAACTAAGTGGATATAAGAATATGACTAATCTTTTCATTCGAATCTGTGCTTGTACTTGACTATGGATCCGATTCAGGACTATTGTGATTAATTACCAATGAGACTATGCATATGCCTATGCCTATGAACATAAAACTGTGCCTATGCCTATGACTATGAACATAAAACTATGCCTATGCCTATGACTATGAACATTGCCTATAACCATGATTCATTTCCATTGACTATGAACATAAGACTACTGTCTATGACTATGACTTTGAAACTATTGTGATTAATTGCCTAGGACTATTTTGATTAATTATCCATGACTATTGTGGTTAAAAGCCTAGGACTATTGTGGTTGATTTCTTATGCCCATAACACTATAGTTACAAATTATGTTGTACACCAAACTAGCACTATGTTGGACCAAATCACCTATGCATATTCCCTCAATTATGTTTGATCTTATATTTATGATGTAGCTTGTCTAGTTTATTCCTATTCACTATTATGTACATCAAAACTTATTGGAACCATTTTCTTTGTATTTGGTTCATTCTTGCATGTCTGTTCTTTTATGTCGATTCTCGTGCTTATTCCCTATTCTTTTTGGTTAGTATCATTTCATAAGTACTTAGAAACTTGTGAAATCGTGTTATACGTATGATTACGACGCGGGAATTTGGGAGTAACTCAATTAAGATAATTTGGCATAATGAACATGTTGGCAAAACCTGAATTAGTTATAATAGTGAATAATTTACATACATATTAGAATTTGGCAAAAATGGTATGGCCACAAAATAGATAATTGGCATGTAAACCAAGTTTTGGGCATAAACTATAAACTAGAATATTATGTCTAGTTTTGGCTTGAATTGTAAATGGGGATTTTTAAATCTAAATGGGCATAAACTCAAATTGGGAAAATCAAGATTTGGGCCTTGAATATAGGTACGTTAATGGGTAGGACAAGTGAATATGATATAGGCCAAATTTGTTTAAAAGAATTGTTAACAAATTTACATATAAGAATAAAAAGAACAAATATGTAAGTTTAGAAAATACGAATATGCTTAACCCGAGGTTGGATTGAGTTGTGGTGTAAACCTGCCGAGACCCGCCCGGCTATCTAGTAATCACAACAATACCTGTCCAATGTGGGTGGATAAGGCATTGAGCCCAATAAAGACCCGAGGTTAGGCTGACTTGTGGTGTAAACCTGCCTGGAACCGACCGGCACATCCGGTAACCGCAACAACACCTGTCTAATTTGAGTGGTTGGTGCTGTAATGAATATATATTAAAGCTAGGATGAGAATGATAGGGTTAAGTTAACTAAAAACACTTAACCAACTTAACATGTTAACAAAACAAGATTTGTAGGGGTTAAGTAACCAAGAAATACACTTAGCCAATTTAACATGTTAACTAGACTAGAAAGTGGAGTTAGGTAAAGTTAATACACTTAGCCAATTTAACATGTTAACTAGACTAGAGGGTGGGGTGAAGTAAGTTTAATACACTTAGCCAATTTAACATGTTAGCTGGACTAGAAGGTAGGGTTAAGTAGACTTAGAACACTTAACCATCATAGTGTGATAAATGAATAGGGTTAAGTTAAAATATGAAGGGACAATACTTCACCACTAGAATATGTTAATTAAATAGATGTTAGGGCTAAGTTAACTAAGGTAACACTTAACCGTTATAACATGTTAGTTGAAACAGGTGGGCAAGGTTAAGTTAAAAAGGAACACTTAACCAATACAGGATGAATAGGTTGGGTAAAGTAGTAAGGAATACTTGACCAGTATAATCTGATTTGTGGTAGGGTTAAGTCAACGTGAATTACTGATAAGACTTAACCAGTTTAATATGACAAAGTAATGGGTTAAGTTTACTAGAATTGACTAATGACACTTAACACACTTGATGAGAAAGAGAACTAAGTAGTAAACCTTAGTTAAGAGGGCTAAGTAGTAAACCTTAGTTAAGAAAACTAAGTAGTAAACCTTAGTTAAGAGGGCTAAGTAGTAAACCTTAGTTAAGAAACGAACGATTCAGGAAACTAAGTAATAAACCTTAGTGTAAAATTTTGAGGGCTAAGTAGTAAACCTTAGTTAAGAAAACTAAGTAGTAAACCTTAGTAGAACACGAGAAGGGGCGAACGTCCATCTGATTTCAAAGAAGGCTCCAACGAATTGGGTTACGAAGCCCGAGTCTTCGAGGGGACGTGAGTGTACTCTTGGTATCCCTCTGTGAGGCTGTAGATGATCCTCCTGGGCTCATAGTGGTTAAGGTCTGCGTTAGAAGAACCAAGTGTATTCCTTGGTTTCAATTTAAGGCAACCTAAAGACTAGGATGGACCAGCGTGATTCGGCGAAACAAGTGGCCTCGTGATAGCGACCGTCGTCTACCTACCATCTTGAGTCAATCGAGATACGTGAAGCGGAAAGGCGGAGAACTCCAAAAGATCATATACTTGCTATCTAGTTATGGTTGCGGATGGCCATAGGTAAGTGGGACATAAGGTGGCCTGCGTATAGTTCTCATTTTTATCAAGGAAGGCCTTTCATTAGTTGAGGGAGGGGTCAAGTGGGACCATAGCCACTGGAAAAACATACCTTAGCATCTGCATCGGCAGATATCTGAAAACTCCCAACCGAGTTCTGTGTTTCTAGAGTAGCCCTGCCACGGGACTCGGGTCGCACATTTCAGGACATGTGCATCTAGACAGCGATAATAATTCGCGACACATGCGTGGGGAAAGTCTAGGAACATATACCGCTCTAAGTGGTGTGTCCTAGACTAGGGGCATCGTTCGACAGGTAGCATAATCCCTAGTTGGACCTAGGTGGCATAAGCCCTGAATCCGAGAAGCATTCAATATGTAACATAAACCCTAGTTGGACCTAGGTCATGTAAACTCTAGTTAAGTCTAGAAACCGCTCGATAGAAAACCCTAGATTAGATCTAGGTAATAAATAATAGATGTACACCCGAAAGCAACCACAATTTCAGGGATTGGGATCACGTTAACATACGATCATTTTATATAGACTACTAGTAGGGACACTAGGTAGGTGGTGCAGAGATATAGAAATCGGTATAATAGGGTAGTCGCGAAGTAACGAAGGAGTAGAAGCGCATTCAGTTCATCAGTATATTCAGTTTGTCTGTATATCCAGTTTATCAGTACACTCAATTTATCTAGCCTTATCATGTTTATCCCATGTTATCTTGTTCCTATGGTTTAGTCTTATATTTAGTTAATTTATGTCATGTCGATTTTGCCTATTCACATGCTAGAAGTAACTGAACTTACCAGACTTTATGTCTGACCCTGTTTCTTTTCGCTTTCTTGTCTTTCGTTCCCTCCCCCCCCCCCCCTCAGGTTCACAGGGAGGGAATGTTACCAGTTAGCTCAGTTTTCTTTCCAAGCTTGAAGATTAGTCGAAGTTTTGCTTGGATTCTATTTTCTACTGCTATGGCTGGCTCATGCTACACTGGGGAATATAAACGTTATTTTATGTTTCTTTCTTTTGTAAGAGAGATGATACCCTGATATTGGAAAACAATTGATGTACAAACTATTTTATCAATAAAGCAAAGTTTTATTTTCCGTTGTTTTAATTTTCTCTGTCTTGTAATTTATCTACATCTTTTACCTATAAAATAATCCACATAACTTAGTGCATTCCCTTTGTGAGTGACACTAATGGATGTGGGGTGTTACACATAGTAACTTGTATAATCATTCACAAACACCAAAACAATAATTAGATAGATTAAAACAGATCAAACATAGCCAAAAACCCATATTTCCCCTTAATCATGTTTAGGCATAACAAATGATATAATTAACAAAACTTAACCAAATCAACACAAACTTCTAACAGAGGTCTAAAACGGTGTTTAAGAATTTCTAAACATTTTTCCAGAATTTAATCATGTAAGAATTCGCTAATTAACACTAATCATCTCTAATTAACCATAATAAGTGAGGGACAATGCAAATCACTCACCTTGGCCACAATAAAATCTCAAATATGAAATGATTCTCTATTTGGACCGAATTCTAATGTGTTCCAGCAATTCTCTCTCTTATTTGGTGCTAATCTCCCTTGATTAGATGTAGTTTAAGCCAAAACTTGAATAAGAAGTGATTAGAGGTGATTCTAGATGTTGGAGGCCATTGTTAGGGGTTCTATAATGTTTGTGGCGGCTGGGAAAGTGACTAAAACTGAAATTTCTAACCCTAACAGTCCTTAAATACCCCTAAATCCGAAATCCCCCATTGGGCCTAGCTGGTAATCACCCGGTTCAGCCCAATTAGCTGTTTTAACCCTCTAAACTGTAATTCAGCCATATCTCCCAAACGTGAGTCCGTTTGGATATTATGACCACTCTAAGGAAAGAGAAACCATCATCCGAAGCTAATGGAAGTGGTTTCAGGTCAGGACTCCTTACCAACCAAAAGTTATGGACGAAACAAGATCAACTAGGGGTAAAACAGCCATTTAAAAATCGACAAAAATCATTAACATGGGAAATGACCCCAATAGTCGTTCCCCAATGCCACACGACCATACGACTTCACACAAAGGAGAAATAAATATTCTACAATCCTATGATGCGTAGAATGCGGGTCAGTACACTCTCCCCCTTTAGAAATTTCGTCCCCGAAATTCCTTAAGCAAGAAACAGACGATGAATCTTGCATGCCTATTAACCATTCACAGCAATCAAACATGCAAAACAAGCCTAACCTAGTATGCGGGGAATAACTATATCGCAATCAAAACCTTACCAGGCTAAGAGTTCTGGATACGTCTTCCTAGTGCTCTCCTCTGTCTCCCAAGTACAGTCATTCTCATTCTCACCCCACTGAAGCTTTACTTGTTTCAACGCTTTCCTTCGAAGTAGCTTTGTATCATACTCGATAATACGCATCGGCTTGCGGTTCCCCACCGCCATAGGTCCTACTTCGACATCGTCCAACTGATCAGGTGTAATAGTCACATCGGGGTCATGCACAAACTTCCTTAACTGGGAAACATGAAATACGTTGTGAACTTCTTGCATCTTGTCTGGTGACTCTACCTTATACGCCAAATTTCCAACTTGCTCAAGAACTGGTAATGGGCCAACAAACCTTGGTGCCAACTTGCCTCTTCTACCAAAATGAATCACACTCTTCAACGGGAATATTTTGAAAAACACTAAGTCTCCAACGGAGAATTTCAGTTCTCATCGTCTCTTATTCGCATAACTCTTCTGTCTATCTTGAGCGGCCTTCATTTGCTGTTGAACAATCTTGATCTTGTCTAAAGTTTCTTTTATCATCTCTGGTCCAAGCACATATTTCTCACCGGTTTTTAACCAACATGTCGGTGGGTTACACGGTCTTCCATACAAAACTTCAAATGGAGCCATACCAATGCTGGATTGACAACTGTTACTATAGGCAAACTCTACTAAATGCAAATGGTCATCTCATGATCCACCAAAATCCAATACACAAGCTATCAAGAGGTCTTCTAATCAACAATTCAACCAAATACCATCATAACCTGATCTAATCCTTGGTAAACCATCAACGAAATCCATTGAGACTTGTTCCCATTTCCATTCAAGAATTTCTAATGGTTGCAACAAACCACTAGGTTTTCTTTTGTTCAGCTTTAACTAACTGACAATTCATGCACTTGGATATAAACTTCCCAACGTCTCTTTTCATCCCATCCTAGTAGTAAGTCTGCTTCATGTCTCGATACATCCTGTTACCACCGGGTTGTATGTTCAGCTTTGAGTGATGACACACTCCAAACACTTCATCTCTCAATCTATCTACGTTGGGTACTACTAACCTTCCATTCTTTCGAAACCATCCATCTCGATCAAGCCCATACTCGTTCATCTCCTCATCGATACCCATCTCTAACTTGGAGATGATTTCCAGTAGATTAGGATCGTCCATCTGCTTGGAACCAATCCGCCGAATCAAAGTGGGTCTGATCGTCAAACTTGCTAACATCACTGGATCCAATTCGCACTTAGGTCTGAAATCATACCCCATGATATACTCTAGTTGCTTCATACCTAGATACATAAACCCTAGACTAGCATGTCTCCAACTTAATGCACTCATTACTGCACCTAATGAAAAAATCGCCACAACTATTTGTCTCCCACGCAAACCATCCTAGTCGGACTTGACATTCCCAAAGCACAAGCCCCAAAGGCCTAAACCAATATCAGACAAGCACCCAAGGAATATCTCCCCTGAATTCAGAAAATCTACGTAAGATGATACTAGCAAAACAGCCAAACAGAAGCATGATTCTTCTTTGTCAACTGAGTCAACGGTGCTGCTATCTTGGAGAAATCTTGGATAAACTTACGATAATATCTAGCTAATCTCAAGAAACTTCTTACGTCTGTTGCATTCTTGGGCATAGACCAATCTTGTACCATAGCCACTTTTGCAGGATCCACGGCAATACCATTCTCTGAAACAACTTGGCCCAAAAACCTCACTTTACTCCTCCAGAAGTGACATTTAGAAGATTTCGCTTTCAATTGGTGTTTTCTCAACACCTCCATCACTATCCTCAAATGTTCCTCGTGTTCTTCCTCTGTCCTCGAGTAAACCAAGATGTCGTCACGAACACAAGAACAAAGTTATTCAACTGATCTCTGAATACTCTATTCATAAGATCCACAAAATATGCTGGTGCATTGGTCAGCCCAAATGGCATAACCAACCACTCATAAAATCCAGACGGCATCCGAAATGTCGTTTTAGCTATACTCTTAGCTTCCACTCTAAGCTGATGAAAACCTGTTGTGAGATCTAATTGGGAATACACTCTCGCTCCATTCAACTGATCAAATAAATCATCTATCCACGGCAGAGTATACTTATTCTTCCTCGTCACTTTATTCAATTCGCGGTAGTCCACACGCAATCGAAGGGAACCATCGGCCTTGGTTGCAAACACAACTGGTGCTCCCCATTCAGAAACACTCCTTCTGATAAATCCCTTCTTCAAAAGATCACTTACTTGCACCCCGAGCTCTCGCTGCTCCCTTGGCGCTATACGACGAAGAGGCATCACTATAGGTCTGGCATCTGTCACTAAATCAATATGGAACTCAATCTCTCGGTGTGGTGGAAGCCCGGTCACTTCTTCAAAGACGTCCGGATACTGGCCAACCACGGGCACATCTGACAACTCATCATGTAGGATGTCGAGGGAACTTAGAAAACTAGCCATTACCTCATCACTAGGTAGACCACCAAACACTACCCTCCGCCCATCATCCTCTCTAGCCGTCACCAAAAAGCCCTTGCAGCCTACCACCACCCCGTATCCTTGGAGCCAATCGACTCCCAATATAATGCCAAACCCAGTAAAGCCCAAAACAAAGCAATCACAAACAAACATGCATCCATTGCTCGATAAGACAATGTTACTGCAAATCATACTAAGGCTAGTCGAACCGCCAGTCGGGTTCGTCACTACTAAAGGTTTATCGACTATCTTGGGTTCCAATTCCAACCTATCTACCAGGTCACAAGATATGAAAGAACTGGAAGCTCCAATATCAAACAAAACTCTAACAGGAACATTATAAACAGAATGCATACCTTGAATGATGACATTCTTTCCCTTCTCCGTCGCAGTTGGGGCATTCGACGAAGAAGGAACAACACTGATAGCATATGCTCTAACGATCTTCTTCTCTTTAGGGGGTTGCGGACACTTATCCTTGTGATGTCCCACTTGGCCACAGTTAAAGCACTTCCTTTCCCCAGGCTTTTCTTGACAATCTCTGGCATAGTGGCCCTTCTTTCCACAACTAAAGCACTCACCGTCTTTCTTATTTTTCTTTTTCTGACCATCTTTAACTTGGTCTTGTTTCCTCTTTCTCTGAGAATTCTTCTTGCCTTCACCGCCTGCTTGCGGCTTTGGCTCCTCCTTAAATGCAATAACCACCTCAGTCTTCGACTTAGGGAAAAGGCTCTCTAACCTTAATGCCTTTCCTACAATAGACTCGAACATCTCGTCGATATGGTTTACAAGTCTTTCCCCCAAGTACCCATCCAAGCCAATTATGAACTTCTCGTTCTTCATCTCGACTGTATCGATAAGGGACAATCCATATTTCGATAAAGTATCGAATTCAGCGATATACTCTGAGACTTCCATACCATTCTGCTTAAGCTCCAAGAACCTCCTGAACAATTCTGATTTATGAGCAGTTGGAATGAACTTTTCGCTAAAACGAGTCATAAACTGATTCCAAGTAACTTGATTCCCTGGAGTAGCTGCCTTAACAGCGTTCCACCAATTCATAGCTCGTCCTTGCAGTTGACGGGATGTTAGCATTCCCTTCGTTTCATCCTCGATTCCCAAATCTTCAAAGATGTTCTCACTACTATCAAGCCAATCTTGAACTTCTGTGGCCAACTCTGTTCCGTGGAACGGCTTCCCACCAAGACTAGTATAGTCCTTGCTAAGCTTGGCGAAATCGGCCCTAGGCGCCTACACCGCCACCATTAGCAGCATTAGGAGCTGCCCTCTGCACACCCCTAGGCATCTCTCTCATGAGGTCAGTGAACATAGTACTCATGCCAGGAGCATTCCCATTATTGGATCCTCTACCAATACCCCTCGCATATCGGCTCATCGTTCAATCTGTACAGAGCAAACGATTAACCATCTTTTTTGTGGTGTCAGTGCAGTGCAACCTCATCCTTAGATATACTAATAACCTAATATAAATATATAGCTTTTGAAAACTGAAATAATCACAAATACGTGCTCTCATATACATATACTATCTCTCCCTGATGACTTCCCTAGGTCAACTACGCAACCTAGAGCTCTGATACCAAATGTGACGGCCCGCTCCATACTAGCCGACATTTCCTCCGAAAGTGCGCTGTACACATGTCCAACTAGTACAGAACGGTCGTCAGAAGAAAAGAAAGAAGTTGAAGAAATTACACAGAAACTGTAGAATGTCTCACAGCGCATGGAATAAAATATAATAGTAATATAACTTTGACATAAAACAGGCGAAATAATGCATAGGCTGAAAACTAAACCATCATAACCATCATAGCAGCGGAAATCCAAATACAGCTTATGATCCAACATCATTATTACAACTTCAAAACTGTCTCTAAAGCAAAAGAAAGCAAAGAAGGAGGTACACTACTAATGCCCAAGCAGTGACCTTCAACAACACAGGGAGAATAACTACAAGTACCAGACGTGGAAGTCTCCTGCTCGTCTCCGGATCAGCTACTCGTGCATACCACCTAACCTGTCACTAGTCTGCTCATGTGAGCACCCATAGTAATAAGAAGAGACATAAAACTCTGGGTCAGACAAAAAGTCTGGTACAAGTGATATGCAGCAAAACAGAACAATAACAGGTATACTAAACCATACCCGAACTTGGACCTGCAACCAAAGAGTTAGCACTACATACCGTGCAATACTCTAAGGTGCCATCAACATATGGTGTAAAGAATAGGGGGTGGGGGTGTGCATGTCATAGTGATAGAAAACAAATCAAGCATAGCAACCATCCTCACATCTCTCACTCAGTGCATAAAGCATACGATGTCCACCACTGTCAATCACTAGACCTATCGAAGTAGTGACGGAGTTTGACTTGTACAACTACTCCTACTACCAAGCTTGCCCTATGGAGTCATGACCAAATCTTTACAAATGACCCCACTTCATTGGCCTATAGCTCCTTAGTCGAACCTAGGCCACTGTGGCCCTGAATCCGTTCACGTACCTCCCATGCATAGTGATCCAAAGTCAAAGGCATCGACAACCCCTTAGCACACGTCCCGCAGAAAAATCCAATCGTGAAGTTAACTTGATGGTTCCCATTTGGATCCTGAGTTCTAACTTCTCATTTGAACTACCTTTACATCTCGTGTTTTATTCTTCTCCGAATCGGTCTTCATTCGGTTCGTAGCTCCAAGCTTCCATTCATGTCCATACTTCAGTTCAGATGTGCACGGTTCGTCATCTTCCCTTACGGTTGAGGTGTGCGGATCGTGGTCTTCCCTCACGGTCGAGGTGTGCGGATCATGCTCCTTCCTCACGGTCGAGGTGTGTGGAGCGCGGTCTTCCTCACTGTCGCGGTGTGTGGATCGTGCTTCTTCCTCGCGGTCCAGGTGTGTGGATCGTGCTCCTTCCTCACGGTCGCTGTGTGCGGATCGTGCTCCTTCCTCACAGTCCAAGTGTGCGGATCGTTCTACTACCTCACAGTCCAAGTGTGTGGATCGTGCTACTTCCTCACGGTCCAATGTGCGGATCGTGCTATTTCCTCGCGGTCCAAGTGTGTGGATCGTTCTAATACCTCACGGTCCAAGTGTGTGGATCGTGCTACTTCCTCACGGTCCAAGTGTGGGGGCGATCCGATCGGGTCCAAATTCCTACAACTCTTCCAGCGAGCTATTTACGCCATACGACGGCGTTTTCGACCAATCTAACTTTTCTAATCAATCATTAATCATTTCAAACAGTCATAGTAATATGTATAATCATTCACAAATACCAAAACAATAATTAGATAGATTAAAACAGATCAAACATAGCCAAAAACCCATATTTCCCCTTAATCATGTTTAGGCATAACAAATGATAGAATTAACAAAACTTAACCAAATCAACCCTAACTTCTAATAGAGGTCTAAAATAGTGTTTAAGAATTTCTAAACATTTTTCCAGAATTTAATCATGTAAGAATTCGCTAATTAACACTAATCATCTCTAATTAACCATAATTAGTGAGGAACAATGCAAATTACTCACCTTGGCCAAAATAAATTCTCAAATCTGAAATTATCCTGTGTTTGGATCGAATTCTAATGTGTTCCAGCAATTCTCTCTCTGATTTGGTGCTAATCTCCTTTGATTAGAGGTGATTCTAGATGTTGGCGGCCATTGTTAGGGGTTCTATAATGTTTGTGGCGGCTGGGAAAGTGACTAAAACTGAAATTTCTAACCCAAACAGCCCTTAAATACCCCTAAACCCTATATCCCCCATTGGGCCTAGCTGCTAATCACCCGATTCAGCCCAATTAGATGTTTTTAACCCTCTAAACCTTAATTCAGCCATATCTCCCAAACGGTGAGTCCGTTTGGCTATTATAGTCACTCTACGGAAAGAGAAACCATCATCCGGAGTTAATGGAAGTGGTTTCAAGTAAAAACTCCTTACCAATCAAAAGTTATGGGTGAAACAAGATCAACTAAGGGTAAAACGGTCATTTAAAAATTGAAAAAAATCATGAACATGGGAAATGACCCCAATAGTCGTTCCCCAATGCCACACGACCATACGACTTCACACGAAGGAGAAATAAATATTCTACGATCCTATGATGCGTAGAATACAGGTCGTTACAACTGGCCCCTCATTTCGCGTGAGAGTACCGAATGTATTATCATCAACGGTTGGGACCAGCAACCGTTTCCCGAAAGGGACGGCATCAAAATAGATTGTAGAAGTAAATGGAATTTCTATAGATCAGGTGATAATACACCCTAATTGGCAGCTAACCACTTAGCCATGCAACCTCCCCGATTTTATACCATTTCCGGTTGCAAGGCTAGATGCCATAACGTATCCTTTACAAAGCACATCTTCATTCACTTTGAATGTCACATCGTCGTACCCACTAAATCACAAATTAATTTCCCCAAAAATACTACGGGTATACAGCTAAAAGAAATGAATTCCTCCGCCACCAAACGTAAATACGTTTGAAGAGATCAACTTACGCGATCTATTGAATATACTCTGTCAGGCATTCTTCCATACAGGTTGTCCTGGGACTGGACAAACCGAAGGCACTATTCTGTAAACAGGACAGCCCTTGCATAGCTCCATCTTTATTTATCCTCCACATATTTGATTACAACGCTAACGCCCATACATAGTGTTTTTCAGATAATGAATCTGATCCTTTCTCGAAATTGATATAATCGAATTTCAACGTATAACTCTCTTTCGAATATCTCTATTTGATAACTCCTTTTCAAATAAACTATAATCGATTAACTCCTTTCGAATAAACTATATTCGATTAACTACTTTCGAATAAACAATATTCGATTAACTCCTTTAACTCTATTCGAATAAACCATATTCGATTAACTCCTTTAACTCTATTCGAATAAACTATATTCGATTATCTCTTTCCGAATAAAATATATTCGATAACTCTTTTCGAATAAACGATATTCGATTATCACTCTTCGAATAACTCTATTTTAAAATCCAATTTTATTTATAAATGTTTTAATTTATAAAATATCTATTTTAATCCATTATTCACATCGAATGTGAATAATATTTCTTTTATATATCAATTCAGTTTGAATTCATATTTAAAAATAATATCCCATTTCCAAATTCTATTTATACTTTTATTTATAGAATTATTCATACGATATCTCCTTTTTATTTCTAACACTTAAATCTCAATAAATATTTCCTTTTATAACTCTATTTATTTCATAAATAAATATTTCCTTTTATAACTTTATTTATTTCATACATAAATATTTCCTTTTAAACCTTTAATTATTTCATAAATAAATATTTCCTTTTACTTATTTTATTTATTTTCAAATTAAATATTTCTTTTAATTATTCTATTTATTTTCTAAATAAATATTTTCCTTTTACGTATTCTATTTATTTCATAAATAAATATTCCTTTTACTTATTTTATTTATTTTCTAAATAATTATTTTCCTTTTACTTATTATATTCATTTCATAAATAAATATTCCTTTTACTTATTCTATTTATTTTCAAAATAAATATTCCTTTTATAATTCTATTTATTTTCTAAATAACTATTCCTTTTTTATAAAAATCTTTTGATTTTATAAATATTTCTTTTTCAATATAACATTGAAACTTTCCTTTTTAACATTCCAGTATTTCTTATGGGATTTAACGTGCCATATAACAATGATCGGTATCATTTAAACATACAAAATCAGCAATAGATTCCATATCACATCATATAACACAATATATGAAAAACAATAAAATAAATGCTGAGGAATCCAGCTGGATTCCTCCGACCTGTTTCCCTGCATCCATAGATGTTACACAATATAATTCACATCAATTTCATTTCAATATGAAATATTCTGATAAACAGAACCAGTATCCTTTTATAACTCTATTTATTTCATAAATAAATATTTCCTTTTATAACTTTATTTATTTCATAAATAAATATTCCCTTTTATAACTTTATTTATTTCATAAATAAATATTTCCTTTTACTTATTCTATTTATTTTCTAAATAAATATTTCTTTTAATTATTCTATTTATTTTCTAAATAAATATTTTCCTTTTACGTATTCTATTTATTTCATAAATAAATATTCCTTTTACTTATTCTATTTATTTTCTAAGTAAATATTTTCCTTTTACTTATTATTTTTATTTCACAAATAAATATTCCTTTTACATATTCTATTTATTTTCAAAATAAATATTCCTTTTATAATTCTATTTATTTTCTAAATAAATATTCCTTTTTCATAAAAATCTTTTGATTTTCTAAATATTTCTTTTTCAATATAACATTGAAATTTTCCTTTTTAACATTCCAGTATTCATTATGGTATTTAACGTGCCATGTAACAATGATCGGTATCATTCAAACATACAAAATTAGCAACAAATTCCATATCACATCATATAACACAATATATCAAAAACAGTAAAATAAATGTTGAGAAATCCAGTTGGATTCCACTGACCTGTTTCCCTGCATCCACAGATTTTACACAATATAATTCACATCAATTTCATTTCAGTATGGAATATTCTGATAAACAGAATCAATATTTGATTAACGATATATATAACTATATCGATATTTTCAACCAATCAATTAGCAGTTCAACAAAACAGTCAACACACAGCAATCAATCATCATTTACCAGTTCTATAAATATGTTATAAAAATATGAACTAGTAGAGTTGGTGAGTTTTACTCACATTGGACGGTCATCATTAAATAACGATAATTGTCGTTGATTTGATTCTGACAATTTATTTCACTATAAATTGTAACGAGCTCCAATTCACTCCCAACCAATTCCGTTGTGTAGCCGTCGTCCATACGATCCCAACGGATCTTGTTTTGCTGAATTACGATAACGTATGGCCAAGTTACGAATTTTACAAGCGATACGATTATTTAAAATTGAATAACTTAATTAAATTTTAAATCATGGGCTTTACTTTGTTTATACGGCCCATCCACCTCAATGAAGCCCAGACCGGCGCGTCTCCTTCTTTCCCGATCTGTCATGATATACCTGCTCCTTATGATGGCCATTCAAGCATCTTCAACTCCTCGTCGCTCAAGCATTTCTTCATGGAACCCAAATTTGAAACCACCAACGACATCCTTACCAAAATCTCCTTCCCACCATCACCTTCTCTCCCAACTCGGCCTCCTCATGTTGACCCCGACTTCGAGCTTCCAATGCCTAATACAGTGACTACCGCGTCACAAATCATAACCGAACTACCCCAAATTTTCCCAAACTTTTCTATTTCATTCACTCTACCTGAAAACAATATCACATACTTGCATTATCGCCTCAAACTTTCTAAAATCAAAACCCTAGGTCGAGCTGCTGAATTTGGATCCTCGAAGACTACCATCGCACCCTCCTAAACAGGCACGAAATCGAAGAGAATTACACTGGGATTCCATACATATATCCCTCGGATTTTATATATTTGTATTGATTTTCTTTTGATTTTTGAAGTTACTGTTCTTCACGTTTTAACAAGAACTGATGGCGGCGGATGTTTTTGACCAAAGGAAGAAATAGAAATTAGGTATAAGGGTAAAGTAGGATGTATATATAGGGGTAGATAGCTTACAAGGGAAGCTTTGCATTTTTATATTCATTTACATCCAACCGCTACTCGTATTTATCTTCTAAAAATATATATGATCACACGCGATATTTAAAAATCACGAAAATGGAAAGGCAGCTATATTTTGACATTACGGACCAAACGAAATTGGTTTTGTCGAATTTCGACTTCGTTTGCTCACATAGCATATTTTTAACCATCAAAATACTGACTGTTTTCACATTAAAAATCCGTACAGTCACACACTGACTCCAAAAATCACGAAAATTGGAATCTATCAATAATTTAATATTCCGGATGCAACAAAATTAGTTTCGTCGAAAATGGAGGTCATTTGCAAAAATGGCTATTTTTAAAGCTCTAAATAACCCTTTTAAATATATAAATATATTTAAAAACAATTAAATTAAATATTTATAAATAAATATTATTGTGTATATTCACAATAGAATACCATACAGCTCTAGAATATTCTTATATGAATTTCTAACTCGATATTTCAAATCCTAATTAAATCGATATTCGATTTATAATGAAATCCCTTTTATATATCATTATAAATTATATATGAATTCCATAGCGACTATTTGAAAATTTGATTTGGACATAAATCAAAATCTACATGACGAAATCCCAATTTTTTACTTCCATTAGAAAAATATACTTCAATAGATTCGAACGTTTCTTGTTTCATAGAAATCCGATTTAAAATGGATTATGTATATTCAATTAAAGTTTGAATTGCCAAATTACTAACTACCACGCCATTTCGAGATCGATTATAATTATAATATAAATTATACATTCAAACGCTGTTTAAAAATAAATTCGTTACTATAATTAAATTCCAAACTGAATTAAATATTATAAATAATTCAATTCACACTATTTTGTCAATTCACTATTTTTCGATTATTTCGGAATTTAAATATATTATACTATTATTTATATTAATTAAATATTCAATAATATTTTAATTAAACAACCATTATATTCTCTAAATTATTATTTAAATAATTAAATAAATTAATTATAATGCCTTAAAAATACGGGATGTTACATTCTTCCCCCTTAAAATGATTTAGTCCTCGAAATTGCTAAGGTAGAAAACAAACCCTATTGACTGGGTTAAAAATTATCTGTTTACTCCAGTTTCACTAAACCAATTTACTTTAATTAAATTATTAATTCATTTCTATAAATGAAAATTTTCAAAAAAACTGAAAATTTTCTAACACCCGAAATTTCTGAAAAATTTCGCCAGCACCTCCATTATACGGCTCAATCGGTAAAACTACAACTCGCCTCTCTGGGCCTTCTCCAACCTAAAAGAAAACCAAACAGCCAAGCGGCTTGCTAATCGGCTCACAAATCTCATGCTCAATATAAATAAAAACATAAACTTGTACCTTTTTGTCGGGCATACCATTATATCCTTTCCATCTGCCACCCATTAAGCATATATCAATACCATTCCAATCAACCTCTAATCACTTCATACTCAATTCAAATCACTCGCTTATACCCAAATCAATTTCCATTCCAAATCTCAAGTATCATTCTTGATTCCAAATCTTTACTTATCATTCCAATATAATTCCAATCCAGATTATTCTCTAATCAATTCTAATTTTATTTAACTTAGTTCAAGTTAACTTCTATTTTATTTATTTACCTTTACATCTCATTCTATTTAACTTCACAAGTTAAATTTAAATTCTAGAATTTAAATTCCTGAGTTTTTATTTCAAATTAATTTGAAATCATATTAACAATTCAAAACCTTTTACTTTCTGAATAACTTGTTTTCACAAAACAATTTAAAAACAAAATCTTTAGTTGTAATCTGTCGCTTGGAAACTCAAAAATGAGCACTAATGATGTCGCGATTCATCATCAAGGTAATTTCCCAGCCATCGAAGTGAGTTCAATACTACATCACTTTCAGACCCACCTTTAAACACTTCCATTTAAAATTTATTTCAAAATATAATACACACTGCTTGTAAAGAAAATTTAAAATCTCCCAGGATTTAAAATTATCGTATATTTGATCCAATTCCATTTACAAACACTTCTTCAAATTTCCAGAGTTGTAATTTCAGTTCTGATTTAAATTCAGATTTAATTTATTTCGTTACACTTATATGAATTCTGATTGGCTATTTACATAACCGTTTCAATTATAATCTTATCTGATTATAATCACAACCAACACATCCAATATTATAATATTTCCAATACATATATTTCCTTTATATCAAAACATATTTGGGTAAAATTATTTCATTTACCATCTTTTCAAAACATACAGTGTCGGTTCATCGTATTCAAGTGTTTATAAACCCCTACCGATACAGTGGATCAAACTGATCTATCAGAACTCATAAACAACTCAACAAATAAATCTCCACAATATAAATTTTTTTTATATCAAATAACAAATACATTCACTCGTATATATACACTCAAATTCAATCTAGGGTATTACTAACCCTATCTCTACAGAGTCACACCACAGAGCCAAGTTAAAAACTTAACCTTTAGCTCTAATACCACTGTAACAACCCCGAGAATTCGCGATTCTTAGTAACCGACATAAACTCAATGTCGACTATTCAAGCACCGGAAACACTGGATAGTCCATGAAAGAAATTAGAGGGTGAGAATAGATAAGATAGAAACTTAGAATAGAAGAAGGAGAAGAACATACAACATCAGAGTAAACACGAATCTCATAGCGGAACGAACAATATATAATAGATACATATCTTTGAAATAAAATTATTATATGTATACAGTAATATTATCAGAGTATAACACTTACAACACAGCGGAAATAACAATAGCTATATAATCTTGAAGCCTGCTGCTCCAAGCTCTTCAAGTATATCTGTAAAATCTTGACTACTTGACTGCCCATACAATATTGGGCACCCAAGAGTTTAGGGAAAGCAAAACAAAATAAACTCTGGGTCAGTCATGTGACTAGTGTGAGCAAATCAATTTAAAATAGTTTGAGCAAAAAAACGATATCTCATAAGACCACGCCATATAACGGAACGAGTTTTTCCCTTATAAGAATCCAAAATAATCTTTATATCAGAATTCTTTTGATATTATAATAGTGTCTATCAACCACAATATAATAATCATCTAGCAGAAATGCTTTCATCTCACTTTCCACATACATACTATATAATCAAAAACCGCATGCCCTTATTGGGTAATGAATTCCAACTGGCAAGGTACGGGACCACCTCCCGACAGTGTATCTCTATAGGGAAATACACTAGGTTCAATAAGAACATCTTGTAACCTAGGCTAAACATGACTGGCCCCTCATTTCGCTCGAGAGTACCGAATGTATTATCACCAACGGTTGGGATCAACAACCGTTTCCAGAAAGGGACAACATCAAAATAGATTATACAAGTAATTAGAATTTCTCTAGATCAAGTGACAGTACACCCAAATTGGCAGCTAACCACTTAGCCATGCGACCTACCCGATTTTATACCGTATCTGGTTGTGCGGCTAGAGGCCATAACGTATCCTTTACAAACCACATCTTCATTCACTTTGAATGTCACATCGTCATACCCGCTAAATCATAAATTGATTTCCCCAAAAATACTGTGTGTATAAAGCTAAGAGAAACGAATTACTCCACCACCAAACGTAAATACGTTTGAAGAGATCAACTTACGCGATCTATTGAATATACACTGTCAGACATTCTCCCATACACGTTGTCCTGGGAATGGACAAACCGAAGTCACTATTCTGTAAACAGGACAGCCCTTGCATAACTCCATCTTTAATTATCCTCCTCATATTTGATTGCAACGCTAACCCCCATACAGAGTGGTTTTCAGATAATGAATCTGATCCCGGTCTCTCCGTATTGACGATGGAAAAATGGTCAAAAACTTCAATAGTCGATGAGTCAACTATCAAAGAAAAACACGTATGCAAACAACGATATTATTTCCATATGGAAATTAAATCAGTCAATCATCATTTCCGATTTATCTCTTTAGTTCATTAATTTACTCATTTTTCATCTCCTGTTTCCATATATTCAACATTTCTTATTTTCTAAATTTAGAAAATATACGTTATTAACATTGGAAAACATTTCCATTTCTTATTTTCTATATTAGAAAAAATTTCTGATTCTTATTTGGAAAACATTTCCAAAACTCCTACATTTGGATTTAAATAGATGTTTAAATAAAACATCGCTATGCCAACCCCAAACATTACACTCATTAACTAAATTCACTTAACCAACCTTCACTATCGAACCTTAACCATTCATTTGTTAAAAATGGAGTCAATCAAGTTCAGGTATAATTACCTCTCATACCTTAACTGGACAACGTTTTTAACTTCGAAATAGACAAAGTTCACATTCTACATCTTAAAAAAACTTCCTTACGTAACTCTTGGATTCAATTTACGAATACACTTCTTTATTGGAAACATTGGTTATAACTATAGCGTAATAATCCCTACTTCTGAAATATCTAACTTCAAAATATAACTTTTATTCCTTAATTTAACTAAATAACTAAATAGACGATTTATAACTAAATAAATAAATCTTGGTTTAAAATCATAAAGTAAATAGTACTTTCTCGAAATCGATATAATCGAATTTCAACGTATAACTCTCTTTCGAATATCTCTATTCGATAACTCCTTTTTGAATAAACTATATTTGATTAACTCCTTTTGAATAAACTATATCTGATTAACTCCTTTCGAATAATCTATATTCGATTAACTCCTTTAACTCTATTCGAATAAACCATATACGATTAACACCTTTAACTGTATTTGAAAAAACTATATTCGATTTTCTCTCTTCGAATAAACTATATTCGATAACTCTTTTCGAATAAACTATATTCGATTATCTGTCTTCGAATAACTCTATTTCAAAATCCAATTTTCTTTATAAATGTTTTAATTTATAAAATATCTATTTTAATCCATTATTCACATCGAACGTGAATAATATTTCTTTTATATATCAATTCACTTTGAATTCATATTTAAAAATAATATCCCATTTCCAAATTCAATTTATACTTTTATTTATAGAATTATTCATACGAAATCTCCTTTTTATTTCTAACACTTAAATCTCAATAAATATTTCCTTTTATAACTCTATTTATTTCATAAATAAATATTTCCTTTTATAAATTTTTTATTTCATAAATAAATATTTCCTTTTATAACTTAATTTATTTCATAAATAAATATTTCCTTTTACTTATTCTATTTATTTTCCAAATAATTATTTCTTTTACTTATTCTATTTATTTTCTAAATAAATATTTTCCTTTTACTTATTCTATTTATTTCATAAATAAATATTCCTTTTACTTATTCTATTTGTTTTCTAAATAAATATTTTCCTTTTACTTATTCTATTTATTTCATAAATAAATATTCCTTTTACTTATTCTATTTATTTTCAAAATAAATATTCCTTTTATAATTCTATTTATTTTCTAAATAAATGGTCCTTTTTTATAAAACTTTTGATTTTATAAATATTTCTTTGTAAATATAACAATGAAATTTTCCTTTTTAACATTCCAGTATTCCTTATGGTATTTGTCATGCCATATAACAATGATTGGTATCATTCAAACATACTAAATCAGCAACAGATTTTATATCACATCATATAACACGATATATGAAAAACAGTAAAATAAATGTTGAGGAATCCAGTTGGATTCCTCCGACCTGTTTCCCTGCATCCACAGATGTTACACAATATAATTCACATCAATTTCATTTCAATATGAAATATTCTGATAAATAGAATTAATATTTGATTAATGATATATATAACTATATCGATATTTTCAACCAATCTATTAGCAGTTCAACCAAACAGTCAACACACAACAATCAATCAACATTTATCAGTTCTATAAATACGTTAAATATGAACTGGTAGAGTTGGTGAGTTTTACTCACATTGGACGATCATCGTTAAATAACGATAACTGTCTTTGATTTGATTCTGCCAATTTATTTCACTATCAATTGTAACGAGCTCTAATTCACTCCCATCCAGTTCCGTTGTGTAGCCACCATCCATATGATCCCAACGGATCTTGTTTTGCTCAATTTCGATAACGTATGGCCAAGTTACGAATTTTACAAGTAATACGATTATTTAAAATAGAATAACTTAATTACATTTTAAATCATGTACTTTACTTTGTTTATACGGCCCATCCGCCTCAATGAAGCCCAGACCCGCACGCCTCCTTCTTCCCCGATCTGTCGTGATATACCTGCTCCTTATTATGGCCATTCAAGCTTCTTCAACTCCTCGTCGCTCAAGCATTTCTTCATGGAACCCAAATCTGAAACCACCATCGACATCCTCACCAAAATCTCCTTCCCACCGTCTCCTTCTCTCCCAACTCGGCCTCCTCATGTTGACCCCGAATTCGAGCTTCCAATGCCCAATACAGTGACTACCGCGTCTCAAATCATAACCAAACTACCCCAAATTTTCCCAAACTTTGCTATTTCATTCACTCAACCCGAAAACAATATCCAATACTTGCATTAACGCCTCAAACTTTCTGAAATCAAAAACCTAGGTCGTGCTGCTGATTTTGGATCCTCAAAGACCCCCATTGCACCCTCCCAAACAGACATGAAATCGAAGAGAATTACACTGGGATTCCATACATATATCCCTCAGATTTTATAGATCTTGTATTGATTTTCTTCTGATTTTTGAAGTTAGTGTTCTTCATGTTTATCAAGAACTGATGGCGGTGGATGTTTTTGACCAAAGGAAGAAATAGAAATTAGGTTTAAGGGTAAAGTAGGATGTATATATAGGGGTAGATAGCTTACAAGGGAAGCTTTGCATTTTAAATTCATTTATATCCAAACACTTCTCGTATTTATATTCAAAATTTTGTGTGATCACACACGATATTTAAAAATCACGAAAATGGACATGCAGCTATATTTTGACATTACGGACCTAACAAAACTGGTTTCGTCAAATTCCCACTTCGTTTGCTCACACGGTGTATTTTTAACCGTCAAAATACTGACTGTTTTCATATTAAGAATCCGTACGGCCACACACTAACTCCAAAAATCACGAAAATTAGAATCTAACAATAATTTAATATTCCGGATGCAACAAAATTAGTTTCGTCGAAAACGGAGGTCGTTTGAAAAAATGTTATTTATAAAGCTCTTAATAACCCTTTTAAATATATAAATATATTTAAAAACTATTAAATTAAATATTTATAAATAAATATTATCGTATATATTCACAATAGAATACCATACAGCTCCAGAACTTTCCTACATGAATTTCTAACTCGATATTTCAAATCCCTTTTATATATCATTATAAATTATATATGAATTCCATAGCGACTATTTGAAAATTTGATTTGGACATAAATCAAAATCTACACGACGAAATCCCAATTTTTATCTTCCATTAGAAAATTATACTTCAACAGACTCGAACGTTTCTTGTTTCACAGAAATCCGATTTAAAACGGATTTTGTATATTCAATTAAAGTTTGAATCGCCAAATTACGAACTGCCGAACCATTTCGAGCTCGATTATAATTATAATATAAATTATATGTTCAAACGCTGTTTATAAATAAATTCGTTATTATAATTAAATTCCAAACTGAATTAAATAATATAAATAATTCAATTCACACTATTTTGTCAATTCACTATTTTCCGCCTATTTCGGACTTTAAATATATTATACTGTTATTTATATTAATTAAATATTCAATAATATTTTAATTAAACAACCATTATATTCTCTAAATCATTATTTAAATAATTAATCAAATTAATTATAATGCCGTAAAAATACGGGACGTTACATTAACTCACCTTGATTTTATTCCGTCCTTAAACGCTTTAACTAAATTAAACAACTATTTAATTTAGTTAGAGATTTCGGTTTCTTTCAATATTGACCGGATCAGCTCCAGATTTGTAGCGCCTGGCTATATGATCCCAACACGATTCGTTTTGTGCAATTATGTTAATATATATATGAACATGATTTCAATATTTTAAGTATATGGTTTTAACTTAATTAACTTTCTAGTTAAGACCTCTAACTAAATAAATCGCTTAGTTTAAACAACTGCGGTGTTAATTATTTGATAAGGCAAATAAACTGTTTTTATTTACCTATTATGTTCCCTATCATTTTAACAAGATTGTCGAACTGACTTGTTCCCATCGTCCATTATCTATGTTTCTTCTGTATCAAGGTCGGAGTTCATGCACGTGATAGCCAAGATGCATTCATTCTTCCTCCTGCTACAGTGCTACTTGGACGCAATCCTCCCATACTTCTTTGTACCTCATGAAACCGAGCTTCTCTCTTCTTTATTATTTTGTTTTCATATTTTCTTTAGGTGGGCATCAACCCATAAACCATTTAGCCCAAATAACCGCACCCTCGACAGGAGCTTCTTCCAAAGAAAAATGCACGAACCCGAACTTATACACACCCTGTACACAGTGATTCTCCCATCCCTGCCACTTTCATCATTTCAGGCGAGCACTCTCCATATTATACGACACAATTTCCTCCTTCCCCTTATTCTCCTGTGAGTTCTCTCAACCCTCATGCAATACGTACTCAACAGAAGCTCCACTACACAGCCTCCCTCCATGTTCAAATGCCAACCATATATTTTCTGCCCTTTTCAATACATCACACAGTCCATATCCTTCACCACGAACTGCGCCTCAATCACTAGCGGCTTTACCCCACAGCCTCACCGTATCAACCTCACCCCCCGTCCATCAAAACTCCTCCACCAACTTCGATGCGTTCAAACTCCCATACCGTAGAACTCAAAACCCATGCACTTCAGCTCCAAATAGCATTTGTTCACCGTTGCCGAGCTACTCACCTCTCCCATCCACGTCCGTCAGAGTACCCGCCGAGCACCAGCACATGCGTGCAACTTAATGTTTTCGGTTGTGGAGTTATATATATATATATACATATATATATATATATATATATATATATATATATATATATATATATATGAAGCTTCCGTCCCTCCAGATGTTGCTTCATCGCATGTCCAAACATGGCCATGCATAAGCCATTGTGTTTCAACCAATTATCCCCTACCAGACAACTACTGCCGTGACAGCCTTCCATCCCTGTAACGACCCGCATTCTATGCATCGGAGGATCATAGAATATTTATTTCTTTTTCATACTGAGTTGTATGATCGTGTAACTTTGGGAAGCGACTATTGGGGTCATTTCCCATGTTCATAATTTTTTCCGATATTTAAATGAGCGTTTTGCCCTTGGAAAATCTTCTTTTGCCTATAAATTTTGATTGGTAAGGAGTTTTGACATGAAGCCACTTCCATTAGATTTGAATTATGGTTTTCCATTCCACAGAGTAGTCAGATTGATCAAACAGACTTACCGTTTGGGAGATATGGCTGAATTAAGGTTCATAAGGTGAAAAACAGCTTAATCGGGCCTAATTAGGGTGATTAGCAAGAGGGCCCATAACCCATTTCGGGATTAGGGCTATGGGGAGGCTGAGAACAGTTAGGAAACGATTTTTATTTCATTTTCCAGCTGGCATTTACATCTTAGAAACCCTGGCCATGGCGTCCACTTTCTAAAAACACCCCAAATCAACTTCTAATCACTAATTAACGAGATCTACACTAAACTAAAGCGGATTAGCACCAAATCAGAGTTGGTGCTGCTGTTAGACATTGGAATTCGACCAAAATCAGAGATTATTTTAGATCTACAGTTTATTTGTGGCTAAGGTGAGTGATTTGCATTGTTTTTCACTAATTACGGCTAATTAGGGGGTGATTAGTGTTAATTAACGAAATTATGCATTATAAAATTCTAGAAAAATATGTAGAAATTCTTAACTATTATTTTAAGGCTCTGATAAAAATTTGGTTTAATTTGGATATGTTTTGCTAACCCTATCATTAGTTGTGCTTAAACATGATTAAGGGGAAAATATGGGTTTTGGGTAGGTTTGATCCATTTTAACATGCTAAAATTGTCACTTTGGTGTCTATAGTTGATTATACTTGTTTCTATGACTGTATGGTATGCTTTGTGATTGCAGTTAGAATGGTCGAAAACGTCATCTTACAGCATAAATTGCTTGTTGGAAAAGTTGCAGCAATTGGTCAGACCAGTCCCGTTCGTGACTAGCACATCCCGACCCGACCCCGTTCGTGAAACCCCCTTCACAAGCCTCCCTCATGAGACTGTCGCCTTGATGCACCACGACCAGAAGCTTGATCACAACTCGAGATGAGTGCCACGAACCAGAGCCTGGATGTCCCCTGTGAGCCTGAACATCACGAGCCGGCATGGAGGAAGGACCACGACCTGAGCATGGCCATCACGAGCCACAAGGTGGAGACCACGAGCTAGAAGAACCACGAGCAAGATGCTCATCACGAGTGTACCCCATGGTCAGGAGATCACGTGCCGCCAGTGAAGCAGTATCATGAGTCGTCAAGGAAGCATCATCACGAGGCGGTCTTCGAGTCTGGACCACGAATGAACCGAATAGAAACTGAAGTGCGAACGGGGTAATGATCAAAACCCGAGATGCAAAGGTAGTCTAAATGAGAAGTTGTGACCCAGGATCTAGATGGGAACCAACTAGTTATCTTCACGATTGGACATTGCTGCGGGACATGTGCAAAGGGGTTATCGATGTCTATAGCTTTGATTAACTATCGGAGACGGATGTTAGGCTATGGATCAGTGCAGTGGAGTTGTTATGACATCATGGGGCAAAGTGATCGTAGCAGGGCTATGAGCCAATGCAGTGGAGTTATCATAACTCCATGGGGTAGAGTGTACATAGCAAAGTATTAATGGTTACGGATCAGTGCAGTGGAGCCGTCACGACTCCATGGGGCAGAGTGATCGTAACAAAGTATTGGGTGATCAAAGTGGTAAATATCGTATACTTTACGCACTGAGTGAGAGATGTGAGGATGGTTGCTATGCTTGATTGTTTGCCATCACTATTACATGCACACCCCCTCCCCGTTACCTTTACACGTATGTTAGTTTTAAGTTAGAATATTGTATATCTTGTTGTGCTAACTCTTTGGTTGCTGGTCCAGGTTCAGGTATGGTTTAGTATACCTGTTATTTTTCTAATTTGCTGCTTATCGTTCATACCAGACCTTTGTCTGACCCAGAGTTTTATGTCTCTTCTTATTACTTTGGGTGCTCTTAAATGGGAAGACTAGAGACAGGTTAGCTGGTTATGCACGAGTAGCTTTTCCGGAGATGAGCAGGAGGCTCCCACATACTATCTATATATGTATTCTCCTTGTATTGTTGACGGTCGCTACTTCAGGCATTAGTGGCGTACCTTTCAGTTTTGTTCTAGAGATAGTATTTTGGAAGTTGTAATAACTTGTATTTTAGATTTTCGCTGCTCGGATGGTTTTAGTTTTAGTTTTCAGCTTATGCATTGTCTCATCTGTTTTATGTCAAGTATGTTATTACTATATTTTATTCCATGCGGTGTGAGACATTTTACAGGTTCTTTGTTAGTTCTACGTCATGTTTCCTTTCTTCTGACGATCGTCCCGTGCTAGTCGGGCATTGGCGCAGTGCATTTTGAAGAAATGTCGGCTGGCCTGGGGCGGGCCGTCACTATCCCATACTTTCACTTCTTCGAGATACATTTTGTTCACACTGTGGGGTTGAGAACAAATGAAAGTGGCATTTTTTTCTTCTTTCTCCCATTATAGACTGCGTTTTGTTTTTCGAAGAAGGTAAGCTGTGTTAACGAAACGAAGGAGCAACGTGGTTATTTATAGAGGTAAGATGCCTTGACCATCACGGCTTAGGAGTTTGGTGCGCAAGCAATAGGTTCCTAGAATGATGCAAAATAGCTGTGTATTTCGGTGATGGTTTACTTCAATCGATGGGGGTAGCTCTGTAGGAGAAGAGAACTTTTCAGCGAAGTAGTCTTTACTTTCTCCACAAATAGTGCATGTTCGTGTGTGTTTCAGAATTCAAAGGTAGGAGACAAGTTGGTGTACTATTAGTTTTAGGTAGGCTTAGCTGTGAGTGAATTCATTTGATTGAAAATTAGCTTGTGTGACATGTGTTGATTTAACTAGACAGAAATGTTGGCTTTGCAAAGTAAAGGAAGGGACATGTGAGCACTGCTTGAATGACAGGGTACGTTGATGCTAGAATTGATAGGCATTGTGCCATAGGTTTACTACAGAATTCACTTTCGGTAACACTTAGGAAGAACAAGACCCTGGGTAGGCTGATAATATTGTAGAGTACTTTCTTTGGTTAATCAGTCATTTTATTCAACCGCAAATTATTTTCGTTGAGGGTAAATGCCCGTATGTGTAGTTTATGGATATTTGAAAACTACATTGGATTTGAGCTTTGTTCCCTTTTCTATGTTTTGAATATTCACCAATAACGTGTCATATGCATCTTAGAGGTAGATGGATAAAACAAGATGAACACTCTTAGTGTACACAAATAATAGAATATTCATAGTACAATTTAAACATATATTATTCCATGTCTTTTGGTTGGTATAGATTTGTGCACTTTTAAATTCGCTTAGGGGAAAAGTTTTTTTTAATTTTGTGGTTACATAATTTCACCGTTTTATCGTTGCATGTCTTATATTAGTGCCAACTTTCACGGATTCCAACAGCAATAGAAATGAATGCACCACAACGTTTTGATGTTGCGGATCCAATAAAAATTCGTTTTGTCGAAAACGGTCGCTGTTTGAAAAATGACTATTTCTACGGATTTTATAATATCATTAAAATAAAAATGGATTTACAAAACAATTTAATCAAATAATAATATATTATTATTACCGTATATTTTAAAATAAAATAACATATCACCTCGGATTTAATAAATGTGAAATTTTAGCTCAACATTATCATTTTCGGGCTTAGCAATATTCGAAATGCATAGAAATTCGCTTTAAATTTATTAAATATACGTTATAATTTATTAACGAATTCTATAATGACTATTTTGAATTTTTATTTGAACATATGTTACAATATGTAAGCTGAAATCTCAATTTTTCTCTTTCATTAGAAAATTAAAATCAATCTGATTGTAACGTTTCTTGTTTCACAGAATTTCGATTTAAAACGAATTCTATATATCCAATTGAAATTCAAAACTCAATATTACGAACTACCACGCTGTTTTGAGTTCGTTTATATTTTAAACATAAATTAAACATTCAACCATCGTTTAACAACGAATTTTATATTAAAAATCAATAAATATTTCTAATATAATATTTAAAACCAATTTAAATATCCCGGTTCAAATAGCTGAAAAATCCGGGTCGTTACACCACCAATTTTCAAAAACTTCGAATGAGCCGCATCAAACTCAAACACGCTGGAAACTCTAGATAAAGTCTTAAACAATTCCACGGTTGAAATATTTTCATTTGTGGTCTTAACCATGGAAAGAAAATTTTGTTCCATGTGAACATAACAATAACTATGGAATGATGTTGAAAAAACAACATGAACACCAGAAATCAAACCTTGATGTCGATCAGACATAAAAACCAAAGTCCGTTCTTCTTTAAGTGTTTCCTTCAAATGAGTTAAAAACCAACTCCAATTGTCCACATTCTTTACTAAAACTATAGACATAGCTAGAGGAAAGAAACCCACTGATTAAATTGCAGAATCAAAAAATCAAACATAAATCATGATTGATAAATAAAACAAATACATTCAGAGGTAGAAAATGTAACCAGAAAACAATATAATACTTAATTGATACCTTACCACATACAAAACTGCTACCTACACAATGTAAAGGAAAAACTGATACATACTATCATACCAAACTGATACCTTCACACTTTATAGTAAAAACTGATACCGTAACACATACAAAATTGCTACCTAATAAAATATAGAGAACAAACTAATACTTCAATACATATGAAAGTGCTACCTACCAAAAGGTAGAAGAAAAACAGATATCATATATTATAGTCAACTGATATCTAAAAACTGTAGGTAAAAAAACTGAAAGCTTACACTTAAACTAATATCATAAATAATAATACACCAAAAAAAGTAATAATAAATCATATGTTGGTTACCATTCTTTGTTGTAGCACCCATCAAGATATCAGGCTTCCCCTTTAAATGAGTACCATCCAAAAATATCAAAGGACGACAATGCTTGAAGCCAAGAATACAAGTTCCTAAACCAACGAAAACTCTCTCAAGCTGATTTGTAGAAGAGTTAACATCCATAGCGACATAAGAATTAGGATTATGAGTCTTTAGTGCATCTAAATACCAAGTCAAGTCATTATACGACATTGCTTCATTATCATACAATTCCGTTAAAGCTAGTTGCTTCCCGTGATAAGCATAAGAGTCAGACAACTGCAGATTAAACTCTCTTCAAAAATCATCCATGATATCTTTCAGTGTCTTACTCGGATGATCTCTAATTTCATCTATTATCAATGTTTTAACAAATGAGCTAGATTGATGAGGGTTATTCAAATTTGTTAGACCACCTCCACCAGAATGTTCAACAACCATATTCCGAATGAAAAACCAATTGAGATGTCTAGAATCACAAGAGGCATGTACTTTAAATAGACATCCAGTGGATGGTGATGAGAAAACAACTGTGATCCTAGTACGTCTATTCTTAATATAATGCAAATCATGACCTGATTTAATTTGATATGCCATTAAGAATTCTCTAAAGTCGTTGGCCCCTCCGAAACAAAAACCGACAAAATCAGAAAACGTTAATGTAGAACCCATTTTCATCAAGTCTTTTAAGTAACTTTTCCTATGAACAACAATGTTTCCACCCAAAAATTGATCAGAAGACGAAGACACTAAAACAATTGTAATAACCCGGAAATCAGAGCCAATTTAATTTTTTAATTTTGGCGAATTTAATGAATTTTGAATATTTAAAATGATTTATTTTAAATAATAACGTCTTGAAATTTATCTTCGATGAAGTTAGAATGAATAATTATATTTTAATTACATAACGAGCCTGAAATTGCGCGACAGCTCGAAAATTCAATTTCAAACTTCAAATGAATATACAGAATTCAATATAAGACCGGACAAGACGAAACAAGAAATATGTGAATTTGATTAAGAATATCTTTCTAACAAAGTAAAGAAATTGAGATTTCACTTTGGAAGTTGAATGTTACGTCCAGTTTAAAATTCAAAAAAGTCGATGTGGAATTTATATATATTTTAATATATATAAGGCCCTTAAAAATAGCCATTTTGCAAACAACCTCGGTTTTCGACGAAAACGGTTTTGTTGGAACCGGAATGTCAAATTATTGCTAGATTCCAGTTTTCATAATTTTTGAAATCAATATGTGAGCATGGCGCACTTAAAGGTGTTTGACCAATTTCAATTGATTTTAATCAACTGGAAAATAGTTATTTTTCAAACAGTCTCAGAATTTGATGAAATTAGTTTTGGTAGGACCGTATCGTCAATACGAAGCTAGAAATATATTTTTTGGAATTTTTAGATTCCGTATGTGTCCCCGGTAAATTAAAATGTACGTTTAAATTCAATATATATTGATTTTTATTTTTATTTTGACGAAAAATGATCGAAATGATAGAATTAGCTAACGAAACATATCTCATTGTGTTCAGAATGGGGGTATTTATCTAGGGGCGATAGTCGTTGGATATGAATTGGAGTTCGAATGGAAAGGTAGCTTTCAGGAGAATAAATTAATTTAAAATATAATTAAAAATAAAAAGTCCACCCTCTCCTTCTAACACCCCCTCCCCGTCGATTTCATTACTCAGAAAAAAAACCTAACGATGGATTCCGCTCGTCGGCCCACCGCGCCTCCACCCCCCGGTCGCTCGACCTCCGCCTCGCCCCTCTGGTCTCCACCGACGCCCTCCGGTCCCTCTCTCTCCTCTTATGTGCGATGGCTACCCCCAAACCCTAGCACAAGCCCAAAATCAGTTTGGACCCGCAACCCACCACCTCGCCTTGGCCAATGCACCACCGCGGCCCCTCCCTGGGTGTGCCGCAACTGGTGAAGACACCCCCCTGACGCAGTACTCCTCCCACCTCAAAATGAAATCGAACAAATCAAGGTTAGTTTTTTTTATATATAAAATATTGTTTTATAATCAGTGCTTTTTTATTTATGAAGTTTTATTAAATAAAAAGATTCGATTTTTCATAATAAAAAGAATTGATTTTTATTTAAAGAAAGACGGGATATTTAAATATAGAATGACAAGATTTGTTACGTATAAAAATAGGATTTTCATTCACATGAAAGGTAGGATCTTTTATATATAAAATTAGAATTTTTTATATATAAAGTTAAGACTTTTGGAGTAGAAAAGATGAGGTTTTTAAAAATTGAAATATAATTTTTTTTCTTTTTTGTATGAATCAAAATGGTTTTTAGTTATATAAAAATGTGATTTTTATCCATTTTGCGTCGTTATAAAAATAAGAATAGTAAAATAAAAATGTTATTTTTATTTTAAAAGTGGCGATATAAAAATTTATTTTTTTATATAAAGTAGAAGAATAAAAATATGATTTTATTACATGTAAAGAATAAAGAAGTGATTTTTATATTATATGAAGCGGAGTGATTTTTACGATATAAAAGGCATTATAAAAATATGATTTTTATATATGTAGTGAATACGGATGACTAAAGTGACAAAAGGCGAACGCGGTGAAGATTTTCTACATACGAAGAGTCGCAGCGTTTGGTTTAGCTTCTAGGTGAGAACATATCACTCTAATTTTGTTTCTATTTATTATATACTAGGATGCAGACGGTGCTTAGAAACACCCGACACCTTTGTTTGAAACCATGGATGTTTGGTTGATTTGTGGATTGAGTGATTTGGTTGAATTTGATTTGGAAAATGAAAGAATTGATACAATTTGATTTGGGTATGACGTGCGCCATTATGAGGCGAGGGATAAGGCTGGACCGCGCCGTTATGCTGCCAAAATTTTCTAAAATATGTTAGAAAAATAAAAATACAATTTTTATTAGATAAATGAATAAAATAAATATTCATTTACAAATCATACGATTTGTATATGTACACCCATTTGACTTATATGGATTGGGACGATAAATGTTACATATCGCCCAACTACACAAATAATATTCAGTATTTGTTGGTTGAAACCCCATACAGGTTTTGGGATGAATTTTGACGTACACTAGTCCCAATTACTTAGTTGTATGTCGGTCGATGGGTTGACAGGCTGTTGTAAGCGTTAAATATTTATAATTAATGCTAATGCAGTTGTGTGGTGCACACTGGATGATGGTTGATTATTTATCATTATTGTGATATACATGTGTTGTGTGAAATTCATATAAATCACTTTATATGGTAATTGGCTGTGTCTGATTCCAGTTCAGAATTGAAGAATACTTTAAAATAACGAATATTTTAAAATAATGAATATTTTAAAATAATATTCTGTAAAGGATTAAAATCTGATTTTGATGTCCGATTTTCGATGGACACGAATTATTGAAATATATAAAGCCGTGTTGATTAGATTAACGCCAATTTGACGTGAACGATATTTATATCGATTTTATTCATTTTAATAATGAATGTCGAGAAGGAAATGGTTTTAAAATCTAATGTTTTGAAAATATATTACTATTTACATATTAATGATAGGGAATATTCAATTTTGATTTAAAATTGAATATGAAGTTGGAATCGTTTTTAAAAAAACGAAGTTAAAATGATTTATAAAATACATTTTGAATTGAAATCGATGAAATATATAATATATATATTAATGGCCTGAATAGAACACGCCGCGCCGAGGCAGTTCGCGAATTTCGACCATTGACTTCGAATTGCGATTGCGGGAGATCCGACCGTCGCATTCTCCTGAACCGAAACTATTGGGTTCGTATCGAAAAGAGCTTTCCAGTGAATGTAAGAGATTTGAAATCCATCGGTTGGATTTGGAATTATGTCCAAATCAAATTTGGAAAAGGTCGCTATAAGTGCAGTTCGAGGTCCGTTTATGGAAATTGACTGTACGGGTCTTGATAAAATTATTAAAAGTATAAATAATGTGTGTAAAATCATAATAAATGGTTTGAAAAGGATTAAAATGAAAAATTCCATATTTGTAAAGATAAAAATATATTTTTATCAAAATGAACTAGTTATTAACTTGAATTATAATCCATTATTTTTTACTAATAAAATGGATTGAGAATGAGTTTTAATACAACCAGAAATTTCCAATATAAGAATCGGAATGGATTTGAATCGAAATTATCTCTGGGATATTTCAATATTGGATTCCGTGATTATACGGATATTGTGGAGGAATTTGAAAGATATATATCGTTATTCCAATACGGTATTTGTTGGTTTCAGAATTTGGTATTGAATATAAGCCGATATATTTTCTATTCAAAGCCTTGTATTTAATATCAAATTGGATTTTGCGTTTGTCATGAATGTCTTAAATAACACTATTCTTGAAACCAATTGTGAAAAGAATAAATCTTTTAAGATTTAAAGAAGAATTACCAATTGATTAACAGTTAATTGGAATTGAAAATGGAATGTGAATTGGGTTTATCGTGAGCTGTGTTTTAAACCACATTCGTTCTTTAACCCGATTAACAATAAAATGAGATTTTGGGTTTGTCGTGGATGGTATCTTTAATAATACTGTCCTTAAACCCAATGGAGTTAAGAAAATTAGAAACTAACTGGTGGTTAGCTAAGTTAAACGGTTTCCTGGGTATTGATCTGATGTTGGTTTCGGTCTTCGGGGTTAATGCATAGGGAATTGTTCTCTTACTAATTTACGGTTAGAGACGGAAGAATGGAATGTGATTCTGGTTTATCGTGAACCGTGTTTTAAATGACATTAGTTCTTTAACCTAGTTAAAGACAGGATATCCAAAGGAAGATTAAAGAATAAATTTAAAAGAATTTATCTTTGATAAAATTAATGGGAACCTTTCCCTAGAAATAAGAATATTTGAATAAAAGAATATTCTGAATTGGAATGAGGCGTATGTTGTATTTGTGTAACACTTGTTTATTATATACGCGAGTTATGTGGAAAGACCGGGTTATACCCATTCTGAATAACTGATACGAAGATATGTCGAAGATGAAGACGGTGGTTGAAGACCGGAGGTCTTCACGTCGTTTAGATGATTACTGATATCCTGATTGGGCTATAGACCCAAGACGATGGAAAAAGCGATTATTGTCCAGACGTACTTGGAGATCGACCGGATATGCGAGGTACAAGGTGCCTCCGGTTTCGTTCAGACCCAGAACGGACTTGTAAATGGACTATGTGTCTGACATTGTATTTCATTCTGTGTGATTGATAGACATTGGCTGCATGGAGTGGATTGTCTGTGTGGCATGCTAATATGCAAATGATCAAGGCTTCTGTTGAAAAGCAAAGTCTTATGGTTGATGATCAAAGCACGGCCTTTGTGGCATCGTTTTGTGTAGTGTTAATTCGCGAGCCTCACACCCCGGTGCGAACCAAAAACTGGAGAGGACCTCAAGGAGGACATGCGTTTCTTTCTAGTTAGGAGTTGCGTCAGTGCTTGAACTGGCTGACGAGTTTGACTCATGTGGATGATGGATTTTGAGGCACATTGGATATATCGGTCGATCCGGGACCGATGGTGTCTTTTAGGATCATTTACGCCCAATAGGGTGGGGAAACGCAGTGTCCAAGGTTTAAGTTTAATCCACATCAGTGGACCGGCCCTGACGATCCAAGGTGCAGTTGCAACTGTTCCTGAGGGGCGGGCTAGAGCGTCTCGAAGCGGTGAGGACTATATTTTGCCTCGGTTCACAGATGGTAATCCAACTTCCAATACGACATCTTGCGGTTTTAATTGTAGAACTAGTATGGCGACATGATAGATGGTACCCATGGTGCCTATGATTGATACATTTATATTTGAAGTTGTTTTCTTCACTTATAGTAATAATAAAAGATTAAATTTCGCGTATCAAGCATTATTTGGCTATTATAAGGTAAATCCCTATCCTCCGGCTTGTGTTGCATTGTGTGATGGGACCTGGGTCTTATAATAGCTTCATTGTTCTTTATTTAGCTTTGCGTTGTTTGTTTATGCACTGGTATTCTTGGGAGGAAACCCATTCCGTGTTATACGGCGTGGTCCCTTGATTTACCTAACCTTTAAATAAAGAATAATAACTGTTTTAGTTCTCACACCAGTCACATGACTGACCTGGAGTTTATTGTTTTAACCTAAACTCTGGGTGCCCCTATTTTCCGCACGGGCAGCTAGTAGTTTTGGTTTTGTAGATTTATATTCACAGGATCTTGGTTTATAGCTGAAGTGATATTCAAAAAGCTATGTATCCGTGTATTTCTTTCAATTATGTTTTGTATTATTTTCCGCTGCAGTAATATATTTAAATCTATAGTAATTATCAATTGTGTAATATTTATTCACACTCTGTATATTCTTGTATTATGATGGCATTGTTGTAATAACAATGAAATGTTCTTCTGTTTGTGTTCTGATTCGTCTTGTCCTCAAAGCAATCCGGGCTTTCTCTTCTCTTCGGAGATCGGGAAAATCTCTATTGTTATAGTGTTATCAGAGCTTGGTTTACAGAGCTCGAGAACAAGACATATTAGAACCAAACGAAAGAATTCATCAGATATTGAATTAGAAATATCCAAGGAGAATGACTCGTTAGAGATGGGATCAGTAGTGTCCTAGAACGAGTGTGAAGAGTATTATTTTAAAATAAAAATGAAAACCAATTTTGTTTTGAAACTTTAAACCTTATTATACGTATTTGAATATTTTTTTAGTTTTGAATATGGACAATCGAGTATATAAGGATTTTGCATATACGCGTCACGAACGTATATTCAAAATTTTAATATACTGGATAGATATAGAATCACACTCTAGTCGCCCAGAGATAATACTGATGATTGAGTTCTCATCATCAGTATTTATGTTCGAGTTTCAAAAGTGGGATATCTATATAGTTCCATTAGGCTGGTGTGAGAACCAAAACTAGATAGGGCTATTTGTTGTGAATTGGCATCAAAAAATGATTTTTGACTTATGTATTAAAGTTATGTGTTTGAAACGTTAATCAACTAATTGATGATTGTGTTTTGTGATTATTCATTTGAATCAATATGTAAAACAAAGGTTAATTTAGCTATATTAAATCAAAATGTTGAACTGAATTGAAATTTTCTTAAATTTGCATACATGTGTATATATGTATATTGAATAGGTCATAGCAAGGAGGCTAAAGAAGAGGAATAAAATTGTTTGCCCGACAAATAGGTACATGTTTATTGTATTTCTTGGGGTTTTGATGACTTTATGAGCCGATTGGCTGTTTCTTTTTCATTTTGAGATGAGAGGGCCTGTGTGGCGGTTTGGGGATTTTCCCGATGTTCCTGGTGCAGGGGAGGTTATGGCGGATTTTTTCGAAAATTTAGGGTGTAAGCCAAATTTTTGAAAAATTTGAAAAGTTGTTAGAAATTGAAAAGTTGAAGAACTTAAGTCATAATGAAAATAATGTAAGTTGAGTTGATAATTAAATAACTTTCAGCTCCATTCCTTTTCGAGGACGAAAAGATTTTAAGTGAGGGAGATTGTAACAAACCGGAAATCAGAGGCAATTTAAAAAATTTATTTTGGTGAATTTAATGAATTTTGAATGTTTAAAATGATTTATTTTAAATAATAACGTCTAGATCTTCGACGAAGTAAGAACGAATAATTTTATTTTAATTGTATAACGAGCCTGAAATGGTGTGGTAGTTCGAAAATTCGATTTCAAACTTCAAATGAACATACATAATTCAATATAAGTCGGGACTGGACGAAACAAGAAATATTTGAATCTGATTAAGAATATCTTTCTAACGAAGTAAAGAAATTGATATTTCACTTTGGAAGTTGAAAGTTACGTCCAGTTTAAAATTCAGAAAAGTTGTTGTGGAATTTATATTTATTTTACTATTTATAAGGGCCTTAAAAATAGCCATTTTGCAAACGACCTCGGTTTTCAACGAAACCAGTTTTGTTGGAACCGGAATGTCAAATTATTGCTAGATTCCAGTTTTCATAATTTTTGAAATCAATATGTGTGTGTGGCGCACTTAAATGCGTTTGACCAATTTCAGTTGATTTTAATCGACTGGAAAATGGTCATTTTTTAAACAGTCTCATAATTCGGCGAAATTAGTTTTGTTAGGACCATATCGTCAATACGAAGATAGAAATATTTTCTCTGCAATTTTTAGAGTCCGTATGTGGCCCCGGTAAATAAAAATGTAAGTTTAAATTCAATATATATTGATTTTTATTTTAATTTTGATGAAAACTGATCGAAATGATAGAATTGGCTAACGAAACATAACCTGTTGTGTTCAGAATGGGGTATTTAGCTAGGGGCGACAGTCGTTGGGTATGAATTGGAGTTCGAATGGAAAGGTAGCTTTCACGAGAATAAATTAATTAAAAATATAATTACAAATAAAAAAGTCAACCCTCTCCTTCTAACACCCCCTCCCTGTCGATTTCATTACTTCGAAAATAAAACAAAAAACAAAAAAAACCCAATGATGGATTCCGCTCGTCAGCCCAGCGCGCCTCCACCCCCGGTCGCTCGACCTCCGCCTCGCCCCTCTGGTCTCCACTGACGCCCTCCGGTCCCTCTCTCTCCTCCTATGTGCGACGGCTACCCCCAAACCCTAGCCGAAGCCCCAAATCAGTTCGGACCCCCAACCCACCAACTCGCCTTGGCCAATGCACCACCGCGACCCCTCCTTGGGTGCGCCGCCACTGGCGAAGATCCCCCCTGACGCAGTACTCCTCCCTCCTCAAAAAGAAATCGAACAAAGAAAGGTTAGTTTTTTATATATAAAATATTGTTTTAAAATCAGTGCTTTTTTTCTATGAAGTTTTATTGAATAAAAAGATTCGATTTTTTATCATAAAAAGAATTGATTTTTATTTAAAGAAAGATGGGATTTTTAAATATAGAATGACAAGATTTCTTATATATAAAAATAGGATTTTCATTCACATGAAAGGTAGGATCCTTTATATATAAAAATAGAATTTTTAAAATATAAAGTTAAGACTTTTGGAGTAGAAAAGATGAGGTTTTTAAAAAGTGAAATATAATTTTTTTTTCTTTTTCGTATGAATCAAAATGGTTTTTAGTTATATAAAAATGTGATTTTTATCCATTTTGCGTCGTTATAAAAATAAGAATAGTAAAATAAAAATGTGATTTTTATTTTAAAAGTGGAAATATAAAAATTTAATTTTTATATATAAAGTAGAAGAATAAAAATATGATTTTATTACATGTAAAGAATAAAGAAATGATTTTTATATTATATGAAGCGGATTGATTTTTATGATATGAAAGGCGTTATAAAAATATGATTTTTATATATCCAGCGAATACGGACAACGAAAGTGACAAAAAGCGAACGCGGCGAAGATTTTCTACATATGAAGAGTAGCGGCGTTTGGTTTAGCTTCTAGTTGAGAACTTCTCACTCTAATTTTGTTTATAGTTATTATATACTAGGAATCAGACGGTGCTTAGAAGCACCCGACACCTTTGTTTGAAACCATGGATGTTTGGTTGATTTGTGGATTGAGTGATTTGGTTAAATTTGGTACGGAAAATGAACGAATTGATATAATTTGATTTGGGTATGACGTGCGCCATTATGAAGCAAGGGTTAAGGCTGGACCTTATCCCGGTTCTAGTATCGCACCGTTATGCCGCCAAAATTTCCTAAAATATGTTAGAAAAATAAAATTATCATTTTTATTAGATAAATGAATAAAATAAATATTCATTTACAAATCAGACGATTTGTATATGTACACCCATTTGACTGATTTGGATTGGGACGATAAATTTTACACATCGCCCAACTGCACAAATAATATTCAGTATTTGTTGGTTGAAACCCCACACGGGTGTTGGGATGATATTTGACGTACACTAGTCCCAATTACTTAGTTGTATGTCGATCGATGGGTTGACAGGCTGTTGTAAGCGTTAATTATTTATAATTAATGCTTAAGCAGTTGTGTGGTGCACTCTGGATGATGGTTGATTATTTATCATTATTGTGACATAAATGTGTTGTGTGAAATCCATATAAATCACTTTATATGGTAATTGCCTGTGTCTGATTCCAGTTCAGAACTGAAGAATATTTTAAAATAACAAATATTTTAAAATAACGAATATTTTAAAATAATATTCTGTAAAGGATTAAAAACTGATTTTGATGTCCAATTTTGGATGGACACGAATTATTGAAATATATAAAGCCGTGTTGATTAGATTAACACCAATATGACGTGAACTATATTTATATCGATTTTATTCATTTTTATAATGAATATCGAAAAGGAAATGGTTTCAAAATCTAATGTTCTGAAAATATATTATTATTTACATATTAATCATAGGGAATATTCAATTTTGATTTAAAATTGAATATGAAGTTGGAATCATTTTAAAAAAAAAACTAAGATAAAACGGTTTATAAAATACATTATGAATTGAAATTGATGAAATATAATATATATATATATATAATATGGCTTGAATAGAATGCGCCGCGCCGCGGTAGTTCGCGAATTTCGACAATTGACTTCGAATTGCGATTGCGGGAGATTCGACCATCGGATTCTCCTGAAACCAGAACCATTAGGTTCGTATCGAAAAGAGATTTTCAATGAACATAAGAGATTTGAAATCTAACGGTTGTACTTGGAATTATGTCCAAATCAAATTCGGAAAAGGTCGCTATAAGTGCTGTTCGAGGACCATTTATGGAAATCGACTGTATGGGCCTTGATAAAATTATTAAAAATATTAATAATTTGTGTAAAATCATAATAAATGGTTTGAAAGGAATTGTAATGAAAAATTTCATGTTTGTAAAGATAAAAATATATTTTTGTCAAAATGAACGAGTTATTAACTAGAATTATTATCCATTATTTTTAAATAATAAAATGGATTGAGAATGGGTTTTAATACAACCAGAAATTTCCAATATAAGAATCGGAATGGATTTGAATCGAAATTATCTTCGGGATATTTCGATATTGGATTCCGTGATTATACGGATATTGTGGTGGAATTTGAAAGATATATATATCGTTATTCCAATATGATATTTGTTGGTTTCAGAATTTGGTATTGAATATAAGCCGATATATTTTCTATTCAGAGCCTTGTATTTAATATCAAATTGGATTTTGGGTTTGTTGTGAACGGTGTCTTAAATAACACTGTTCTTGAACCTATTTGAAAAAAGAATAAATCTTTTAATTAAGATTTAAAGAAGAATTACCAATTGATTAACAGTTAATTGGAATTTAAAATGGAATGTGAATTGGGTTTATCGTGAGCTGTTTTTTAAAAGACACTCGTTCTTTTACCCGATTAACAATTAAATGATATTTTGGGTTTGTCGTGAATGGTATATTTAATAATACTGTCCTTAAACCCAATGGAGTTAAGAAAATTAGAAACTAACTGGAGGTTAGCTAAGTTAAACAGTTTCCTGGGTATTGATCTGATGTTGGTTTCGGCCTTCGGGGTTATTGCATAGGGAATTGTTCACTTACTAATTTACGGTTAGAGATTGAAGAATGGAATGTGATTTTGGTTTATCGTGAACCGTGTTTTAAATGACATTGGTTATTTAACCTAGTTAAAAACAGGATATCTAAAGGAAGATTAAAGAATAAATTTAAAAGAATTTATCTTTGATAAAATTAATGGGAACCTTTCCCTAGAAATAAGTATATTTGAATAAAAGAATATTCTTAATTGGAATGAAGCGTATGTTGTGTTTGTGAAACACTTGTTTATTATATACGCGAGTTATGCAGAAAGGCTGGGTTATACCCATTCTGAATAACTGATACGACGATATGTCGAAGATGAAGGTGTTGTTTGAAGACCGAAGGTCTTCACGTCGTTTAGATGATTACTGATATCCTGATTGGGCTGTACACCCAAGATGATGGAAAAAGCGGTGAGTGTCTAGACGTACTTGGAGATCGACTGGATATGTGAGGTACAAGGTGCCTCCGGTTTTGTTCAGACCCAGAACGGACTTGTAAATGGACTATGTGTCTGACATTGGATTTCATTCTGTGTGATTGATAGACATCGGTTGCATTGAGTGGATTGCCTGTGTGTCATGCTAAGATGCAAATGGTCAAGGCTTCTGTTGAAAAGCAAAGTCTTGTGGTTGATGATCAAAGCACGGCCTTTGTGGTATCGCTTTGTGTAGCATTAATTCGCGATCCTCACACCCTGGTGTGAACCAAAAACTGGAGAGGACCTCAGGGAGGACATGTGTTTCTTTCTAGTTAGGAGTGGCATCAGTGCTTGAACTGGCTGACGAGTTTGACTCATATGGATGATGGATTTTGAGGCGCCTCGGATATATCGGTCGATCCGGGATCGATGGAATCTTTTAGGCTCATTTACGCCCCATAGGGCGGGGAAACGCAATGTCCAAGGTTTAAGTTTAATCCACATCGGTGGACCGGCCCTGACGATCCAAGGTGCAGTTGCGACTGTTCCTGAGGGGCGGGCTAGAGCGTCTCGAAGCGGTGAGTACTATCTTTTGCCTTGGTTCACAGATGGAAATCCAACTTCCAATACGTCATCTTGCGGTTTTAATTGTAGAACTAGTATGGCGACATGATAGATGGTACCCATGCCGCCTATGATTGACACATTTATATTTGAAGTTATTTTCTACAGTTATAGTAATAATAAAAGATTAAATTTCGCGTATCAAGCATTATTTGTCTATTATAAGGTAAAACCCTATCCTCCGGCTTGTGTTGCATTGTGTGATGGGACCTGGGTCTTATAATAGCTTCATTGTTCTTTATTTAGTATTGCGCTGTTTGTTTATGCACTGGTATTCTTGGGAGGAAACCCGTTCCGTGTTATACGGCGTGGTCCCTTGATTTACCTAATCTTAAAATAAAGAATAATAACTGTTTTAGTTCTCACACCAGTCGCATGACTGACCTGGAGTTTATTGTTTTAACCTAAACTCTAGGTGCCCCGATTTTCCGCACGGGCAGCTAGTAGTTTTGGTTTTGCAGATTTATATTCACATGATCCTGGTTTATAGCCGAAGTGATGTTCAGAAAGCTCTGTATCCGTGTATTTCTTTCACTTATGTTTTGTATTATTTTCCGCTGCAGTAATGTATTTAAATCTCTGATAATTATCAACTGTCTAATATTTATTCATACCCTGTATATTCTTGTATTTGATAGCATTGTTGTAATAACAATGAAATGTTCTTCTGTTTGTGTTCTTATTCGTCTTGTCCTCAAAGCAATCCAGGATTTCTCTTCTCTTTGGAGATCGGGAAAATCTCTATTGTTACAACATTAGTAGAAAGTGAAGAAGAACCATCAATCACATTTTCCAACAGAAAATTCTTCACCTTAACATAAAAACTGAAAAAAGCTGTCTTCTGATGTAATTGAAATAAAATGATACTTTGAAGATCAGGGTAAGTCTCAACATTTTTAGTTCTATCCTCAAGCACATAGTTAATTTCAAACGACAATGGAGTAAGTTGAGACCAATACCGACATCTCGTAAATCAAACAAAGAGCAATCAGCCGACAATCGAGTAGTGAAAGAGGTACCATTGAAGACAACTGCAACAAGAAGACTGCTTTCAACATTAAAAGGAAAAAAATCCAGTTAGCAAAGCAATCTAAAGAAGCTGGTACACAGTTATATTATTCAAATACCCACAGTACATATACTGATACCCATATAAATTAAACTGATATCTTTAAAAAAAAAATGATAACTACAAACATCTACAAATAAAGACAAAAAATAAAAAATATATTTACATAACGTATTAATTGATTAAAGCAAGGACTTATCTCGATTAAAATAAGTATTACACTAAAAATGATACCTTTAAAAATACAAAACTGATACCTAAATTTTTTAGTATTTATTTATGTTTGAATAAAAAGGTAGAAGAAACAAGTTAAATCACAGTTTAATTGATTAAATCACAGTTTAATCGATTGTAATATAGTGATAATATACTAGTTATCAACACACACCAAATACAACATTAAAAAGATTAACAAATGAATATAAAATTGATTAAGTAAAAAAAAAAACTGATACCTGAAAAAACATAAAACTGATACCCATCTATTTACAAAAAAACTAATACCTACTAGTAGAAGCAACAGAGTCCATAAATCAATGATAGAACCAAAATCAATATGAAAGAGTTAACTTTTCCAAAATAACCTAATGTTGAGAACGATTTGTGAAATAAATGTACACGAGATCAACCAAATGTCGAGTGCGATTTCTCAAATCAATATGCAGGCTATCAAATTTCCGATCTAAACACGATCAACAACACTTGTAAATCAATTGATATCGATGTCAATTAAACTAATACGATACAAAAAAGAAAGAAGATTGACTTATGAAATCAATACGAAACAAAAAATCGCGTTTTGTACTCAATGGCGATGACGAGATAGAAATATTTGGGAGAAATAATTAACGATGGAAAAGGAAAGAGCACGTGAAATTAGCGTATAAAAATATAACTAGTATATTGTCCTTTTGATTAAAATTTTAATGGGATGTACTAATGGTTGGAAAAGCCTTAAATTTTGTCCTTGTCATTATTTTCCTTTTCAAACTATTAGTGTTTGTAGATTATTCAGTACTAAGGCTTTGCATATTGATGTCAGTTTTAGGCTGAATGCTGAAACTTTGTATAGACATCTCCATATAAAATAAGAAAACTTGGTGCAATGAACTTGACTAACTAACTAACTATATATATATATATATATATATATATATATATATATATATATATATATATATATATATATATCTGTGTGTGTGCATGTGTGTGCGCGCGCGCGTGCGCGTGTGCGTCTGACAATAAAATACTTATGAACTTTGTAACATAACTGCACCTTCTTCACTTACTATCATAGAATTCCCAATCAACTCAGAACCTTCAAATATGTCTGTGGCCGTGTACATGCTTGAACCTCTGTGTACATTATTCTCGCCAACACATATAGTAATTGTATACTGCCTTCCCTCTAAACACTTCAGAATTGTTGGAAATTCATTTTTCTTTCCTTGCTAGAAAGAATATTATAATTTATTCAATTTTCTCGAATAACAAAGTATTAAAATTTTCTGTTAGAATATTTGGAGCTATACATACCTTTTCTTGATCTCCCATTACGTCGTAAACATTTTTCTTAACTATTATGTAAACCTCACGGCCCTACAAAATTATTGCAACACTACCACTATTATATTCAATAATAACACATAATCTAAATCTGCACACAAACACACACACACATATATACAAACTATTGTAACAACCCGGATTTTCAAAACCAATTTAATTTTTTTTTTATTTGAGCTATTTTAACGGATTTTGAATATTTAAAATGGTTTATTTTAAATAATAACGAATAAAAATTTATTTTAATCGAAGTTAGAATGAATAAATTGATTTTAATTATATAATGAGCCTGAAATGGCGCGGTAGTTTGAAAATTTGATTTAAATTCCAATTGAATGTATAGAATTCATTTTAAATCAGAATTGGGCGAAACAAGAAATATTTGAATCTGTTTAACAATATCTTTCTAACGTATGTGAAAAATATAAATTTTATTTTATAAATTGAATGTTGTGCCCAGTTTAAAATTCAAAATAGTCATGATGAAATTTATATATATTTATATATATTTTAAATGATATATAGCCCTAAAAATGGCCATTTTGCAACTGACCTCCGTTTTCGATGAAACCACATTTGTTGGATCCGGAATGTCAAATTATTGCTAGATTCCAATTTTCATAATTTTTGGAGTTAATATGTGAGCGTAGTGAATTGAAACGTGTTTGGTCAATTTCAATTGAAATGGATCGACGGGAAAATGGCCATTTTTCAAACGTCCTCCAGATTCGATGAAATTAGTTTTGTTAGGATCGTACCATCAAAACATAACTAGATTTATTTTTTGGGAATTTTTGGAGTCAGTATGTGGTCCCGGTAAATTGAAATGTGCGTTCAAATTGAATATGAAATATTTTATTTTTTAATTTTAATGAAAACTGATCGAAACTGATCGAAACAGTCGAATTAGGTTATAAAACATATCCCATTGGGTCCGTAATGGGGGTATTTAGCTAGGGGCGATAGTCGTTGGGTTTGATTTGGAGTTCGTATGGATTAGTGGGAATTTTCGGATTTAAAAGAATAAAATAATATTATATATATATATATACACACACCCCTAGAAAATTACAAAACCCTAATTTTCCCAAAATCCGAAAAACCGCCGTCGCTTAGGGAAATCAGCGGCCCTCATCGCCCAAAATTAGATCCACAAATTCTTCCATCCTACTTTAAATTGAATCCTAGTTCCAAAACGAAAATCGAAGCGTGTTTCAAGATCTTCAAATTGACCGGAGATGGTCGCGTATATACGAAGGAGGTGTTCAGATTTTGACCACAAAGTGGCCACATTTGGGTTCGAATTTCTTGAAGATGGAGTGGTCGCGAGCGACGTGGCGGTTGGCGCAAGAGGAGCTCAGGCAGTCGGTCGACGTTGGCACGTTGGATGGTGGGCCGATGGCCTCTATGGTCGCGACGGTGATGCCCTAGAAGCACGGTTATGGGTTTGACAGGTTTCATCGTACTGAGGAGAAACGATAATCAAGGGTTAAGTAATTATGAACTTAATTAATTTATTTAATAATATTATTAAGTTTATTAATGTCGTTAATGTTACTAACTTCGTCAAACGGAATCAGAATTTGACAAATTCAGTCCCGTTGGAACCGTAAATTCAAGATCTACGCGACTGGAACAGATTTGGAGCTAGCTACAGTTTTACAAGGATTGGAAACCAACGTGAGAACTCATTCTCACTCTAACTACTATACAATCAAATACATACTAGGATGCAGACGGTGCTTAGCAGCACCCGACACTATTTATTGTAAAGACCATGGATGTTTGTTTGGATTGAATTGTGATGAATTGACTGTATTGTGTTGTGATTGTAATGTGAAATGGAATAAAATAATTGAACAATAAAAATCACATTTTTATTGTGTATACGAACTGAATAGAATATTCATGTGTTGAATAAAATAATTGACCAATAAAAATCACATGTTTATTGTATATACGAACTAAATAGAATATTGATGTGTTGAATAAAATAGTTGAACAATAAAAATCACATTTTTATTGTATATACAAACTGAATAGAGTATTCATGTGTTGTATAAAATAATTGAACAATAAAAATAACATTTTTATTGTATATATGAACTGTACAAAATATTCATGTGTTGAAATAAATATTCATTTATAAATCGGACGATTTGTTTATGTACACCCATTTAACTGATATTGATTGGGATGCTAAATTTTACACATCGCCCATCCACAGAAATAAAATCAGTGTTTGTTGATTGAAACCCCATACGGGTATTGAGATGATATTTGACGTACACTAATCCCAATTGTTTAGTTGTATGTCAATCGATTGGTTGACAGACTGTTGTAAGCGTTAATTATTTATATTTGATGCTTATGCAGTTGTGTAATGCACTATGGATGATGGTTGATTGTTTATCATTGTTGTTATGTACATGTGGCGTATGAAATCCATAGAAATAAATCTATGGTAATTGATTGAGTTTCATTCCAGTTTGGAAAATAAAGGAAATTTTCAAATAAAGGATATTTTCAAATAAAGAATATTTTCAAATAACGAATATTATAAAATAATGTTCAGTAAAGGATTAAAAACTAAGTTTGATGTCCGATTTTGGGTGGACACGAAATATTGAAATGAATGAAGCCGTGTTGATTAGATATGCGCTATTTTGATGCGAACGATATTTATATTGATTTTATTCATTTTTATAATGAATATCGAAAAGGAAATGATTTCAAAATCAAATACTTTGAAAATATTATCATTTATATATAATGATATGGAATATTCAATTTTGATTTAAAATTGAAATGGAAGTCATATTCATTTTGAAAACGAATTTATAAAATACGTTCTGAACCGAAATATATATATATATATATATATATATATATATATATATATATATATATATATATATATATATATATATGGCTTGAATAGAACGCGCTGCCCAGCGTTCGTTCACGAATTTCGATCATTGACTTCGAATGGACATTACGGGAGATCCGACTGTCGGGTTATCCTAAAACCGGAACCTTTGGGTTCATATCAAAAAGAGCTTTCCAATGAATATAAGAGATTTAAAATCTAACTGTTGGATTTGGAATTATGTCCAAATTAAATTTGGAAAAGTTTGCTATGGATGCAGTTCAATGGCCAATATTGGAAATCGACTGTACGGACCTTAATAAAATTATTAAAAATATTAATAATTTGTGTAAAATCAAAATAAATGATTTGGAAAGAATTTGGATTAAAAATTCCATATTTGGAAAGATAAAAATATATTTTTATCGAAATGAACTAGTTATGAACTAGAAGAGTAATCCAATATTTTTAAAAAATAAATTGGATTGAAATAGTTTTAAAATAACCAGAATTTTCCAATAAATAAATTGGAACGGTTTGGAATAGAAATAATCTTCGGAATATCTCGGTATTGGAATCCTTGATTATACGGATATTGTTATGGGAATTTTGAAGATACATATATCGTTAATCCCAATACGATATCTGTTGGTTTTAGAATTTGATATTGAATATAAGTCGATATAATTTCTATTCAGAGCCTTTTATTTGATATCAAATTGGATTTTGGGTTTGTTGTGAATGGTGTCTTCATTAACATTATTCTTGAACCTAGTTAAGAAAAGAATAAATCTTTTATTTAAGATTTAGTGAAGTTTTCCAATTAATTAATATTTAATTGGAATTGAATAAAAAGAATTGGATTTTGGGTTTGTCGTGAATCGTGCTTTCAGTAACACTGTTCTTAAACCCCATGTGAGAAGAATTAGTGTTTCCAGTTATTTAACATTTAATTGGAATAAAAAAGAATGTGATTTGGGTTTATTGTGAACTGTGTTTTTAATAACATTCGTTCTTTAACCCGATTAACATTGAAATATTATTTGGAAATTTATAAATCTTTTAATTAAGAGTAAGGGAATTTTCCAAAGAAAAGATTTCCAATTTAATATACTGTAATGGAATTCGATTTGGTAATAATCGAAGTGAACTTCTGCGGAGGAAGACCGTTACTATATATGGAATTTAAAAGGCTTTGCCGTTATTCGATTTATATTATTATTTGGATACAGAAGTTTATATCGATTTTATATATTGATCTATTTTCCGTGAATATTCCATAATTAATGGAATGTGATTTTCGGTTTATCGTGAACGATGTTATAAAGGACATTGGTTCTTTAACCTAGGTAAAGGCAGGATTTATTTCTTGAATTTGAATAACTATTAACATTGATTTTTGGGATGATTAAAAATAAGTGGAATTTTAATGAATCTTTAATTAGATGGGAAAGTGAACGAGATAATTTAAATTATCGAATTCATGAAAAGATCTAGAATGGAGTATCACCAGTTTTGCTCCAAACGATAGTTAAATCTTTAATTATATTTGAACGTGAAATGGTAATTAATATTTACCGATAACACTGTGGTGTTAGATGTGGAGTATTACCAGTTTTTCTTCATGGGATGAATAGGTTGGGATTAGGAAATATAATAAATGATTAGTTCGGTAAGGTTCGCTAATCCCGACTAGTTTGGATAAACCTTACTATGGTTTAAAAATTATGAAAAGAATATTTGAATAAAAGAATATTCTGGATTGGAATGAGGCGTATGTTGTGTTTGTGTAACACTTGTTTATAAAATACGCGAGTTATTCCGAAAGACCGGGTTTATCCCATTCTGAATAACTGATTCGACGATAAGTCGACGATGAAGACGGTGGTTGAAGACCAAAGGTCTTCACATCGTTTGGATGATTACTGATGTCTTGATTGGGTTGTACACCCAAGACAAGGTAATAAGTGGTGATCGTCCAGACGTACTTGGAGATCGATGGATATGCGAGGGCCTCTCTCGTGTATTGGACATATGGGACGAGGAATAAGGTGCCTCCGGTTTCGTTTAGACCTCGAACAAACTTGTAAATGGACCGTGTGTCTAACATTGGATTTTATTCTGTCTGATTTATTTCTGTTAAATATAGATCTGTTTGGCGGCGGAGAATTTATTCTCTTGCTTAACGCCCTTCTTTGAAACGTACGAGCTTAGAGGTTATATATAGATGGATATCAGTCGCATGGCATGAATTGCCTGTGTGGCACGCCTAAGTGGAAAATGATCAAGGCTTCTGTTGAAAAGCTGAGTCTTGTGGTGGATGATCAAATCATAGCTTTAATATAGTGCCGCTTTGTGTATAGTGTTAATTCGCGAGCCTCACACCCCGGTGTGAACCAGAAACAGGATGAACGACGGTAGGGAGGACGACACGTTTCTTTCTATCTAGAGGTGGTATCAACGTTTACATGCCCTGACATTTTATATTTTTACCTATGTGGATGTTGGAAAGGGAGGCACCTCGGATATATCGGTTACTATGGAGCCGATGAATTTACACCCCATAGGGCGGGGAAACGTGTGTTCAGGAATAATATTCCACACAGATATATAGGTATGGACTGGCCCTGCATTTTCCTAAGGGCTCACCTATGTCTGGGTCCTAAGGCTCGGGCTAGAGAGTCTCGAAGCGACGAGGACGTTCCCTTGCCTTGGTTCACAGATGGAAATCCAACTTCCAATACGTGACATTTCGGTTTTAATTGTAGTACTAGTATTTGCCGGCATAATATATGGGTACCTATGTCGCCTATGATTGATACATTTATATTGAAGTTGTTTTTGGCACTATACACTTATAGTATATCAAAATGATTTTTTTTAAACGTACCAAGCATGTCTGGCTATTATAAGGTAAAACCCTATCCTCCGGCTTGCGTTGCATTGAGTGATGATACCTGGGTTTTATAATAGCTTCATTTTTCCAAAAAACATTGCATTGTTTGTTTTATGCACTGGTATTCTTTGGAGGAAACCCGTTCCGTGTTATACGGCGTGGTCCTTTAATTTACTCTGATTTAAAGTAAAATTTTAAAAAACTATTTTAGTTATCACACTACTCACATGACTAACCTGGAGTTTATTATTTTAACCTAAACTCTGGGTGCCCTTTTTTTCCGCATGGGCAGCTAGTAGTTTTGGCTTTGCAGATTTCTCATTTACAGGATCCTGGTTTACAGCTGGGACTATACTCAGAAAGCTCTGTATCTGTGTATTCCTTTCAGTTGTGTTATGTATTATTTTTTCGCTGCTAAGTAATGTATTTAATCTCTGATATTTTTTGATGTATATTAATTATTCATACTCTGTTATATTCTTTTACTCTTATGTAAAATGTTGTCATATCAATGAAATGTTCTGTCATTTGCATTCCGATGTGTCGTGTTCTCAACTCAATCTGGGCTTTCCCTTATGGGGAAGTTTGGGTCGTGTCTGTTTGGTATCAGAGCTTTGGTTAACTTAAATCGTTGGGGTATAATTCATTAGAACAAAATAAAAGACTCATCAAAAGTAGGATTAGTAATATCCTATTGAAGAATCCTCATTAGAGATAGAATCATTAGCATTCCAGAATGAGTAGCTCACTAGAGATGGGGTTATTAATACCTCAGAATGGGTTGAGTTTGTAACGGCTGGAAATTTCCGACTCCTCGAGAGTCGGAAATTCCGAGACGTTAGTGAAAGAATTTAGAAGGTGAGAAAGAAAAGATAGAACTAATAGAATAGAAGAAGAAGAAGAACATCAGAATCATCAGAGTAACACGAATCTCACAGCGGAACGGATAACATATAATATATAACATAACTTTGAAGTACACAGTTATATATATACAATAGCACTTATCAGAGTACAACACTTACAACACAGCGGAAATAACTATAGCTATAAAATCTTGCAGCCTCCTGCTCCAAGCTCTCCAAGTATATCTGTAAAATCCCGAATACTTGACTGCCCGTACAAATTTAGGCACCCAAGAGTTTAGGGAAAACAACAAAGTAAACTCCGGGTCAGTCATGGGACTGGTATGAGTAAAATAGTTTAAAACATGTATATGAACAAGTAAACGATATCCCATAAGACCACGCCGCATAACGGAACGGGTTTTTCCCTTATGAGAATCCAAAATATCTTTATATCAAAAACCTTTTGATATTATAATAATGTCTATGTACAAATAGATATCAACTAGCAGAAACGCTTGCATCTCACGTTCTACATACATAGTATAAAATCATAAACCGCAGGGCGCTTATCGGAGAATGGATTCCAACAGACAAGGTATGGGAGCACCTTCTGAATAGTGTACTCTAGAGGTGATACACTCAGGGTTCAACAAGAACGTCTTGCAACCCGGCCACACATGACCGCTCACTCATTTAGCTTGAGTGTCGCGAATATATTGCCACCACGGTAATAGGCCATCAAACCATCATCCGAAGATACAGAATCAAAAAGAAGTATAAATATGGATATTCTCTAGATCGGTGATAACACACCCTGCTTGGGGATGACCCAACTAGCCATGCTGCCTAGCCCAACTTTTGTTACTTCCCGGTGTGAGGCTAGAGGCTACGTCTATCTTCAGAACATCTGATCACCATTCACTTTGAATGCCACATCGTCATACCCGCCAAATCACAAATTGTCTTATTCAAAAATAACACGGGTATACAGCTAAGAGAAACGAATTCCCCCGCCACCAAACGTGAATACGTTTGAACAGATCAACTTACGCGATCCATTGGATATACTCTGTCAGATCTTCTTCCATATACGTTGTCTTGGGACTGGACAAACCGAAGGCACTATTCAGTATATCCATCTTAGTCACTGTTATCTAATACTTATACAACAGCCCTTGCACTTTACTCCGTCTTCAATTTATCTTTGGCATATATTGCTCGCAACGCTTATGCCAATACAGAGTGGTTCTTTGGATAATAATCCAACCGGTCTCTCCATATTAACAACGTTAAAATGGTAAAAACTTTGATAGTCTGTGATTTAACTATCAAATAAAAACATGTCGGTGTACAACAACGATCTTATTTCCAAATGGAAATTCGATCGATCAATCATCATATGTTCATATTTCCTTATTTCATATATTTAGAAAATATATGTTATTAATCATTGGAAAACATTTCCATAGCTTATTTTCACATCACTATTATTTCGCAACTATCAGTCCCTAACTGTAACTAGCATGAGAACAATTCTCTAAGTATCAATCCGGAAGGTCGAAACCAACATCAGATCGTCACTTAGAAAACCGTTCAACTTACCCTCTCCAGTTAGTTTCTGAATTTGCTTAACTCTATTTCTTAAATTCTTATCATGAAAACATTTCATTTTCTATGTTTAGAAAACATATCTGACTATATTTGGAAAACGTTTCCAAAACTCATTTACGGATTTCCAATGAACGTTTGTATAAAACATCGTTTCGCTTAATCCATTAATCGCTTATTCCTTAACTTTATTCCAAATCAACCTTTTAGATCGAACCACAACTATTCCTTTGTCAATTCTGAAGTCAATCAAGTTGGGTTATAATTACCTCTCAGACCTTAATTGAACAACGTCCTTTACTGTGAAATAGATGAAGCTCATCACTCACTTTTTACAGTCATCTGTTTACGCGAATTCTCGGATTCAGGTTACGAATCTACTTCTTATATGAAAACGTTTGATTATAACTATAACGTTATAATTCCTACTTCTGCAATATCTCCTAAATTATAACTTTATCTCCTAACTCGAATAAGTTAACAAACACCTAATTTCTAAATCAATAACTAAATCTTGATTTAAACCCTGGAAGGTAAATAGTACTTTCCCGAATTCGCTATAATCGAATTCGACGTATAACTCTCTTTCGAGTAATCTCTATTTGATTAACTCTTCTTTGAATAACCTATATTCGATTATCTCTCTTCGAATAACTCATATTCGAAACCTCTCTCTTTCGAATAAAAAATATTCGATCTCTTTCTTTCGAATATGCTATATTCGAAAATCTCCTTTCGATTTACTAATCGATAACTCCTTTCGATCAAACTAAAATCGATAACTCCTTTAACTCTATTCGAATAACTAATATTCGACTAACTCCTTTGGATCGACTCATTTGATTAACTCCTTCGAATAACTAATTCGAATAACTTACCTTCGAATAACCAATATTCGATTTACTCTAACTCGATTAACTTAATTCTAATCGATTTACTCCATTTCGATTCAACTTAATTCAAATCGATTAACTTAACTCAAATTGATTAACTCCTTTCGAATAACTAAATTCGATTTAACTCTTCTCGAATAACTACATTCGATTAACTCACATTGAATAACTAATATTCAATTAACTCTTCGACTAACTCCTTTGGATTAACTAACTTCGACTAACTCCTTTGGATTAACTAACTTCGAATAACCCCTTTGGATTAACTAACTTCGAATAACTCCTTTGGATTAACTAAATTCGAATAACTCCTTTGGATTAACTAACTTCGAATAACTCCCTTGGATTAACTAAATTCGAATAACTCCTTTGGATTAACTAACTTCGAATAACTCCTTTGGATTAACTAACTTCGAATAACTCCTTTGGATTAACTAACTTCGAATAACTCCCTTGGATTAACTAACTTCGAATAACTCCTTTGGATTAACTAACTTCGAATAACTCCTTTGGATTAACTAACTTCGAATAACTCCCTTGGATTAACTAACTTCGAATAACTCCTTTGGATTAACTAACTTCGAATAACTCCGTTGGATTAACTAACTTCGAATAACTCCTTTGGATTAACTAACTTCGAATAACTCCCTTGGATTAACTAACTTCGAATAACTCCTTTGGATTAACTAACTTCGAATAACTCCTTTGGATTAACTAACTTCGAATAACTCCTTTGGATTAACTAACTTCGAATAACTCCCTTGGATTAACTAACTTCGAATAACTCCTTTGGATTAACTAACTTCGAATAACTCCTTTGGATTAACTAACTTCGAATAACTTCCTTGGATTAACTAACTTCGAATAACTCCTTTGGATTAACTAACTTCGAATAACTCCTTTGGATTAACTAACTTCGAATAACTCCTTTGGATTAACCAACTTCGAATAACTCCCTTGGATTAACTAACTTCGAATAACTCCTTTGGATTAACTAACTTCGAATAACTCCCTTGGATTAACTAACTTCGAATAACTCCTTTGGATTAACTAACTTCGAATAACTCCTTTGGATTAACTAACTTCGAATAACTCCTTTGGATTAACTAACTTCGAATAACTCCTTTGGATTAACTAACTTCGAATAACTCCTTTGGATTAACTAACCTCGAATAACTCCTTGGATTAACTAAACAAATCCACTTAGTTTAACTTAGCTAATTCACGTTGATTAACTCTAAACGATTCACTTAGTTTAACTCAACTAATTCACTTCGATTAACCACTTAGTTAACTTAACTAATTCACATCGATTAATCCTTTAGTTTAACTTAACTAATTCACATCGATGAATCCTTTAGTTTAACTTAACTAATTCACATCGATTAATCATTTAGTTTAACTTAACACATTCACTTTGATTCACCGCTTAGTTTAACTTAACTAATTTACTTTGGTTAACCACTTAGTTTAACTTAACTAATTCACTTTGATTAACCACTTAGTTTAACTTAACTAATTCACTTCGTTTAACTCAACCAATTCACTTGGTTAACTCGACCAATTCACTTGGTTAACTCCTATTTATTTAACAAATAAATATCTTCTTTAGTTTAATTCTATTTATTTAATCTCTAAATAAATACCCTTTATAATATTCTATTTATTTAATCTCTAAATAAATATCCTTTATATTTGTTCTAACGAATATAATTCCTTTATATTTTGACTAACAAATATATCCTCTTATATTCGATTAACATATATATTCCCTTATATTGATTTACAAATAAAACTCTTTTATATTTGTTTTACCAACTATATTCCTTAATATTCAAAAATCCTTTTTCTTATATATATATATATAAAATCCCTTGATTTTATATAAATAAACTATTTTCAAAATATACTTTGAAAACCCCTCTCCTACATTTTTGTATTTCTCATGGTATTTAACACACCATATAACAACGATAAATATCGTCCACCACACATAATCACACAGATTATATACATCACATCATATATCACAATATAAAAATCACAGTAAAATAACTGTTGAGGAATCCTGTTGGATTCCTCCAACCTGTTTCCCTGCATCCACAGATGTTAAACAACACCAGTATAATATTCTGAAAACAGAATCACATATAAATAATTAACGGTTATAAATATATATATATACATATATATATAATTTCCACTAACTGACTAGCAGTTAAATCAAACGGTCAACACACAGTCAAACAACCTATAATTAACAGTTCTAAGAACACGTTGTAAAAATAGAACTGTATAGAGTTGGTGAGTTTTACTCACCTTTGCAGTTCATCGTTAAAGAACGATAAACCGTTATTTGATTTGAATCAAACAGTTTATTTCGCCGTAAATTGTAACGAGCTCCGATGGACTCCCCGTCAGTGTCATCGTGTAGTGTCCGTCCATACGATCCCAATGCAACTTACGGTTCTCAAATCTGATATCGTATGACGAAGTTACGAATAATTAAAGTTAATACATTCATTACTTGAAATTAAACCAAATCTAAATTCTAATATGGGCCTTACCCATTGATCTCAGCCCAACTACCTCTTTAAGACCCAAGGCCGCACTTCTCCTTCCCAACCCAACAACTCGTTCCTCCTTCTTCCTTACAACAGTACTCAAATGAACTCCGACAAAACACGGCTCTCTTTCCTCCGCTACACTCCTCCTTGTCTCACACTATAAACCAGACCGAGGCCATCAATGAACTCCTCAACTCGAGAGCAACTCCCTACACCCGATTGTCTACAGCTCGCACTCCCCTCTATCTCGCGTCGGCCAGCCAAAAGCGACCTCCTCCATGAACAGTACCGACCTTTTCCATTTCGAAATATCCCAAACAACACTACACCGGTGTGGAATCCCCTCCTAAGCTCGAATCCAACCTTAGTTTCCAACATCGACTCCTCTTCTTCACGAAAATCCGAACCCTAGACTGCTGGTACAACACGCAACGAACAGAAAGACCATCGAACTCCAAAAGAACGACACAACAATGAAGAGAATTGATAGTAGATCTCAAATACACTTGTATAAGGGTTAATAGATTTTTATTTGCTTTGTTTTTTATTTATCTTTGATCCAACTTTTGCTGTGTTGGTTTATACGGGTGTTTTATAGGTTGAGCTTGTGGTAGGTAAGGGTTGTGGTTAAAACAGGGTGAGGCGTGGCCTATTGTTGCCCACAAAAATAGATATTTTATTTTTCTTTTCATTTTATTATCTGTTTCAGCACTCTAAAAATCCGTACGGTCACACAGTGACTCTAAAAATCACGAAACTTGACATCTAACAATTATTTGATATTGCGGATCCAACAAAACTGGTTTCGTCGAATTCCGACTTCGTATGCTCACACAGCATATTTTTAAAGCTTTGGATGACCCATTTAAATATATAAATATATTTAAATATTATTAAATTAAATATTAATAAATTAATATTATCGTATATATCCATATACGATGTCGTCCGGCTCCAGAATATCACCTCAGATTTTATGACTTGATTTCCAGACTCCAGATTATCCCGATATTCAGTTCGTATCGAAAAATTGATTTATAACGTATATAAAGCGTCGCAAATTATAAAGGAATTCTACAGCGACTTTTCTGAAATTTGATTTGGACATAACTCAAAATCTACACGATGAAATCTTCATTTTTCTCTTCCATTAGAAAAATATGCTCCACCAGCTCCACATGTTTCTTGTTTCACAGAAATCCGGCTTATAACGAATCTTGTATATTCAGTTGAAGTTCAACTCGCCAAATAACAAACTGCCGCGTCGTTACGGGCTCGATTATAATTATTATTATAATTTTTACGTTCAACTATCGTTTATTTAATATATTCGTTATTTAAATAATTAAATAACTTAATTATTATACCTTACAAAACGCGCCATTACAGACTTCCCCCCTTAAAATAATTTCGTCCTCGAAATTGCTAATCTAGGAAAATGCTACCAACTTTACTAACTAGATTCAAATATCTTTTAGTTTACTTCTCAACTCCAGTTTCAACTGAACCATTAAATTTTCAATTAAATTATTAATTCATTCTGGCTAAATGAATTTCCATAAATCATGAGAATGTACTAACGCTTGGAATTTTCGAAAAATTTCGCCATAACCTCCTTTGTATTGGTTAATATGACAAACCACCCCTCGCCTCTCTAGGCCTTCTCCAACCCAAAAGAAAATCAAACAGCCAAGCGGTTTGCCAATTCGGCTCATAAAATCCAAACTCATATATAATATAAACTTGTACCTTTTTGTCGGTCGTATCATTATATCCTTTTGATCTGTTATCACTTCTGCATATATCATGGTCATTCCACTCAGTTTATATCCTCAAACCAAATCATTCGCTTATGCCCAAGCCGAATTCCATTCCAACTCCAATATCAAATTTTAAACTCTTAACTGATCATTTCAAATCCAAAAACATATTATTCTCAAATCACTTCCAGTTTTTCTTAACCTATCATCTCAAGTTAAATTCTGGTTTATTATTTACTTTTACCATCCCATTCGAATTAACTTCACAAGTTAAATTTTAATTTCTAGAACTTAAATTCCTGGGTAAATTTCAAATCAATTCGAAATCATACTGCCAATTCAAAGCCTTTGAATTTTCTAAACAACTTGTTTCCTCAAAATAATTCAAAATAAAATCTTTGGTAGTAATCCACCACTTAGAACTCGAAAATCACACCGATGATACTGCGCAGTCATCATCAGAATTATTTTCCAGCGACCCAAGTGATTTCAATACTATATTATTTTCAAAACCATTACTAAATACTTCCATTTTGAAAACATTTCAAAATCTCCCAGGAACTTAAAATTTCCTTATTTTAATTCCAAATCTGATTTAAATTCATATTTAATTCAAACTATTTCATATATTACATTCATATGAATTCTGATTGGTCATTTATAACCATTTCACCCTTTTATAATCTTATTTGATTATAATAACAATCAACACAATCAATATACTATAATAATTTCAAGATATATATTTCTTCTATAAACAAATATATTTTGGGAAAAATTATTTCATTTACCCTTTTTCAAAACATACCATGATTGTTCATCGTATTCGAGTGTTTAGTAATCCTTATCGATATAGTGGATCAAACTGATCGACCCGAATTCATAAGCCACTCAACCAATGAGTCTCCACAATATAAAATCACTTTATATTAAATAACAAATACGCACTCGTATATATACACTCAAACTCAATCTAGGATATTAATAATCCCATCTCTATCGAGTTATGCCACAGAGCCAAGGTATTACTTAACCTTAAGCTCTGATACCAACTGTAACGGCTGGAAATTTCCGACTCCTCGGGAGTCGGAAATTCCGAGACGTCAGTGAAAGAATTTAGAAGGTGAGAAAGAAAAGATAGAACTAATAGAATAGAAGAAGAAGAAGAACATCAGAATCATCAGAGTAACACGAATCTCACAGCGGAACGGATAACATATAATATATAACATAACTTTGAAGTACACAGTTATATATATACAATAGCACTTATCAGAGTACAACACTTACAACACAGCGGAAATAACTATAGCTATAAAATCTTGCAGCCTCCTGCTCCAAGCTCTCCAAGTATATCTGTAAAATCCCGACTACTTGACTTCCCGTACAAATTTAGGCACCCAAGAGTCTAGGGAAAACAACAAAGTAAACTCCGGGTCAGTCATGGGACTGGTATGAGTAAAATAGTTTAAAACATGTATATGAACAAGTAAACGATATCCCATAAGACCACGCCGCATAACGGAACGGGTTTTTCCCTTATGAGAATCCAAAATATCTTTATATCAAAAACCTTTTGATATTATAATAATGTCTATGTACAAATAGATATCAACTAGCAGAAACGCTTGCATCTCACGTTCTACATACATAGTATAAAATCATAAACCGCAGGGCGCGTATCGGAGAATGGATTCCAACAGACAAGGTATGGGAGCACCTTCTGAATAGTGTACTCTAGAGGTGATACACTCAGGGTTCAACAAGAACGTCTTACAACCCGGCCACACATAACCGCTCACTCATTTAGCTTGAGTGTCGCGAATATATTGCCACCACGGTTATAGGCCATCAAACCGTCATCCGAAGATACAGAATCAAAAAGAAGTATAAATATGGATATTCTCTAGATCGGTGACAACACACCCTGCTTGGGGATGACCCAACTAGCCATGCTGCCTAGCCCAACTTTTGTTACTTCCCGGTGTGAGGCTAGAGGCTACGTCTATCTTCAGAACATCTGATCACCATTCACTTTGAATGCCACATCGTCATACCCGCCAAATCACAAATTGACTTATTCAAAAATAACACGGGTATACAGCTAAGAGAAACGAATTCCCCCGCCACCAAACGTGAATACGTTTGAACAGATCAACTTACGCGATCCATTGGATATACTCTATCAGACCTTCTTCCATATACGTTGTCCTGGGACTGGACAAACCGAAGGCACTATTCAGTATATCCATCTTAGTCACTGTTATCTAATACTTATACAACAGCCCTTGCACTTTACTCCGTCTTCAATTTATCTTTGGCATATATTGCTCGCAACGCTTATGCCAATACAGAGTGGTTCTTTGGATAATAATCCAACCGGTCTCTCCATATTAACAACGTTAAAATGGTAAAAACTTTGATAGTCTGTGATTTAACTATCAAATAAAAACATGTCGGTGTACAACAACGATCTTATTTCCAAATGGAAATTCGATCGATCAATCATCATATGTTCATATTTCCTTATATCATATATTTAGAAAATATATGTTATTAATCATTGGAAAACATTTCCATAGCTTATTTTCACATCACTATTATTTTGCAACTATCAGTCCCTAACTGTAACTAGCATGAGAACAATTCTCTAAGTATCAATCCGGAAGGTCGAAACCAACATCAGATCGTCACTTAGAAAACCGTTCAACTTACCCTCTCCAGTTAGTTTCTGAATTTGCTTAACTCTATTTCTTAAATTCTTATCATGAAAACATTTCATTTTCTATGTTTAGAAAACATATCTGACTATATTTGGAAAACGTTTCCAAAACTCATTTACGGATTTCCAATGAACGTTTGTATAAAACATCGTTTCGCTTAATCCATTAATCGCTTATTCCTTAACTTTATTCCAAATCAACCTTTTAGATCGAACCACAACTATTCCTTTGTCAATTCTGAAGTCAATCAAGTTGGGTTATAATTACCTCTCAGACCTTAATTGAACAACGTCCTTTACTGTGAAATAGATGAAGCTCATCACTCACTTTTTACAGTCATCTGTTTACGCGAATTCTCGGATTCAGGTTACGAATCTACTTCTTATATGAAAACGTTTGATTATAACTATAACGTTATAATTCCTACTTCTGCAATATCTCCTAAATTATAACTTTATCTCCTAACTCGAATAAGTTAACAAACACCTAATTTCTAAATCAATAACTAAATCTTGATTTAAACCCTGGAAGGTAAATAGTACTTTCCCGAATTCGCTATAATCGAATTCGACGTATAACTCTCTTTCGAGTAATCTCTATTTGATTAACTCTTCTTTGAATAACCTATATTCGATTATCTCTCTTCGAATAACTCATATTCGAAACCTCTCTCTTTCGAATAAAAAATATTCGATCTCTTTCTTTCGAATATGCTATATTCGAAAATCTCCTTTCGATTTACTAATCGATAACTCCTTTCGATCAAACTAAAATCGATAACTCCTTTAACTCTATTCGAATAACTAATATTCGACTAACTCCTTTGGATCGACTCATTTGATTAAATCCTTCGAATAACTAATTCGAATAACTTACCTTCGAATAACCAATATTCGATTTACTCTAACTCGATTAACTTAATTCTAATCGATTTACTCCATTTCGATTCAACTTAATTCAAATCGATTAACTTAACTCAAATTGATTAACTCCTTTCGAATAACTAAATTCGATTTAACTCTTCTCGAATAACTACGTTCGATTAACTCACGTTGAATAACTAATATTCAATTAACTCTTCGACTAACTCCTTTGGATTAACTAACTTCGACTAACTCCTTTGGATTAACTAACTTCGAATAACCCCTTTGGATTAACTAACTTCGAATAACTCCTTTGGATTAACTAACTTCGAATAACTCCTTTGGATTAACTAACTTCGAATAACTCCCTTGGATTAACTAACTTCGAATAACTCCTTTGGATTAACTAACTTCGAATAACTCCTTTGGATTAACTAACTTCGAATAACTCCTTTGGATTAACTAACTTCGAATAACTCCCTTGGATTAACTAACTTCGAAAAACTCCTTTGGATTAACTAACTTCGAATAACTCCTTTGGATTAACTAACTTCGAATAACTCCCTTGGATTAACTAACTTCGAATAACTCCTTTGGATTAACTAACTTCGAATAACTCCTTTGGATTAACTAACTTCGAATAACTCCTTTGGATTAACTAACTTCGAATAACTCCCTTGGATTAACTAACTTCGAATAACTCCTTTGGATTAACTAACTTCGAATAACTCCTTTGGATTAACTAACTTCGAATAACTCCTTTGGATTAACTAACTTCGAATAACTCCCTTGGATTAACTAACTTCGAATAACTCCTTTGGATTAACTAACTTCGAATAACTCCTTTGGATTAACTAACTTCGAATAACTCCCTTGGACTAACTAACTTCAAATAACTCCTTTGGATTAACTAACTTCGAATAACTCCTTTGGATTAACTAACTTCGAATAACTCCCTTGGATTAACTAACTTCGAATAACTCCTTTGGATTAACTAAATTCGAATAACTCCGTTGGATTAACTAACTTCGAATAACTCCTTTGGATTAACTAACTTCGAATAACTCCCTTGGATTAACTAACTTCGAATAACTCCTTTGGATTAACTAACTTCGAATAACTCCCTTGGATTAACTAACTTCGAATAACTCCTTTGGATTAACTAACTTCGAATAACTCCCTTGGATTAACTAACTTCGAATAACTCCTTTGGATTAACTAACTTCGAATAACTCCTTTGGATTAACTAACTTCGAATAACTTCCTTGGATTAACTAACTTCGAATAACTCCTTTGGATTAACTAACTTCGAATAACTCCTTTGGATTAACGAACTTCGAATAACTCCTTTGGATTAACCAACTTCGAATAACTCCCTTGGATTAACTAACTTCGAATAACTCCTTTGGATTAACTAACTTCGAATAACTCCCTTGGATTAACTAACTTCGAATAACTCCTTTGGATTAACTAACTTCGAATAACTCCTTTGGATTAACTAACTTCGAATAACTCCTTTGGATTAACTAACTTCGAATAACTCCTTTGGATTAACTAACTTCGAATAACTCCTTTGGATTAACTAACCTCGAATAACTCCTTGGATTAACTAAACAAATCCACTTAGTTTAACTTAGCTAATTCACGTTGATTAACTCTAAACGATTCACTTAGTTTAACTCAACTAATTCACTTCGATTAACCACTTAGTTAACTTAACTAATTCACATCGATTAATCCTTTAGTTTAACTTAACTAATTCACATCGATGAATCCTTTAGTTTAACTTAACTAATTCACATCGATTAATCATTTAGTTTAACTTAACACATTCACTTTGATTCACCGCTTAGTTTAACTTAACTAATTTACTTTGGTTAACCACTTAGTTTAACTTAACTAATTCACTTTGATTAACCACTTAGTTTAACTTAACTAATTCACTTCGTTTAACTCAACCAATTCACTTGGTTAACTCGACCAATTCACTTGGTTAACTCCTATTTATTTAACAAATAAATATCTTCTTTAGTTTAATTCTATTTATTTAATCTCTAAATAAATACCCTTTATAATATTCTATTTATTTAATCTCTAAATAAATATCCTTTATATTTGTTCTAACGAATATAATTCCTTTATATTTTGACTAACAAATATATCCTCTTATATTCGATTAACATATATATTCCCTTATATTGATTTACAAATAAAACTCTTTTATATTTTTTTTACCAACTATATTCCTTAATATTCAAAAATCCTTTTTCTTATATATATATATATATAAAATCCCTTGATTTTATATAAATAAACTATTTTCAAAATATACTTTGAAAACCCCTCTCCTACATTTTTGTATTTCTCATGGTATTTAACACACCATATAACAACGATAAATATCGTCCACCACACATAATCACACAGATTATATACATCACATCATATATCACAATATAAAAATCACAGTAAAATAACTGTTGAGGAATCCTGTTGGATTCCTCCAACCTGTTTCCCTGCATCCACAGATGTTAAACAACACCAGTATAATATTCTGAAAACAGAATCACATATAAATAATTAACGGTTATAAATATATATATACATATATATATATAATTTCCACTAACTGACTAGCAGTTAAATCAAACGGTCAACACACAGTCAAACAACCTATAATTAACAGTTCTAAGAACACGTTGTAAAAATAGAACTGTATAGAGTTGGTGAGTTTTACTCACCTTTGCAGTTCATCGTTAAAGAACGATAAACCGTTATTTGATTTGAATCAAACAGTTTATTTCGCCGTAAATTGTAACGAGCTCCGATGGACTCCCCGTCAGTGTCATCGTGTAGTGTCCGTCCATACGATCCCAACGCAACTTACGGTTCTCAAATCTGATATCGTATGACGAAGTTACGAATAATTAAAGTTAATACATTCATTACTTGAAATTAAACCAAATCTAAATTCTAATATGGGCCTTACCCATTGATCTCAGCCCAACTACCTCTTTAAGACCCAAGGCCGCACTTCTCCTTCCCAACCCAACAACTCGTTCCTCCTTCTTCCTTACAACAGTACTCAAATGAACTCCGACAAAACACGGCTCTCTTTCCTCCGCTACACTCCTCCTTGTCTCACACTATAAACCAGACCGAGGCCATCAATGAACTCCTCAACTCGAGAGCAACTCCCTACACCCGATTGTCTACAGCTCGCACTCCCCTCTATCTCGCGTCGGCCAGCCAAAAGCGACCTCCTCCATGAACAGTACCGACCTTTTCCATTTCGAAATATCCCAAACAACACTACACCGGTGTGGAATCCCCTCCTAAGCTTGAATCCAACCTTAGTTTCCAACATCGACTCCTCTTCTTCACGAAAATCCGAACCCTAGACTACTGGTACAACACGCAACGAACAGAAAGACCATCGAACTCAAAAAGAACGACACAACAATGAAGAGAATTGATAGGAGATCTCAAATACACTTGTATAAGGGTTAATAGATTTTTATTTGCTTTGTTTTTTATTTATCTTTGATCCAACTTTTGCTGTGTTGGTTTATACGGGTGTTTTATAGGTTGAGCTTGTGGTAGGTAAGGGTTGTGGTTAAAACAGGGTGAGGCGTGGCCTATTGTTGCCCACAAAAATAGATATTTTATTTTTCTTTTCATTTTATTATCTGTTTCAGCACTCTAAAAATCCGTACGGTCACACAGTGACTCTAAAAATCACGAAACTTGACATCTAACAATTATTTGATATTGCGGATCCAACAAAACTGGTTTCGTCGAATTCCGACTTCGTATGCTCACACAGCATATTTTTAAAGCTTTGGATGACCCATTTAAATATATAAATATATTTAAATATTATTAAATTAAATATTAATAAATTAATATTATCGTATATATCCATATACGATGTCGTCCGGCTCCAGAATATCACCTCTGATTTTATGACTTGATTTCCAGACTCCAGATTATCCCGATATTCAGTTCGTATCGAAAAATTGATTTATAACGTATATAAAGCGTCGCAAATTATAAAGGAATTCTACAGCGACTTTTCTGAAATTTGATTTGGACATAAATCAAAATCTACACGACGAAATCTTCATTTTTCTCTTCCATTAGAAAAATATGCTCCACCAGCTCCACATGTTTCTTGTTTCACAGAAATCCGGCTTATAACGAATCTTGTATATTCAGTTGAAGTTCAACTCGCCAAATAATGAACTGTCGCGTCGTTGCGGGCTCGATTATAATTATTATTATAATTTTTACGTTCAACTATCGTTTATTTAATATATTCGTTATTTAAATAATTAAATAACTTAATTATTATACCTTACAAAACGCGCCATTACAGAGTTATATGGTTATAAATAACGTATTTGTGATTATATGTCTAATCTGGTTTTAAAAATATGATTTTTCGACTATGTATTAAAATTATGTGTTTGAAACATTAATCAACAAATTGATTGCTGATTGCTGATTGTGTTGGATGATTATTCATTTAATAAATAAGTAAAGGAAAGTTTAATTTAGCCAAATTGGCAAATATTGTACTGAATTGAAAATTTATTGCATTTGCATATATGTACATGTATATACATTGAACAGGTCATAGCACGGAAGCTAAAAAGAGGAACAAAATTGTTTGCCTGACAAATAGATGCATGTTTACTATATTTCTTTGGTTTGGATGTTATTATGAGCCGATTGGCTAGCCGCTTGGCTTTTTCTTTTTCTTTTTGGATGATGAGGGCCCTGCGTGGCTAGTTGAGGTTTTAAAGATGAGCCCGTACAAAGGAGGTTATGGCGAAAATTTTCAAAAATTTAGGGTGTTAGCCAAATTTTTGAAGAATTAGAAAATTCTTAGAAACTGAAAAGTTGAAGAATGAAAGCTAGAATGAAATTTGAGTTGGTTAGTTAAACAACTTTTAGTTCCGTTCCTTTTGGAGGACGAAAAGATTTTAAGTGGGAGAGATTGTAACAACCTGGATTTTCAGAACCAATTTAATTTTTTTTTTTAGCTATTTTAACGGATTTTGAATATTTAAAATGATTTATTTTAAATAATAACGGCTAAAAATTTATTTTAATCGAAGTTAGAGTGAATAAATTTATTTTAATTATATAATGAGCCTAAAATGGCATGGTAGTTTGAAAATTCTATTTTCAATTTCAATTGAATGTATAGAATTCATTTTAAATCTTAATTGCTGTTTAACAGTATCTTCCTAACGGATGTCAAAAATATAAATTTCATTTTATAAATTGGAAGTTGTGCCCAGTTTAAAATTCAAAATAGTCGCCATGGAATTTATATATATTTATAAATGTTTTAAATAATATATAGCCCTTAAAATAGCCATTTTGCAAACGACCTCCATTTCTGACGAAACAACTTTTTTTGGATTTGGAATGTCAAATTATTGCTAGATTCCAATTTTCATAATTTTTGGAATTAATATGTGAGCGTAGTGAATTAAAACGTGTTTGGTTAATTTCAATTGAAGTGGATCGACGGGAAAATGGCCATTTTTCAAACGGCTTTCAAATTCGATGAAATTAGTTTGTTTGGACTGTATCATCAAAATATAGCTAGATTTATTTTTCGGTAATTTTTGGAGTCAGTATATGGTCTCGGTAAATTGAAATGTGTGTTTAAATTGAATATTGAATGTTGTATATTTTAATTTTAATGAAAACTAATCGAAAAGTCGAATTGGCTTATGAAACATATCCCATTGTGTCCGGAATATGGGTATTTATCTAGAGGCGATAGTCGTTGGGTTTGATTTGGAGTTTGTATGGATTAATGGGAATTTTTGAATTTAAAAGAATAAAATAATATAAAAAATATATATACCCCTAGAAAATTACAAAACCCTAATTTTACCAAAATCAGAAAAACCGCCGTCGGCTTGGGAAATCAGCGGCCCTCATTGTCTAAAATTAGATCCACAAATTCTTCCATCCTACTTTAAATGGAATCCTAGTTCCAAAACGAAAATCGAAGCGTGTTTCAAGATCTTCAAATTGACCGGAGATGATTGCGTATACACGAAGGAGGTGTTCAGATTTTGACAACAAAGTGGATGCATTTAGGTTCGAATTTCGAGAATATGGGGGGGGTCGCGAGCGACCTAGCGGCTGGTGCAGAAGGAGCTCAGGCAGGCGGTCGATGTTGGCACCTTGGATGGTAGGCCGATGGCCTCTATGGTGGCGACGGTGATGCCCTAGAAGCACGGTTATGGGTTTGACGGGTTTCAGCGAACTGGGGAGAAACGATAATGAAGGGTTAAGTAATTAAGAACTTAATTAATTAGTTTAATATTATTATTAGGTTTATTAATGTCGTTAATGTTTAAATCAACATAACTTCGTCAAACGGAATCAAAATTTGGCAAACTCAGTCCCGTTGGAACCGAAAATTCAAGATCTATGTTGTGGAACTGACTGGAACAGATTTGGAGCTAGCCACAATTTTAGAAGGAGTGGAAACCAATGTGAGAACTCCTTCTCACTCTAATTACTTTACAGTCAAATATATACTATGATGCAGACGGTGCTTAGCAGCACCCGACACTATTTATTGTACAGACCATGGATGTTTGTTTGAACTGATATGTGATGAATTGACTATATTGTGTTGTGATTGTAATGTGAAATGGAATAAAATAATTGAAAAATAAAAAATCACATTTTTATTGTATATACGAACTGAATAGAACATTCATGTGTTGAATAAAATAATTGAACAATAAAAATCACATTTTTATTGTATATACGAACTGAATAGAATATTCATGTGTTGAATAAAATAATTAAACAATAAAAATCACATTTTTATTGTATATACGAACTGAATAGAATATTCATGTGTTGAATAAAATAGCTGAGCAATAAAAATAACATTTATATTGTATATATGAACTATATAAAATATTCAGGTGTTGAAATAAATATTCGTTTACAAATCGGCCGATTTGTTTATGTATACCCATTTAACTGATATTGATTGAGATGATAAATTTTACACATCGCCCAACTGCACAAATAAAATCAGTGTTTGTTGATTTAAACCCCACACGAGTATTGAGATGATATTTGACGTACACTAATCCCAATTATTTAGTCGTATGTCAATCGATTGGTCGCTAGACTGTTGTAAGCGTTAATTTTTTATATTTGATGATTATGTAGTTGTGTAATGCACTACGGATGATAGTTGATTGTTTATCATTGTCGTTATATACTTGTGGTGTGTGAAATCCATTGAAATAAATCTATGGCAATTGATTGGGTTTCATTCTAGTTTGGAAAATAAAGGATATTTTCAAATAAAGGATATTTTCAAAAAAAGAATATTTTCAAATAACGAATATTTTAAAATAATATTCAGTAAAGGATTTAAAACTGAATTTGATGTCCGGTTTTGGATGGACACGAAATATTGAAATGAATGAAGTCGTGTTGATTATATATGCGCTATTTTGATGCGAACGATATTTATATCGATTTTATTCATTTTTATAATGAATATCGAAAAGGAAATGATTTCAAAATCAAATATTTTGAAAATATTATAATTTATATATAATGATATGGAATATTCAATTTTCATTGAAAATTTAAACGGAAGTTGGAATCGTTTTGAAAACGAATTTATAAAATACGTTTTGAACGGAAATATATTTTATATATATATATATATATATATATATATATATATATATGGCTTGAATAGAATGCGCCACGCATTGACCATTCGCGAATTTCGAACATTGACTTCGAATGGACATTATGGGAGATCCGATCGTCGGATTCTCCTAAAACCATAATTGTTGGGTTCGTATCGAAAAGTGCTTTCCAATGAATATAAGACATTTAAAATCCAACGGTTGGATTTGGAATTATGTCCAAATTAAATTTGGAAAAGGTCGCTATGGATGCAGTTCGATGGCCAATATTGGAAATCGACTGTATAGGCCTGGATAAAATTATTAAAAATATTAATAATTTGTGTAAACTCAAAATAAATGATTTGGAAAGAATTTGGATGAAAAATTCCATATTTGAAAAGATAAAAATATATTTTTATCGAAATGAACTAGTTATGAACTAGAAGAATAATCCAATATTTTTAAATAAATAAATTGGATTGAAATGGTTTTAAAATAACTAGAATTTTCCAATAAATAAATTGGAATGGTTTGGAATGGAAATAATCTTCTGAATATTTTGGTATTGGAATTCGTGATTATACGGATATTGTTATGGGAATTGGGAAAATACAGATATCGTTATTCCCAATACGATATCCGTTGGTTTCAGAATTTAATATTGAAATAAACCAATATTGTAACGACCCGGATTTTCGGCCGTTGAATTCTGAATATTTAAATTTGTTTTAAAAATTTTAATTGAATTACATATAGGAATTTATTAATTAAAAACGAAGTTTGAACGTATAATATATAATATATTATAAAACGAGCTCGAAAATGGCGCGGCAGTTCGTAATATAGAGTTTTGAACTTCAACTGAGAATACAGAATTCGTCATAAGTCGGATTTCTGTGAAATAAGACACGTTGGAACCATATTGATTATAATTTTCATATGAAAGAGGAAAATCTAGATTTCATGTTATAAATAGAAAGTTATGGTCAAATCAAATTTTGAAATAGTCGCTGTGAAAATCGTTATTTAAAATATACGCGTTAAAATAGCCGTTTTGTAAACGGACTCAGATTTCGACGAAATCAGTTTCATTGGGACCGTAGCGTTAAATTATTGTACGGTGGTGAGTGGCGTGGAAAACCGATGTCGTATGTAACCACGGTAGCCATAAACGCTCGTTCAGTGCAATTAAATTAATTCAACTGAATAAAGGGATATTAGAGTGTAACTTGAACAGACGATCGAATCAGGCCACGAAACCAGTTCCAATGAGTTTGTAGCGTCGGATATAGTCAGGGTAGGTATATAGTTTGTTATTTTTAGAGATCGCAAATTTGGTGTTCAGAAGGGCAGTGCGGTAGGCGCTAAAAATAGCCTACCGGGGCAACAGTCTCAGAATGCGATGAAACTAGTGCCGTTGGGTTCGTATCTAAAAGTTATTGTCGGTGTTCGCAGTTTCAAGTTGATTTGATTTATCTGGTGATCGTGAAAAATTTAAACGCGTGTTCATTTCTGGTTTTATAAGGGAATTTTTTTCAAACGATGTCAGAATTCGACGAAACTTGTCCCATTGAGTTCAGAATACCTTTTTACACCAAGATTAGCTTTTAGATCAGTAAACAGACTGTTCATTCATATGATCATTCGTTCATTCCCCTGGATGTCAATTCATTAGACCTATACCCTATTATAATCATTATAAAGAGGACCATAGGATCAGCTAGAAACTTGCATCGATGTTAGTACAAGTCATTGATCAGCACGTCGCAAACTAGAAATCCAACTTCTCAGCTAGCTACAAGTCTAAGTTCCTTGCACCTACGCTTTCCAAATCAAGCAGACATCCCCTTAAATGCGTGCACATGCGTAAAGGGTTCGCACAGCCTATAATCCTTGTGTTTTCAAATCATAGAGAGCTGTTGCACATGTCTAGTCTGGAAACAGCAGGATAAATAATTTACTTTTCCCTGTACGCTTCATATACCGTGTGTGTCAAGCCAGTTAAAAGCGTGCCTTCCAAGCTTTTTAGAACCGTGCAAGCCAAGCCATCTCCCCTTGTAAAACTGTGTATCTCATCTCTATATATTAACCCCTTACCCCTTTTCCCCGAGATCCCAAAACTTCCTTTTCTCCCAATTCGCCCTCTGTTAAATACAACACCACCAAACTAGCCTCACAAAGCAAGATTCATTGAAACCTAACAGCAAAATCTTCGAGTTCGTAGTACTTAATGGATTCGAACGAAATCAAAGTAGCGTTGTTCTAAGTCAAGCGTCGGCTTTGGAAAGTTGTTACCGGAGTTGGCAACATCGGGCTGTTATTCAAGGGTTCGCGCTAGAAGTATGGGGGCGGTTGGCCATCTCGTGGCAGTGAGTGGATGAACGGAGGGCCTGTTATCGTGTTGCTCCTTCGAAATTGGTTTGGGTTTTTGTGGACTGGAAGGACTGTGGGGCGCCGAAGTCGAAGGGGATGGGTTCAGGTGGTGGCTTGGTCGGAGGCGGAGCCGGGATGTAAGTGATGACGGCGCGGTTGTTAGAGTTGGGTCCGGTAGTCTATGGCAGCGCGTTTTAATCAGGAAGAAGGTCGTTATTTCCTACAGGAAGAAGAAAGATTAGGATCCACTAAAACCGTGATTAAGGCAGGATTAAGAGGTGGGTTTAAGATGATGGCCAGGTGAAGGGTGTGCATAGAGTTGACCGTTGATACTGGGTTATTTCTTGGATCTAGAAGAAGTATTAGCTGGTGGATCCGGTCTTTAATTTGGTTGATCAAAGGAGAGTTATTTATTGAAATGTGATTAACGAAGTAAGAAAGATGTAGTGTTTGGTGAAAGAGGAATACCTGGTATCTATTTGAAAATTAAGTTGCGGTAAAAGGGTACAGGAGACGGGTTAGTGGAACATGCCTGGAAAGAAAACAGATTTGTTTGAAGTATGGGGCAAAAGGAGGACCATGCCTACTGAAAACACAGAAGTCAGAATTTTTGTGGCCTGAATGGAAATTGAACGTGGTAATTTCGAACAAGGAGAAGTCGCAGTATGGGAAAGATAATAAGCAGATCTTTTCAAACCATTAAAGAGGGATTAAGAAATTCATCAAACTCGTTATGTTGGAAGCATAGCGATGAGGTCCACATTTTGAACTGATGTAGCTGAAACAGAGTTGCAGGAATTTCAAGATAAAATCAGTTGTTCATTTGATTTTAAACAAAATGAAAGCAGAACCGTCAACTGCAAAACAAGGTGAGTAAACTCACTCGTTTAAAATTATTTTTATAATGTGAAATGGTTGCTTGATTGAATAGTTGATAAATTGGTTGATATAATCACATCGTTGATTGATTTTTTTTCATTAATGCGATATTTTTGATGTTACTAACATCTGTGGATGCAGGGAAACAGGTTGGAGGGATCCAACTGGATCCCTCAACATTTTATTTACTGTTTTATTTGATGGTGATATATGTCATGCTACATTATCCATGGTTGAATTCGTGTGTTTGATTTACCCTGGCCTTAGGAACCTGGTATTTTAGATACCGTAAAATATCATCGAATGTGAAAAAGGAAATTAAAATTTAAAAGCAGAATTTATTTCCAAATTAGAAACAATTTCTTTTTCATTGAGTTGCAAATGGAAACCTATTCCATTGGGTAAACCAAGAAAAATGTTATAAATAAAGAGATAAATTAAGTGGACCATTAACCATTGGATGAATTAAAAGGTGAGTTCAAATATAAATGTATATTTGAAAGTGAATATCGGTTCTGAAACCAATATTTGAAATAGATTTGAATTTAGCAAAGTATAGAGGAAAGTTTAAAGAAAGATTTTCAATGCTTAAAATAAAAGAATAATAGTTTAAAACAAGGAATATTTAGCAAATAAAATGTATATAAAGAGGGGATTTATAGAAATCGAATTAAGTGGTTAGAAGAATGTATAGCTTATAAATATGTTTAAAGGAGAACTTGAATTGTTTAAAATAAACAGAGTTTATAAATGAACAACGGAACCGTGTGCGCCGCACACGGTATTTTATTCAAAACAGCAATCATAACGCTGTTGTCATAAGAAATGCTTCTATAATTTTAAACAGCGATTTTAGCGCTGTTGTTATAATAGGTGTGTAATCTATACAGCAATTTTAGATGCTGCTGTTATAATAAATATCTTGGTAAATCTAAATAGCAATTTTAACGCTGCCGTTATAATAACTGTTTTAATAGCAATCTTAATGCTATGGTTATGATAAGTGTTTTATAATGCTAGATAGCGGTTTTAACGCTGTTGTTGAAAGCAATGTTTTATAAACCAAACATTTGAGGACATCAATTATAACGCTACCGTTATAATCAATATTTTTATAAAGAAGGTGTGTTCGTAGATCAAATCCGAAAGCCGCGTAAGCAAATGTTTGGTTTAAAGTTGTGAGCTCTGAATATTTCAAAGGCTCGATAGCAAGGGTTGGTTAGTGATATCGTTAGTTAACGAATGATTTATGATTTAAGTCATAGTAACGATGTTTATAACATCAGTAAATTCAAAGGATTTAGAAACGTTTTCTAACTGGAGTAAAAGATATTCTCTCAATAAAGGAATTATATATATTGGAAAAGTTTTTCCAATATTCAAGTTAGAAAATAAAAGTCATATTAAAGTTATTATATTTCGGATGTAGGAAATTATAACACCATTGTTATAATCAAGTGATTCCTGAAAAGGAAGTGGATTCATAATCGAATCCGAGAGCAACATAAGGAAGCGTGTTAAAAGATTGGAAAGATGAACCTTGTCTGTTTCGAAGTTAGAAATGTTGCTCAGTTAAGGTCTGAGAGGTAACTATACCCCAACTTGATTGACTTCGTTTTTAACTAAGAAATGGTTAAGGTTCGATAGTGGAAAGTGGTTAAGTGGAAACCAAATGAAGGAGATTTGGCATAGCGATGTTTATTCAAACATCTGTTTAAAACAAAGATGAAGGAGATTTGGAAATGTTTTCCAAATGAGAGTCAGAAATGTTTTCTGAATATAGAGGACAGATAATGGAAATGTTTTCCAATATTAATAGAGTATATTTTCTAAATATATTAAATAAGGAATGTAAACGAAAGTGGAAAGGGAAATGAATAAACGAATGAACAAAAAGGGATAAACGTTGAATGATGTTTGGTCGATAGAATTTCCTTTTGGAAATAATATCATTGTTTCCACACCGACATGTTTTCATTTGATAGTTAAATCACCGACTATCAAAGTTTTGACCATTTTAACGTTGTTAATATGGAGAGACCGGTTGGATTATTATCCAGAGAACCACTCCGTATTGGCATAAGCGTTGCGAATCAAGTATGCTGAATATCTTGAAGACGGAGTGAAGTGCAAGGGCTATTGTATAAGTCTTAGATAACAGTGCCTAAGATGGATGTACTGAATAGTGCCTTCGGTTTGTCCAGTCCCAGGACAAACGTAAATGGACGAGTGTCTGACAAAGTATATCCAATAAATTACGTAAGTTGATCTCTTCAAACGTACTTACGTTTGGTGGCGGAGGAATTCGTTTCTCTTAGCTGTATACCCGTGGTATTTTTGGTGAAATCAATTTGTGGTTTGGCGGGTATGATGATGTGGCATTCAAAGTAATGGAGGTGTGATCTGTCAAAAGATACGTTATGACCTCAAGCCTCATCAACCAGGAAAGGACAAAAATCGGGCAGGCAGCATGGCTATGTGGGTCGCACCCATTAGGATGTATGATCACCTATCTAGAGAAATTCCTTTTGTTCTTAAATCTATCGATGCTGTCCCTTATCGGGAGGCGGTTGCTGATCCCAACCGTCGGTGGTATACATTCGATACACTCAAGCGAAATGAGTGGTCGATCATGTGTGGGCCGGGTTGCAAGATGTTCTTGTTGAACCCAGTGTATTTGCCTCTAGAGATACACTATCGGAAGGTGGTCCCATACCTTGTCAAGTTGGAATCCAATCTCCAATAAGAGCCCTGCGGTTTTTGATTTAATATTATATATGGAGCGTGAGATGCAAGCGTTCCGCTAGATTCTATTTATTTGATTTAGACATTATTATAATATCACCTGATTTTGATATCAAATGATTTGGGTTATCGTAAGGTAAAAACCATCCATGTTTATGTGTGGATTGGTCTTACGATTATCATTTCTTTCGAAAAGGATTTTGAAAAGTTAAACAAATGGTTGGAGTTTACTCACACCAGTCCCATGACTGACCCAGAGTTTATTTTGTTTTGTTTTCCCTAAACTCTTGGGTGCCCAAATTTGTACGGGCAGTCCAGTAGTCGGGATTTTACAGATTCACTTGAAGAAGCTTGAAGCAGGAGGCTTCACCAGTTGGCTATAGACTATTATATTTTCCGCTGTGTACTATGTTGTATCTGGAAACAGGTGTTTATAACTGTTCCAGAGATAACCGTTGTGCTCTGATAATGGTATGTATATATACAGTTACTGATTTGTATTTCAGAGTTATATTATATAATATATTTTATTCGTTCCGCTGTGAATTTGTGATCTTCGTTTTCTTCTATTCTAATAATTCTTTCTTTCTATTTCTCATCCTCTAACTTCTTTCTAATAATGGTTCGTATTTCTGTGCAATTTGAGTTGGACGTGCGGTGTTATTAGTCGACTCAAAGAGTACGGATTTGCGGGTCATTTCAGTTGGTATCAGAGCTTAAGGTTAAGTGATTACCTTGGCTCTGTGGCGTGACTCAATAGAAATGGGGTTAGTAATACCCTAGATTGGGTTTGAGTGTATATATATATGAGCGCGTATTTGTAGATTTGATATAAAATTTGTTTTATATTGTGTTGGCTGGTTTGTTGAGCGGTTTATGAATTCTGGTCGATACAGGAAGTACAACCGTATCGATAGGTGTTTCTAAGCTCTCGAACAGAACAAATCGACTCAGTATTGTTTTAAAGTGGGTAAGTGATATAATTTGCCCAAAAGTATTTTGATATAAAGGGATAAATTTCTGAAATTATCGAATGTGTTGATTGTTATTACAATCAAAGGAAATTATAAAATATTGAAATGGTTGTATAAAACCAAATTGAATTTGTATAAGAATAGGATATACAAATAAGCTGAACTGGAATTTAATTCAAACCATAATTTGAATTTAAATCCCGGAAGTTTTGAAATATTCCTTGAAGTATTTTAAAGGTGATATAGCATTGGTTTGAAGAGATTTTTTTTATTAGAATGGTTTTAAACGGATTTGAAAGTGATTAAGCACTGAAATCACTTCAGTGGCGAGAAAATAGTACTGATAATGGGTCGCGACATTATCGATATTCATTTTCGAGTTTCTGAGTGACGGATTGCTACCATAGTAATTTGAGAATGAAAATTTTTGTTTGAAAAGGGAATGATGATTTAGAAATTCAAATTTTTTTGAATTGATTTGATTATAAATATATGTGTATAAATATATATGATTTCAAACTAATTTGAAATAAAACCCGGAAATTTAAATTCTAAAGATTTAAAATTTAAACTTGTATAAGTTGAATAGATTGAAAATGGTCAAAATGTATCAAATGAATTGGGATTTAACTTAAGTTAAATAAAAATTTGGATTGAATTAGAAATAATTCCGAATGGAACTAAATAAAGAAGATGTTGAGATTCGAATTATTAACATGAATTCGACTTATGAAGAAGCAAGTGAATATTTTAGATGTTGTTGATTGGAATTGAATTGGATTCAAACTGAATAAGTGGGTTGACGTAAATAGAAATCATATTTGAATGGATATAATGGAAGTGAACTAATCAGAAGTTGATTGAGATTTCAAAGTGGAAGTTGGATTTATTTGAAACCAAGTGGAAATGATATATGTATGCTGAGCAGATATTGAATAGAAGCAAGTGCAAGAGATAGAATTATGCCCGACAAAAAGGTACATGTTTACAATATTGTTTGGGTTGATGATTTTATGAGCCTATGAGGCAAGCCACTTGGCTTTTTGATTTTCTTTTGGATTGGAGAAGGCCTAGAAAGGCGAGTTGTGGTTGTACCGATTGAGCCGTGCAGAGGAGATGCTGCCGAAATTTCTCAGAATTTAAAGTATTAGAAAATTTTCAGAATTTTGGAAAATTTTGTTAGTAAGAATAAATGAATATTTTAATTGAAATAAATTGGTTCAGTTAAGCTAAAATTAAGAAGTAAACAAAAAGGGATTTTAGACCTAGTTAATAGGGTATGTAGTATCTTTTCTTAACTTAGCAATTTCGAGGACGAAATTATTTTAAGGGGGAAGGAATGTAACGACCCGGATTTTCGGCCGTTGAATTCTGAATATTTAAATTTGTTTTAAAAATTTTAATTGAATTACATATAGGAATTTATTAATTAAAAACGAAGTTTGAACGTATAATATATAATATATTATAAAACGAGCTCGAAAATGGCGCGGCAGTTCGTAATATAGAGTTTTGAACTTCAACTGAGAATACATAATTCGTCATAAGTCGGATTTCTGTGAAATAAGACACGTTGGAACCATATTGATTATAATTTTCATATGAAAGAGGAAAATCTAGATTTCATGTTATAAATAGAAAGTTATGGTCAAATCAAATTTTGAAATAGTCGCTGTGAAAATCGTTATTTAAAATATACGCGTTAAAATAGCCGTTTTGTAAACGGAGATTTCGACGAAATCAGTTTCATTGGGACCGTAGCATTAAATTATTGTACGGTGGTGAGTGGCGTGGAAAACCGATGTCGTATGTAACCACGGTAGCCATAAACGCTCGTTCAGTGCAATTAAATTAATTCAACTGAATAAAGGGATATTAGAGTGTAACTTGAACAGACGATCGAATCAGGCCACGAAACCAGTTCCAATGAGTTCGTAGCGTCGGATATAGTCAGGGTAGGTATATAGTTTGTTATTTTTAGAGATCGCAAATTTGGTGTTCAGAAGGGCAGTGCGGTACGCGCTAAAAATAGCCTACCGGGGCAACAGTCTCAGAATGCGACGAAACTAGTGCCGTTGGTTCGTATCGAAAAGTTATTGTCGGTGTTCGCAGTTTCAAGTTGATTTGATTTATCTGGTGATCGTGAAAAATTTAAACGCGTGTTCATTTCTGGTTTTATAAGGGAATTTTTTTCAAACGATGTCAGAATTCGACGAAACTTGTCCCATTGAGTTCAGAATACCTTTTTACACCAAGATTAGCTTTTAGATCAGTAAACAGACTGTTCATTCATATGATCATTCGTTCATTCCCCTGGATGTCAATTCATTAGACCTATACCCTATTATAATCATTATAAAGAGGACCATAGGATCAGCTAGAAACTTGCATCGATGTTAGTACAAGTCATTGATCAGCACGTCGCAAACTAGAAATCCAACTTCTCAGCTAGCTACAAGTCTAAGTTCCTTGCACCTACGCTTTCCAAATCAAGCAGACATCCCCTTAAATGCGTGCACATGCGTAAAGGGTTCGCACAGCCTATAATCCTTGTGTTTTCAAATCATAGAGAGCTGTTGCACATGTCTAGTCTGGAAACAGCAGGATAAATAATTTACTTTTCCCTGTACGCTTCATATACCGTGTGTGTCAAGCCAGTTAAAAGCGTGCCTTCCAAGCTTTTTAGAACTGTGCAAGCCAAGCCATCTCCCCTTGTAAAACTGTGTATCTCATCTCTATATATTAACCCCTTACCCCTTTTCCCCGAGATCCCAAAACTTCCTTTTCTCCCAATTCGCCCTCTGTTAAATACAACACCACCAAACTAGCCTCACAAAGCAAGATTCATTGAAACCTAACAGCAAAATCTTCGAGTTCGTAGTACTTAATGGATTCGAACGAAATCAAAGTAGCGCTGTTCTAAGTCAAGCGTCGGCTTTGGAAAGTTGTTACCGGAGTTGGCAACATCGGGCTGTTATTCAAGGGTTCGCGCTAGAAGTATGGGGGCGGTTGGCCATCTCGTGGCAGTGAGTGGATGAACGGAGGGCCTGTTATCGTGTTGCTCCTTCGAAATTGGTTTGGGTTTTTGTGGACTGGAAGGACTGTGGGGCGCCGAAGTCGAAGGGGATGGGTTCAGGTGGTGGCTTGGTCGGAGGCGGAGCCGGGATGTAAGTGATGACGGCGCGGTTGTTAGAGTTGGGTCCGGTAGTCTATGGCAGCGCGTTTTAATCAGGAAGAAGGTCGTTATTTCCTACAGGAAGAAGAAAGATTAGGATCCACTAAAACCGTGATTAAGGCAGGATTAAGAGGTGGGTTTAAGATGATGGCCAGGTGAAGGGTGTGCATAGAGTTGACCGTTGATACTGGGTTATTTCTTGGATCTAGAAGAAGTATTAGCTGGTGGATCCGGTCTTTAATTTGGTTGATCAAAGGAGAGTTATTTATTGAAATGTGATTAACGAAGTAAGAAAGATGTAGCGTTTGGTGAAAGAGGAATACCTGGTATCTATTTGAAAATTAAGTTGCGGTAAAAGGGTACAGGAGACGGGTTAGTGGAACATGCCTGGAAAGAAAACAGATTTGTTTGAAGTATGGGGCAAAAGGAGGACCATGCCTACTGAAAACACAGAAGTCAGAATTTTTGTGGCCTGAATGGAAATTGAACGTGGTAATTTCGAACAAGGAGAAGTTGCAGTATGGGAAAGATAATAAGCAGATCTTTTCAAACCATTAAAGAGGGATTAAGAAATTCATCAAACTCGTTATGTTGGAAGCATAGCGATGAGGTCCACATTTTGAACTGATGTAGCTGAAACAGAGTTGCAGGAATTTCGAGATAAAATCAGTTGTTCGTTTGATTTTAAACAAAATGAAAGCAGAACCGTCAACTGCAAAACAAGGTGAGTAAACTCACTCGTTTAAAATTATTTTTATAATGTGAAATGGTTGCTTGATTGAATAGTTGATAAATTGGTTGATATAATCACATCGTTGATTGATTTTTTTTCATTAATGCGATATTTTTGATGTTACTAACATCTGTGGATGCAGGGAAACAGGTTGGAGGGATCCAACTGGATCCCTCAACATTTTATTTACTGTTTTATTTGATGGTGATATATGTCATGCTACATTATCCATGGTTGAATTCGTGTGTTTGATTTACCCTGGCCTTAGGAACCTGGTATTTTAGATACCGTAAAATATCATCGAATGTGAAAAAGGAAATTAAAATTTAAAAGCAGAATTTATTTCCAAATTAGAAACAATTTCTTTTTCATTGAGTTGCAAATGGAAACCTATTCCATTGGGTAAACCAAGAAAAATGTTATAAATAAAGAGATAAATTAAGTGGACCATTAACCATTGGATGAATTAAAAGGTGAGTTCAAATATAAATGTATATTTGAAAGTGAATATCGGTTCTGAAACCAATATTTGAAATAGATTTGAATTTAGCAAAGTATAGAGGAAAGTTTAAAGAAAGATTTTCAATGCTTAAAATAAAAGAATAATAGTTTAAAACAAGGAATATTTTGCAAATAAAATGCATATAAAGAGGGGATTTATAGAAATCGGATTAAGTGGTTAGAAGAATGTATAGCTTATAAATATGTTTAAAGGAGAACTTGAATTGTTTAAAATAAACAGAGTTTATAAATGAACAACGGAACCGTGTGCGCCGCACACGGTATTTTATTCAAAACAGCAATCATAACGCTGTTGTCATAAGAAATGCTTCTATAATTTTAAACAGCGATTTTAGCGCTGTTGTTATAATAGGTGTGTAATCTATACAACAATTTTAGACGCTGCTGTTATAATAAATATCTTGGTAAATCTAAATAGCAATTTTAACGCTGCCGTTATAATAACTGTTTTAATAGCAATCTTAATGCTATGGTTATGATAAGTGTTTTATAATGCTAGATAGCGGTTTTAACGCTGTTGTTGAAAGCAATGTTTTATAAACCAAACATTTGAGGACATCAATTATAACGCTACCGTTATAATCAATATTTTTATAAAGAAGGTGTGTTCGTAGATCAAATCCGAAAGCCGCGTAAGCAAATGTTTGGTTTAAAGTTGTGAGCTCTGAATATTTCAAAGGCTCGATAGCAAGGGTTGGTTAGTGATATCGTTAGTTAACGAATGATTTATGATTTAAGTCATAGTAACGATGTTTATAACATCAGTAAATTCAAAGGATTTAGAAACGTTTTCTAACTGGAGTAAAAGATATTCTCTCAATAAAGGAATTATATATATTGGAAAAGTTTTTCCAATAATCAAGTTAGAAAATAAAAGTCATATTAAAGTTATTATATTTCGGATGCAGGTAATTATAACACCATTGTTATAATCAAGTGATTCCTGAAAAGGAAGTGGATTCATAATCGAATCCGAGAGCAACATAAGGAAGCGTGTTAAAAGATTGGAAAGATGAACCTTGTCTGTTTCGAAGTTAGAAATGTTGCTCAGTTAAGGTCTGAGAGGTAACTATACCCCAACTTGATTGACTTCGTTTTTAACTAAGAAATGGTTAAGGTTCGATAGTGGAAAGTGGTTAAGTGGAAACCAAATGAAGGAGATTTGGCATAGCGATGTTTATTCAAACATCTGTTTAAAACAAAGATGAAGGAGATTTGGAAATGTTTTCCAAATGAGAGTCAGAAATGTTTTCTGAATATAGAGGACAGATAATGGAAATGTTTTCCAATATTAATAGAGTATATTTTCTAAATATATTAAATAAGGAATGTAAACGAAAGTGGAAAGGGAAATGAATAAATGAATGAACAAAAAGGGATAAACGTTGAATGATGTTTGGTCGATAGAATTTCCTTTTGGAAATAATATCATTGTTTGCACACCGACATGTTTTCATTTGATAGTTAAATCACCGACTATCAAAGTTTTGACCATTTTAACGTTGTTAATATGGAGAGACCGGTTGGATTATTATCCAGAGAACCACTCCGTATTGGCATAAGCGTTGCGAATCAAGTATGCTGAATATCTTGAAGACGGAGTGAAGTGCAAGGGCTATTGTATAAGTCTTAGATAACAGTGCCTAAGATGGATGTACTGAATAGTGCCTTCGGTTTGTCCAGTCCCAGGACAAACGTAATGGACGAGTGTCTGACAAAGTATATCCAATAAATTACGTAAGTTGATCTCTTCAAACGTACTTACGTTTGGTGGCGGAGGAATTCGTTTCTCTTAGCTGTATACCCGTGGTATTTTTGGTGAAATCAATTTGTGGTTTGGCGGGTATGATGATGTGGCATTCAAAGTAATGGAGGTGTGATCTGTCAAAAGATACGTTATGACCTCAAGCCTCATCAACCAGGAAAGGACAGAAATCGGGCAGGCAGCATGGCTATGTGGGTCGCACCCATTAGGATGTATGATCACCTATCTAGAGAAATTCCTTTTGTTCTTAAATCTATCGATGCTGTCCCTTATCGGGAGGCGGTTGCTGATCCCAACCGTCGGTGGTATACATTCGATACACTCAAGCGAAATGAGTGGTCGGTCATGTGTGGGCCGGGTTGCAAGATGTTCTTGTTGAACCCAGTGTATTTGCCTCTAGAGATACACTATCGGAAGGTGGTCCCATACCTTGTCAAGTTGGAATCCAATCTCCAATAAGAGCCCTACGGTTTTTGATTTAATATTATATATGGAGCGTGAGATGCAAGCGTTCCGCTAGATTCTATTTATTTGATTTAGACATTATTATAATATCACCAGATTTTGATATCAAATGTTTTGGGTTATCGTAAGGTAAAAACCATCCATGTTTATGTGTGGATTGGTCTTACGATTATCATTTCTTTCGAAAAGGATTTTGAAAAGTTAAACAAATGGTTGGAGTTTACTCACACCAGTCCCATGACTGACCCAGAGTTTATTTTGTTTTGTTTTCCCTAAACTCTTGGGTGCCCAAATTTGTACGGGCAGTCCAGTAGTCGGGATTTTACAGATTCACTTGAAGAAGCTTGAAGCAGGAGGCTTCACCAGTTGGCTATAGACTATTATATTTTCCGCTGTGTACTATGTTGTATCTGGAAACAGGTGTTTATAACTGTTCCAGAGATAACCGTTGTGCTCTGATAATGGTATGTATATATACAGTTACTGATTTGTATTTCAGAGTTATATTATATAATATATTTTATTCGTTCCGCTGTGAATTTGTGATCTTCGTTTTCTTCTATTCTAATAATTCTTTCTTTCTATTTCTCATCCTCTAACTTCTTTCTAATAATGGTTCGTATTTCTGTGCAATTTGAGTTGGACGTGTGGTGTTATTAGTCGACTCAAAGGGTACGGATTTGCGGGTCGTTTCAAATATAATTTCTATTATGAGCCTTGTACTTGGTATCGAATTGGATTTTGGGTTTGCTGTGAATGGTGCCTTCATTAACACTGTTCTTGAACCTAGTTAAGAAAAGAATAAATCTTTTAATTAAGATTTAGTGAATTTTTCCAATTAATTAATATTTAATTGGAATTGAATAAAAAGAATTGGAATTTGTTTTGTCGTGAATGGTGTTTTCAGTAACACTGTTCTTAAACCCCTTGTGAAAAGAATTAGAGTTTCCAGTTAATTAACATTTAATTGGAATAAAATAGAATGTGATTTGGGTTTATTGTAAAAACCCGTAACTTCCCCGTAAAGGAAAGCGTCGGATAGTTCGAGAACAAGCCACAACAGAACGCATATAGAAGAACATTTCATTGTATATTACGACAATGCATCAGATTACAAGAATATACAGAGTATAAATGAATATTACACAGAAATATCAGAGATTTAAATTACATTTAAATACATAGCAGCGGAAAATAATACAATACACAACTAGAAGAGATATACGGATACAAAGCTTTCCGGATATCGTTCCAACTGTACATCAGGATCCTGTGAATATAAATCTGCAAAACCGAAACTACTAGCTGCCCGTGTGGAAAATAGGGGCACCCAGAGTTTAGGTTAAAACAATAAACTCCAGGTCAGTCATGTGACTGGTGTGAGAACTAAAACAGTTATTAATCTTTATTTTAAATCATTAGGTAAATCAAGGGACCACGCCGTATAACACGGAATGGGTTTCCTCCCAAGAATACCAGTGCATGAAACAAACAGCGCAATGCTAAATAAAGAAAAATGAAGCTGTTATAAGACCTAGGTCCTATCACACAATGCAACGCAAGCCGGGGGATAGGGTTTTCCCTTATAACAGCCAAAGAATGCTTGATACGTTTAAAACAAATCATTTGATACTATTATAAGTGCATAGTGTATAAAACAACTTCAAATCATAAGTATCAATCATAGGCGGCATGGGTACCATATATCATGTCGCCATACTAGGCTCTACAAATAAAACCGCAAATGTCACGCATTTGGAAGTTGGATTTCCATCTATGAACCGAGGCAAAAGATAGTCCTCAACCGATTCGAGACGCTCTAGCCCGCCCCTCAGGCAAGCACGCAGGCAAGCCTTGGATCGTCAGGGCCAGTCCACCGATGTGGATTATTATGCCTGAACACCATGTTTCCCCACCCTATGGGGTGTAAGTCTGGTCCGTCTGCCGACCAGAATGCATCGGCCGAAACCGATATAACCGAGGCGCCTCGCAACAGCAACAACCACATAAGTCAAACTCGTCAGGGCGTGTAAAACCACTGACGCCACTTCTAGCTAGAAAGAAACGCAAGTCCTCCCTGAGGTCCGTCTCCCGTTTTTGGTTCATACCGGGTGTGAAACTCTCGAATCAACGTTACACAAAGCTACGCCACAAAGGCCATGCTTTGATCATCAACCACAAGACTTTGCTTTTCAACAGAAGCCTTGATCATTTGCCACTTTGGCATGCCACACAGGCAATTCACTCCATGCGTTTGATATCCATCAATATATAACCCCTGAGCTCGTATGTCTCAGAGAGGGGCGTTAAGCAAGAGAATAAATTCTCTGCCGCCAAACAGATATATATTTAATAGAGATCAATCACACAGACTAAAATCCAATGTCAGACACACAGTCCATTTACAAGTCCGTTCTGGGTCTGAACGAAACCGGAGGCACCTAGTACCTCGCATATCCATCGATCTCCAAGTACGTCTGGACGATCACCAACTGTTTCCATCTTCTTGGGTGTACAGCCCAATCAAGATCATCAGTAATCACCCAAACGACATGAAGACCTCCGGTCTTCGACCATCGTCTTCATCTTCGACTTATCGTCGTATCAGTTATTCAGAATGGGATAAACCCGGTCTTTCCGAATAACTCGCGTATATTTTAAATAAGTGTTACACAAACACAACATATGCCTCATTCCAATTCATCAGTCGCTAACCGTAAATTAATCAAGAGAATAATTTCTCAAATATTAACCCCGAAGGCCGAAACCAACATCAGAACAATATCCAGAAAACCATTCTGTTTGGCTAACCGACAGTTAGTTTCTAAATTTCACATTCATAGGGAAAGGTTCCCATTAATTTTATCCAAGATAAATTCCTTGAATTTATTCTTTATTCTATTTTTGAATCTCAGTTCAAACTAGTCGGGATTAGCGACCCTTACCGAAGTAATCATTTGTTTTAATTTCCCAATCCCAACCTATTTATCCCATGAAGTAAAACTGGTAATACTTCATATCTAACACCACAGTGTTATCGGTAAATTCAATTACCATTTCACGTTCAAATCTAACTAAAGATTTAACTATCGCCTGGAGCAAAACTGGTGGTACTCCATTTTCGATCTTTTCAATCTAATTAAAGATTCATTAAAACTCCACTTAGTTTTAATCTTCGACTGGGTTAAAGAATCAGTGTCATTTAAAACACGGTTCACGATAAACCCAAAATCACATTCATTAATTATCGGGTTAAAGAACGAGTGTTATTTAAAACACTGTTCATGATAAACCCAAAAATCAATATCAATTCAATTCCAATTAAATATCATTTAATTGGTACACTTCATTAAATCTAAATAAAAAGATTTAATCTTTTCTCAACTGGGTTCAAGAACAGTGTTAATGAAGACACCATTCACGACAAACCCAAATCACATTTGATATTCAATACAAGGCTCTGAATAGAAAATATATCGGCTTATATTCAATATCAAATTCTACGATTAACAAATGTCGTATTGGAAATAACGATATAAATATATATCTTTCAAATTTCCATAACAACATCCGTATAATCACGAATTCCAACATCGAAATATTCCGAAGACAATTTCGATTCAAATCCATTCCAATGCAATAATTGGAAATTCTGGTTATTTTTAAAACCCTTTTCAAATTAAATTTATTTATTTAAAAATAAATAGAATTATATTTCTAGTTCAAAACTAGTTCATTTCGATAAAAATCTATTTTTATCTTTTCAAATATGGATTTTTTCATCCCAATTCTTTCTAAATCATTTCTTATGATTTTACACAAATTATTGCTATTTTTAATAATTTTATCAAGGCCCGTACAGTCGATTTCCATCAATGGCCATCGAACTGCACTTACAGCGACCTTTTTCGAATTTGATTTGGACATATCTCCAAATCCAACCGTTAGATTTCAAATTTCTAACATTCTAAGAAAGCTCTTTTCGATACGAACCCAACGGTTCCGGTTTTAGGAGAATCCGAAGGTCGGATCTCCCGTAATGTCCGTTTGAAATAAATGGTCGAAATTTACGAACTGCCGCGGCGCGGTGCGTTCTATTCAGGCCATTATATTATATATATAATATATATAATATATATTTCGTCGATTTCTATTTAAAACGAATTATATAAATAGTTTTAAATTCGTTTCAAAAGCAATTTCAACTTCCTTTTCAATTCAAATCAAAATTGAATTCTTCTTTAAAAATTCGTTTTAAAATTCATTTCTATTCAATTCAAATTTCAATTCAATTTGAATTCATTTCAATTCGCTTTCAATTCCATTTGAATTCGTTTTCAATTCAATTCATTTCGAAATCGTTTTCAATTCAATTCATTTCGAAATCGTTTTATATTCAATTCAATTCGAAATCGTTTTATATTCAATTCATTTCGAAATCATTTTCAATTCATATCATTTCGAAATCGTTTTCAATTCATTTCATTTCGAAATCGTTTTCAATTCAATTCATTTCGAAATCGTTTTATATTCAATTCATTTCGAAATCGTTTTATATTCAATTCATTTTGAAATCGTTTTATATTCAATTCATTTCGAAATCGTTTTCAATTCATTTCATTTCGAAATCGTTTTCAATTCAATTCATTTCGAAATCGTTTTCATATTCAATTCATTTCGAAATCGTTTTCAATTCATTTCATTTCGAAATCGTTTTCATCGATATAAATATCGTTCACGTCAAAATGGCATCAATCTAATCAACACGGCTTCATAAATTTCTATTTTCAAATAGTCTATTTCAAATATTTCTTTTTCAAAATAGTTGTTATTATCAAAATATTTCGTTCAACACATGACCAATCTCAATGGATGAGTACTGTCAACACATGAACCTTTATTCTATATTGATAAAGATGTAAATTTTATTACTAAAATATTTCGTTCAACACATGACCAATCTCAATGGATGAAACTGTCAACACATGAACCTTTATTTTATATTGATAAAGATGTAAACTTTATTATTAAAATATTTCGTTCAACACATGACTAATCTCAACGGATGAGTACAGTCAACACATGAACTTTTATTTTATATTGATAAAGATGTAAACTTTATTATTAAAATATTTCGTTCAACACATGACTAATCTCAACGGATGAGTACAGTCAACACATGAACTTTTATTTTATAATATTCTTTATTTTTCAAATTGGAATGAGGCCCAATCAATTACCATATAAAGTTAATTATATGGATTTTCATACATTACACACATATAATAGCATTGAAAAATAATCAACCATCAACCAAAGTGCACTACACTGTATAAGCATCAAATATAGATATCTAACGCTTATAACAGCCTGTCAATCAATCGATCGACATATTTAATCAATCAGGATGAGTAAACTTCAAATTTCATCCCAACACCCGTGTGGGGTTTCAAACAATCAAACGCATATTTTTATTTGTGCAGTTGGGCGATGTGTAAAATTTATCGACCCAATCAGTGTCCTTCAAACAGGTGTACATAAACAAACCGTCTGGTTTGTAAATGAATATTTATTTATTCACATTCACGTTAAAAATTATATTTTTAACGATAAAACATTTTATTCCAACATATGAATTTCTATTCAGTTCATTCTTTAAATAAAATGATATTTTTATTTTTCTAACTTATTTTAGAAAATTTCGGCGGCATAACGGCACGATACTAGAAACGGGACAAGGCCTAGCCTTATCCCCGGTCTAGTGAAGGCCTACGCCATTCACACATCAATCAAATCAATTTCATTTCACCAAACAATTCAATTCAAACCAAAGCATCTAACTAATTTATGCAACCAAACAAACAAGTCCATGGTCTGTGGACGATTGTGTCGGGTGCTACTAAGCACCGTCAGCATCCTAGTATATATATATAACTAGAAAAAGAAATTGAAAGGTGAGAAATTCTCACATATAGCTATCCAATACTACGACTCTTCTTTTATAGAAATCTTCGCCAATCTCGCCTTTTGTCGCCTTCGTTGCTCGTATCCACTACATATGTAAAAATCGAATTTTTACTTCGCTATTCAATATATAAAAATCACATTTTTATTTCGATACTATATAGATAAAAATTATATTTTTACTTCGATGTTCAATATATAAAAATCACATTTTTATTTCGATACTATATAGATAAAAATTATATTTTTACTTCGATGTTCAATATATAAAAATCACATTTTTATTTCGATGTTCAATATATAAAAATCACATTTTTATTTCGATACTATATAGATAAAAATTATATTTTTATCATGCTATTTTTCATATATAGATTTCGCCTTTTTTATTTTTAAAATCTAACCTTTTCTATTTTAAAAATATCGTCTTTTCACTTTTAAAAATATCGTCTTTTCACTTTTAAAAATATCGTCTTTTCACTTTTAAAAATATCGTCTTTTCACTTTTAAAAATATCGTCTTTTTGTTACCATTCAAACAATAAAGATCCAATTTTCATCGGCCATTTATATGAATAAAAATCTAATTTTTACTTTACTAACATATATGGAAAAATCGAATTTTTATCGTTACTCTTCAAATAAAAAAAATCCGAGCTTTTTAAAATATAAAAATTCTATTCTTTTAAATATAAAAATTCGATTCTTTTAAATATAAAAATTCGATTCTTTTAAATTATGCCTTTAACATATAAAAACAAAGTTAAAAATAAAATTAGAAACTAACGGAACTCACCGAATTGTAGGGGGGAAAGTCTGCTACCGTCGTCTGCAGGAGGGGCTCACGGATCGGTGCTCTGGAGCGGCTGCAGGAGGCAAGGGAGGCGGTCTGTTGCGCTTTGGATTGGAGGAGGGGGGTTGCGCTCGCTGGTCTGGTGGCGGGGAGACTGCGGTGGGTGAAAGCGACGGGGGGGGGGGGGGGGTGGGGGTTGCGTCGCGATTTGAGGAGGAGAAGAGGAGGGTGTCTCGAGGTAGGAGGAGGTTGGCGGAGCAGAGGGGAGAAGGGCGGCGGTCCCCCCTGGTGGCGGCGCCGTCGACGAAGAAGAGAGGGGGGGAGGCGATTCCGTCGTTCATCGTTTTTTTTTATTCTGTCAGTTTTGATTTCGAAGTGGGGGGGGGCAGAAGTATTAAAGGGAAGAGAGATATTGTAACACCCCACCTCCGCCAGGGTAACTCTTGCAAGCACTCTGACTTTGGAGGGGCGTTTGAATCAGGTAAACATGCATAATGATATATCAAGGCAGAACAAGAACATATGTATATATGTAAACAGAGTAAATAACATAGATAAAACAGCGGAAGATTTTAAACCATTTAAAAACAAGTCTGGTACAACATAATATCAACTTACCAAATAAACAAGTCTAGATAAAACAACATCATCTGAAAACTGAAATACATAAGTGCTATCCCCAAAATAAATGATAACCATAGCTAGCTTCATGTCAAGACTGTACATGAGCTAATCCTACAAGCAAGCGATCAGAAATCCAGCTAAGCTCCAATATTCCCTCCCTGAGAACCTGGGGGGGGGGGGGGAAACGGAAGAAAAGAGGCGAAAGAAAACAGGTCAGTCAAAAAGACTGAGTAAGCCTTACTACAATCAATGTAAACTGATAAAGTTAACTGGCATGAGCAGCAGGGATGAACATAAGGATAACAACATACTAGCATGATGATTAACTAACAAGGTAGATAAAGGTGTCATCGCATAATCAGGTTTAAGGTTTTGCACCACAGGTGTATCAGCATTCTAACATGTCATGTATAATCAAGAATTTATCCCTTGGCCTAAACTTGGCCCAGTATCAGGTGTTTGACTCAAATCAAGATCCAACTTCTTGGTACCAATCCTAGTATAACAGGATTAGGTGTTACCCCAATGTTCACATCGAAACAGGACGGAACAGAATGGTCCATAAAGAAATAGAGCTTGGGAAAAATGGTCTCTTACCATCCCAACAGATAAAGTACAGAAACGAAATGCTAACAATAATGGGCATTAACCACCCTAACAGATAAAGTACAGAAACATAATACTAACTATAATGGGCCTTTACCACCCTAACAGAACGGTACCACGCAGAAACAGACGGGTGTTGCCACCCAACAGAACAGACGGTACCAACAGAATCAGACAGAACTAAGTGTACCCTAAATCCTACCCAAGCGATCGGCTCCCTAATACATAAATACCCTGTGTCGGCCCCACGATAGGGTGTATCACCCCCTAAAGTGGCAACCAATTGGCACAGGCATATTTATAGATGTCACGGCGTCTTACATCCTCAGAGGCAGACCGGGATCCATGCACGCACATGACCCGGTTGGAACGCACCATCAACACCCATCGCCACTATCAGAATGAACCACTTATAATTAGTTCAGTAAGTGTGCCCGGACCCTACCTACAGTTGGGTCAAAGTTTTGATACCAGAAAGGGTTACTGACTAATATGGGTCCCAAACAACAGATGACACAAGTATTCCCCCTTGTGTCCCCAGACTATCAGATTCAGATTAACTTATTAACAGAGTTCAGACATACAAAGTTCAGACGATTAGTTTTCAGACTAACGGATCAGATAAAAGATTTACAAACCTGCCTAACTTAGTGTGGGTCCTACAGATCCGCAAAGCAGGTTCGTTTAACTTATCAATCAAGTTAGTTTATCCAGACCAGGTATCAAATCGGTTCTCAGCCTTATCAAATTACTGAGTTGGATTGGTATAGTTCAACTTAACCCCGTGAAATTACCGAGTTCAGATTGGTTAAGTGTAGGTTAACTCAACCCCGTTAATCTACCAAGCCCAAATTGGTTAAGTATTAAATGGACCATGAAGGCATTAATTAATTAACGCGCCTTAACCTCTCACATTAGACTTTGTTGTGGTTACTAGTTAGGCCGGGCGGGTCCGGGTAGCTTTACACCACAACTTGGTCTAACCTCGGGTCCAAGGTACAACATGACCAACTTCTCACATTAGGTCCTATCGTTTGTAGCAACTAGTTAGGCCGGTCGGTTCCGGGTAGGTTTACGCTACAAACTCAACCCAACCTCGAGTTGGCCACACTTATCTTTTCTAAGTGTCATGTCCACCATGTTTCCAAAACATGTTACAAATATTCAAGCAATTGGGTAGACCTAACTTAATAGGTAAATTCCCAATGGGTAGACCTAACTTAATAGGTAAATTCCCAAGCTTATGTTTTTATGTCTTTTAAGTTTACCCAACCCCAAACGCAATCCCATCGCTTACATATCGCAATAGCGCATAAAGGATAAAAAGAGGGAACTTGGCATAATCATGACATAAAAGTGTTGAAGCCACAAGTTCAACATGGTGGCATATGAAATGTACATATGTTCAAATACTTGCATTAGGCCTCAAAAAGCATGCATAACTTGCATATCATATGACAACTTACATATCAAACTTGCATAGCATAACTTGCATATCATGTGACAACTTGCATATAAAACTTGCATAGCATAACTTGCATATCATGTGACAACTTACATATCAAACTTGCATAGCATACTTGCATATCATGTGACAACTTTCACATCAAACTTGCATGACACAACTTGCTTATCATATGACAACTTACATATCAAACTTGCATAACACAACTTTCTTATCACATGACAACTTACATATCAAACTTGCATAACACAACTTGCTTATCATATGACAACTTACATATCAAACTTGCATAACACAACTTGCTTATCACATAACAACTTACATATCAAACTTGCATAACACAACTTGCTTATCATATGACAACTTACATATCAAACTTGCATAACACAACTTGCATATCATACATTTAACTTTAAAGTTTAAGCATGAGAGTAGAATAGGGCTTACAATGCTTATGCGGACTCAAATGAGTATAGCAAATGTAAGAAAACCCTTATGCAACCAATTAAACCCCAAAATGCAAGCAAAATAGATCAAAATTCTCTCTTTATGATGCAAAGATAGAAACTTGACTTGAATGCAAGCTAATGATGATCATACAAGTCTAAAAACACTTGTATGCATGGAAAATCTCATAAGAATTTGTTTAGAAATTTATGAAGAGAGTGGAGGCCATGAGAGGATTAATTTTGCCATAGTTTAGTTGCTAGAATGAATAATGATGATTTAGGGTAGGTTAGGGTCTTATTTATAGATTAGGCAAGTGTTTTAGGCCATAGGATTAACCCTAGATTCAATCCAAGCCATCAAAGCATGTCTTGGGGAAGAAGTCAAGTGTAGAAACCATCTAGGGCCTTTAGACTAAAGATGGACCATGAGAACCATTCAAATGCAAAATCTGCATTTGAGCGAATCGGCCCACGGGTTGACAGCCAAACACCCTGGATTAACCCCTAGTCGACCCAGCGAGCTCGGGTCGACCTCAAAAATCGGCCGGTTCGGTTATTCCCCTCTCCCAATTCGCTGTTTTGAACATTTTTTCATATTTATTTAATTTTCAATTATATATATATATATATATATATATATATCAATATATATATTTCTCTGCGCAACCCATTTCACTTAATTAAGTATACTTTAATTTGGGAATTTTTCGTGAAACTTCGCGAGGCCATAGCTTTGTCATACGGACTCCGATTTTCGAAAACTCGGACTCTATTTCGCGTATTTTTCCGAGACGAACGCAATGGCAAAGCCCGTTTCCCTTGATTCAGATTTTACAGTTTAATTATGCCTCCATTTATGTTATAACATGTTATTCAAAAATACGGGTTGTTACATTCTTCCCTCCTTAAAGGATTTCGTCCCCGAAATCTCCAAGTTAGGAAGAACGTATCCTACCATCCAACATCCATCTACTCAAAACACCATCCACGAGCAATCATTGTCCTTACTAGATTCTAAATGTTGTATGAACATATGCAAAGGTGTGTGTATATGTACTTATCTAATGCAAATATCATCAATGCAAATTATGTTAGTGAAATGAATCCATATGTATGCAATTCCTAACATAATGTATAGCATCTATATGTGTGCACATAACATACATCCATATGCAACATCCATGTGCCGAATCAACCATCTTGCAACCATAAGAATTGAAAATGTACACACGTCCATATGCAATATGAGAGTGTATTTCAAGCCGATCTAGTGCCTAGTGTGTGTTTATGCATCCACGAGCAACCACTAGCAACCACTTGCATCCACTTGCAACCATCAAACATAACATGTATCAAATACATGTTTACATCCATAGGATTACTATCTCAACAAGATACAGTCGAGTGATGGAAGCGAGTACAGATAAAACAAAAACTTGGTATATATACTTACAGACTACTAGTACATATCAGATCTTCCCAAATGATTCTTAGGAAACTAAGCACGGTAGGAACCCAGAATGTATTTGTCATAGTCACAGATACTCTCAAATCCCAATTTATCACAAACAGATGAGTTATAACTCTCAGGGAGTTTGAGACTATTACCAGATCAGAAGCAAGACTAGCATTAAAGTACTGAGTTGCCATTACAGAATCAAGATACCAGAAAAAGAGTTTCAAACTGAAAATCAGACAAGAAAAATTAAACATCCTACAGACAAATTATTCTAGCCCTAATCTATTCACCCGCCATGCGAGTATTCACCGCTCCTTCCGATGTAGTCCCTTTCTTCTTCGGGCAATCCCTCGTGAAGTGTCCCATCTCTCCACAGTTAAAGCAAGTGCCCTTCCTCTTTCTGCAATCCTTGTTTAGATGAGTTGAGCTTCCACAAGTAAAGCACTTCTTTTCCTTCTTATCTTCAGACTTCTCCTCCTTCTTTTGCATTTCCTTTTTGGGCCCCGTTTTCTTGTTTTGAGACTCATTCACCTTGACCTCCTTCTTTGCACTCTTGTTCTCTTCATTGAGTAGGGCCATATCTACCAAACTCTCAAACGTGGCCCCCATGGGCACATGAGACATAGCTAACTCCTATAACGGCTCATTCAATCCTCTAGCAAAACGAAGAGCCTTCTTCTGAGTAGTACTCACCATATCCAAGCCAAAACGAGTTAACTGATTGAACTTGTTCACATATTCTTTAACAGACATGTCTCCTTGCTTCAAAGCAATAAACCTTTCCATTTGCAAATTCTATTCAGTAGAAGACAGAAACTTAAGCCTGAATCTTGTCCTGAAATCGGCCCAAGTCTCCACAGGCCTAGTACCATTGGTGACTTCCCACCAATAAGCGGCTTCATCCTTCATAAGCCAAACCGCCAACAAGAGCTTCCTCTGATCGTCTAACCCAAAGATAGCAAACAAATCCTCGGTCTCTTTCAACCAATTTCTGGCCTCCACAAAAGTCTCAGTGCCTTGAAAGTTCTTGCCACACATTGCTTTGAAATCTTTGCAAGTCTTTGCGAAGTCCACTTGAGGATGCTGAGGGGGAGGAGGAAGAGGAACCTCAGCGACAGGAGGAGGAGGAACATTAACTACAGGAGGAGGAACATTAACTACTGGAGGAGGAGGAGGAGGGACATCTGCGGGGCCGGCTTCGGTCGCCCTAGCCTCCAAAAGTCTCCTATACCAAACAGGTACGTGCACTCCCTCCGGGATAACAAAGTTATCAGCCATACTGAAAAAGAAAAAGACAGATTCAGAATGGAGAAAAACGAAGGAATTTTGCTAATGGCTTTGTGGGGAATAGCCTTTAAAATAAACTAGACTTTTCTTTGGAAAATACTTTATACTTGGTTTTGAAAATAGTTTTCCAAAAGTTTTCTAAAAGTTTTTTTTTTTGTTCCTTCTCGTACCATATGCTCTGATACCAAATGTAACACCCCACCTCCGCCAGGGTAACTCTTGCAAGAACCCTGACTTTGGAGGGGCGTTTGAATCAGGTAAACATGCATAATGATATATCAAGGCAGAACAAGAACATATGTATATATGTAAACAGAGTAAATAACATAGATAAAACAGCGGAAGATTTTAAACCATTTCAAAACAAGTCTGGTACAACATAATATCAACTTTCCAAATAAACAAGTCTAGATAAAACAACATCATCTGAAAACTGAAATACATAAGTGCTATCCCCAAAATAAATGATAACCATAGCTAGCTTCATGTCAAGACTGTACATGAGCTAATCCCACAAGCAAGCGATCAGAAATCCAGCTAAGCTCCAATATTCCCTCCCTGAGAAGCTGGGGGGGGGGGGGGAACGGAAGAAAAGAGGCAAAAGAAAACAGGTCAGTCAAAAAGACTGAGTAAGCCCTACTACAATCAATGTAAACTGATAAAGTTAACTGGCATGAGCAGCAAGGATGAACATAAGGATAACAACATACTAGCATGATGATTAACTAACAAGGTAGATAAAGGTGTCATCGCATAATCAGGTTTAAGGTTTTGCACCACAGGTGTATCAGCATTCTAACATGTCATGTATAATCAAGAATTTATCCCTTGGCCTAAACTTGGCCCAGTATCAGGTGTTTGACTCAAATCAAGATCCAACTTCTTGGTACCAATCCTAGTATAACAGGATTAGGTGTTACCCCAATGTTCACATTGAAACATGACGGAACAGAATGGTCCATACAGAAATAGAGCTTGGGAAAAATGGTCTCTTACCATCCCAACAGATAAAGTACAGAAACGGAATGCTTACAATAATGGGCCTTAACCACCCTAACAGATAAAGTACAGAAACATAATACTAACTATAATGGGCCTTTACCACCCTAACAGAATGGTACCACGCAGAAACAGACGGGTATTGCCACCCAACAGAACAGACGGTACCAACAGAATCAGACAGAACTAAGTGTACCCTAAATCCTACCCAAGCGATCGGCTCCCTAATACATAAATACCCTGTGTCGGCCCCACGATAGGGTGTATCACCCCCTAAAGTGGCAACCAATTGGCACAGGCATATTTATAGATGTCACGGCGTCTTACATCCTCAGAGGCAGACCGGGATCCATGCACGCACATGACCCGGTTGGAACGCACCATCAACACCCATCGCCACTATCAGAATGAACCACTTATAATTAGTTCAGTAAGCGTGCCCGGACCCTACCTACAGTTGGGTCAAAGTTTTGATACCAGAAAGGGTTACTGACTAATATGGGTCCCAAACAACAGATGACACAAGTATTTCCCCTTGTGTCCCCAGACTATCAGATTCAGATTAACTTATTAACAGAGTTCAGACATACAAAGTTCAGACGATTAGTTTTCAGACTAACGGATCAGATAACAGATTTACAAACCTGCCTAACTTAGTGTGGGTCCTACAGATCCGCAAAGCAGGTTCGTTTAACTTGTCAATCAAGTTAGTTTATCCAGACCAGGTATCAAATCGGTTCTCAGCCTTATCAAATTACTGAGTTGGATTGGTATAGTTCAACTTAACCCCGTGAAATTACCGAGTTCAGATTGGTTAAGTTTAGGTTAACTCAACCCCGTTAATCTACCAAGCCCAAATTGGTTAAGTATTAAATGGACCATGACTTAACCCTAATCATGAGGCATTAATTAATTAACGCGCCTTAACCTCTCACATTAGACTTTGTTGTGGTTACTAGTTAGGCCGGGCGGGTCCGGGTAGCTTTACACCACAACTTGGTCTAACCTCGGGTCCAAGGTACAACATGACCAACTTCTCACATTAGGTCCTATCGTTTGTAGCAACTAGTTAGGCCGGTCGGTTCCGGGTAGGTTTACGCTACAAACTCAACCCAACCTCGAGTTGGCCACACTTATCTTTTCTAAGTGTCATGTCCACCATGTTTCCAAAACATGTTACAAATTTTCAAGCAATTGGGTAGACCTAACTTAATAGGTAAATTCCCAATGGGTAGACCTAACTTAATAGGTAAATTCCCAAGCTTATGTTTTTATGTCTTTTAAGTTTACCCAACCCCAAACGCAATCCCATCGCTTACATATCGCAATAGCGCATAAAGGAAAGAAAGAGGGAACTTGGCATAATCATGACATAAAAGTGTTGAAGCCACAAGTTCAACATGGTGGCATATGAAATGTACATATGTTCAAATACTTGCATTAGGCCACAAAAAGCATGCATAACTTGCATATCATATGACAACTTACATATCAAACTTGCATAGCATAACTTGCATATCATGTGGCAACTTGCATATCAAACTTGCATAGCATAACTTGCATATCATGTGACAACTTACATATCAAACTTGCATAGCATAACTTGCATATCAAGTGACAACTTGCACATCAAACTTGCATGACACAACTTGCTTATCATATGACAACTTACATATCAAACTTGCAAAACACAACTTGCTTATCACATGACAACTTACATATCAAACTTGCATAACACAACTTGCTTATCATATGACAACTTACATATCAAACTTGCATAACACAACTTGCTTATCACATAACAACTTACATATCAAACTTGCATAACACAACTTGCTTATCATATGACAACTTACATATCAAACTTGCATAACACAACTTGCATATCATACATTTAACTTTAAAGTTTAAGTATGAGAGTAGAATAGGGCTTACAATGCTTATGCGGACTCAAATGAGTATAGCAAATGTAAGAAAACCCTTATGCAACCAATTAAACCCCAAAATGCAAGCAAAATAGATCAAAACTCTCTCTTTATGATGCAAAGATAGAAACTTGACTTGAATGCAAGCTAATGATGATCATACAAGTCTAAAAACACTTGTATGCATGGAAAATCTCATAAGAATTTGTTTAGAAATTTATGAAGAGAGTGGAGGCCATGAGAGGATTGATTTTGCCCTAGTTTAGTTGCTAGAATGAATAATGATGATTTAGGGTAGGTTAGGGTCTTATTTATGGATTAGGCAAGTGTTTTAGGCCATAGGATTAACACTAGATTCAATCCAAGCCATCAAAGCATGTCTTGGGGAAGAAGTCAAGTGTAGGAACCATCTAGGGCCTTTAGATTAAAGATGGACCATGAGAACCATTCAAATGCAAAATCTGCATTTGAGCGAATCGGCCCACGGGTTGACAGCCAAACACCCTGGATTAACCCCTAGTCGACCCAGCGGGCTTGGGTCGACCTCAAAAATCGGCCGGTTCGGTTATTCCCCTCTCCCAATTCGCTGTTTTGAACATATTTGCATATTTATTTAATTTTCAATTATATATATATATATCAATATATATATATTTCTCTGCGCAACCCATTTCACTTAATTAAGTATACTTTAATTTGGGAATTTTTCGTGAAACTTCGCGAGGCCATAGCTTGGTCATACGGACTCCGATTTTCGAAAACTCGGACTCTATTTCACGTATTTTTCCGAGACGAACGCAATGGCATAGCCCGTTTCCCTTGTTTCAGATTTTACAGTTTAATTCTGCCTCCATTTATGTTATAACATGTTATTCAAAAATACGGGTTGTTACAGATATGTTTTTTTTTATTTTTTTTATTAATTAATTTAATTGCATAAAGTTGACTTTTACCTACGACCTCGAAACGAGGCCCACCGCCCGTCGTCCATAGCGTTTTACCCTCATTCCGAACACAATGGGATATGTATCGTAGGCTGATTCGATCAGTTTTCGTTAAAATCAACATATAATTCTATATATTGAATTTGAACGCGCATTTCAATTTACCGGGGCCACATACTAGCTCGATAAATTACAGAAAAATATTCTCTAGCTTCGTATTGACTATACGGTCCTAATAAAACTAGTTTCGTCAAATTCTGAGACCGTTGGAAAAATGACCATTTTCCAGTCGATTAAAATCAACTGAAACTAGTCAAACGCGTTTTCCTTCGCCACGCTCACATATTGAATCGAAAAATTATGAAATTTGAAACCTAGCAATAACTTGACCTCACGGACCCAACAAAACTGGTTTCGTCGAAATCCGAGGTCGTTTGCAAAATGTCCATTTTTAAGGGCCTGAATTCCATAGCGACTATTCAGAATTTTCAACTGGACATATCTTTTGATTCCTGCTATCAAATTTCGATTTGTCGGATTCGTTGGAAAGATATTACCAATTAGATCCTAATGTTTTTGGTTTCACTAAAATCCGGATTGTTTTGCACCCGGTACATTCAATTGAAGTTTGAAATCGAATTATAGAACTACCGCGCCATTTTCAATTCTATTTATAATTATATATAAATGTTTATATTCTATCGACGACGTATATAATATATACGTTCGAATTATATTCAAAATAAATTTCTCGTTGATATTATTTAAAATAATTCATTTTAAATAAACAAAATTCGCTAAAATTGCCAAAATAAAAATTTTAAACTGGCCCAGATTTTCGGGTTGTTACAATCTCCCCCACTTAAAACTTTTCGTCCCCGAAAAGGAACAAAGTCGAAAGTGGTTTGATTAATCAACTCTACGTTCGATCTGGTTTCCATTCTCCAACTTTTCAGTTTCTGAGAATTTTCAAATTCTTCAAAAATTTGGCTAACACCCTAAATTTCCGAAAAATTTCGCCATAACCTCCCCTGCACCGGGAGCATCGGGGAATTTCAAATAGCTTCCCCGGTCCTTCTAATCTCAAAAAGAAAAAGAAAAAGCCAAGCGGCTAGCCAATAGGCTCATAAAATCATCATCACCCAAACAAAACAGTAAATTATGTAGTAAACATGTACCTATTTGTCGGGCAAACAAATTTTATTCTCTGGCTCTAGCCTCCTTGTTATGACCTGTTCAATGATATATATGTATATGCAAGCAAATGCAACCAATTTTCAATATAACTCAATATTTGATGCTATTAGGCATAATGGTTCAAAATTATCAAACAAATAAACAAACAACACAAACATCAATCAATTAGTGAATTATCATTTCAAATTCATAATTTTGATACATATACAAAAATCAGATTTTTGATGCCAAATCACAACGATAAGCCCTATCAAATTTTGGTTCTCACACCAGTCAATAGGAAATATATAGAAAGCCCACTTTCGTCACTCGAACATAAACTCTAATGATGGAGCTCCATCATCAAAATCATCACCGGGCGATTAGAGTGTAATTCTATATCTATCTAGTATATTAAAATTTCGAATACACGCGGATCAGACGTATACGCAAAATCTATATATACTGGATTATCCACATTAATATAAGTAAATAACCAAATACGAATAATTGATTTAAATTTTCAAACAAAATTGTTTTCATTTGAAAAATATACTCTTCACACTCGTTCTAGGATACTACTGATCCTATCTCTAACGAGTCATTCCAATTGGATTTTACTAATCCAATATCTGATGAATTCTTTCGTATGGTTCTAATGTGCCTTGTTCTCTGAGCCTTGTAAACCAAAGCTCTGATACCAACTGTAAAAACCCGTAACTTCCACGTAAAGGAAAGCGTCGGATAGTTCGAGAACAAGCCACAACAGAACGCATATAGAAGAACATTTCATTGTATATTACGACAATGCATCAGATTACAAGAATATACAGAGTATAAATGAATATTACACAGAAATATCAGAGATTTAAATTACATTTAAATACATAGTAGCGGAAAATAATACAATACACAACTAGAAGAGATATACGGATACAAAGCTTTCCGGATATCGTTCCAGCTGTACATCAGGATCCTGTGAATATAAATCTGCAAAACCGAAACTACTAGCTGCCCGTGTGGAAAATAGGGGCACTAAGAGTTTAGGTTAAAACAATAAACTCCAGGTCAGTCATGTGACTGGTGTGAGAACTAAAACAGTTATTAATCTTTATTTTAAATCATTAGGTAAATCAAGGGACCACGCCGTATAACACGGAACGGGTTTCCTCCCAAGAATACCAGTGCATGAAACAAACAGCGCAATGCTAAATAAAGAAAAATGAAGCTGTTATAAGACCCAGGTCCTATCACACAATGCAACGCAAGCCGGGGGATAGGGTTTTCCCTTATAACAGCCAAAGAATGCTTGATACGTTTAAAACAAATCATTTGATACTATTATAAGTGCATAGTGTATAAAACAACTTCAAATCATAAGTATCAATCATAGGCGGCATGGGTACCATATATCATGTCGCCATACTAGGCTCTACAAATAAAACCGCAAATGTCACGTATTTGGAAGTTGGATTTCCATCTATGAACAGAGGCAAAAGATAGTCCTCAACCGATTCGAGACGCTCTAGCCCGCCCCTCAGGCAAGCGCGCAGGCAAGCCTTGGATCGTTAGGGCCGGTCCGCCGATGTGGATTATTATGCCTGAACACTACGTTTCCCCACCCTATGGGATGTAAGTCTGGTCCGTCTGCCGACCAGAATGCATCGGCCGAAACCGATATAACCGAGGCGCCTCGCAACAGCAACAACCACATAAGTCAAACTCGTCAGGGCGTGTAAAACCACTGACGCCACTTCTAGTTAGAAAGAAACGCAAGTCCTCCCTGAGGTCCGTCTCCCGTTTTTGGTTCATACCGGGTGTGAAACTCTCGAATCAACGTTACACAAAGCTACGCCACAAAGGCCGTGCTTTGATCATCAACCACAAGACTTTGCTTTTCAACAGAAGCCTTGATCATTTGCCACTTTGGCATGCCACACAGGCAATTCACTCCATGCGTTTGATATCCATCAATATATAACCCCTGAGCTCGTACGTCTCAGAGAAGGGCGTTAAGCAAGAGAATAAATTCTCTGCCGCCAAACAGATATATATTTAATAGAGATCAATCACACAGACTAAAATCCAATGTCAGACACACAGTCCATTTACAAGTCCGTTCTGGGTCTGAACGAAACCGGAGGCACCTAGTACCTCGCATATCCATCGATCTCCAAGTACGTCTGGACGATCACCAACTGTTTCCATCTTCTTAGGTGTACAGCCCAATCAAGATCATCAGTAATCACCCAAACGACGTGAAGACCTCTGGTCTTCGACCATCGTCTTCATCTTCGACTTATCGTCGTATCAGTTATTCAGAATGGGATAAACCCGGTCTTTCCGAATAACTCGCGTATATTTTAAATAAGTGTTACACAAACACAACATACGCCTCATTCCAATTCATCAGTCACTAACCGTAAATTAACCAAGAGAATAATTTCCCAAATATTAACCCCGAAGGCCGAAACCAACATCAGATCAATATCCAGAAAACCATTCTGTTTGGCTAACCGACAGTTAGTTTCTAAATTTCACATTCATAGGGAAAGGTTCCCATTAATTTTATCCAAGATAAATTCCTTGAATTTATTCTTTATTCTATTTTTGAATCTCAGTTCAAACTAGTCGGGATTAGCGACCCTTACCGAAGTAATCATTTGTTTTAATTTCCCAATCCCAACCTATTTATCCCATGAAGTAAAACTGGTAATACTTCATATCTAACACCACAGTGTTATCGGTAAATTCAATTACCATTTCACGTTCAAATCTAACTAAAGATTTAACTATCGCCTGGAGCAAAACTGGTGGTACTGCATTTTCGATCTTTTCAATCTAATTAAAGATTCATTAAAACTCCACTTAGTTTTAATCTTCGACTAGGTTAAAGAATCAGTGTCATTTAAAACACGGTTCACGATAAACCCAAAATCACATTCATTAATTATCGGGTTAAAGAACGAGTGTTATTTAAAACACTGTTCACGATAAACCCTAAAATCAATATCAATTCAATTCCAATTAAATATCATTTAATTGGTACACTTCATTAAATCTAAATAAAAAGATTTAATCTTTTCTCAACTGGGTTCAAGAACAGTGTTAATGAAGACACCATTCACGACAAACCCAAATCACATTTGATATTCAATACAAGGCTCTGAATAGAAAATATATCGGCTTATATTCAATATCAAATTCTACGATTAACAAATGTCGTATTGGAAATAACGATATAAATATATATCTTTCAAATTTCCATAACAACATCCGTATAATCACGAATTCCAACATCGAAATATTCCGAAGACAATTTCGATTCAAATCCATTCCAATGCAATCATTGGAAATTCTGGTTATTTTTAAAACCCTTTTCAAATTAAATTTATTTATTTAAAAATAAATAGAATTATATTTCTAGTTCAAAACTAGTTCATTTCGATAAAAATCTATTTTTATCTTTTCAAATATGGAGTTTTTCATCCCAATTCTTTCTAAATCATTTCTTATGATTTTACACAAATTATAGCTATTTTTAATAATTTTATCAAGGCCCGTACAGTCGATTTCCATCAATGGCCATCGAACTGCACTTACAGCGACCTTTTTCGAATTTGATTTGGACATATCTCCAAATCCAACCGTTAGATTTCAAATTTCTAACATTCATTAGAAAGCTCTTTTCAATACGAACCCAACGGTTCCGGGTTTAGGAGAATCCGACGGTCGGATCTCCCGTAATGTCCGTTTGAAATAAATGGTCGAAATTCACGAACTACCGCGGCGCGGCACGTTCTATTCAGGCCATTATATTATATATAATATATATAATATATATTTCGTCGATTTCTATTTAAAACGAATTATATAAATAGTTTTAAATTCGTTTCAAAAGCAATTTCAACTTCCTTTTCAATTCAAATCAAAATTGAATTCTTCTTTAAAAATTCGTTTTAAAATTCATTTCTATTCAATTCAAATTTCAATTCAATTTGAATTCATTTCAATTCGCTTTCAATTCCATTTGAATTCGTTTTCAATTCAATTCATTTCGAAATCGTTTTCAATTCAATTCATTTCGAAATCGTTTTATATTCAATTCAATTCGAAATCGTTTTATATTCAATTCATTTCGAAATCGTTTTCAATTCATTTCATTTCGAAATCGTTTTCAATTCATTTCATTTTGAAATCGTTTTCAATTCAATTCATTTCGAAATCGTTTTATATTCAATTAATTTCGAAATCGTTTTATATTCAATTCATTTCGAAATCGTTTTATATTCAATTCATTTCGAAATCGTTTTCAATTCATTTCATTTCGAAATCGTTTTCAATTCAATTCATTTCGAAATCGTTTTCATATTCAATTCATTTCGAAATCGTTTTCAATTCATTTCATTTCGAAATCGTTTTCATCGATATAAATATCGTTCACGTCAAATTGGCGTCAATCTAATCAACACGGCTTCATAAATTTCTATTTTCAAATATTCTATTTCAAATATTTCTTTTTCAAAATAGTTGTTATTATCAAAATATTTCGTTCAACACATGACCAATCTCAATGGATGAGTACTGTCAACACATGAACCTTTATTTTATATTGATAAAGATGTAAATTTTATTACTAAAATATTTCGTTCAACACATGACCAATCTCAATGGATGAAACTGTCAACACATGAACCTTTATTTTATATTGATAAAGATGTAAACTTTATTATTAAAATATTTCGTTCAACACATGACTAATCTCAATGGATGAGTACAGTCAACACATGAACTTTTATTTTATATTGATAAAGATGTAAACTTTATTATTAAAATATTTCGTTCAACACATGACAATTCTCAACGGATGAGTACAGTCAACACATGAACTTTTATTTTATAATATTCTTTATTTTTCAAATTGGAATGAGGCCCAATCAATTACCATATAAAGTTAATTATATGGATTTTCATACATTACACACATATAATAGCATTGAAAAATAATCAACCATCAACCAAAGTGCACTACACTGTATAAGCATCAAATATAGATATCTAACGCTTATAACAGCCTGTCAATCAATCGATCGACATATTTAATCAATCAGGATGAGTGAACTTCAAATTTCATCCCAACACCCGTGTGGGGTTTCAAACAATCAAACGCATATTTTTATTTGTGCAGTTGGGCGATGTGTAAAATTTATCGACCCAATCAGTGTCCTTCAAACAGGTGTACATAAACAAACCGTCTGGTTTGTAAATGAATATTTATTTATTCACATTCACGTTAAAAATTATATTTTTAACGATAAAACATTTTATTCCAACATATGAATTTCTATTTAGTTCATTCTTTAAATAAAATGATATTTTTATTTTTCTAACTTATTTTAGAAAATTTTGGCGGCATAACGGCACGATACTAGAAACGGGACAAGGTCTAGCCTTATCCCCGGTCTAGTGAAGGCCCACGCCATTCACACATCAATCAAATCAATTTCATTTCACCAAACAATTCAATTCAAACCAAAGCATCTAACTAATTTATGCAACCAAACAAACAAGTCCATGGTCTGTGGATGATTGTGTCGGGTGCTACTAAGCACCGTCTGCATCCTAGTATATATATATAACTAGAAAAAGAAATTGAAAGGTGAGAAATTCTCACATATAGCTATCCAATACTACGACTCTTCTTTTATAGAAATCTTCGCCAATCTCGCCTTTTGTCGCCTTCTGTGAAAACCCGTAACTTCCCCGTAAAGGAAAGTGACGGATAGTTCGAGAACAAGCCACAACAGAACACATACAGAAGAACATTTCATTGTATATTACAACAATGCACCAGATTACAAGAATATACAGAGTATAAATGAATATTACACAGAAATATCAGAGATTTAAATTACATTTAAATACACAGCAGCGGAAAATAATACAATACACAACTAGAAGAGATATACGGATACAAAGCTTTCCGGATACCGTTCCAGCTGTAAACCAGGATCCTGCGAATATAAATCTACAAAACCAAAACTACTAGCTGCCCGTGTGGGAAATAGGGGCACCCAGAGTTTAGGTTAAAACAATAAACTCCAGGTCAGTCATGGGACTGGTGTGAGAACTAAAACAGTTATTAATCTTTATTTTAAAGTTAGGTAAATCAAGGGACCACGCCGCATAACACGGAACGGGTTTTCCTCCCAAGAACACCAGTGCATAAAACAACAGCGCAATGCTAAATAAAGAAAAATGAAGCTATTATAAGACCCAGGTCCCATCACACAATGCAACGCAAACCGGAGGATAGGGTTTTCCCTTATAATAGCCAAACATGCTTGGTACGTTTAAATCAAATCATTTGATACTATAATAGGTGTATAGTGTCAAAACAGTTCAATCATAAATATAAATCATAGACGGCATGGGTACCATATATCATGTCGCCATACTAGTTCTACAATTAAAACCGCAATACACGTATTGGAAATTGGATTTCCATCATGGTGGCTCCTGATTCGAAAGATCGATCGCGGAATGCAATTCACTACGGCTTACGTCCCCACAAGAGAAAACACCGTCTGCATCCGCACATTTGGGACCAGAGTACCACCGCGGCTTACGTCCCAGCGAGAGAAAACACCGCTTACTCTATATATCCCTGAGCACTAGGCTCATCTCGGTCGACCGAATCCACGACACCACTAAGGTGCCCATCCACGAAAAAGCATACTGATCAAACCATCAGTTTGCCACCATACCGGGGTGTGAGGCTCGCGGATCAACGCTATACACAAAGCCATGCTATATCAGCTGCGCTTTGATCATCAACCACTAAACTTTGCTTTTCAAAAAAAGTCTGGATCACTGCATCTCAGCATGCCACACTATCAATCCATATCGTACCACTGATTTCTGCCAATATATAACCTCTGAGCTCATATGTCTCAGAGAAGGGCATTAAGCAAGAGAATAAATTCTCCGCCACCAAACAAATATATATTTAGCAGAGATCAACAAATACAATATAAAGGAGTACAATGTCAGACACACCATCCATTTACAAGTCCGTTCTGGGTCTGAACGAAACCGGAGGCACTTTCCTCGCATATCCATCCATCTCCAAGTACGTCTGGACGACCACCAACTATTTTCATCCTCTTGGGTGTACTGCCCAATCAGGATCGTCAGTAATTATCTGAACGATGTGAAGACTTCCGGTCTTTAACCACCGTCTTCATCTTCGACATATCGTCGAATCAGTTATTCAGAATGGGATAAACCCGGTCTTTCCGAATAACTCGCGTATATTTTAAATAAGTGTTACACAAACACAACATACGCCTCATTCCAATTCATCAGTCACTAACCGTAAATTAATCAAGAGAATAATTTCCCAAATATTAACCCCGAAGGCCGAAACCAACATAAGATCAATATCCACAAAACCATTCTACTTAGTTAACCGACAGTTAGTTTCTAAATTTCACATTCATAGGGAAAGGTTCCCATTAATTTTATCCAAGATAAATTCCTTGAATTTATTCTTTATTCTATTTTTGAATCTCAATTCAAACTAGTCGGGATTAGCGAACCTTACCGAAGTAATCATTTGTTTTAATTTCCCCATCCCAACCTATTCATCCCATGAAGTAAAACTGGTAATACTTCATATCTAACACCACAGTGTTATCGGTAAATTCAATTACCATTTCACGTTCAAATCTAATTAAAGATTTAACTATCGCCTAGAGCAAAACTGGTGATACTCCATTTTCGATCATTTCAATCTAATTAAAGATTCATTAAAACTCCACTTAGTTTTAATCTTCGACTGGGTTAAAGAATCAGTGTCATTTAAAACACGGTTCACGATAAACCTAAAATCACATTCCATTAATTATCGGGTTAAAGAACAAGTGTTATTTAAAACACTGTTCACGATAAACCCAAAATCACATTCCATTAATTATCGGGTTAAAGAACAAGTGTATTTAAAACACTGTTCACGATAAACCCAAAAATCATTCCATTAATTATCGGGTTAAAGAACAAGTGTTATTTAAAACACTGTTCACGATAAACCCAAAAATCAATACCAATTCAATTCCAATTAAATATCATTTAATTGGTACACTTCATTAAATCTAAATAAAAAGATTTAATCTTTTCTCAACTGGGTTCAAGAACAGTGTTAGTGAAGACACCATTCACGACAAACCCAAATCACATTTGATATTCAATATAAGGCTCTGAATAGAAAATATATCGGCTTATATTCAATATCAAATCCTATGACTAACAAATGTCGTATTGGAAATAACGATATAAATATATATCTTTCAAATTTCCATAACAACATCTGTATAATCACGAATTCCAACATCGAAATATTCCGAAGACAATTTCGATTCAAATCCACTCTAATGCAATCATTGGAAATTCTGGTTATTTTTAAAACCCTTTTCAAATTCAATTTATTTCTTTAAAAATAAATAGAATTATAGTTCTAGTTCAAAACTAGTTCATTTAGATAAAAATCTATTTTTATCTTTTCAAATATGGAGTTTTTCATCCCAATTCTTTCTAAATCATTTCCTATGATTTTACATAAATTATTACTATTTTTAATAATTTTATCAAGGCTCATACAGTCGATTTCCATCAATGGCCATCGAACTGCACTTACAGCGACCTTTTTCGAATTTGATTTGGACATAATTCCAAATCCAACCGTTAGATTTCTAATTTCTAATATTCTTTAGAAAGCTCTTTTCGATACGAACCCAACGGTTCCGGTTTTAGGAGAATCCGACGGCCGGATCTCCCGTAATGTCCGTTTGAAATAAATGGTCCAAATTCGCGAACTGCCGCGGCGCGGCGCGTTCTATTCAGGCCATTATATTATATATATAATATATAAAATATATATTTCGTCGATTCCTATTTAAAACGAATTATATAAATAGTTTTAAAATTCGTTTCAAAAGCAATTTCAACTTTCATTTCAATTCAAATCAAAATTGAATTCTTCTTTATAAATTCGTTTTAAAATTCATTTCTATTCAATTCAAATTTCAATTCAATTTGAATTCATTTCAATTCGCTTTCAATTCAATTTGAATTCGTTTTCAATTCATTTCGAAATCGTTTTCAATTCAATTCATTTCGAAATCGTTTTCAATTCAATTCATTCAAATTTCATTTCAATTCATTTCAAAATCGGTTTCAATTCAATTCATTTCAAAATGAATAAAATCGATATAAATATCGTTCACGTCAAAATGGCGTCAATCTAATCAACACGGCTTCATAAATTTCTATTTTCGAATATTCTATTTCAAATATTTCTTTTTCAAAATAGTTGTTATTATCAAAATATTTCGTTCAACACATGACCAATCTCAATGGATGAGTATTGTCAACACATGAACTTTTATTTTATATCGATAAAGATGTAAATTTTATTACTAAAATATTTCGTTCAACACATGACCAATCTCAATGGATGAGTACTGTCAACACATGAACTTTTATTTTATATCGATAAAGATGTAAATTTTATTACTAAAATATTTCGTTCAACACATGACCAATCTCAATGGATGAGTACTGTCAACACATGAACTTTTATTTTATATCGATAAAGATGTAAATTTTATTACTAAAATATTTCGTTCAACACATGACCAATCTCAATGGATGAGTACTCTCAACACATGAACCTTTATTTTATAATATTCTTTATTTTTTAAATTGGAATGAGGCCCAATCAATTACCATATAAAGTTAATTATATGGATTTTCATACATTACACACATATAATAGCATTTGAAAAATAATCAACCATCAACCAAAGTGCACTACACTGTATAAGCATCAAATATAGATATCTAACGCTTATAACAGCCTGTCAATCAATCGATCGACATATTCAATCAATCAGGATGAGTGAACTTCAAATTTCATCCCAACACCCGTGTGGGGTTTCAAACAATCACACACATATTTTATTTGTGCAGTTGGGCGATGTGTAAAATTTATCGTCCCAATCAATGTCCTTCAAATAGGTGTACATAAACAAACCGTCCTATTTGTAAATGAATATTTTATTTTATTCACTTGACGTTAAAAATTATATTTTTAACGATAAAACATTTTATTTTAACATATGAATTTCTATTCTGTTCATTCTTTAAATAAAATGGTATTTTTATTTTCTAACTTATTTTAGAAAAATTTCGGCGGCATAACGGCGCGATACTAGAAACGGGACAAGGCCTAGCCTAATCCTCGGCCTAGTGAAGGCCCACGCCATTCACACATCAATCAAATCAATTTATTTCACCCAACAATTCAATTTCAAATCAAATCATCTAATCAACTACACAACCAAACAATTTAACAAACAAGCCATCCATGGTCTGTGGATGACGGGTGTCGGGTGCTACTAAACACCGTCTGCATCCTAGTATATATATATATAACTAGCAAAAGAAAATTTGAGTGAGAAGTTCTCACCGATAGCTATCCTAACTCCACGGCACTTCTAATGCAGGAAATCTTCACTGTTCTCCTCTCTAATCACTTTCTTCGCCCGTAGCCACTACATATATAAAAATCATATTTTTACATCGATGTTCGATATATATAAAAATCATATTTTTACTTTGCTATTCAATATATAAAAATCGAATTTTTACTTCGCTATTCAATATATAAAAATCGAATTTTTACTTCGTTGTTCAATATATAAAAATTATATTTTTACTTCGTTGTTCAATATATAAAAATCGAATTTTTACTTCGTTGTTCAATATATAAAAATCGAATTTTTACTTCGTTGTTCAATATATAAAAATTATATTTTTATCACGCTATTTTCCATATAAAGATTTCGCCTTTTCTAAAATAAAGATTTCGCCTTTATAAAAACATAGACTTCACCTTTTCAAATTTAAATATTCCATCTTTATAAAATTATTTTTCTACACATATAAAGATGATATTTTTAGTATTCCTATCATGTAAAAATTATATTTTTACTTCTCTACATAAACCAAAATCATATTTTACATCTTTTATATAGTAAAGATTATATTTTTAATACTTTAAAAATATAAAAATCATATTTTTAATACTTTAAAAATATAAAAATCATATTTTTAATACTTTAAAAATATAAAAATCATATTTTTATTATGTTATTCAATATAATTCATAAAACATTTGCCATTGTATTTCATAAAACACTACTAATTTTATTTACAAAAACAATTTGATTTCAGTTTGAAAAACAATTTAAGAGAAAGCTCACTTCTTTCTTTGGAATTGATCAAACCTAACCCTCGAAGCTAGGGTTGAAAACTGCGGCCGCTAGGAGCCACGCGGTGTTGATCGGAGGTGTTGACAAGCTTCGTCGTCTCTCCAGCTGCCGGCACCACCCCACAACGTCGAGCTCGACATCCACCTGAGGCCGGAAATCGGCCAGGAACTCAGCGCCTTTGAGCGCGAAAATCAATGTCTCCGCTTAACCGTTCTTGGGTGGAGCGACGGACGGAGGCGGAGGGAGATCGACCTTGGCGAGGGAAACGGGGAGATGACAACGGAGGAGGAGGCGTGAAGGCATCCATCGTCGTTCGCCATTTATTTTAATATATTTTTTTCTGTCGACTTATAAAGGAGGAGAGAAAAGGATGAGTGATAATATATATATTTATAATTATTTAGTTAATTTATTTCTCTAAAAAGCAACTTTTAATTTCGACCTCAAAACGAGACCCACCGCTTGTCCGCCCTAGCTAATTACCCCCATTCCGAACACAATAGGATATGTATCGTAGGCTGATCCGATCGTTTCGATCAGTTTTCGTCAAAATCAACATATAACTCTGTATATTGAATTTGAACGCGCATTTCAATTTACCGGGGTCACATACTAACTCGAAAAATTCCTGAAAAATATTTTCTAGCTTCATGTTGACGATACGGTCCTAACAAAACTAGTTTTGTCGAATTATGAGGCCATTTGAAAAATGGCCAATTTCCAGTCGATTAAAATCGACTGAAACTTGTCAAACGCGTTTTCCTTTGCCACGCTCACATATTGATTCGAAAAATTACGAAATTTGGAATCTAGCAATAACTTTACATCACGGACCCAACAAAACTGGTTTCGTCGAAATCCGAGGTCGTTTGCAAAATGTCCATTTTTAAGGGCCTGAATTCCATAGCGACTATTCAGAAATTTCAACTGGACATATCTTTTGATTCCCGCTATGAAATTTTGATTTTCTGGATTCGTTAGAAAGATATTATCAATTAGATCCTAATGTTTTTGGTTTCACTAAAATCCGGATTGTTTTGCACCCGGTACATTCAATTGAAGTTTGAAATCGAATTATCGAACTACCGCGCCATTTTCAATTCTATTTATAATTATATATAAATATTTATATTCTAACGGTTCGAATTATATTCAAAATAAATTTCTGGTCAATATTATTTAAAATAATTCATTTTAAATAATCAAAATTCGCTAAAATTGCCAAAATAAAAATTATAACTGGCCCAGATTTTCGGGTTGTTACAATCTCCCCCACTTAAAACTTTTCGTCCCCGAAAAGGAACAAAGTAGAAAGTGGTTTGATTAATCAACTCTACGTTCGATCCGGCTTCCATTCTCCAACTTTTCAGTTTTTGAGAATTTTCAAATTTTCAAAAATTTGGCTAACACCCTAAATTTTTGAAAAATTTCGCCATAACCTCCCCTGCACCTGGAGCCACGGGAAAATCCCGAAATTGCCATATAGGCCTTCTGATCTCAAAAAGAAAAAGAAAAGGCCAAGCGGCTAGCCAATAGGCTCATAAAATCATCATCACCCAAACAAAACAGTAATTTATAGTAAACATGTACCTATTTGTCGGGCAAACAAATTTTATTCTTCAGCTCTAGCCTCTTTGCTATAACCTGTTCAATGTAAGTACATGTATATGCAAGCAAATGCGATAAATTTTCAATAAAATTCACTATTTGGTAAAATTTGACTAAATGGTTCAAAATTATCAAACAAATAAACAAGCAACACAACCATCAATCAATTAGTGAATTAACGTTTCAAATTCGTAACTTTGATACATATTCTAAAAATCAGATTTTTGATGCCAAATCACAACAATAAGCCCTATCTAATTTTGGTTCTCACACCAGTCAATAGGAAATATATAGACGTCCCACCTTCGTCACTCGAACATAAAAACTGATGATGCGATCGCTATCATCAGAATTATCCCCGAACGATTACAGTGCAATTCTATATCTATCCAGTATATTTAAACTTCAAATATATGCGGATCAGACGTATACGCAAAATCTTTATATACTGCATTGTCCAAATCAATATAAATAAATAATCAAATAAGAATAATTGATTTAAATTTTCAAAACAAAACTTGTTTTCACTTTAAAAATTTACTCTTCACACTCGTTCTAGGATACTACTGATCCTATCTCTATCGAGTCATTCTCGTTGGATATTACTAATCCAATTTCTGATGAATTCTTTCGTATGGTTCTAATGTGTCTTGTTCTCTGAGCCTTGTAAACCAAAGCTCTGATACCAACTGTGAAAACCCGTAACTTCCCCGTAAAGGAAAGCGACGGATAGTTCGAGAGCAAGCCACAACAGAACACATACAGAAGGACATTTCATTGTATATTACAACAATGCACCAGATTACAAGAATATACAGAGTATAAATGAATATTACACAGAAATATCAGAGATTTAAATTACATTTAAATACACAGCAGCGGAAAATAATACAATACACAACTAGAAGAGATATACGGATACAAAGCTTTCCGGATACGGTTCCCGCTGTAAACCAGGATCCTGCGAATATAAATCTACAAAACCAAAACTACTAGCTGCCCGTGTGGAAAATAGGGGCACCCAGAGTTTAGGTTAAAACAATAAACTCCAGGTCAGTCATGGGACTGGTGTGAGAACTAAAACAGTTATTAATCTTTATTTTAAAGTTAGGTAAATCAAGGGACCACGCCGCATAACACGGATCGGGTTTTCCTCCCAAGAACACCAGTGCATAAAACAACAGCGCAATGCTAAATAAAGAAAAATGAAGCTATTATAAGACCCAGGTCCCATCACACAATGCAACGCAAACCGGAGGATAGGGTTTTCCCTTATAATAGCCAAACATGCTTGGTACGTTTACATCAAATCATTTGGTACTATAATAGGTGTATAGTGTCAAAACAGTTCAATCATAAATATAAATCATAGACGGCATGGGTACCATATATCATGTCGCCATACTAGTTCTACAATTAAAACCGCAATACACGTATTGGAAATTGGATTTCCATCATGGTGGCTCCTGATTCGAAAGATCGATCGCGGAATGCAATTCACCACGGCTTACGTCCCCACAAGAGAAAACACCGTCTGCATCCGCACATTTGGGACCAGAGTACCACTGCGGCTTACGTCCCAGCGAGAGAAAACACCGCTTACTCTATATATCCCTGAGCACTAGGCTCATCTCGGTCGACCGAATCCATGACACCACTAAGGTGCCCATCCACAAAAAAGCATACTGATCAAACCATCAGTTTGCCACCATACCGGTGTGTGAGGCTCGCGGATCAACGCTATACACAAAGCCATGCTATATCAGCTGCGCTTTGATCATCAACCACCAAACTTTGCTTTTCAACAAAAGTCTGGATCACTGCATCTCAGCATGCCACACTATCAATCCATATCGTACCACTGATTTCTGCCAATATATAACCTCTGAGCTCATATGTCTCAGAGAAGGGCGTTAAGCAAGAGAATAAATTCTCCGCCGCCAAACAGATATATATTTAGCAGAGATCAACAAATACAATATAAAGGAGTACAATGTCAGACACACCATCCATTTACAAGTCCGTTCTGGGTCTGAACGAAACCGGAGGCACTTTCCTCGCATATCCATCCATCTCCAAGTACGTCTGGACGACCACCAACTATTTCCATCCTCTTGGGTGTACTGCCCAATCAGGATCGTCAGTAATTATCTGAACGATGTGAAGACTTCCGGTCTTTAACCACCGTCTTCATCTTCGACATATCGTCGAATCAGTTATTCAGAATGGGATAAACCCGGTCTTTCCGAATAACTCGCATATATTTTAAATAAGTGTTACACAAACACAACATACGCCTCATTCCAATTCATCAGTCACTAACCGTAAATTAATCAAGAGAATAATTTCCCAAATATTAACCCCGAAGGCCGAAACCAACATCAGATCAATATCCAGAAAACCATTCTACTTAGTTAACCGACAGTTAGTTTCTAAATTTCACATTCATAGGGAAAGGTTCCCATTAATTTTATCCAAGATAAATTCCTTGAATTTATTCTTTATTCTATTTTTGAATCTCAATTCAAACTAGTCGGGATTAGCGAACCTTACCGAAGTAATCATTTGTTTTAATTTCCCCATCCCAACCTATTCATCCCATGAAGTAAAACTGGTAATACTTCATATCTAACACCACAGTGTTATCGGTAAATTCAATTACCATTTCACGTTCAAATCTAATTAAAGATTTAACTATCACCTGGAGCAAAACTGGTGATACTCCATTTTTGATCATTTCAATCTAATTAAAGATTCATTAAAACTCCACTTAGTTTTAATCTTCGACTGGGTTAAAGAATCAGTGTCATTTAAAACACGGTTCACGATAAACCCAAAATCACATTCCATTAATTATCGGGTTAAAGAACAAGTGTTATTTAAAACAATGTTCACGATAAACCCAAAATCACATTCCATTAATTATCGGGTTAAAGAACAAGTGTTATTTAAAACACTGTTCACGATAAACCCAAAAATCATTCCATTAATTATCGGGTTAAAGAACAAGTGTTATTTAAAACACTGTTCACGATAAACCCAAAAATCAATACCAATTCAATTCCAATTAAATATCATTTAATTGGTACACTTCATTAAATCTAAATAAAAAAATTTAATCTTTTCTCAACTAGGTTCAAGAACAGTGTTAGTGAAGACACCATTCACGACAAACCCAAATCACATTTGATATTCAATATAAGGCTCTGAATAGAAAATATATCGGCTTATATTCAATATCAAATCCTATGACTAACAAATGTCGTATTGGAAATAACGATATAAATATATATCTTTCAAATTTCCATAACAACATCTGTATAATCACGAATTCCAACATCGAAATATTCCGAAGACAATTTCGATTCAAATCCACTCTAATGCAATCATTGGAAATTCTGGCTATTTTTAAAACCCTTTTCAAATTCAATTTATTTCTTTAAAAATAAATAGAATTATAGTTCTAGTTCAAAACTAGTTCATTTCGATAAAAATCTATTTTTATCTTTTCAAATATGGAGTTTTTCATCCCAATTCCTTCTAAATCATTTCCTATGATTTTACATAAATTATTACTATTTTTAATAATTTTATCAAGGCTCGTACAGTCGATTTCCATCAATCGCCATCGAACTGCACTTACAACGACCTTTTTCGAATTTGATTTGGACATAATTCCAAATCCAACCGTTAGATTTCTAATTTCTAATATTCTTTAGAAAGCTCTTTTCGATACGAACCCAACGGTTCCGGTTTTAGGAGAATCCGACGGCCGGATCTCCCGTAATGTCCGTTTGAAATAAATGGTCGAAATTCGCGAACTGCCGCGGCGCGGCGCGTTCTATTCGGGCCATTATATTATATATAATATATATAATATATATTTCGTCGATTCCTATTTAAAACGAATTATATAAATAGTTTTAAAATTCGTTTCAAAAGCAATTTCAACTTTCATTTCAATTCAAATCAAAATTGAATTCTTCTTTATAAATTCGTTTTAAAATTCATTTCTATTCAATTCAAATTTCAATTCAATTTGAATTCATTTCAATTCGCTTTCAATTCAATTTGAATTCGTTTTCAATTCATTTCGAAATCGTTTTCAATCCAATTCATTTCGAAATTGTTTTCAATTCAATTCATTCAAATTTCATTTCAATTCATTTCAAAATCGGTTTCAATTCTATTCATTTCAAAATGAATAAAATCGATATAAATATCGTTCACGTCAAAATGGCGTCAATCTAATCAACACGGCTTCATAAATTTCTATTTTCGAATATTCTATTTCAAATATTTCTTTTTCAAAATAGTTGTTATTATCAAAATATTTCGTTCAACACATGACCAATCTCAATGGATGAGTATTGTCAACACATGAACTTTTATTTTATATCGATAAAGATGTAAATTTTATTACTAAAATATTTCGTTCAACACATGACCAATCTCAATGGATGAGTACTGTCAACACATGAACTTTTATTTTATATCGATAAAGATGTAAATTTTATTACAAAAATATTTCGTTCAACAAATGACCAATCTCAATGGATGAGTACTGTCAACACATGAACTTTTATTTTATATCGATAAAGATGTAAATTTTATTACTAAAATATTTCGTTCAACACATGACCAATCTCAATGGATGAGTACTGTCAACACATGAACCTTTATTTTATAATATTCTTTATTTTTTAAATTGGAATGAGGCCCAATCAATTACCATATAAAGTTAATTATATGGATTTTCATACATTACACACATATAATAGCATTTGAAAAATAATCAACCATCAACCAAAGTGCACTACACTGTATAAGCATCAAATATAGATATCTAACGCTTATAACAGCTTGTCAATCAATCGATCGACATATTCAATCAATCAGGATGAGTGAACTTCAAATTTCAACCCAACACCCGTGTGGGGTTTCAAACAATCACACACATATTTTATTTGTGTAGTTGGGCGATGTGTAAAATTTATCGTCCCAATCAATGTCCTTCAAATAGGTGTACATAAACAAACCGTCCGGTTTGTAAATGAATATTTTATTTTATTCACTTGACGTTAAAAATTATATTTTTAACGATAAAACATTTTATTTTAACATATGAATTTCTATTCAGTTCATTCTTTAAATAAAATGGTATTTTTATTTTCTAACTTATTTTAGAAAAATTTCGGCGGCATAACGGCGCGATACTAGAAACGGGACAAGGCCTAGCCTAATCCCCGGCCTAGTGAAGGCCCACGCCATTCACACATCAATCAAATCAATTTATTTCACCCAACAATTCAATTTCAAATCAAATCATCTAATCAACTACACAACCAAACAATTTAACAAACAAGCCATCCATGGTCTGTGGATGACGGGTGTCGGGTGCTACTAAACACCGTCTGCATCCTAGTATATATATATAACTAGCAAAAGAAAATTTGAGTGAGAAGTTCTCACCGATAGCTATCCTAACTCCACGGCACTTCTAATGCAGGAAATCTTCACTGTTCTCCTCTCTAATCACTTTCTTCGCCCGTAGCCACTACATATATAAAAATCATATTTTTACATCGATGTTCGATATATATAAAAATCATATTTTAACTTTGCTATTCAATATATAAAAATCAAATTTTTACTTCGTTATTCAATATATAAAAATCGAATTTTTACTTCGTTGTTCAATATATAAAAATCGAATTTTTACTTCGTTGTTCAATATATAAAAATTATATTTTTATCACGCTATTTTCCATATAAAGATTTCGCCTTTTCTAAAATAAAGATTTCGCCTTTATAAAAACATAGACTTCACCTTTTCAAATTTAAAGATTCCATCTTTATAAAAATCTCATTTTTATTTTTCTACACATATAAAGATGATATTTTTAGTATTCCTATCATGTAAAAATTATATTTTTACTTCTCTACATAAACCAAAATCATATTTTACATCTTTTATATAGTAAAGATTATATTTTTAATACTTTAAAAATATAAAAATCATATTTTTAATACTTTAAAAATATAAAAATCATATTTTTATTATGTTATTCAATATAATTCATAAAACATTTGCCATTGTATTTCATAAAACACTACTAATTTTATTTACAAAAACAATTTGATTTCAGTTTGTAAAACAATTTAAGAGAAAGCCCACTTCTTTCTTTGGAATTGATCAAACCTAACCCTCGAAGCTAGGGTTGAAAACTGCGGCCGCTAGGAGCCACGCGGTGTTGATCTGAGGTGTTGACAAGCTTCGTCGTCTCTCCAGCTGCCGGCGCCACCCCACAACGTCGAGCTCGACATCCACCAGAGGCCGGAAATCGGCCAGGAACTCAGCGCCTTTGAGCGCGAAAATCAATGTCTCCGCTTAACCGTTCTTGGGTGGAGCGACGGACGGAGGCGGAGGGAGATCGACCTTGGTGAGGGAAACGGGGAGATGACAACGGAGGAGGTGGCGTGAAGGCATCCATCGTCGTTCGCCATTTATTTTTATATTTTTTTTCTGTCGACTTATAAAGGAGGAGAGAGAAGGATGAGTGATAATATATATATTTATAATTATTTAGTTAATTTATTTCTCTAAAAAGCAACTTTTAATTTTGACCTCAAAACGAGACCCATTGCTTGTCCGCCCTTGCTAATTACCCCCATTCCGAACACAATGGGATATGTATCGTAGGCTGATCCAATCGTTTCGATCAGTTTTCGTCAAAATCAACATATAACTCTGTATATTGAATTTGAACGCGCATTTCAATTTACCGGGGTCACATACTAACTCGAAAAATTCCTGAAAAATATTTTCTAGCTTCGTGTTGACGATACGGTCCTAACAAAACTAGATTTGTCGAATTCTGAGGCCGTTTGAAAAATGGCCAATTTCCAGTCGATTAAAATCGACAGAAACTTGTCAAACGCGTTTTCCTTTGCCACGCTCACATATTGATTCGAAAAATTACGAAATTTGGAATCTGGCAATAACCTTACATCACGGACCCAACAAAACTGGTTTCGTCGAAATCCGAGGTCGTTTGCAAAATGTCCATTTTTAAGGGCCTGAATTCCATAGCGACTATTCAGAAATTTCAACTGGACATATCTTTTGATTCCCGCTATGAAATTTTGATTTTCCGGATTCGTTAGAAAGATATTATCAATTAGATCCTAATGTTTTTGGTTTCACTAAAATCCGGATTGTTTTGCACCCGGTACATTCAATTGAAGTTTGAAATCGAATTATCGAACTACCGCGCCATTTTCAATTCTATTTATAATTATATATAAATATTTATATTCTAACGACGACGTGTATAATATATATGTTCGAGTTATATTCAAAATAAATTTCTCGTCGATATTATTTAAAATAATTCATTTTAAATAATCAAAATTCGCTAAAATTGCCAAAATAAAATTTTTAAACTGGCCCAGATTTTCGGGTTGTTACACCTTCGTTGCTCGTATCCACTACATATGTAAAAATCGAATTTTTACTTCGCTATTCAATATATAAAAATCACATTTTTATTTCGATACTATATAGATAAAAATTATATTTTTACTTCGATGTTCAATATATAAAAATCACATTTTTATTTCGATACTATATAGATAAAAATTATATTTTTACTTCGATGTTCAATATATAAAAATCACATTTTTATTTCGATGTTCAATATATAAAAATCACATTTTTATTTCGATGTTCAATATATAAAAATCACATTTTTATTTCGATACTATATAGATAAAAATTATATTTTTATCACGCTATTTTTCATGAAAAGATTTCGCCTTTTTTATTTTTAAAATCTAACCTTTTCTATTTTAAAAATATCGTCTTTTCACTTTTAAAAATATCGTCTTTTCACTTTTAAAAATATCGTCTTTTTGTTACCATTCAAACAATAAAGATCCAATTTTCATCGGCCATTTAAATGAATAAAAATCTAATTTTTACTTTACTAACATATATGGAAAAATCGAATTTTTATCGTTACTCTTCAAATAAAAAAAATCCGAGCTTTTTAAAATATAAAAATTCTATTCTTTTAAATATAAAAATTCGATTCTTTTAAATATAAAAATTCGATTCTTTTAAATTATGCCTTTAACATATAAAAACAAAGTTAAAAATAAAATTAGAAACTAAGGGAACTCAACGAATTGTAGGGGGGAAAGTCTGTTACCGTCGTCTGCAGGAGGGGCTCGCGGATCGGTGCTCTGGAGGGGCTGCAGGAGGCAAGGGAGGCGGTCTGTTGCGCTTTGGATTGGAGGAGGGGGGGTTGCGCTCGCTGGTCTGGTGGCGGGGAGACTGCGGTGGGTGAAAGCGACGGGGGGGGGGGGGGGGGGGGGGGGTTGCGTCGCGATTTGAGGAGGAGAAGAGGAGGGCGTCTCGAGGTAGGAGGAGGTTGGCGGAGCAGAGGGGAGAAGGGCGGCGGACCCCCCTGGTGGCGGCGCCGTCGACGAAGAAGAGAGGGGGGGAGGCGATTCCGTCGTTCATCGTTTTTTTTTATTCTGTCAGTTTTGATTTCGAAGGGGGGGCCAGAAGTATTAAAGGGAAGAGAGATATGTTTTTATTTTATTTTTTTTAATTAATTTAATTGCATAAAGTTGACTTTTACCTACGACCTCGAAACGAGGCCCACCGCCCGTCGTCCATAGCGTTTTACCCCCATTCCGAACACAATGGGATATGTATCGTAGGCTGATTCAATCGTTTCGATCAGTTTTCGTCAAAATCAACATATAACTCTGTATATTGAATTTGAACGCGCATTTCAATTTACCGGGGTCACATACTAACTCGAAAAATTCCTGAAAAATATTTTCTAGCTTCGTGTTGACGATACGGTCCTAACAAAACTAGATTTGTCGAATTCTGAGGCCGTTTGAAAAATGGCCAATTTCCAGTCGATTAAAATCGACAGAAACTTGTCAAACGCGTTTTCCTTTGCCACGCTCACATATTGATTCGAAAAATTACGAAATTTGGAATCTGGCAATAACCTTACATCACGGACCCAACAAAACTGGTTTCGTCGAAATCCGAGGTCGTTTGCAAAATGTCCATTTTTAAGGGCCTGAATTCCATAGCGACTATTCAGAAATTTCAACTGGACATATCTTTTGATTCCCGCTATGAAATTTTGATTTTCCGGATTCGTTAGAAAGATATTATCAATTAGATCCTAATGTTTTTGGTTTCACTAAAATCCGGATTGTTTTGCACCCGGTACATTCAATTGAAGTTTGAAATCGAATTATCGAACTACCGCGCCATTTTCAATTCTATTTATAATTATATATAAATATTTATATTCTAACGACGACGCGTATAATATATATGTTCGAGTTATATTCAAAATAAATTTCTCGTCGATATTATTTAAAATAATTCATTTTAAATAATCAAAATTCGCTAAAATTGCCAAAATAAAATTTTTAAACTGGCCCAGATTTTCGGGTTGTTACACCTTCGTTGCTCGTATCCACTACATATGTAAAAATCGAATTTTTACTTCGCTATTCAATATATAAAAATCACATTTTTATTTCGATACTATATAGATAAAAATTATATTTTTACTTCGATGTTCAATATATAAAAATCACATTTTTATTTCGATACTATATAGATAAAAATTATATTTTTACTTCGATGTTCAATATATAAAAATCACATTTTTATATCGATGTTCAATATATAAAAATCACATTTTTATTTCGATGTTCAATATATAAAAATCACATTTTTATTTCGATACTATATAGATAAAAATTATATTTTTATCACGCTATTTTTCATGAAAAGATTTCGCCTTTTTTATTTTTAAAATCTAACCTTTTCTATTTTAAAAATATCGTCTTTTCACTTTTAAAAATATCGTCTTTTCACTTTTAAAAATATCGTCTTTTTGTTACCATTCAAACAATAAAGATCCAATTTTCATCGGCCATTTAAATGAATAAAAATCTAATTTTTACTTTACTAACATATATGGAAAAATCGAATTTTTATCGTTACTCTTCAAATAAAAAAAATCCGAGCTTTTTAAAATATAAAAATTCTATTCTTTTAAATATAAAAATTCGATTCTTTTAAATATAAAAATTCGATTCTTTTAAATTATGCCTTTAACATATAAAAACAAAGTTAAAAATAAAATTAGAAACTAAGGGAACTCAACGAATTGTAGGGGGGAAAGTCTGTTACCGTCGTCTGCAGGAGGGGCTCGCGGATCGGTGCTCTGGAGGGGCTGCCGGAGGCAAGGGAGGCGGTCTGTTGCGCTTTGGATTGGAGGAGGGGGGGTTGCGCTCGCTGGTCTGGTGGCGGGGAGACTGCGGTGGGTGAAAGCGACGGGGGGGGGGGGGGGGGGGGGGGGGGGGTTGCGTCGCGATTTGAGGAGGAGAAGAGGAGGGCGTCTCGAGGTAGGAGGAGGTTGGCAGAGCAGAGGGGAGAAGGGCGGCGGACCCCCCTGGTGGCGGCGCCGTCGACGAAGAAGAGAGGGGGGGAGGCGATTCCGTCGTTCATCGTTTTTTTTTATTCTGTCAGTTTTGATTTCGAAGGGGGGGCCAGAAGTATTAAAGGGAAGAGAGATATGTTTTTATTTTATTTTTTTTAATTAATTTAATTGCATAAAGTTGACTTTTACCTACGACCTCGAAACGAGGCCCACCGCCCGTCGTCCATAGCGTTTTACCCCCATTCCGAACACAATGGGATATGTATCGTAGGCTGATTCGATCGTTTCGATCAGTTTTCGTTAAAATCAACATATAATTCTATATATTGAATTTGAACGCGCATTTCAATTTACCGGGGCCACATACTAGCTCGATAAATTACAGAAAAATATTCTCTAGCTTCGTATTGACTATACGGTCCTAACAAAACTAGTTTCGTCAAATTCTGAGACCGTTGGAAAAATGACCATTTTCCAGTCGATTAAAATCAACTGAAACTGGTCAAACGCATTTTCCTTCGCCACGCTCACATATTGAATCGAAAAATTATGAAATTCGAAACCTAGCAATAACTTGACCTCACGGACCCAACAAAACTGGTTTCGTCGAAATCCGAGGTCGTTTGCAAAATGTCCATTTTTAAGGGCCTGAATTCCATAGCGACTATTCAGAATTTTCAACTGGACATATCTTTTGATTCCTGCTATCAAATTTCGATTTGTCGGATTCGTTGGCAAGATACTACCAATTAGATCCTAATGTTTTTGGTTTCACTAAAATCCGGATTGTTTTGCACCCGGTACATTCAATTGAAGTTTGAAATCGAATTATCGAACTACCGCGCCATTTTCAATTCTATTTATAATTATATATAAATGTTTATATTCTATCGACGACTTATATAATATGTACGTTCGAATTATATTCAAAATAAATTTCTTGTCGATATTATTTAAAATAATTGATTTTAAATAAACAAAATTCGCTAAAATTGCCAAAATAAAAATTTTGAACTGGCCCAGATTTTCTGGTTGTTACATTTATTGTGAAATGTGTTTATAATGACAAACATTGAAATGTGATTTGGAAATTTGTAAATCTTTTAATTAAGATTAAGGGAATTTTCCAAAGAAAAGTTTTCCAATTTAATATATTGGAATGGATTGGAATTTGATTTGGTAATAATCGAAGTGAACTTCTGTGGAGGAAGACCGTTACTATATATGGAATTTAAAAGGATTTTCCGTTATTCCATTTATATTATTGGTTGGATATGGAAGTTTATATCGATTATATATATTGATCTGTTTTCCGTGAAGATTCCATAATTAATGGAATGTGATTTTGGGTTTATCGTGAATGATGTTTTAAAGGACATTGATTCTTTAATCCAGGTAAAGACAGGATTTATTTCCTAAATTTGAATAACCATGAACATTAATTTTTGGAAAGATTAAAACTAAGAGGAGTTTTAATGAATCTCCAATTAGATTGTAAAGCGAATGAGATAATTTAAATTATTGTATTCAAGAAAAGATTGAGAATGGAGTATCACCAGTTTTGCTCCAAGCTATAGTTAAATCTTTAGTTAGATTGGTAATTAATATTTACCGATAACACTGTGGTGTTAGATATGGAGTATTACCCGTTTTGCTCCTTGGGATGAATAGGTTGGGATAGGGAAATATAATAAATGATTACTTCAGTACGGTTCGCTAATCTCGACTAGTTTGGATAAACCTTAATATGGTTTAAAAATTGTGAAAAGAATATTTGAATAATAGAATATTCTGGATTGGAATGAGGCATATATTGTGTTTGTGTAACACTTGTTTATAAAATACGCGAGTTATTCAGAAAGACCGGGTTTATCCCATTCTGAATAACTAATTCGACGAACGTCGGCGATGAAGACGGTGGTTGAAGACCAGAGGTCTTCACATCGTTTGGATGATTACTGATGTCTTGTTAGGCTGTACCCCCGAGACAAGGTAATAAGTGGTGATTTGATTAGCATAGAAATGTGTTTATTTTATGCTCTTATATCTTATCTTTTGTATATAAATAAATATTACTTGGGTATTGTTTTGTTATTTTTACAGATAGTCCAATCCAGCCCGCATGCAACCAGAAATGTAGAGAAATAGAGATGAAATTGCTGTGTATTTGCAGTTTGAAGAATTGTAGATGAAGATCTCACATCTAGTTGCTGTTGGACAAGAAAAGGATTGATAAAAAGGCTTTGAACATCACAAATCAATGAAGAAATGTCAAGGAAGCAAGAGGAAAAAGCGAAAAGGCCCAAAATTGCTTTAATTATCAAAGGCCCATTTATATTTTTCATTGTAAACTAATTAGTGATGTAATGACCAGGCCCATTTATCATTAGGGTTAGGGTTAGGGTTTTGCTATCTACTCTATATATACCCTTGTAATGGCATTGTAGCCACCATCTCATCTCATCTCTTATTCCATTGTTCTAATAAAAGTTCTTCTTTCTCTTTTATTTTCTGCATTTTTTTTTGTTTTCTTAGCAACTAGTGTTGTCTATACGATTAGATTCGGTAGAACACTATTTGTATTTTGCACTTATTTGCATTAGTGATTTACCGTCTGATTAGATTCAGCGGAAATCCTAATTTTAATTCTTGTTTGTTATTTCAATTTCTGCAATTTCAATTTCTGCTTTTATTATTTTCTTAGGTCAAATTGGATTTGATTAGATTCAAAAATAATTCATAGTTTTATTTCTTTTCCATTGAAATTGTGATCTGATCGTCGGTTCAGTTAGATCTGTTCTGATTCAAATCACAGTTTTAATTTTGTTTTGTTTTATTTTCAAAATCAACCTCCAAAGTTCGTCTAACACGCCCACGAAACATATAAATAATAAAATTTAACTTTCCTCCCTGTGTTCGACCTGTATGCTACACACCTGTATGCTTGCAGAATTTATTACAAATGTCGCGCTTTTCTAATTCATAGATTAGCGTCGATCAAGTTTTTTGTGGTGTGGCTGCTGGGATTGATTTTTATTGGACATATTTGGAGATCGATGGATATGTGAGGGCCTCTCTCCTGTATTGGACATATGGGACGAGAAATAAGGTGCCTCAGGTTTCGTTCAGAACCAGAACGAACTTGTAAATGGACTGTGTGTCTGACATTGGATTTAATTCTATGTGATTGATTTTTATTAAATATATATCTGTTTGGCAGCGGAGAATTTATTCTCTTTCTTATCGTCCTTCTTTGAGACGTATGAGCGTAGGGTTATATATTGATGGATATCAGTCGCATGGCATGAATTGCCTATGTGGCATGCCAAAGTGGCAACTGATCAAGGCTTCTGTTGAAAAGCAGAGTCTAGTGGTTGATGATCAAAGCGTGGCTTTAATATAGCGCCGCTTTGTGTATAGCGTTAATTCGTGAGCCTCACACCTCGGTATGAACCAGAAACGGGATGAAGGACGGTAGGGAGGACGACACGTTTCTTTCTTGCTAGAGGTGGTGTCAGCGTTTACATGCCCTGACATTTTATATTTTTACCTATGTGGTTGTTGGAAAGCGAGGCGCCTCAGATATATCAGTTATTACGGAGCTGACGGATTTACGCCCCATAGGGCGGGGAAACGTGTGTTCAAGAATAATATTCCACACAGTTATTGTAATATCCCGTATTTTCAAGATATAATAACTAATCAAATTAATTATTTAAATAATTATTTAGAGAATTAAATGGTCATTTAATTAAATAACTTTGAATATTTAATTAAAATAATAATAGAATAATGTATTTTATTACTGAAATAGTCGGAAATAGCTGAATTCACGATATTGTGTGAATTAAATAGTATATGGGATTTAATTCAGCTTATAATTGAATTATAATAACGAATTTATTGTTTGAACGAAGTTTGAATGTATAATTATAATATAATTATAATTGACCTCGAAATGGCGTGGCAGATCTTCGATTGGCGATTCGAACTTTAAACGAATATACAGAATCTGTTTTAAATCGGATTCCTGTGAAATAAGAAACATTCGGAGTTGGTAAAGTATATTTTTCTAATGGAAGAGAAAAATCAGGATTTCATTGTGCAGATTTTGATTTATGTCCAAATCAAATTTTCAAATAGCCGCTGTGGAATTTCTTTATAATTAATAACGATTTATTTATATTATAAAAGGATTTTTAATATAAATCGAATATCGATATAATTGGGAACTTTGAAATATCGAATTATAAATCCGAATATGATTATTTCATAAATGGATAATATTCTATGTAGATATATGTGATAATATGAATTTATTTATATTTAATATAATTATTTTTAAATGTAACAACTCGGATTTTCAGAACAAGTTTAAAACCTTTTGTTTTGGCTAATTTAATGAATTTTGAATATTTAAAATAATTTATTTTAAATAATAATGACTAAAAATTTATTTTCGATGAAGTTAGAGCGAATAAATTTATTATAATTATATAACGAGCCTGAAATGGTGCGGCAGTTCGAAAATTCGATTTCTAATTTCAAATGAATATACAGAATTCGATATATGTCAGAATTGGACGAAACAAGAAATATTTGAATCTGTTAAACAATATCTTTCTAACGAAGTTAAGAAACTGAGATTTCTCTTTAGAAATAGAAAGTTACGTTCAGTTTAAAATTCAGAAAAGTCGCTGTGGAAATTATATATATTTTAAATATATATGTATAGCCCTTAAAAATAGCCATTTTGCAAACGGCCTCAGAATTCGACGAAACCAGTTTTGTTGGGACCGTATCATCCCAACATAGCAAGGTTTATTTTTCTAGAATTGTTAGAATTAATATGTGAGCATGGCGCACCTATACGCGTTTGACCAGTTTCAATTGAATTTAATCGACTAGAAAATGGCCATTTTACAAATGGTCTTCAAATTTGACGAAATTAGTTTTGTTAGGACCGTTTCGTCAATACGAAGCTAGAAATAATTTTTCTGGAATTTTTAGAGTTAGTATGTGCCCCAGTAAAGTGAAATGCGCGTCTGAATTTAAAATATAAGGATTTATATTTTAAATTTAACGGAAACTGATCGTAACAGCCGAATTGAGTTACAAAACATATCCCATTATGTTCGAAATGAGGGTAATAAGCCAGGGATGACAGTCGTTGGGTTTGATTACAGGTCCGTATACAAAACCCTACCTTTTCGATTTAAATAATAATATTATATTTATATAAAAACCCTCTCCAACCCTAATTTACGGTCAAACGTATCCCTCTTGGTCAAAACCAACCTACCTCCCCCAAAATCAAATCGCGACGCTGCGATTCCCATCAGCCCACCACCACTTCAGGCGCACGCCACCGCCATGTCAGAGAAACCCCCTCCTCCTCCATCGTTCTCCCCACTTCAACTCGATCCCCTCCTGCACTCGAGGACCCCACGCCCAGCTCGAGAATCGCCCCTCCCGTCCATGCGCTGCCACCATGACGTGACCGCCACTGCTCCGGCCTACCCCCTTCGCCGTAGACCATCGCCAGTCACCAACGTTCACTTCCTCCTCCTCCCTCAGTTCAGATCTCGAATCCCAATCCCCAAATCCATTTAAACCCCATGCCTCTAGCCCGAAGCCCGCCACCGCGAAGACCCCGCCCCTGCAATCGACTGCGCCTCCTCAGCATGGGCAGCGAACCCCCTCTCCATCGGCAAAGATCAATTTTTCTTAATGAAATGTGAGTTTTCTTTGTTTATATTTATTTTTCAATGCTATTATTTTGATTAAAATTAGATTATACATGAATCACTTTGATTTAAGAGTGTAATTTAATTTAGGACATGAAAAGAAGAAAAGAAAATAAAAAGATTAGAGTTTTAAAAATAAAAGGATTTGCTTTTTGAAAACAGAAAAGATGGATTTTTAACTTAGAAAAGATTGGATTTTTATAATTGAAAAGGATATGAAGTTTAGTCGTACAAAAATACGATTTTTATAATGAATTGATTGTGATAAAAATTTGATTTTTACATATGAAGTAGCAGTATAAAAATCCAATTTTTACGTATATGGTTTCGAGATAAAAATGTGATTTTATAAACATGTAGAGAATTAAAAATATGATTTTTACTATCATATGAAGGCGAAGTAAAAACTTGATTTTTATCATTTAAGTGGTGTTATAAAAGTATGAACTTTATTTTACAGGAAGTGAAATAAAAATATAATCTTTACACTATATGAAGTGAAATAAAAATATGAACTTTATTTTTATCATGAAGTGGTGAGAATAAAGATCCGATTTTTATACGAGTAGCGAATCAAAAATAGGATTTTTATATGATCGAGAATATAAAAATATAATCATTTCTACACATGTAGCGTTATAAAAATATAATCTTTATACAAGAAGTAGAAAAATAAAAATGTGATTTTTAACGTAAAATCGCATTTAACATATCTCGTTGGAAGCACGACGAAGATTTTCTACATATGAAGAGTCATGGCGTTTGGTTTAGCTTCTCGGTGAGAACTTCTCACTCTAATTTTGCTATACAGTTATTTATTTCATAACAGCATGTATGAATTGTTCCCCGTTGTCCACAGACCATGGATGGCTTGTGTGTTTGTTTGGTTGTTTGATTGATTGGATTACTTGGTTGAATTTGGGTAGGGGAATGAAATGGAATGGGTTAGAACGGTATGTGTATGGCGCAGGCCATTATTAGACTGGGACAAGGCTAGGCCTTATCCCGTTTCTAGTATCGCGCTGTTATGCCGCCGAAATTTTCTAAAATATGTTAGAAAAATAAAAATCTCATTTTTATTAGATAAATAAATAAAATAAAATATTCATTTACAAATCAGACGATTTGTTTATGCATACCCATTTGACTGATATGGATTGGGACGATAAATTTTACACATCGCCCAACTGCACAAATAATATTCAGTATTTGTTGGTTGAAACCCCACACGGGTATTGGGATGATATTTGACGTACACTAATCCCAATAATTAGTTGTGTGTCAATCGATAGTTTGGCAGATAGTTGTGTGGTGCACTCTGGATGATGGTTGACTATTTATCCTTGTTGTGATACATTGTTGTATGAAATCCATATAAATCGCTTTATATGTTAATTGGCTGTGTCTGATTCCAATTCAAAACTGAAGAATATTTTAAAATAACGAATATTTTAAAATAATATTCTGCAAAGGATTAAAATCTGATTTTGATGTCCGATTTTGGATGGACACGAAATATTGAAAAATATTAAGCCGTGTTGATTGGAAATGCGCCATTTTGACGCGATTGATATTTATATCGATTATACTCGTTTTTATAATGAATATAGAAAAGGAAGTGATTTCAAAATCTAATATTTTCAAAATATTATCATTTGTATATTAACGATATAGAATATTCAATTTTGATTTAAAATTGAAAATGAAGTTGAAATCGTTTTTAAAACGAAGTTAAAACGATTTACAAAATACATTTGAATTGAAATCGACGAAATATATACATTATTTACATTTAATGGCCTGAATAGAACGCGCCGCACAACAACCGTTCGCGAATTTCGACCATTGACTTCGAATTGCGATTACGGGAGATCCGACCGTCGGATTCTCCTGAAACCAGAACCGTTGGGTTCTATCGAAAAGAGATTTCCAACGAATACATAAGATTTGAAATCTAAAGGTTGGATCTGGAATTATATCCAAATCAAATTTAGAAAAGGTTGTCGTAAGTGCAGTTCGAAGACCGTATATGGAAATCGACTGTACGGGCCTAGATAAAATTATTAAAAATATTAATAATTTGTGTAAAATCATAATAAATGGTTTGAAAGGAATTGGAATGAAAAATTCCATGTTTGTAAAGATAAAAATATATTTTTATCAAGATGAACTAGTTATTAACTAGAATTATAATCCATTATTTTCCAATAAATAAAATGGATTGAGAATGGATTTACATATAACCCGAAATTTCCAATATAAGAATTGGAATGGATTTGAATCAAAATTATCTTCGGGATATTTCGATATTGGATTCCGTGATTATACAGATACTATGGAGGAATTTGAAAGATATATGTATATATCGTTATTCCGATATGATATTTGTTGGTTCAGAATTTGGTATTGAATATAAGCCGATATATTTTCTATTCAGAGCCTTGTATTTAATATCAAATTGGATATTGCGTTTATCGTGAACTGTGTTTTAAACGACATTCGTTCTTTAACCCGATTAACAGTGAAATGTGATTTGGTATTTATAAATCTTTTTATTGAGATTTAATAGAAATTTTCCAATGTAAAGATTTCCAACATGTAAATTGGAATGGACTGGAATTCGATTTGTGTAACGACCCAGAAATTTGATGATTGGAATATACGACTAATTAAATAATTTATTATGAATAATCAATATTTTATATTGATACTTGAAGTAGAAATTTAAAATCGAATATATGGTTGGGACCGAATTTAATATTTTGTTTAGAATGGTTAGTTGGAAATCAAATATTTAATGTTTGGATTGAATTTGGTCGGATATTTGAAACGGATTAAAAATTCGAGTTAAAATATAAACTGTTGGAATAATAAATAAACATTATTAATAAACAACGCTAAATAAATAGGAAAATTTTATTTGTCGAAATATATGAAAAATTGGATTAGATATGTGTGTATTAATTTAACGTTTCAAATTTGGAAACGAACAAAACGGTTGACGGACAAACAAAATAAACACGGTAAACGGTTAAATAATTTGAAACTAAAATGATATCGTATAAAAATGGAGTTAAATTATAATGGAATACGAAACGTTGAAAAATAAATGTATATATAATTTTGTCGTGTTTGAGAGTTGTATAGGCGGTACGTGTTTAGGGCGGTTCACGGTAATTTGCGGTAGGATTAACATTTAAAAATTTATCACAGTTATCACCTACCCCAGTTTATATTTGCACCGACCTATCGTCTGGGAAAAATCAGCTACTCTATAATCTATAGATTGACGTTCTTCTTATCGCTAAAATATACTTATATAAATCACCCCTCCGTTCATTGTTCTTCAGCAAAAAAAAAAAAAAAAAAAAAAAAAAAAAAAAAAAAAAACCCTTTTCCCCTAAAATAAAAGCTACCTTCCTCAAATCAATGGCCACCGCGACTTCAGCCACCATCTTTTCGACTCTCGCCTTGCTCCTTCCTCCGCAAGTGTAACTGGCCAAAGCCATCACGGTTCAGCCTCAACCTCCTCGATTCGAACGCCGCCTTGTTGCTCGAGGATGCACCCAGATCCGTCCCCCTACAGCACCCGAAAGCCGCGCCTTTTCTGCCCAAACTCAATTCGAAAGGGCTTCTGCAGGTGAGCAATCACTCACGATTAATTATAAGTTCAAGTAGACCCAACTCGATTTCTAAATTGGGATATAATAGTTAATGGTTGTGTTCTTGATTGGTTGTTTGTGGTTTCTGGAAATAAATCTTGCTAAGTTGTTCTTGTCCAAAAATTTCTTTGTTCACTTGCGGTCATACATACATTGAGACTGAGAACTTGTCCACTTGCTGCCACTCATGATTGAAACTGTGTTGTGCATTTAGACTATTGTAATTCCAATTTGTGCACTCTAACTTGTCCCTGTCTGGCTTGAACTGCATATATGCATTTATATATATGAACGGAAAAACTGAATCACTAGGGTAGTGTTACTGAAACTAAGATTAAACTTTGCTTTGTGAAACTAAGTCACTGATGTAATAAAACCTAGTTGGATTATGGTAATACGGAACCGACCTTGCATGCTCTACCACTTTAATGAACCATTGTGAAATGACACAATGAGCATACATGTTAGTTGCTGGAGATTCAATTGCCTGAACATGCGTTCTTCAACTATGTTATGGTTGATGCCCATTAATGTGATATTTACAAGGTGTTGTAGCTCAGCCGGATTCGGAAACAAATAATTTACTCAAATACAGTGTAGTATTTTTAGAACCTAGTACATAGGAAAAGCTACTTGGAAAAAATACTGTTAAAAGCTTCTCAGCTAATATAGTATGGAAATTTACAAGACCTAGGAAGATTTTGGCATATGACTGTAAGGAAAATGAATTTTCCATGATTGACAGAGAAAAAATATACCATATGATAAATGATGAGTCATATTTATTCTTCACTATTGTATGCTTATCTTATCCTGAACAGTGAAATATAACTTAAGAGGCTTAAACCGTAGTTGTCACTTTAATTAAATAAAAAAGAAAAAAAAAGAAAATGAAGAATCATCCGTGTCCTTGTTTGCTTGCATTGAAGAGAAAGGCAATATTTCAATCCTTAATCGTGTTATTTTCAATGGGAACATTAGCTTGTTTTAAATTGATCAATTTGAAATTTTTCTAACATGCATTAATTTGATTTAAAGTTGATTTTATGTTGATCGGATTCTGATCTTTTAAGCATGCTCATGTTTTTCTCATGACATGCCAGTTGAAATTTATTTCATGTTCATAATGTTTTGCTGAACTGTTTTATTTGTATGTTTTAATATGCAACTCACACTAGATCACGACTGAAACCTGAACTTTATTCTCATCGGTCACAACTGAAACCTGACAACCTGCTATGTTTGATTACACTGCATAATCATGTTCGGAAACCTGACATTATGCTATGTTATTTAACTTGAGCAACCCATTCTGTTCTAAAGCCTGAATATGTTCACGTCACCATATATTTGTTTCCACCTTGTTGGACCTGTGTGTTCATGAACACATAACAATGCATATGTATAGGAGTTGCAAGTGTGTCTTCTGATATTCTGTTAAGATCAAAGTTTGTAAACTTAGTATAGTATTGTCTTGAGATTGTATATGTGAATTTCCATTGTGTCCCTTGTATGTCCATTTATGTTCATCCAGTATTTCATCCCCGTACCGACTTATGGCATTTTGAACATGCCTCGAGCTACCCTGTGCTGGAAGTTTGCAACACCAGCCACTTTGTGGACATACAATTTACACAGTTCCATGCAAATTGACTTTTAAATGTTGCCATTTGAATTTCTTGTATATTGTCTACACTTGTTTTGTTTGACCTAACATTGTATGTTACTGCCATACTCTCGTTCTCTTTACTGTGTCGGACCATTTGTGTTCGTTTTATTTTACTGTGATTGACCACTGGTGTCCGTCCCTTTTCATGTGATAGACCACTTGCGTACACATGATAAGTTGCGGGACCTGTTCTATGTTGTTCGTTGTGCTAGTTCTCGGATGCTGAGGCGGTACACACATTTACCCGTACATGTGTGTATACGCAAGCTCCTGGAATCACAGTCCCTGGAAATAGTTACACTGATATGAACAGATATCACAACTGTTTATTTATATATGACATCGATGTTTGGATTAGCGATTATACTTCAGTTTCTATCGAAGTTGGTTTACTTGAACTATGATTAATCCTGACTCGAGTATTTTTATGTTTTTGCATGGAATGCTCGAGTCAGACCCGAGCATTTCAGATCTAGATATTATAGCGGCGGATTCGAAGATCGGCAAAAACTGGGGATTTCAGGAGGTGCGCACTCTGAAGATTTTTAAAACAGTAAATATTTTTCCTTTGTATTCAACCGTATGTTTACATTCCGCTGTACAGAAAAATCTTGTATCAAAAATTTTGATTAATATATGGAAGGTTATTTTGTTGTTCAATACTGTGCTGTTAATTTTATTCTGTGTTTTCTGTGTCGATTCTATTTTAAACTCGGTAAGCTAAATACGCTCCGTCAATTTGAACGTTTTAAATCGGTTTAACCACCGATTTGAAGTGGTCAAAAAGGCGGGTCATTACAAGTGGTATCAGAGCTTTGGTTTATTCAAAGCATAGCTTATCGAGTTGAAATAGAATCGACATTGGAAAAGCGGATTTTGGAAATAAAAAGATTTCAAAATATAATTTTTGAAAAGTGTAAACAATTTTAAAATAAATTTTTAATGGAAAAATATTTTGGAAATATTATATATTTTGAAATTTAGTATTTTGGAAGTAATACAGCGGAAACAAAAAAATTTATTTTGAGATTTAATTTTTTTTTTTCCGGAATCCCCAGTCTTCGGAAATCTTCGAATTCAGGTTTGCGAGAATTATTCTTCGATAAGATTCCTTTGTATTTGAATCTCAAACCTATCATCGAACGACATTTAAGGAAGATAAGTATAATAGAATCGATGAATCAATTGTGTGATTTTAGCGATCAAAGATAATTGAAATTTATTGGAATAAAATTTCAGATAAGAATTTGATTGAGGAGAGGAAATTGGAAATCGTTTCGGAAATGAGACGATGAATTTTATTTTGAATTCGGAATATAAAATAATAAAATTGAAAAGGGTATAATTATAATTGTGTCGAAGTTTATTGGCAAAATAATTTATAATTAGTATAATCGAATACATGGATTCAATAGTGAGGTACAAACTTGTTAATTAATTATCAAGAAGCGAAGTATGAACGAGAGTTGTAAATGGAGCAAAATATGAATAAAGATTTGAATCGAGGTTCAAGTGAAATGAAAGCTAATTGGATGTGACGAGTTTAGATTTCGATAAAAGAAATATTTACTTTTTTTTTGAAGTAAATAACATTTGAAAACGAATATGTTGCGATTGAAATTGGAGATGGAGGTGATAAAGTTAACCAGTACGGTGAGATTGTTCTGAAGTTCAGAATATTTTCCCAAGTTCGGAATATGGTATTGAATAATAGATTATTCGAAAAGAAGTTATTTATGGGAGACGATTATGTCGGGTTTCAGGAAAATATTATTTAATTATGTATTCAATGGATAAAGTATATTTTAAAGTTAAATATTTCGAGGCATGAACGATTGTTACTATCAACGATTTTCGTTAAAAAAGTAAAATTTTAATTTGAATTTGAAAGTTATGAGAACGAAAGTTTCGAAGTTGCGAACTTATCTGTTTCAAAGTTAATAATATTGTTCAGTTAAGGTCTGAGAGTAAATATACCCCAACTTGATTGACCTCATCATTGACTAAGAAATGGATAAGATTCGATAGCAAGAATGGTTAAGTGAAGTAAGTAAATGAGTGCTAGCAGTTAAGTGAAAACATCAGTGTTTTATTTAATAACTGTTTAATGCAAATAACGAATTTAGAAATATTTCCCTGAGAATAAAGTGATTTTGTAGAATTATAGAAATAAAATATGAAAATTGGAAATGTTTTCAAAAGATCATGGGAGGTGAGCGAATTTTGGAAAGAATGCCGCACGTCGAGAACGAATGATGACAGAACATAAAAGATGTATGTTCGTAAACTGAATTCGAAAATTTGCATAAACAATGATTTGATAAGAAATTAAGAACTGGCTAGAGATTAGTCAAGTTGGATGACTTTCTGAGTGTTGATCTGATGTTGGTTTCGGCCTTCGGGGTTGATACTTAGGAAGTTGTTCGCTTACTAATTGACGGTCGAAGTATGAATGTGAAGGAGTGATAATGCGTGAAGGAAAAATTTGTGATAAGAAGAAAAAATCCGGAGTTTTGAGCAAATAAAGATGTTGATGAAGTGATGAATTTTATAATTAGAAATTGGAAGAAAAATTTGGTTTATAGCCAGTGGATTCAGAAAGCCGAGTTTGAAGTGATATCAATCAATCATTTGAATTGATTAAGAGTTTAAAGCTAAAATTTTAAGATTAGAATGGAAATTGAGGGATGTTCGAGTTTAGATATTTAGCATAGAAGTTTCGAAACTTATATGGAGAAAAATGTGATATAATCAGTTTGAAATAAAGTCTTATATAACAGAATTTATATAAGAATGAGATGTTTGATTTGGAAAGAGAATCTTATGTAAAGTATGAATTATGAAAAGTATGAGAATTAGATACTATATGTATATAGTATTATATGTTTTCAAGTCAAGATAAGGGAAGTACCATCCTTCTTCTTTGAATTTCGAGCTTATGTAAAAGGACTGCAGATAGCGCAATCTGCAGTGCTGCTGGTGGCGGTAGGTTGTCCGGACATAAAACTCATGAGTTGCCATTGAGTACGACTGCTAGCGCAATTCGCAGGGCTGCAGATAGCCTACGGCGGTCGGATGTTTCTTGAGGGAATCAGGCGTAACCATTGTGATCGCTGCGATCTAGAGTCGTTGGAATTCGACCGTGTAGCGTAATTCGTAGGGCTGCAGATAGCCTACGGCGGACGGATGTTACTTGGGGGAACCAAGCGTAACCATTGTGACTGCTGCGATCTACAGTCGAATTGTAAGGGCGTAATCCGCAGAGCTGTGAAAGCTTACGGGTATGGATGTTTCCTGGGGGACCCAGGCGTAACCATTGTATACCTGCGGTCCATATAGATATTTTAGTGATAGTGAGCCACCTGTTTGATGCAGCAGTTAGTCTTCGTGACTTGATTGGTCTTCGTGACCTGATTTGTCTTTGGGACTTGTTTTGTTCTCGTGATTTGAAGTATCTTCATAATTCCATGATTGGTTAGTGATTCTGAGACAGAGCAGTCAACGCTCAGTGACCTCAGTTTTCTCTTTTGATTCGTAACTATTTTCTGTTGATTTGTCCCTGACGAAATTCGTAGGGAAGTGATTTCCTACGGATACGGATGTTTTCTGGGGGATCCAGACGGAACCATTGTGTATCTGCGATTCATGAACAATTAGCATATCAACATCACATTGGTACTTTCCGTATCTATTTCAAAAGAATTTTTGAAATATTTTCACTGGGAGTTGAAGCAAGGATATTTAGTGCTTGGAGATTTTAGTCGTACGCCTGGCCAGCGTATGTCTAACATCTGCGAGAACGACAATGGACTTGTCAAACTTCGAGTTATCAAAATACTTTCAGATCAATAATTTGAATTTAAAATAGACCCAACTTGATAATTTAAGAAAGCAAATTTCGGAATATTTTAAATCCATAGCTTCGAAATAATTTAAAATTTTGCACGAATTCTGTGATATTTAAAAGGTTACAAAAGATTTCAAGTTATGAAATTTTCCAATCGACAAGTGCAACTTGAAAAGGAAATGTTATTTACACTCTGCAGTGAGTGTTGGTAGAATAAAACAGATTGGATATAAGGAGATTGGGTTGAGGATTGCTAAGTCTAAACCCATTACTGTTGCAACGATGGGTAAGTGACGTTGACAAATGATGTTTATAATGAAATTTGGAACAATTTGAGAGGCGTAAATCCAACTTATGCGAATTTTGAAATTTAAGAAGTTAAGTTTGAAGATTAATTTAATGATCGGAGAAAATTGAATATGATGGAAACAAAGAAGATCGATGACTTGAATATCGATATTTAAATCGATTGTGGAATAATTTCACACAAATATGAAAGTTTGAAGTGTACATTGGTATAACTCTAACGATTTCTCCTTTTCGAGGGCGAAAAGTTTTAAAGGGGGGAAGAATGTAACGACCCAGAAATTTGATGATTGGAATATACGACTAATTAAATAATTTATTATGAATAATCAATATTTTATATTGATACTTGAAGTAGAAATTTAAAATCGAATATATGGTTGGGACCGAATTTAATATTTTGTTTAGAATGGTTAGTTGGAAATCAAATATTTAATGTTTGGATTGAATTTGGTCGGATATTTGAAACGGATTAAAAATTCGAGTTAAAATATAAACTGTTGGAATAATAAATAAACATTATTAATAAACAACGCTAAATAAATAGGAAAATTTTATTTGTCGAAATATATGAAAAATTGGATTAGATATGTGTGTATTAATTTAACGTTTCAAATTTGGAAACGAACAAAACGGTTGACGGACAAACAAAATAAACACGGTAAACGGTTAAATAATTTGAAACTAAAATGATATCGTATAAAAATGGAGTTAAATTATAATGGAATACGGAACGTTGAAAAATAAATGTATATATAATTTTGTCGTGTTTGAGAGTTGTATAGGCGGTACGTGTTTAGGGCGGTTCACGGTAATTTGCGGTAGGATTAACATTTAAAAATTTATCACAGTTATCACCTACCCCAGTTTATATTTGCACCGACCTATCGTCTGGGAAAAATCAGCTACTCTATAATCTATAGATTGACGTTCTTCTTATCGCTAAAATATACTTATATAAATCACCCCTCCGTTCATTGTTCTTCAGCAAAAAAAAAAAAAAAAAAAAAAAAAAAAAAACCCTTTTCCCCTAAAATAAAAGCTACCTTCCTCAAATCAATGGCCACCGCGACTTCAGCCACCATCTTTTCGACTCTCGCCTTGCTCCTTCCTCCGCAAGTGTAACTGGCCAAAGCCATCACGGTTCAGCCTCAACCTCCTCGATTCGAACGCCGCCTTGTTGCTCGAGGATGCACCCAGATCCGTCCCCCTACAGCACCCGAAAGCCGCGCCTTTTCTGCCCAAACTCAATTCGAAAGGGCTTCTGCAGGTGAGCAATCACTCACGATTAATTATAAGTTCAAGTAGACCCAACTCGATTTCTAAATTGGGATATAATAGTTAATGGTTGTGTTCTTGATTGGTTGTTTGTGGTTTCTGGAAATAAATCTTGCTAAGTTGTTCTTGTCCAAAAATTTCTTTGTTCACTTGCGGTCATACATACATTGAGACTGAGAACTTGTCCACTTGCTGCCACTCATGATTGAAATTGTGTTGTGCATTTAGACTATTGTAATTCCAATTTGTGCACTCTAACTTGTCCCTGTCTGGCTTGAACTGCATATATGCATTTATATATATGAACGGAAAAACTGAATCACTAGGGTAGTGTTACTGAAACTAAGATTAAACTTTGCTTTGTGAAACTAAGTCACTGATGTAATAAAACCTAGTTGGATTATGGTAATACGGAACCGACCTTGCATGCTCTACCACTTTAATGAACCATTGTGAAATGACACAATGAGCATACATGTTAGTTGCTGGAGATTCAATTGCCTGAACATGCGTTCTTCAACTATGTTATGGTTGATGCCCATTAATGTGATATTTACAAGGTGTTGTAGCTCAGCCGGATTCGGAAACAAATAATTTACTCAAATACAGTGTAGTATTTTTAGAACCTAGTACATAGGAAAAGCTACTTGGAAAAAATACTGTTAAAAGCTTCTCAGCTAATATAGTATGGAAATTTACAAGACCTAGGAAGATTTTGGCATATGACTGTAAGGAAAATGAATTTTCCATGATTGACAGAGAAAAAATATACCATATGATAAATGATGAGTCATATTTATTCTTCACTATTGTATGCTTATCTTATCCTGAACAGTGAAATATAACTTAAGAGGCTTAAACCGTAGTTGTCACTTTAATTAAATAAAAAAGAAAAAAAAAAGAAAATGAAGAATCATCCGTGTCCTTGTTTGCTTGCATTGAAGAGAAAGGCAATATTTCAATCCTTAATCGTGTTATTTTCAATGGGAACATTAGCTTGTTTTAAATTGATCAATTTGAAATTTTTCTAACATGCATTAATTTGATTTAAAGTTGATTTTATGTTGATCGGATTCTGATCTTTTAAGCATGCTCATGTTTTTCTCATGACATGCCAGTTGAAATTTATTTCATGTTCATAATGTTTTGCTGAACTGTTTTATTTGTATGTTTTAATATGCAACTCACACTAGATCACGACTGAAACCTGAACTTTATTCTCATCGGTCACAACTGAAACCTGACAACCTGCTATGTTTGATTACACTGCATAATCATGTTCGGAAACCTGACATTATGCTATGTTATTTAACTTGAGCAACCCATTCTGTTCTAAAGCCTGAATATGTTCACGTCACCATATATTTGTTTCCACCTTGTTGGACCTGTGTGTTCATGAACACATAACAATGCATATGTATAGGAGTTGCATGTGTGTCTTCTGATATTCTGTTAAGATCAAAGTTTGTAAACTTAGTATAGTATTGTCTTGAGATTGTATATGTGAATTTCCATTGTGTCCCTTGTATGTCCATTTATGTTCATCCAGTATTTCATCCCCGTACCGACTTATGGCATTTTGAACATGCCTCGAGCTACCCTGTGCTGGAAGTTTGCAACACCAGCCACTTTGTGGACATACAATTTACACAGTTCCATGCAAATTGACTTTTAAATGTTGCCATTTGAATTTCTTGTATATTGTCTACACTTGTTTTGTTTGACCTAACATTGTATGTTACTGCCATACTCTCGTTCTCTTTACTGTGTCGGACCATTTGTGTTCGTTTTATTTTACTGTGATTGACCACTGGTGTCCGTCCCTTTTCATGTGATAGACCACTTGCGTACACATGATAAGTTGCGGGACCTGTTCTATGTTGTTCGTTGTGCTAGTTCTCGGATGCTGAGGCGGTACACACATTTACCCGTACATGTGTGTATACGCAAGCTCCTGGAATCACAGTCCCTGGAAATAGTTACACTGATATGAACAGATATCACAACTGTTTATTTATATATGACATCGATGTTTGGATTAGCGATTATACTTCAGTTTCTATCGAAGTTGGTTTACTTGAACTATGATTAATCCTGACTCGAGTATTTTTATGTTTTTGCATGGAATGCTCGAGTCAGACCCGAGCATTTCAGATCTAGATATTATAGCGGCGGATTCGAAGATCGGCAAAAACTGGGGATTTCAGGAGGTGCGCACTCTGAAGACTTTTAAAACAGTAAATATTTTTCCTTTGTATTCAACCGTATGTTTACATTCCGCTGTACAGAAAAATCTTGTATCAAAAATTTTGATTAATATATGGAAGGTTATTTTGTTGTTCAATACTGTGCTGTTAATTTTATTCTGTGTTTTCTGTGTCGATTCTATTTTAAACTCGGTAAGCTAAATACGCTCCGTCAATTTGAACGTTTTAAATCGGTTTAACCACCGATTTGAAGTGGTCAAAAAGGCGGGTCATTACAATTTGATAATAATCGAAGTGAGCTCCTGTGGAGGAAGACCGTTACTATATATGGGATTTAAAAGGCTTCGCCGTTATTCCATTTATATTACTGGTTGGATACGGAAGTTTATATCGATTATATATATTGATCTGTTTTCTGTGAAGATTCCATAATAAATGGAATAAAGTTTTGGGTTTGTCATGAATGGTATCTTTAATAATACTGTTCTTAAACCCAACGGGGTTAAGAAAATTAGAAACTAACTGGAGATTAGTTAAGTTAAATGGTTTCCAGGGTATTGATGTAATGACCCGGATTTCGAGCGACTTTGGTTATCGACATAAACACGATGTCGATAACCAAAACATCGAAAAATCCTGGTAATTAGTGAAAGAAATTAGAGGGTGAGAAAAGATAAGATAGAAACTTAGAATAGAAGAAGAAGAAGAACACAACATCGGAGTAACACGAACCTCACAACGGAACGAATAAATATATTTCATAACATAACTTTGAAATACAAATCTGTACTTGAATATACATATCATTATCAAAGTACAGCACTTACAACACAGCGGAAATAACTATAGCTATATGATCCTGAAGCCTGCTGCTCCAAGCTCTTCAAGTGTATCTGTAAAATCCCGACTACTTGACTGCCCATACAAATTTAGGCACCCAAGAGTTTAGGGAAAACAACAAAGTAAACTCCGGGTCAGTCATGGGACTGGTATGAGTAAAACAGTTTAAAAATAGTTTAAACAAGTAAACGATATCTCATAAGACCACGCCGCATAACGGAACGGGTTTTTCCCTTATGAGAATCCAAATTATCTTTATATCAAAACCTTTTGATATTATAATAATGTCTATCAACACAATATACTAATCATCTAGCAGAAACGCTTTCATCTCACGTTCTACATATATAGTATACAATCAAAACCGCAAGCACGTATTGGGTAATGGATTTCCAACAATGACAAGGTATGGAACCACCTTTCGCTAGTGCACCTCTAGAGAGGAATACACTGGGTTCAACAAGAACATCTTGCAACCCGGCCACACATGACCGGCCACTCATTTCGCTTGAGTGTATCGAATGTATATCACCAACAGTTGGGATCAGAAACCGTTCCCCGAATGGGACAGCATCAACAATAGATTTTTAGAAGTAAATGAAACTCTAGATCAGGTGATTATACACCCTACTTCGGTGCGACCGACTTAGCCATGCTGAATGCCCAATTTCTGTCACTTACCGGATGATGAGGCTAGAAGCTACGCTTCATCATCACATCAGATTCACCTTGAATGCCACATTGTCAAATCCATCAAATCACCGATTGACGTCCTCAACCATACATTATGTGTTAGCTAAAAGAAGTTTCCTTCTCCACTTCCACTCTTGGTACGGTTGGAGAAATCAATATACGTGATCATCTGGAAATACTCTGTCTGACATCCGTCCATAAAAGTCATCCAGGAACAGGATGAACCGAAGTCACTATTCTGTAAATAGGATAGCCCTTGCATAACTCCGTCTTCAATTTCCTTTGTCATATATAATTCGCAACGCTTATGCCAATACAGAGTGGTTCTTTGGATAATAATCCAACCGTTCTCTCCATATTAACAACGTTAAAATGGTCAAAACTTCGATAGTCTGTGATTTAACTATCGAATAAAAACAAGTGTGCAAACAATGATATTATTTCCAAATGGAAATTATATCGATCAAACATCATTTAACATTCATCTCCTTAGTTCATTTTTTCCATCTCCTATTTCCCTATATTCAACATTTGCTATTTTCTAAATTTAGAAAATATATCTTATTAACAATGGAAAACGTTTCCATTCCCTGTTTTCTTTATTAAAAAACATTTCTGCTTTCTTATTTGGAAAACATTTCCAAAGCTTCTTCATTGGTCTTAGATAGACGTTTTAAACAAACCATCGCGATGTTAACTCAAACCATTTCCTTTAATTACTAAATTCACTTACCATTCTTTTACTATCGAACCTTAACAATTCCTTAGTTAAAAACGAAGCCAATCAAGTTGGGGTAGAACTACCTCTCAGACCTTAACTGAACAACATTTCTAACTTTGAAATAGGCAAGGTTCACTTAACTCCTTTCGAATAAACTATATTCGATAACTCCTTTTACTTTAACTCTAATCGATTAAACTAACATCGATTAACTCCTTTTACTTTAACTCTAATTGATTAACTAACATCGATTAACTCCTTTTACTTTCTATTCGAATAAACTATATTCGATTAACTCATTTTACTTTAACACTAATCAATTAACTAACATTGATTAACTCCTCTTACTTTAACTCTAATCGATTAAACTAACATCGATTAACTCCTTTTACTTTAACTCTAATCGATTAAACTAACATCGATTAAGTCCTTTTACTTTCTATTCGATTAACTCATTTTACTTTAACACTAATCGATTAACTAACATCGATTAACTCCTTTTACTTTAACTCTAATCGATTAACTAACATCAGTTAACTCTTTTTACCTTAACTCTAATCGATTAAACTAACATCGATTAACTCCTTTTACTTTCTATTCGAATAAACTATATTCGATTAACTCATTTTACTTTAACACTAATCGATTAACTAACATCGATTAACTCCTTTTACTTTAACTGTAATTGATTAACTAACATTGATTAACTCCTTTTACTTTAACACTAATCGATTAAACTAACATCAATTAACTTCTTTTACTTTAACTCTTATCGATTAACTAACATCGATTAACTCCTTTTACTTTAACTCTAATCGATTAAACTAACATCGATTAACTCCTTTTACTTTCTATTCGAATAAACTATATTCGATTAACTCATTTTACTTTAACACTAATCGATTAACAAACATCGATTAACTCCTTTTACTTTTACTCTAATCGATGAACTAACATCGATTAACTCCTTTTACTTCAACTCTAATCGATTAAACTAACATCGATTAACTCCTTTTACTTTCTATTCGAATAAACTATATTCGATTAACTCATTTTACTTTAACACTAATCGATTAACTAACATCGATCAACTCCTTTTAATTTAACTCTAATTGATTAACTAACATCGATTAACTCCTTTTACTTTAACACTAATCGATTAAACTAACATCGATTAACTTCTTTTACTTTAACTCTAATCGATTAACTCCTTTTACTTTAACTCTAATCGATTAAAATAACATCGACTAACTCCTTTTACTTTAAAACTAATCGATTAAACTAACATCGATTAACTTCTTTTACTTTAACTCTAATCGACTCACTAACATCGATTAACTTCTTTTCAAATAAACTATTCATTTGTAAAGATTTACTTTTTGTAACAGTTCTTCACTTTACAAATGATTTCCCTTTTTATTTACTTTCGAAATATTTCCTTTTACAAAATCTGTTGATTTTATAAACTCCCTTTATCTCAATATACATTGAAATAATTCATTTTACATCCCAGGGTCTTTTATGATATATAAAATATCGAATAAAAATGATCAACATCATTCCAACACCCATAATCCATAACATATTATATAACACATCATATATCACAATATATGAAAACAGTAAAATAAATGTTGAGGAATCCAGCTGGATTCCTCCAACCTGTTTCCCTGCATCATAGATGTTAAACAATATAGATAACATCACTTTCAGTTCCATATGATATATTCTATTAAACAGAATCAATATAGAAATTCAACTAACTGACTAGCAGTCCAATCAATCAACCAACACACAGGAATCAACCAATATCTAACAGTTCAAAAAATACAACATGAAATTATAAACTATTCAGAGTTAGTGAGATTTACTCACATTGTCTGTAATCGTTAAATAACGAATACGCTATCGTTGGTCCTGATAGACGTTTAATTCCATCTTAAATCCAGTCGAGCTCCAGATCACCTCAAACCCTTTCCATTCTGTAGCCTTCGTTAATACAGTTCCGACGAACGTTGTTTCTCGGAATTCTTCTAACCCTTAGCCCATATACCCATACCCCGCTCATTGCCGTCTTCTCCACAAATCCTGATGCCGAACCCAATATACCAAAGTATTTCATGATTTTGATCTCCCCTCCCTCACTCTTCACTTTATTTAAACTCATGTAAAACTACCACACCTCATCACTTCATAATCTCCACAAAATCAAACTATATTTTGTACAGTTCGAACTCCTTATTTCAACTCAATCGATAGCCTCAACTCCCACTGTTCAGAAGAAGAAAATGCGACACCTTTCATACTTAACAAACTGCCATCATCGAAGACTTAATCTCCCCTTATAATCCTTCCCCTTCACAGTGTATGCACCTTCCTAGCATCATAGTAAATGGAGCCGTACACCAACTCCATAAAAATCACCCCATATACACAGTGCCTCCTTCAAGCTTCTTCACCTTCCTTGTTGTATCACCGTGCCCTAAACACCCTGGCCGAAAATCCTTTCAACAAAAACAATACCCAACTCCACTATTCCATCACGAACTCCAACGATGAACCCATCGGCAGCAGCCTCTTCCCGAACCCTTCCACTTCATCACCAATACGCCCAGCTCGCACACACCGGAGCAAACCCGTCGCACTACCGAAATTGACGAGCACCAGTGTTCGCCCCAGGCCAACACCCACCGAGTTACTTTAAACGTCCATACTCAACACCTAAACGATATGCTGAACCCAAATCTAAGCTCTAACTCCAACACTAATGCTTCACAAACCCATAACTTGGAACCCTAAGTTCTCTGTAGCAAAATCGTTGCCAAAGGAATGACGTCGAACTCAAAACAAAATGCATAGAGATGAAGAGCTTCTCTGTCCGAATCCATATACGTACTTAAACGATTTTAGAGAATTTGTTTTGATTTTATCTCGATTTTAGAAAGAGGATATTTCACGTTTTGGATAAGAACCGATGGCGGCGGAAATGTATTTGAGTAAATTAGGTTTAGACAGTTTTAAAGGTGCGGTTTTTTACTTTGTGTGGTTGAGAAAAAATGGTGCGTGGCCCTTGTTTTGATCTGTCGTTTTGTTTTACATTTAAGAGTACCCTATTATACGAAACTCTGTTTGTCCATGGACTGATATGAAAATATCATTGTGATCAGCGATGTGCCAGGATTTCAATAATATAATAATACCGGTAGATTAACTCATATTGAGAAACCCCGAAATGCTGATTACAGGGTGCAAAATACTCCAAATAAAAAGTTTTTTATTTAAATAAATTAAAAATTACCATAAATTTCTAAAAATTAAATTATCCTTATGTCCTAAAAGAACCTTGTCTAAATTCAAACCCGGTCTCTAGTTATATCGAATAAACCGTTACGGTCGATAAACGATTCTATAGCGACTATTATAAAATTTGATTTGGACATATCTCAAAATCTACACGACGAAATCCTGATTTTTCTCTTCCACTAGAAAAATGTACTCCACCAGCTCCACGCATTTCTTGTTTCACGGAAATCCAGCTTAAAACGAATCCTGTACATTCAGTTGAAGTTCGACTCGCCAATTTACGAACTGCTGCGCCATTTCGAGCTCGTTAATAATTATTGTAACAACCCGCAAAATCAGGACCAATTCAAAAAATTTATTTTATAAAATTTTAATGAATTTTAGAGAATATAAAATAATTTATTTAAATAATTACGGTTGAAAATGTATTTTATTTGCCATTTGTTACTAAAAGAAAAAAAATGATGAAATAAATAGACTAGGTTTCATTTTGTCATTTGTTCACAAATATATATATATATATATATATATATATATATATATATATATATATATAACCAAAAAAAAGTGAAAGTGAAAAAAAGGGGAAAATCCCCTCCTTCAATAAAATAAATAAAATTTGGAATCATATTCAATGGTAATTAAAAGCATGTCATTCATTGCAAGGAATAATAATGATAATAATAATGGCAAATTCTATTTATACACCAAATATTGCTCTATGTACATCACAATCTTTTTAATAAAAATTTATTAATAAATTACCCTTCTTTTTAATTGCTTTCTCGCTTATATTTCCTATATCCATTAAACTTTAAAATTTACAAAATTTATCAAAGCGATAGGTTTTAGTGATGGAATCAATGGATTTTTTTTTCCTATTATAAAATGGAAATTGTGATCAATCAAGACAACTATATCATTAAATGCTCTAATTTAAAGGGTACAGGGTTGTTTTTCCCTCATAAAATTAGGGTTGATTTTAATCAAAATGATAAATTATATGAGTAATAATAAAGAGTTTACAATTTTAATGTTAGAAAATAATGTCAATTATGATTATTTATTTTAAGGCCATGCTTTTATGTTTGCATATAAGTTTTATGTCAGAACAAGGAAAGAAAATGATGACGAGAACAAGGTTAATCTTGTAAAATAATGGTATGTATAAAGTAGTTTTAGGTGTATAATTTACTTATATAATTTGTGGTGTGTGCTAACTAATTAGTGGTGTACAAATAGAACCACCCAAAAATAATTATAGCATGCGTTTCATTCATTTCTTTTATGATCCTCTCTCTTTCTTTCATATGAATATATGCCACACTTTATGCTTTTTAATAAATAAAAATATAAAAAGAGAAAGACACATTATGGGTTTATTTGTAAAATTAGAAACTAAATATTATGTTAAATACACAAACAAAGAATTGTGCATGCATAGGAAGAAATAAAGAGAAAATTTAATATAAATATGTTTAGGTATAAATTGCAAAAGTAATGCACAAAATAAACGTGCGTCATAGATGGTATAAAACCATGCAATAAAAGAAAGTTGAAATAACTTTTAATTATGTGCGTATATTAATAATACGCGGTTGGAACTAAAAATAAAATGCGCGTTAAAATGGTAAACGAAGAAGTTAAAAATAACCTACACATGATTAAATAGGTAAGAATATAAAAAATGAAGGAATTATTAATACGCACATCAATTTCTATTTTGAATTTTAAAATAAACGTTAATTAAACCATTTACCTTATGCCCAGTCAGCTGACTAAATTACTGTGTAACATACTATATGTGGGAGACACATTAATGGTTTATTTTGCAAAATTAATATATATATATATATATATATATATAATGTTATAACATAAAGACTATTACTAAAATTGATTAACATGGATCAGCTAGAATAAAAATCCTAAACCTCTACAAAATATCTCATACCTTCTCAATACCAAACACAAATCCTAATTTCGTTGGCTACCACCCCTTCCAAACTTCTCTCCTCCAATTCTCCCTCCTCACTTCGAGTTAGAACCCATACCATACACCGTTTTGAAGCCCCTTCCCTCCTCTTTCACCTCCGACCAAAAGCACCTCCTCTCGTGGCCCGTAGCTCGAGGGCCGAGCCACCAAAGTCAGCGCCTTGCGCACGCCGCTGGCCCCACCAGGCACCACTGCACCCCCTTGTCGCCGGCACACCTCGACCTCTCCGAGCCCGTTCTCCTCCACCTGACGGCGCCTTAAACCATTCACTAAATCGCCGGAAATTTGAATCCAAAGTTTTGAACAAATTAGAAAAGTCATGGATGAGTTTTACAGAGAGGGAAGAAAGGTTAAGGAACTTAATCCCTTTGATTAATTTAATTTTAAATTTAATTACTAACTTGCTTTACCCATAACTTGGTCATACAAATTCAGAAGCGTTGGACTCGTACGATCCTGAACTACAATTCTAGGCTGAAACGGGGAATTTCTGAGCTGTTGAAAAAATTGGGCTAATCACAAACGACGGTTAGAATTCCTATTTACAAAATTAATTTTTAGATTAATTATTTTCTCGCTGATTAATTCTGTGTATGTATGTAATGATCCAGTTCTGCGATGAAAATCTATTATTTATTCCAGATCTGTTATTCTAGATCTGATTCTGCGAAGAAATTCTGCTCTTTGTTTCGGTGATAATAATAATTTACTAAACGTTTAATTAATTATTGGTAATCGAAATCCATGAATTTATGATTATAATTATAATTGCAATGTCTTGTGCTTGGATTTTTGTATAAATTGCGGTGTTTTGGAATATCCATGATGGTTTAGATCTACGTCATATAAATAAAAGTTCCTATTTATTTAGATATGTAAACACCGATTAGATTAGATCTTGTTTTAAATAAATGAATAAAAAGATTCAATTTTTAATGTTGGTATTTTGCATAAAAAGGTGTGCATTAAAAAGATTCAATTTTTATTATCGTTATATTACAATAAAAGTTACAAATGAGAAGAGGCATTTTTATTGTCCTTTATATTACAATAAAAATTCAGTTTTTATTTCATGTATTAATATGAAACGTTACATGAATGTTGACACCAAAGGTTTAGTTATAACCACATGTATTAATATGGAAATTGACACTATATGTTGACTTCAAAAATTTAATGTTGTTACATGTAATAGTATGGAAATTGACATCATATGTTAACACCAAAGTTAATATGATTACATGTATTAATATGAGAAATGGACATCCTAATTGATACCAAAATATTAGTTGCGGTCATATGTAGTAATATGGAATTGTCATGAAAACATTGACACCAAAATATTAGTTGTTGCCATATGTAGGAATTGTTATGGAAACATTGACACCAAAATATTAGTTGATATCATACGTAGAAATATGAAGGTGATATGAAATTGACATAAAAATAAACATATTTTTAGCATCGTTGAGATTTACATAAGATAAACATATATTTTTTTTAGCGTCATTGAGATTTACATAAAATAAACATATTTTTAGCGCCGTTAAGTTCTATATAAAATAAACATATTTTTAGCGTCGTTAAGTTTCATGAAAATGAGCATAATTTTAATGTCATTAAGTTTCACCAAAAATGAAACATTATTTTTAGTGTCAAGTTATGTCATTAAAAATGAAACATAAATTTAGTGTTATGTAGAATCATTAAAAATGAATATATTTTTAGTGTCATGTTGAAATATTAAAACGAACATATTTTTAGTGTCATGTGGATTCAACTAAAAAAAAAAATATTCTTAGCGCCATTTTGTTGCAATTTGAATTAACATATTTTTGTTGTCATTTGTATTACAATAAAAGACGTATTTGAGAATTTTACTTTTATTTACATTTTGTATGTAAATAAAAATACATGTTATAGAATTGAACTTTTATTTATATTTTATATGCAAGTAAAAGTACCCATGTTTTGTGTTATTTCTTATTATAATTCATTACAATAAAAAAGAATAGTCATGTAAGATTTTAATTTTGATTTTAATTTTGTTGAAGCAAAAAGTTGCAATTTTTGTCGTTTAAAAAGAATAGTTATAAAAGTTCATATTTTATTGTCGATTTGTTACAATAAAAAGAATAGAATCTAGAAATACGCTTATTTACATTTTCTCATGTAAATAAAAAGAATAGAATTTAGAAATACATTTATTTACATCTTCGATAGTAAGTAAAAATACAAATTATGTGAATCACTTTTATTTACATTTTCTATTGTAAATTAAAAGATCAAATTATGTGAACCCTTTTTATTTACATTTCCTATTATATGTAAAAAGAAGTAATTATGTGAGTTTACTATTTTGTTTAAATAAGAATATGACATATTTTTGTTTGCATTTTTGGATGCAAACAAAATATAGGAAAAAGAATCACATAGTTGTTTCCTTTTTTTTTATGTAAACAAAACACAAGAAAAAGAAGGGAGTTATATTTCTGATTTGCATTTTTAGATGCAAATAAAGCATAGAAAGAAAATTACACTTTTATTTATCATTGTTCATTAAATAAAAGTAAAAGATTTAAAGAGACATTTTATTTATCATGGTTTTGTTAATTAAAAGTAAAATATTTAAAGAGACATTTTATTTACCATTGTTTTGTTAAATAAAAGGACAAGACTTAAAAGAACATTTTTACTAACATTGTTTTGTCAAATAAAAAGACAAATACAGGAAATGCATTTTATTTGTATTTTATGTACAAATAAAAGTACAAGATTAGAAATACACTTTTATTTACATTGTATTTGTTGAAATAGAATTGCTAACAAAATGAGTATATCACTTTTACACATCTTTGTTGAAACAGAATTTATTTGCATAATATACAGTAGAATTTATATGCAAATAGAAAAATCCATTTTTATTTTGCAAACTTACATTAGAGTTTATGTTATAACATAGGAATCATTATGTGGGAAAAAAATATACACTGAATTGTATTGTCAAGAAATTCCACACGAATGAATGTAATAAAATTTATATTTTATTTTTCATCCGCAATAAAGCTATATAAGTAAATTACTGTTTATGTTACTTTAGGGATGTATATATAGAGAGAGAAATCATACGAGAAAAATACATTTTTACTCGATATAAGTGACATGTTTGATTTATTAACATCAACTTGTTAGTGAAATTGAAATTGGTTAAATCTATTAACCAATTATTTATTTATTTATTCATATGAACTGTTGTTGGCTGAAAACACCACACGGGTATTGGGACGATACTTGACTGACACAAATCCCAATCTTTAATTATATGTCTATCGATTGATCGATAGGCTGTGATGAGCATTAAAATCTCATCTTAATGCTCACACAGTTGACATTGTCACTCTGGTTGTTAATGGATGGTTTGAGGATTATTTTCTGTTTATTACCCTATACATGAAATGTATGAAACCCATATGACCCAAATTTTATGGTGCATGGTTGAGTCACATTCCAATGCAGAATTTCTTTTTAAATAAAAGATTTTTGTAAAATAAAGAGTTTTGTAATATAAAGAATATATTGAATTGAAAATATCTTACAAACGGACTAGATGAAGTTTTCAATTAGATTATATTTAATTAGAATTTAGTTCAAGTAATGGATTTTGGGCTGTCGTGGATGCTGTCTTAAATAACATTGTCCTTAAGCCCAATAAAAGAGTTAATCTTTTAATTAAGATTATTTACAATTATATTTTGTGACTGAAAATAAAATGATATGTGAATTGGATTTATCGTGAACTTTGTTTTTAAACGACATTGGTTCTTTAATCCAATTTACATTGATATTATTATTTGGAAATTTATAAATCTATTTTTATAGATTTAAAAGGAATATAAATAAATCTTTTTAGAAAGATTAAAATGTAATTTATTTTATCTTTGATATAATTAATGAGAATCTTTTAACATAAATAATAATTTTTATTTAAAAGAATGTTCAGAGTTGGAATGTGGCGTATGGTTGATTTTAATTACAAATATGCGAGTTTTTCAGAAAGACCGGGTCTAACCCATTCTGAATAATCATCACGACGATCAAGAGTCGAAGATGAAGACGGTGACTGAAGACCGGACAGCTTCACATCGTTTGGTTGATGGTGACTGATATCTTGAATTGGGACTGATCCCCCAAGGCAAGGTAAAAAGTGATGATCTTCCAGACGTACTGGAGATCGACGGATACGTTGTTTCGTTCAGACCCAGAACAGACTTGTAAATGGATAGCATGCCTGACATTGAAATTTATTTCATGTAATTAAATTGGTTTTTATTTAATATATAAATGCATGGTGGCGGAGGATTTATTCTCCTGCTTAACACCCTTTTGTATGTTAAATAATTACCAATCGCATGATATGAGTTGTTGATGTGGTATGCCAAGTTGCACTTGAACAAGGCTTATTGTTACAAAGCAGAGCCTTGTGGGATGATCAAAGCATAGTCTATTTAGGCATAGCTTTGTGTAACATGACTTCGCGAGCCTCACAGCCCGGTAGAGTCTAAAACGGGAGAAGGGAACGCAGGGAGTGCACACGTTTCTTTCTAGCTACAGTGGTGCCAGGGACCTACCAGCGCTGGCATTTATTCATTGTGGTTGTTGGATTTTTCGAGGCCTCGATTTATGTGGTCGCCACTGGCCGTATTATAGGTCCAAAAGGACCGGGAAGCGTGTGTTCAGGAATTGCCAATCCATTAAGCGTTAACGTATGGACTGGCCCTGCAGGATCCAAGGGTTGGACAAAGTACCAATCCTGGGGCATTTGCTAGAGTGTCTCGAATCGGTAAGGATCTCCTCCTTTGCCTTGACTCAGATGGGAACCCAAATTTCCAATACGACATCATGCGGTTTTGATTGTATACCTATATATGGCGACATAGTGGGATGGGGCACTCATGCCGTCTAGGATTAATACATTTACTTTGATGTATTTCAAATTGGTTGCACACTATTTGTAACACCCCACAGCCGCTACGGTCACTCACTAAGGGAATGCCATAGCATCGGTGGAGTATTTTAGTGAATATAGAACAGATAAATTACCACAAGACAGATATAAATAGTACTTGAAATTTTAAAACATCATCTCATAACAGCGGAAGTAAAACATGTCTGGTTACATCATAAAGTCAAGTACAATATCCAACAAATAAATTTATACATAATCCCATTCTCAACAATGGCCATGACAAAAGAAAAGATAACTGGATAACTGGAGCTTTACATCTACCCAAGCTCCTAAAGACTGGAACAGCAATCCGATCAAACTCCACTACTGCTAGGATCCACCGTAGGACCTGAGGGTGGGGAAAAAGATAAAAACAACGGGGTCAGACATAAGTCTGAGTGAGTCCTATAACTTTAACAATACAATCATTAAAGTAACCAGAGAAGACATAAGTTTGACATACGGTAACGTCTGGGGATGAATGGCTATACCAAGCAGTTTGGTAGACCTAGGATAAACTAAGATATCCGCAAAGACGCATCTACCCACCCAAGGGTAATTACTACACTACACCACACCAGTCATCCCTACTTAAAGGTTGATCCCTCCCAAGGACTTAGAAAATTTTCCTAGTAGTTCCTGTACCCCTAGCTGACTACGTAGGTGCCGTCTGCCCCTACCTCCACTAGGTGTACCCACTACTCCCAAGCGATCGGCTCCCTACCGTAGATACCCGTGCTGGCCCCACAGTGGGGTGTATCACTCCCCAAAGTGGCAACCCGATACAACAAGCGGTGCACGGCTTATATCTACACGATGCAACAACGTCTTACCTACCAGCCCGGGTCCACACACGCATATGAAACCCGTTGGACTTGCGTTGCCACCGCTAACCCGTTTTGGCCTCTTATAATCAAGCCCAATATGCGTGTCCCGTCACTCGACATGGGTCGAGCCCACAAAGATACGTTTGGGATATTGGTTGAAATGGGCCCCCACAAGCTACCCACCTAAGCTTGTCACTTATCTAGTGAATCCCACTTAACCCTTTAATCATGTTTAATTACATGTTTCACTTGGTTAAGTATTCTAATCGTATTTTCTATTGCCACCCAAGGCAACCCACTAGATTCCACATGCCACCCAAGGCAACTACTGAATTTCCACGTGCCACCCAAGGCACCCACTTAACCCCTCATGCCCCACTACATGCTAATATGGTTAAGTGTTTCTTAATTAATTAAGACCGTGATCTCCCACAAAGACCTCCCACATTAGACTGGCTGTTATGACCGCCTGGTTAAGCCGGTAGAGTCCGGGCAGTCTTACGTCATAACAGAGTCTAACCTCGTGTCTTTACTTTAATCACGTATTTAATTTATGGCTAAGACCTCTCACATTGGGCTGACATTTGTAGCAACTGGTTAAGCCGGTCGGGTCCGGGCAGTTTTACACTACAAATGAGTCCAACCTCGTGTCTTAGTCGATTAATTACACCTAATTAATCACCCCCATAATTAATTATCCCTAATTAATTACACATTTTTCATAACATGGGTAGACCTAACTCAGTAGGTAAATTCCCATGGGGTAGACCTAACTCAATAGGTAAATTCCCACTTATGTTAATTTATTTTTATGGTATGCTTAATCATACCCAATCACACTTTTATTAACATATTTATTCACCCCATCGTTCCCACATAAATCGTTCTCTTTCCATGACATAACAAAGGAAAGATCCATCACAAGTATCATGGGTTTCACCACATCTTAGCATATAACTTTATCATGGGTTAAGAGGATGTCAACTTGCATATATGAACATATATTAACCCAACTACATTTAACCCAAACTTGCATATTATCATACACATATCTTGCATAACATGTTGAACTTGCACATAAGCATTCTCATAACTTGCATAACATGTTAAACATGCATTTAAGCATACACATAACTTGCATAAGCATCCACATACTTGCATAAGCATTCACATACTTGCATAAGCATTCACATACTTGCATAAGCATTCACATACTTGCATAAGCATTCACATACTTACATAAGCATGCATAACTTGCATATCATGTCATTTAAGCATATACATATTTTGCATAAGCATTCATATACTCGCATAAGCATGCATAACTTGCATATCATGTTAAACTTGCATTTAAACATATACTTAACTTGCATATGAACTTGCATAACTCACTTGTTTCAACATGCATAAACCCACTTATTAAATATGCATAAACCCACTTGTTAAACATGCATAATCCATCTTATTAAACATGCATAAACCCACTTGTTAAACATGCATAAACATAAGATGACATAGAGTAGCATATCATTATAAATGATTCAAACTCTATAATCCGCATTCAAGACCATAAGTCTCATTACACCCAATCTACTTACTTTAACAATTGATGTTAAAGTGATAGAAACTCACCACTAGCAAATTTGCACTCCAAATGAAGAAGATTAAGATGCTTAGAATGGATTAGAGGTTGATTAGTGAGTGCTTAGCTTACAACTCTCTCTTCATTGATTTGTGGAGGCCATGCTCAAATTTCATTTTGCCATAGTTTAGTTACAAGACCTAATTATGAATGAATTAGGGTAGGGTTGGGGTCTTATTTATAGGATTAGGTGTATGTTTTAGGCCCTTAGATTAACCCTAGATTAGATTAGGACCCTTAGATTTAGGAAATCTCTAGAACCAGCCCTCTAAGCCAGCCTAGAACCCAACCTGGTGCACCCAGGTTCGCTGGACGCCGCGCCCCTGTCGACAGGCAAGTCGACAGGCCTGTCGACAGCCCTGTCGACATGGTCAGGGCGGGATTTTTCCCGCCTGACCCCACTTGTCCAATTTAAAATCTGAATTTTAAATTCTTAATTCTGTTTTTAGTTTTGAATTTTCTGCAAACTTCATCGGGCCATAACTGGGCCATACGGACTCCGATTTTCGAAAACTCGGACTCTATTTTGCGTATTTTTCCGAGACGAACGCAATGACGCAGCCAGTTTCCCCCGATTCCCACATCTGAGATTATTTATTCTGTAATTAGTGAATTTTAGCATTAACTAAAATTCGGGGTGTTACATTCTCCCCTCCTTAAAGGATTTCGTCCCCGAAATCTCTAAGCTAAGGAGAATGAATATCCTACCATCCAAACAACCATCTACTCAATCCATCAAACACGGGCATCCATTGTCCTTAAAACAATTTCTAATGATGTATGAGCATATGCAAAAAGTGTGTGTATATGTTCCCTATCAAATGTATGAACATATGCAAACCATGATAGTGCCATGCATCCATTATGTATGCGAAAGAACCCTATCGACACATATAATATCTACATGAGTGCACAATCATTCACCAAAATGCATCATCCATATGATAACACAATCATTAGACATCCATAAATATAGCTTCCTACACACAATTTTATGCAATATGCAATATGAAGTGATTGAGCCGATCTAGTGCCTAGAGTGTGTGTGTATATGCATCCACGAGCAACCACTAGCAACCACTTGCGTCCACTTGCATCCATCAACCATAACATGTCTCAAACACATGTTTCAACCATAGGTTTACCCTATCTAAAGGCCAAAGTTACTAATGAGAGGACATACTCAAGATAAGATAAGTACTAGACAAACGATAAAGGAGAAGTTAAAAGACATACCCTCAAAAAGAAATGGGTACAATGAACGCATCTTCGCTTCCGTTTCCCAAGTTGCGTTGCGCTCGTCTTCTCCCCATTGCACTTTGACTAGATGAACCTCTCGATTCCTCAATTTCCTAGTCTCTGACCCAAGGATGCGGGTAGGAGCTCGTCGAATAGTCGCATCACGCTCTACTTCCATATCTTTAAGCAAGCTCGGCTCTACCACCTCTGCGGTCTCATGTAAGCACTTTCTCAAATGAGATACGTGGAATACATCATGTACACCACTAAGTCTGTCGGGCAACTCCACTCTATATGCCATCCGTCCAATCCTTTCCTTAATAGGAAATGGCCCTAAGAATCTTGGTGCTAACTTCCCAACAGATCCAAAGCGAACCACATTTCGTAACGGAGACACCTTGACAAAGACCATGTCTCCAACTTCAAACTCAAGGTCCGTCCTCCTCTTGTCCGCATAAGATTTTTGCCTATCCTGCGCAGCTTTCATCCTTCTTCGAATCAAGTCAATCTTCTCAGAAGTCTCCCTAATCATATCAGGCCCAAGCAAGATCTTATCCGTAGATTCCCACCAACATGTAGGTGATCGACAAGGCCTTCCATAGAGAGCTTCGAAAGGAGCCATACCAATACTGGACTGAAAGCTGTTATTATATGCGAACTCCACCAATGGAAGATGCTCTTCCCATGTACCTCGAAAATCTAAGATACAAAGCCTCAAAAGGTCTTCTAGAACACGATTCACCCTCTCAGTCTGGCCGTCCGTCTGAGGATGATATGCGGTGCTCAGACACAATTGAGTTCCCACTGCTTCCTGCAAACTTCTCCAGAACTCGCTAGTGAAGATAGGATCTCGATCACTCACTATGCTAGAGGGTACCCCATGCAATCGAACTATTTCTCGAAGATATACGGAAGCTAGCCATGGAGCAGTCCTCTTGCTCTTTACAGGTATGAAATGGGCGCTCTTAGTAAGTCTGTCTACCACCACCCAAATTCCTGTATTACCCTTTCTCGATCTGGGTAACCCGTCAATAAAATTCATCGAGATGCTATCCCACTTCCATTGCGGAACCTCCAATGGGTGAAGCAACCCACCAGGTTTCTTTTGCTCCGCCTTCACTTGTTGACATACCAAGCATCGAGCGACATGTTCGGCCACATCTTTCTTCATACCGGCCCAGAAGAAAACCCTCTTCATATCTTGGTACATCTTGTCCCCACCGGGATGAATGGTCATCCTTGAACGGTGTGCATCATCAAGAATAGCCTTCCTCAACCCTTCATCTTGCGGTACACAAAGTCTACCGTCTCTACGCAAGCACCCCTTATCGTCTAGGGTGTGCCTACTCAAATGGCTGGACGACTCCCCCCTTATGAGCTTCTCTATCAACTTAACCAACTGTGGGTCGTCCCTCTGGGCTTCCCCAATCCGCCCCAGAAGAGTAGGTCTGACCTCCAAGGATGCTAGCAAACCGGGTATATAATCAATGGAAGGTCTGAAATCAAACATCGAGATAAATTCCAAGCTTCGTCGTTCCACGAACAATGGACTTAATGACAACCTCTTCCTACTCAAGGCGTCTGCCACCACGTTACCCTTGCCAGGGGTATACGCTATCTCGAAATCATAGGATGCTAAGAACTCCATCCACCTTTGCCGTCTTAAGTTTAAATCCTTCTGAGAGAATAAGTACTTCAATGATTTATGGTCAGTGAACAACTCGAATCTCTCACCAAGAAGATAATGGCGCCAGATCTTAAGCGCAAAAACAATAGCAGCCAACTCTAAATCATGGGTAGGGTAATTTTTCTCATGTGGTCTTAACTGCCTTCCACCATAGGCTATTACCCTTCCCTCTTGCATTAAGACTGCGCCAAGTCCTGTCCCACAAGCATCGGTATAGACAACAAATGGTTTGCTCCCATCTGGCAACACTAAAACTGGAGCAGTGGTTAAAGCTCTCTTTAACCGTCGGAACGCATCATCACAATCTACGTCCCATGTGAAAACAAGATTCTTCTTCGTTAAGCGGGTTAATGGGGCTGATATCTTCGCGAAGTCTTTAATAAACTTCCTATAATAACCCGCCAAGCCCAAGAAACTTCTTACTTCGGTAGCATTCTTCGGAACCTTCCAATCCTGAATTGATACTACCTTCGCGGGATCCACAGCTATCCCTTCCTTGGAGACCACGTGCCCCAAGAACCGCACTTCCCTCCTCCAGAAGTGACATTTAGAGAATTTATCCTTAAGGCTATGTGCTCGAAGAGTCTTCAATACCTCCCCAAGATGTAAGGCATGCTCTTCTTCACTCTTAGAAAATACTAAGATATCATCCACAAAGACCACCACGAATTTATTAAGGAACTCCCTGAACACCCTACTCATCAAATCAACAAAGTATGCAGGGGCGTTCGTCAACCCAAATGGCATCACCAGCCACTCATAGAAACCGTCCGGAGTCCTAAAGGCAGTCTTGTCTATGCTATCCTCAGCCACCCTCAACTGATGAAACCCTGTGGCTAAGTCCAACTGAGAAAATACTGAAGCGCCAACCAACTGTTCGAAAAGATCATCAATCCTCGGCAATGGGTGTCTATTCTTCTTTGTGAGCTTGTTGAGTTCTCTATAGTCTACACAAAGTCTGAGGGACCCATCCGCCTTCGTAGCAAAAACTACTGGAGCACCCCACTCCGATATACTTCGTCTTATGAACCCCTTATCAAGCAATTCCCCTACTTGCTTATGGAGTTCCCTCCTCTCACGAGGAGCCATGTGGCGCACTGGTAAAGATACGGGTTTAGCATTATCCACCAGATATATTCGGAAGTCAATCTCCCGCTTCGGAGGTAAGCCCTTCACCTCCTCAAACACATCCGGATATTCCCGGACCACTCTAACAGATTGCAAACTCTCGACCGAAGCGTCAAGCGATTCAAGATAACTTAGCATAACAGAATCCCTGGGATTACAAGAAATCTCGAGAGTGTTACCCAAGCGGGTCATGAGTCTAACAACTCTCCTTTCGCAATCAAGAACGGCACCATTACTGGATAACCAGTCCATGCCCAAAATCAACCCATAGCCCGTGAAGCCCAACACAAAGGCATCACATCTAAACTCAATGCTAAGTATAGAAATCTTCAAACCCAAACATATCATGGACAAATAAGTGGAGCCCCCAATTGGGTTTGAAACAACCAAGGGATCATCTACCAGACTGGTGTCTAAGTGCAGTGACTCAACTAATGATGATGAGATAAAAGAATGCGATGCGCCTGAATCAAACAATGTACGGACAGGATGATCAAATAGAAAAACCAGACTTTCCACGGAAATAGTTCTACCTCTCTCCTGAATAGGTGGAACCGCGAGAGCCTGTACTTTCCCCCTAGCCTGACTCGGAGCCATAAGAGCTTGCACCTGTCCTCCTGAGGTAGACCCCGTCCTTTGCCCTTTCTTAGGACAGTCTTTCACTAGATGCCCTGCTTCGCCACAGTGGAAGCAGCCAGTCTTCTTCTTCTTGCGACAATCCTTGCTTAGGTGGCCAGGTGTCCCATAATTGAAACACTTCTTCTTTTTGCCCTTGTCACCGTTGCCTTTCCCCCCTTTGTTTTGCTGTTGTTGCTGAGGTTTCTTTTGATCTCCCTTCTTCTCGGGCGCTTGACTAGCATTGGGACCCTTCCCTTCTTCATGCATGAGTGCCATGTCAACTAGCTTCTCGAAGGTGGCCCCCATAGGGATATGAGTCATAGCCAACCCACGCACCGGTTCATTCAAGCCTTTCACGAACCTCAAAGCCTTCTTCTTCGGTGTATTCACCATGTCTAGGCCAAACCTTGCCAATTGATTAAACTTGTTAACATATTCCTTCACCGAGAGATTTCCTTGCTTAAGAGTCAAGAATCTTTCCATATACAAGTTTTCCTCCGCCCTTGAGAGAAACTTTGCCACAAATCTTTGCCTAAAATCCGCCCAAGAGTCAACAGGGCGTTCTCCATTAGTGACCTCCCACCAGAATGAGGCCTCTCCCTTCATTAACCAAGCAGCTAACTTGACTTTCTTTCCTTCTTCCATCTCAAAGATATCTATCAACTCTTCCACCTCCTTAAGCCAATCTCTAGCCTCCACAAAAGTTTCAGATCCTTGAAAAGGTTTCCCTCACATAGCTTTAAACTCCTTGCAAGTCTTAGCAAAAGTATCCGTGCGAGGAGGAGGGGGAGGAGGAAGATCGGGTGCTACGGTTGGTGGAGGAACATTTGCTGGACCCGCAGTGGTGGCCCTAGCCTCCATCAATCTCCTATACCATACTGGTACCGTCACACCCTCCGGAAAGTTAAGATCCTCAGCTATGCTGAAACGAAAAAGGAAAGATTCAAAACGGAGAATTGAAGGATATAGACATGGCTATTGGGGATTACGCTTTTCTTTCAAAAACTTTTCTCTTTAAAGACATGTTTTTGAAAATATCTCTTCCAAAAATGTTTTTAGAAAAATAGTTTTAAAAATTTTATCTGTTCCGGTAACCTTTGCTCTGATACCACGTATAACACCCCACACCCGCTACGGTCACTCACTAAGGGAATGCCATAGCATCGGTGGAGTATTTTAGTGAATATAGAACAGATAAATTACCACAAGACAGATATAAATAGTACTTGAAATTTTAAAACATCATCTCATAACAGCGGAAGTAAAACATGTCTGGTTACATCATAAAGTCAAGTACAATATCCATCAAATAAATTTATACATAATCCCATTCTCAACAATGGCCATGACAAAAGAAAAGTTAACTGGATAACTGGAGCTTTACATCTACCCAAGCTCCTAAAGACTGGAACAGCAATCCGATCAAACTCCACTACTGCTAGGATCCACCGTAGGACCTGAGGGTTGGGAAAAAGATAAAAACAACGGGGTCAGACATAAGTCTGAGTGAGTCCTATAACTTTAACAATACAATCATTAAAGTAACCAGAGAAGACATAAGTTTGACATACGGTAACGTCTGGGGATGAATGGCTATACCAAGCAGTTTGGTAGACCTAGGATAAACTAAGATATCCGCAAAGACGCATCTACCCACCCAAGGCTAATTACTACACTGCACCACACCAGTCATCCCTACTTAAAGGTTGATCCCTCCCAAGGACTTAGAAAATTTTCCCAGTAGTTCCTGTACCCCTAGCTGACTACGTAGGTGCCGTCTGCCCCTACCTCCACTAGGTGTACCCACTACTCCCAAGCGATCGGCTCCCTACCGTAGATACCCGTGCTGGCCCCACAGTCGGGTGTATCACTCCCCAAAGTGGCAACCCGATACAACAAGCGGTGCACGGCTTATATCTACACGATGCAACAACGTCTTACCTACCAGCCCGGATCCACACACGCATATGAAACCCGTTGGACTTGCGTTGCCACCGCTAACCCGTTTTGGCCTCTTATAATCAAGCCCAATATGCGTGTCCCGTCACTCGACATGGGTCGAGCCCACAAAGATACGTTTGGGATATTGGTTGAAATGGGCCCCCACAAGCTACCAACCTAAGCTTGTCACTTATCTAGTGAATCCCACTTAACCCTTTAATCATGTTTAATTACATGTTTCACTTGGTTAAGTATTCTAATCGTATTTTCTATTGCCACCCAAGGCAACCCACTAGATTCCACATGCCACCCAAGGCAACTACTGAATTTCCACGTGCCACCCAAGGCACCCACTTAACCCCTCATGCCCCACTACATGCTAATATGGTTAAGTGTTTCTTAATTAATTAAGACCGTGATCTCCCACAAAGACCTCCCACATTAGACTGGCTGTTATGACCGCCTGGTTAAGCCGGTAGAGTCCGGGCAGTCTTACGTCATAACAGAGTCTAACCTCGTGTCTTTACTTTAATCACGTATTTAATTTATGGCTAAGACCTCTCACATTGGGCTGACATTTGTAGCAACTGGTTAAGCCGGTCGGGTCCGGGCAGTTTTACACTACAAATGAGTCCAACCTCGTGTCTTAGTCGATTAATCACACCTAATTAATCACCCCCATAATTAATTATCCCTAATTAATTACACATTTTTCATAACATGGGTAGACCTAACTCAATAGGTAAATTCCCATGGGGTAGACCTAACTCAATAGGTAAATTCCCACTTATGTTAATTTATTTTTATGGTATGCTTAATCATACCCAATCACACTTTTATTAACATATTTATTCACCCCATCGTTCCCACGTAAATCGTTCTCTTTCCATGACATAACAAAGGAAAGATCCATCACAAGTATCATGGGTTTCACCACATCTTAGCATATAACTTTATCATGGGTTAAGAGGATGTCAACTTGCATATATGAACATATATTAACCCAACTACATTTAACCCAAACTTGCATATTATCATACACATATCTTGCATAACATGTTGAACTTGCACATAAGCATTCTCATAACTTGCATAACATGTTAAACATGCATTTAAGCATACACATAACTTGCATAAGCATCCACATACTTGCATAAGCTTTCACATACTTGCATAAGCATTCACATACTTGCATAAGCATTCACATACTTGCATAAGCATGCATAACTTGCATATCATGTCATTTAAGCATATACATATTTTGCATAAGCATTCATATACTCGCATAAGCATGCATAACTTGCATATCATGTTAAACTTGCATTTAAACATATACTTAACTTGCATATGAACTTGCATAACTCACTTGTTTCAACATGCATAAACCCACTTATTAAATATGCATAAACCCACTTGTTAAACATGCATAATCCATCTTATTAAACATGCATAAACCCACTTGTTAAACATGCATAAACATAAGATGACATAGAGTAGCATATCATTATAAATGATTCAAACTCTATAATCCGCATTCAAGACCATAAGTCTCATTACACCCAATCTACTTACTTTAACAATTGATGTTAAAGTGATAGAAACTCACCACTAGCAAATTTGCACTCCAAATGAAGAAGATTAAGATGCTTAGAATGGATTAGAGGTTGATTAGTGAGTGCTTAGCTTACAACTCTCTCTTCATTGATTTGTGGAGGCCATGCTCAAATTTCATTTTGCCATAGTTTAGTTACAAGACCTAATTATGAATGAATTAGGGTAGGGTTGGGGTCTTATTTATAGGATTAGGTGTATGTTTTAGGCCCTTAGATTAACCCTAGATTAGATTAGGACCCTTAGATTTAGGAAATCTCTAGAACCAGCCCTCTAAGCCAGCCTAGAACCCAACCTGGTGCACCCAGGTTCACTGGACGCCGCGCCCCTGTCGATAGGCAAGTCGACAGGCAAGTCGACACCCCTGTCGACAGGCCTGTCGACAGCCCTGTCGACATGGTCAGGGCGGGATTTTTCCCGCCTGACCCCACTTGTCCAATTTAAAATCTGAATTTTAAATTCTTAATTCTGTTTTTAGTTTTGAATTTTCTGCAAACTTCATCGGGCCATAACTGGGCCATACGGACTCCGATTTTCGAAAACTCGGACTCTATTTTGCGTATTTTTCCGAGACGAACGCAATGACCCAGCCCGTTTCCCCCGATTCCCACATCTGAGATTATTTATTCTGTAATTAGTGAATTTTAGCATTAACTAAAATTCGGGGTGTTACACTATTATTATATAATACCGTGTTTATCGTATCAAGCATCTTTTGATCATTATAAGGTAAAACCCTATCCTCCGGTTTGCGTTGCATTGTGTGATGTGACTTGGGTCTTATAATGGTTTCATTTTTCTAAAAAGCATTGCGTTATTTCGACGATTTACTTTAGTCTTGCACTGGCAATTCATAGGAGAAACCCCGTTCCGCGAAAGTGGCGTGGTCCTGTGATTAGCCTTATTATATTATATAAGTTAAGTAGAATTCTCACACCAGTCCCATGACTGACCTGTAGTTTGTCCACTGGCAAACTCGGGTGCCCATATTTTCCACATGGGCAGTCGAGTAGCTATTTTTGCAGATATATTAAACAGGATTCTGGGTTGAAGCTTAAAGCTGTGTCCAGAGATAGAGAGTCTTCCGCTGTGTTCTTCCGTTGAAGTATATTACATTTTTTTTATTTATCTTCCGCTGTAATTATATTCCAATGTACTCTGATATGTATATTCTGTACTCTAATGTAACATTTATTATAGTGTTATAAAAGTCTTCTGTTATCTGTTGTAATGTGTTGTATGCCCAAAGTTAAAGTATTCGTAGGTTTCCACTTTTTGGATCAGACCTGTGTGGTTTATGGTCGATCCAAAGGGTGGGAATTTGCGGGTCTTTATAGTTGGTATCAGAGCTCTGGTTAGCTCAAATCTTTGGGGTACAACTTATTAGAACTGAACAAAAGACTCATCAAAGATTGGATTAGTAATGTCAAATAAGAATATTCATTAGAGATAGGATCAGCAGTATCCTAGAATGAGTAAACTCGTTAGAGATGGGGTTAGTAATGCCCTAGAACGAGTTTAGAGTTACGAATTTATAATTAACACATTTTTGATATTTATAATATATTTTGTGAAATATGATTTATATATAAATAAAGTTATGTATATTTTGAAAGGATAATCAACCATTAAAATTTAAAATTAAGATAGTTAATTTTACAATTTTTAGCTACGCTCCTTTTCGAGGACGAAAAGTTTTTAAGTGGGGGCGATTGTAACAACCCGCAAAATCAGGACCAATTCAAAATTTTTATTTTATAAAATTTTAATGAATTTTAGAGAATAAAATAATTTATTTAAATAATTACGGTTGAAAATGTATTTTATTTGCCATTTGTTACTAAAAGAAAAAAAATGATGAAACAAATAGACTAGGTTTCATTTTGTCATTTTTTCACAAAAATATATATATATATATATATATATATATATATATATATGTATATATATAACCAAAAAAAAGTGAAAGTGAAAAAAAGGGGAAAATCCCCTCCTTCAATAAAATAAATAAAATTTGGAATCATATTCAATGGTAATTAAAAGCATGTCATTCATTGCAAGGAATAATAATGATAATAATAATGGCAAATTCTATTTATACACCAAATATTGCTCTATGTACATCACAATCTTTTTAATAAAAATTTATTAATAAATTACCCTTCTTTTTAATTGCTTTCTCGCTTATATTTCCTATATCCATTAAACTTTAAAATTTACAAAATTTATCAAAGCGATAGGTTTTAGTGATGGAATCAATGGAATTTTTTTTCCTATTATAAAACGGAAATTGTCATCAATCAAGACAACTATCATCATTAAATGCTCTAATTTAAAGGGTACAGGGTTGTTTTTCCCTCATAAAATTAGGGTTGATTTTAATCAAAATGATAAATTATATGAGTAATAATAAAGAGTTTACAATTTTAATGTTAGAAAATAATGTCAATTATGATTATTTATTTTAAGGCCATGCTTTTATGTTTGCATATAAGTTTTATGTCAGAACAAGGAAAGAAAATGATGACGAGAACAAGGTTAATCTTGTAAAATAATAGTATGTATAAAGTAGTTTTAGGTGTATAATTTACTTATATAATGTGTGGTGTGTGCTAACTAATTAGTGGTGTACAAATAGAAACACCCAAAAATAATTACAGCATGTGTTTCATTCATTTCTTTTATGATCCTCTCTCTTTCTTTCATATGAATATATGCCACACTTTATGCTTTTTAATAAATAAAAATATAAAAAGAGAAGGACACATTATGGGTTTATTTGTAAAATTAGAAACTAAATATTATGTTAAATACACAAACAAAGAATTGTGCATGCATAGGAAGAAATAAAGAGAAAATTTAATACAAATATGTTTAGGTATAAATTGCAAAAGTAATGCACAAAATAAACGTGCGTCATAGATGGTATAAAACCATGCAATAAAAGAAAGTTGAAATAACTTTTAATTTTGTGCGTATATTAATAATACGCGGTTGGAACTAAAAATAAAATGCGCGTTAAAATGGTAAACGAAGAAGTTAAAAATAACCTTCACATGATTAAATAGGTAAGAATATAAAAAATGAAGGAATTATTAATACGCACATCAATTTCGATTTTGAATTTTAAAATAAACGTTAATTAAACCATTTACCTTATGCCCAGTCAGCTGACTAAATTACTGTGTAACATACTATATGTGGGAGACACATTAATGGTTTATTTTGCAAAATTAAAATATATATATATATAATATTATAACATAAAGACTATTACTAAAACTGATTAACATGGACCAGCTAGAATAAAAATCCTAGACCTCTACAAAATATCTCATACCTTCTCAATACCAAACACAAATCCTAATTTCATTGGTTGCCACCCATTCCAAACTTCTCTCCTCCAATTCTCCCTCCTCACTTCGAGTTAGAACCCATACCATACACCGTTTTGAAGCCCCTTCCCTCCTCTTTCACCTCCGACCAAAAGCACCTCCTCTCGTGGCCCGTAGCTCGAGGGCCGAGCCACCAAAGTCAGCGCCTTGCGCACGCCGCTGGCCCCACCAGGCACCACTGCACCCCCTTGTCGCTGGCACACCTCGACCTCTCCGAGCCCGTTCTCCTCCACCTGACGGCGCCTTAAACCATTCACTAAATCGCCGGAAATTTGAATCCAAAGTTTTGAACAAATTAGAAAAGTCATGGATGAGTTTTACAGAGAGGGAAGAAAGGTTAAGGAGCTTAATCCCTTTGATTAATTTAATTTTAAATTTAATTACTAACTTGCTTTACCCATAACTTGGTCATACAAATTCAGAAGCGTTGGACTCGTACGATCCTGAACTACAATTCTAGACTGAAACGGGGAATTTCTGAGCTGTTGAAAAAATTGGGCTAATCACGAACGACGGTTAGAATTCCTATTTACAAAATTAATTTTTAGATTAATTATTTTCTCGCTGATTAATTCTGTGTATGTATGTAATGATCCAGTTCTGCGATGAAAATCTATTATTTATTCCAGATCTGTTATTCTAGATCTGATTCTGCGAAGAAATTCTGCTCTTTGTTTCGGTGATAATAATAATTTACTAAACGTTTAATTAATTATTGGTAATCGAAATCCATGAATTTATGATTATAATTATAATTGCAATGTCTTATGTTTGGATTTTTGTATGAATTGCGGTGTTTTGGAATATCCATGATGGTTTAGATCTACGTCATATAAATAAAAGTTCCTATTTATTTAGATATGTAAACACCGATTAGATTAGATCTTGTTTTAAATAAATGAATAAAAAGATTCAATTTTTAATGTTGGTATTTTGCATAAAAAGGTGTGCATTAAAAAGATTCAATTTTTATTATCGTTATATTACAATAAAAGTTACAAATGAGAAGAGGCATTTTTATTGTCCTTTATATTACAATAAAAATTCAGTTTTTATTTCATGTATTAATATGAAACGTTACATGAATGTTGACACCAAAGGTTTAGTTATAACCACATGTATTAATATGGAAATTGACACTATATGTTGACATCAAAAATTTAATGTTGTTACATGCAATAGTATGGAAATTGACATCATATGTTAACACCAAAGTTAATATGATTACATGTATTAATATGAGAAATGGACATCCTAATTGATACCAAAATATTAGTTGCGGTCATATGTAGTAATATGGAATTGTCATGAAAACATTGACACCAAAATATTAGTTGTTGCCATATGTAGGAATTGTTATGGAAACATTGACACCAAAATATTAGTTGATATCATACGCAGAAATATGAAGGTGATATGAAATTGACATAAAAATAAACTTATTTTTAGCATCGTTGAGATTTACATAAGATAAACATATATTTTTTTTAGCGTCGTTGAGATTTACATAAAATAAACATATTTTTAGCGTCGTTAAGTTCTATATAAAATAAACATATTTTTAGCGTCGTTAAGTTTCATGAAAATGAGCATAATTTTAATGTCATTAAGTTTCACCAAAAATGAAACATTATTTTTAGTGTCAAGTTATGACATTAAAAATGAAACATAAATTTTGTGTTATGTAGAATCATTAAAAATGAATATATTTTTAGTGTCATGTTGAAATATTAAAACGAACATATTTTTAGTGTCATGTGGATTCAACTAAATATATATATATATATATATTCTTAGCGCCATTTTGTTGCAATTTGAATTAACATATTTTTGTTGTCATTTGTATTACAATAAAAGACGTATTTGAGAATTTTACTTTTATTTACATTTTGTATGTAAATAAAAATACATGTTATAGATTTGAACTTTTATTTATATTTTATATGCAAGTAAAAGTACCCATGTTTTTGTGTTATATCTTATTATAATTCATTACAATAAAAAAGAATAGTCATGTAAGATTTTAATTTTGTTGAAGCAAAAAGTTACAATTTTTGTCATTTAAAAAGAATAGTTATAAAAGTTCATATTTTATTGTCGATTTGTTACAATAAAAAGAATAGAATATAGAAATACGCTTATTTACATTTTCTCATGTAAATAAAAAGAATAGAATTTTGAAATACATTTATTTACATCTTCTGTAGTAAGTAAAAATACAAATTATGTGAATCACTTTTATTTACATTTTCTATTGTAAATTAAAAGATCAAATTATGTGAACCCTTTTTATTTACATTTCCTATTATAAGTAAAAAGAAGTAATTATGTGAGTTTACTATTTTGTTTAAATAAGAATATGACATATTTTTGTTTGCATTTTTGGATGCAAACAAAATATAGGAAAAAGAATCACATTGTTGTTTCCTTTTTTTTATGTAAACAAAACACAAGAAAAAGAAGGGAGTTATATTTCTTATTTGCATTTTTAGATGCAAATAAAGCATAGAAAGAAAATTACACTTTTATTTATCATTGTTCATTAAATAAAAGTAAAAGATTTAAAGAGACATTTTATTTATCATGGTTTTGTTAATTAAAAGTAAAATATTTAAAGAGACATTTTATTTACCATTGTTTTGTTAAATAAAAGGACAAGATTTAAAAGAACATTTTTATTAACATTGTTTTGTCAAATAAAAAGACAAATACATGAAATGCATTTTATTTGTATTTTATGTACAAATAAAAGTACAAGATTAGAAATACACTTTTATTTACATTGTATTTGTTGAAATAGAATTGCTAACAAAATGAGTATATCACATTTACACATCTTTGTTGAAACAGAATTTATTTGCATAATATACAGTAGAATTTATATGCAAATAGAAAAATCCATTTTTATTTTGCAAACTTACATTGGAGTTTATGTTATAACATAGGAATCATTATGTGGGAAAAAATATACACTGAATTGTATTGTCAAGAAATTCCACACGAATGAAGTGTAATAAAATTTATATTTTATTTGTCATCCGCAATAAAGCTATATAAGTAAATTACTGTTTATGTAACTTTAGGGATGTATATAGAGAGAGAAATCATACGAGAAAAATACATTTTTACTCGATATAAGTGACATGTTTGATTTATTAACATCAACTTGTTAGTGAAATTGAAATTGGTTAAATCTATTAACCAATTATTTATTTATTTATTCATATGAACTGTTGTTGGCTGAAAACAACACACGGGTATTGGGACGATACTTGACTGACACAAATCCCAATCTTTAATTATATGTCTATCGATTGATCGATAGGCTGCGATGAGCATTAAAATCTCATCTTAATGCTCACACAGTTGACATTGTCACTCTGGTTGTTAATGGATGGTTTGAGGATTATTTTCTGTTTATTACCCTATACATGAAATGTATGAAACCCATATGACCCAAATTTTATGGTGCATGGTTGAGTCACATTCCAATGCAGAATTTCTTTTTAAATAAAAGATTTTTGTAAAATAAAGAGTTTTGTAATATAAAGAATATATTGAATCGAAAATATCTTACAAACGGACTAGATGAAGTTTTCAATTAGATTATATTTAATTAGAATTTAGTTCAAGTAATGGATTTTGGGTTGTCATGGATGGTGTCTTAAATAACATTGTCCTTAAGCCCAATGAAAGAGTTAATCTTTTAATTAAGATTATTTACAATTATATTTTGTGACTGAAAATAAATTGATATGTGAATTGGATTTATCGTGAACTTTGTTTTTGAACGACATTGGTTCTTTAATCCAATTTACATTGATATTGTTATTTGGAAATTTATAAATATATTTTTATAGATTTAAAAGGAATATAAATAAATCTTTTTAGAAAGATTAAAATGTAATTTATTTTATCTTTGATATAATTAATGAGAATCTTTTAACATAAATAATAATTTTTATTTAAAAGAATGTTCAGAGTTGGAATGTGGCGTATGGTTGATTTTAATTACAAATACGCGAGTTATTCAGAAAGACCGGGTCTAACCCATTCTGAATAATCATCACGACGATCAAGAGTCGAAGATGAAGACGGTGACTGAAGACCGGAGAGCTTCACATCGTTTGGTTGATGGTGACTGATATCTTGAATTGGGACTGATCCCCCAAGGCAAGGTAAAAAGTGATGATCTTCCAGACGTACTGGAGATCGACGGATACGTTGTTTCGTTCAGACCCAGAACGAACTTGTAAATGGATAGCATGCCTAACATTGAAATTTATTTCATGTAATTAAATTGGTTTTTATTTAATATATAAATGCATGGTGGCGGAGGATTTATTCTCCTGCTTAGCACCCTTTTGTATGTTAAATAATTACCAATCGCATGATATGAGTTGTTGATGTGGTATGCCAAGTTGCACTTGAACAAGGCTTATTGTTGCAAAGCAGAGCCTTGTGGGATGATCAAAGCATAGTCTATTTAGGCATAGCTTTGTGTAACGTGACTTCGCGAGCCTCACAGCCCGGTAGAGTCTAAAATGGGAGAAGGGAACGCAGGGAGTGCACACGTTTCTTTCTAGCTAGAGTGGTGCCAGGGACCTACCAGCGCTGGCATATATTCATTGTGGTTGTTTGATTTTTCGAGGCCTCGGTTTATGTGGTCGCCACTGGCCGTATTATAGGTCCAAAAGGACCGGGAATCGTGTGTTCAGGAATTGCCAATCCATTAAGCGTTAACGTATGGACCGGCCCTGCAGGATCCAAGGGTTGGACAGAGTACCAATCCTGGGGCATTTGCTAGAGTGTCTCGAATCGGTAAGGATCTCCTCCCTAGCCTTGACTCAGATGGAAACCCAAATTTCCAATACGACATCACGCGGTTTTGATTGTATACCTATATATGGCGACATAGTGGGATGGGGCAGTCATGCCGTCTAGGATTAATACATTTACTTTGATGTATTTCAAATTGGTTGCACACTATTATTATATAATACCGTGTTTATCGTATCAAGCATCTTTTGATCATTATAAGGTAAAACCCTATCCTCCGGTTTGCGTTGCATTGTGTGATGGGACTTGGGTCTTATAATGGTTTCATTTTTCTAAAAAGCATTGCGTTATTTCAACGATTTACTTTAGTCTTGCACTGGCAATTCATAGGAGAAAACCCGTTCCGCGAAAGTGGCGTGGTCCTGTGATTAGCCTTATTATACTATATAGGTTAATTAGAATTCTCACACCAGTCCCATGACTGACCTGTAGTTTGTCCACTGGCAAACTCGGGTGCCCATATTTTCCACACGGGCAGTCGAGTAGCTATTTTTGCAGATATATTAAACAGGATTCTGGGTTGAAGCTTAAAGCTGTGTCTAGAGATAGATAGTCTTCCGCTGTGTTCTTCCGTTGAAGTATATTACATTTTTTTTATTTATCTTCCGCTGTAATTATATTCCAACGTACTCTGATATGTATATTCTGTACTCTAATGTATCATTTATTATAGTGTTATAAAAGTCTTCTGTTGTTGTTGTTTTAATATGTTGTATTCCCAAAGTTAAAGTATTCATAGATTTTCACTTTTTGGGTCAGACCTGTGTGATTTATGGTCGATTCAAAGGGCGGGGATTTGCGGGTCTTTACAATTATATTATAAACTATACGTTCAACTGTCGACGATTGAATATATTTGTTATTCAAATTCAATTCCAAGCTGAATTAAATATCACAGATGATCCAGTTCACACCATATCGCTATTTCAGCCAATTCTGATTATTTCAAAATTAAATATATTATTTAATTTATTATTTAAATTAAATATTCACCATCATATTATTCAACGACCATGAAATCCTTCTAATCACCTTTTATATAATTAAATAAATTAATTATAATACCTCTGCCAATGCGGGTCATTACAATCTTCCCCACTTAAAATAATTTCGTCCTTGAAATTGCTAAAAGGTAGAGGAAGACCCTATCGACTGGTTAGAACATATTTGTTCACTTCTCAACTTCAACTTCAACTGAACCAATTTAATTTCAATTAAATTGTTAATTAATTCTTATTATTGAAAATTTTCAAAAATCCTGAAAATTTTCTAATGCCTTAACCCTTCGAAAAATTTCGCCAGCACCTCCTTTGTACTGGTCAATACGTCAAACCCCAACTCGCCTCTCTGGGCCATTTCCAACCCAAAAGAAAATCAAACAGCCAAGCGGCTTGCCAATTCGGCTCATCAAAATCTCATATCCAATATATAATATAAACTGGTACCTTTTATCGGCATATCATTATATCCTTTCCACCTGTTATCAATTCAGCAGATACAAGGGTCATCCCAATCAAAATCCAATCTGCTTTTATCTACAACGCAACCATTCGCTTATATACGAGCCAAATATCATTTCAACTTGAGTTTCAATTCTTGATTTTCAATTCCTTAACTCCTAAATCGAATACCATTTCGGATTCTAATTTCATAAATCCAATCTTAATCGATTTCAATCCAACTTCAGTTACCACTTAACTGACTTTATTTTAATTCAAATTTGCTTTCACAAATTTTTGTTAAATTTGTTTTTAATTCAAACAGTCTTTCCCTGGGAGTTTTTAAACAGTTTACTCTTTTCAAAAAAAAAAAATCAAAATTTCCTTTTGAACATGTCACTGAGCCCTTAACTAATATTCCATTAGTTAAATCACTTCTCTATTTCTTTATTAATATTTGTTAACCAAATATTTTCAATAACCATATTGGCCTTTTATGTTATTTGGAAAACATTTCTGAATATCGTCTTCCTTTATTTTCTAAACTTTAGAAAATATATGCTATTTATAATTGGAAAATATTCCAATTACTTATCTCTTTTCCGATCTCGTTTATTTCTATACTAAGGAAATATTCTTTATTATATTTCCAAACTTACACTTATTTGGGTTAAAACGGATGTTGTGTAAAACATCGTTACGACAACCCAAATACTATATTCAACTAACTCTTATTCAACATTGATCTTCGAGCCTGAAATCTTACTATTTATTTGTTAATAATGAAATCAATCAAGTTGGGTACAACTACCTCTCAGACCTTGACTGAATAACATTTATAACGTCAAAACAGATATGACTACTTACTCGAATAATCAATACCATACAACTACTTATTCACTTCTAAACACATATATACTTTCTCTTTCTACTCTTACTAGATTTTATTCTTAGTCTTCCTTTTTGATTTTACTATTCTATTTCTAAGTTCGTTTCCTTATCGACTTCTATATATATATATCGATACGTTGATTTCTAACTATCAAATTATCTTAAAAATATTCTAACTCCTTAAATTCCCGGAAAAATTTGCCATAACCTCTTTTGTACCGGAAACATCGGGATATTTCAAATAGCCTCCCATGGCCCTCAACAATCCAAAAGAAAAAGAAAAAGCAAAGCGGCTAGCCGATACGGCGCATAAAATCTCATATATGAATTAAATACATACACATACCTTTTCGTCGAGCATTCTATTTATATACCTTCATACCTTATCCATACCTATCTCATGTATATTTATACCTGCCCAATATATTTTAACTATACCAGATCGTTTTAACTCAATTCGTTAATTAATTTGTTAATTAACTCTTTAGTCTATTTCACTTTTATATTTGAACATGACATGTTCAAATATATTTTAACTTGCTTATTAACTAATTTGAATCCAAATTTCAAATTTAAGTTCTATATTCGATTTCGAATATCCATTTACAAATCAAATTCACCTTTCAAAGTTCAACTTCAAATTCAAAACTCGATTAACTAATTCCTCTTCGACTTAGTTAATTCTATTCAATTTCTATTAAAAAATTATATCACTTCTATTATTCAAATCCTATATATTCAAATCCCAAATTTGAATTCAATTTGAATTCTTTATTCAAATTCCATTTCACCTTTGATATTCAAATCCTATATTCGAATTTAATTTCAAATCTCTTATTCAAATTTTATATTTGAATTTCGTTTCAATTTCCTTGTTCAAATTCTATATTTGAATTTCATTTCAATTCTATTTGAATCTTCTATATTCAAATTTCAAATTCAATTCTATTTGAATCTTCTTTATTCAAATTTCATTTTCAGTTCTATTTGAATCTTCTTTATTCAAATCTCATTTGAATTTCTATATTCAAACCCCCTTTGAATTTTCTATGTTCAAATCCCCTTTGAATTTTCTTATTCAAATTCTATATCACTTCCATTGAATTTCACATATTCAAACTCCCTTTGAATTTTTATATTCAACTTCTACTTGAATTCTCTTTATTCAAATTCTATATTCAAATCTATTTGAATTTTCTTTATTCAAACTCTATATTCAAATTTATTTTATAAATCCCATTTTGAAATTCAACACAACTTGTCTTTCCCAAAACAAATTCAAAACAGTATCTCTGGTAGTAATTCGTCACTTACAACTCAAAAATGAATACTGATGATGCTGTTGTCATCATCAGAATCTATTTTCCAGCGATCGAAGTGAGTTCAATACTATAAAACCATTTCTAAACATTTCCACTTTGAAATTCATTTCAAAATATAATTCATACTGCTTGTAAAACAATTTAAAATCTCCCAGGATCTTAAATTTTCCTCATTTTTAAACCAAATTCATTTACAAACACTTATCCAATTTTCCAGAATTCTAATCCAATTTCTGGTTTAAATTTCATATTTTAACTCATCTGATTTCACGTATTTCACTTTTATGAATTCTGATTGGTAATTTACATAACCATTTAATTTACAATCTTACTCGATTATAATAACAACCAATATACTCGCTATATTATAATTTTGATGTATATATCTTCTCTATATCAATATATACCTTGGGTAAACTTATTTTTATTTACCCTCTTCCAAAACATATCGTGTCGACCCATCGTATTCAAGTGTTTAGTAACTTCTACCGATACAGTGGATCAAATTGATCGACCAGAACCCATAAACAACTCAACCAATGAATCTCCACAATATAAAACAATTTTCATATCAATAAAAAATACGTTCACTCGTATATATACACTCAACTCAATCTAGGGTATTACTAAACCTATCTCTACCGAGTCACGCCACAGAGCCAAGGTAATTCACTTAACTTAAGCTCTGATACCAACTGTAATGACCCGGATTTCGAGCGACTTTGGTTATCGACATAAACACGATGTCGATGACCAAAAATCGAAAAATCTTGGTAATTAGTGAAAGAAATTAGAGGGTGAGAAAAGATTAGATAGAAACTTAGAATAGAAGAAGAAGAAGAACACAACATCAGAGTAACACGAACCTCACAGCGGAACGAATAAATATATTTCATAACATAACTTTGAAATACAAATCTGTACTTGAATATACATATCATTATCAAAGTACAGCACTTACAACACAGCGGAAATAACTATAGCTATATGATCCTGAAGCCTCCTGCTCCAAGCTCTTCAAGTGTATCTGTAAAATCCCGACTACTTGACTGCCCATACAAATTTAGGCACCCAAGAGTTTAGGGAAAACAACAAAGCAAACTCCGGGTCAGTCATGGGACTGGTATGAGTAAAACAGTTTAAACAAGTAAACGATATCTCATAAGACCACGCCGCATAACGGAACAGGGTTTTCCCTTATGAGAATCCAAATTATCTTTATGTCTAAACCTTTTGATATTATAATAATGTCTATCAACACAATATACTAATCATCTAGCAGAAACGCTTTCATCTCACGTTCTACATATATAGTATACAATCAAAACCGCAACCACGTATTGGGTGATGGATTTCCAACTATGACAAGGTATGGAACCACCTTTCACTAGTGCACCTCTAGAGAGGAATACACTGGGTTCAACAAGAACATCTTGCAACCCGGCCACACATGACCGACCACTCATTTCGCTTGAGTGTATCGAATGTATATCACCAACAGTGGGGATCAGCAACCGTTTCCCGAATGGGATAGCATCAACAATAGATTTTTAGAAGTAAATGAAACTCTAGATCAGGTGATTATACACCCTACTTTGGTGTGACCGACTTAGCCATGCTGCCTGCCCGATTTCTGTCATTTACCGGATGATGAGGCTAGAAGCTATGCTTCATCATCACATCAGATTCACCTTGAATGCCACATTGTCAAATCCATCAAATCACCGATTGATGTCCTCAACCATACATTATGTGTTAGCTAAAAGAAGTTTCCTTCTCCGCTTCCACTCTTGGTACGGTTGGATCAATATAAGTGATCGTTTGGAAATACTCTGTCTGACATCCGTCCACACAAGTCATCCAGGAACAGGATGAACCGAAGGCACTATTCTGTAAACAGGATAGCCGTTGCATAACTCCGTCTTCAATTTCCTTTGGCATATATAATTCGCAACGTTTATGCCAATACAGAGTGGTTCTTTGGATAATAATCCAACCGGTCTCTTCATAGTAACAACGTTAAAATGGTCAAAACTTCGATAGTCTGTGATTTAACTATCGAATAAAAACACGTGTGCAAATAACGATATTATTTCCAAATGGAAATTATATCGATCAAACATCATTTAACATTCATCTCCTTAGTTCATTTTTTCCATCTCCTATTTCCCTATATTCAACATTTGCTATTTTCTAAATTTAGAAAATATATCTTATTAACAATGGAAAACGTTTCCATTCCCTGTTTTCTTTATTAGAAAAACATTTCCGGTTTCTTATTTGTAAAACATTTCCAAAGCTTCTTCATTGGTCTTAGACAGATGTTTTAAACAAACCATCGCGATGCCAACTCAAAACATTTCCTTTAATTACTAAATTCACCTATCCATCCTTTACTATCGAACCTTAACCATTCCTTAGTTAAAAACGAAGCCAATCAAGTTGGGGTAGAACTACCTCTCAGACCTTAACTAAACAACATTTCTAGCTTTGAAATAGGCAAGGTTCACTTATCTTCTTTCGAATAAACTATATTCGATAACTCCTTTTACTTTAACTCTAATCGATTAAACTAACATCGATTAACTCCTTTTACTTTAACTCTAATTGATTAACTAACATCCATTAACTCCTTTTACTTTCTATTCGAATAAACTATATTCTATTAACTCATTTTACTTTAACACTAATCGATTAACTAACATCGATTAACTCCTTTTACTTTAACTCTAATCGATTAAACTAACATCGATTAACTCCTTTTACTTTAACTCTAATCGATTAAACTAACATCGATTAACTCCTTTTACTTTCTATTCGAATAAACTATATTCGATTAACTCATTTTACTTTAACACTAATCGATTAATTAACATCGATTAACTCCTTTTACTTTAACTCTAATCGATTAACTAACATCGATTAACTCCTTTTACTTTAACTCTAATCAATTAAACTAACATCGATTAACTCCTTTTACTTTCTATTCGAATAAACTATATTCGATTAACTCATTTTACTTTAACACTAATCGATTAACTAACATCGATAAACTCCTTTTACTTTTACTCTAATTGATTAACTAATATCGATTAACTCCTTTTACTTTAACACTAATCGATTAAACTAACATCGATTAACTTCTTTTACTTTAACTCTAATCGATTAACTAACATCGATTAACTCCTTTTACTTTAACTCTAATCGATTAAACTAACATCGATTAACTCCTTTTACTTTCTATTTGAATAAACTATATTCGATTAACTCATTTTACTTTAACACTAATCGATTAACTAACATCGATTAACTCCTTTTACTTTAACTCTAATCGATTAACTAACATCGATTAACTCCTTTTACTTTAACTCTAATCGATTAAACTAACATCGATTAACTCCTTTTACTTTCTATTCGAATAAACTATATTCGATTAACCCATTTTACTTTAACACTAATCGATTAACTAACATCGATTAACTCCTTTTACTTTAACTCTAATTGATTAACTAACATCGATTAACTCCTTTTACTTTAACACTAATCGATTAAACTAACATCGATTAACTTCTTTTACTTTAACTCTAATCAATTAACTAACATCGATTAACTCCTTTTACTTTAACTCTAATCGACTAAACTAACATCGATTAACTCCTTTTACTTTAACACTAATCGATTAAACTAACATCGATTAACTTCTTTTACTTTAACTCTAATCGATTAACTAACATCGATTAACTTCTTTTCGAATAAACTATTCATTTGTAAAGATTTACTTTTAGTAACAGTTCTTCACTTTACAAATGATTTCCCTTTTTATTTACTTTTGAAATATTTGCTTTTACAAAATCTGTTGATTTTACAAACTCCCTTTATCTCAATATACATTGTAATAATTCATTTTACATCCCAGGGTCTTTTATGTTATTTAAAATATCGAATAAAAATGATCAACATCATTCCAACACCCATAATCCATAACAGATTATATAACACATCATATATCACAATATATGAAAACAGTAAAATAAATGTTGAGGAATCCAGTTGGATTCCTCCAACCTGATTCCCCGCATCACAGATGTTAAACAATATAGATAACATCACTTTCAGTTCCATATGATATATTCTATTAAACAGAATCAATATAGAAATTCAACTAATTGACTAGTAGTTAAATCAATCAACCAACACACAGCAATCAACCAATATCTAACAGTTCTAAAAATACAACATGAAATTATATACTATTCAGAGTTAGTGAGATTTACTCACATTGTCTGTAATCGTTAAATAACGAATACGCTGTCGTTGGTCCCGATAGACGTTTAATTCCATCTTAAATCCAGTCGAGCTCCAGATCACCTCAAACCCTTTCCATTCCGTAGCCTTCGTCACGAACGTTGTTTCTCGGAATTCTTCTAACCCTTAGCCCATATACCCGTACCCCGCTCATTGCCGTCTTCTCCACAAATCCTGATGCCGAACCCAATATACCAAAGTATTTCGTGATTTTGATCTCCCCTCCCTCATTCTTCACTTTATTTAAACTCAAGTAAAACTACCACACCTCATCACTTCATAATCTCCACAAAATCAAACTATATTCTGTACAGTTTGAACTCCTTATTTCAACTCCATCGATAGCCTCAACTCCCACTGTTCAGAAGAAGAAAATGCGACACCTTTCATACTCAACAAACTGCCATCATCGAAGACTTAATCTACCCTTATAATCCTTCCCCTTCACAGTGTATGCACCTTCCCAGCATCATAGTAAATGGAGACGTAAACCAACTCCATAAAAATCGCCCCATATACACAGTGCCTCCTTCAAGCTTCTTCACCTTCCTTGTTGTATCACCATGCCCTGAACACCCTGGCCGAAAATCCTTTCAACAAAAACAATACCCAACTCCACTATTCCATCACGAACTCCAACGATGAACCCATCGGCATCAGCCTCTTCCCGAACCCTTCCACTTCATCACCAATACGCCCAGCTCGCACACACCGGACCAAACCCGTCGCACTAACGAAATTGACGAGCACCAGTGCTCGCTCCAGGTTAACACCCACCGAGTTACTTTAAACGTACATACTCAACACCTAAACGATATGCTGAACCCAAATCTAAGCTCTAAATCCAACACTAATGCTTCACAAACCCACAACTTGGAACCCTAAGTTCTTTGTAGCAAAATCGTTGCCAAAGGAATGACGTCGAACTCAAAACAAAATGCATAGAGATGAAGAGCTTCTCTGTCCGAATCCATATATGTACTTAAACGATTTTAGAGAATTTGTTTTGATTTTATCTCGATTTTAGAAAGAGGATATTTCACGTTTTGGATAAGAACCGATGGCGGCGGAAATGTATTTGAGTAAATTAGGTTTAGATAGTTTTAAAGGGGCGGTTTTTTACTTTGTGTGGTTGAGAAAAAATGATGCGTGGCCCTTGTTTTGATATGCCGTTTTGTTTTACATTTAAGAGTACCCCATTATACGAAACTCTGTTTGTCCATGGACTGATATGAAAATATCATTGTGATCAGCGATGTGCCAGGATTTCAATAATATAATAATACTGGTAGATTAACTCATATTGTGAAACCCCGGAATGCTGATTACAGTGTGCAAAATAATCCAAATAAAAAGTTGTTTATTTAAATAAATTAAAAATTACCATAAATTTCTAAAAATTAAATTATCCTTATGTCCTAAAAGAACCTTGTCTAAATTCAAATCCGATCTCTAGTTATATCGAATAAACCGTTACGGTCGATAAACGATTCTATAGCGACTATTACAAAATTTGATTTGGACATATCTCAAAATCTACACGACGAAATCCCGATTTTTCTCTTCCACTAGAAAAATGTACTCCACCAGCTCCACGCATTTCTTGTTTCACGGAAATCCGGCTTAAAACGAATCCTGTACATTCAGTTGAAGTTCGAATCACCAATTTACGAACTACTGCGCCATTTCGAGCTCGTTTATAATTATATTATAAACTATACGGTCAACTGTCGACGATTGAATATATTCGTTATTCAAATTCAATTCCAAGCTAAATTAAATATCACAGATGATCCAGTTCACACCATATCGCTATTCCAGCCAATTCTGATTATTTCAGAATTAAATATATTATTTAATTTATTATTTAAATTAAATATTCACCATCATTTTATTCAACGACCATGAAATCCTTCTAATCACGTTTTATATAATTAAATAAATTAATTATAATACCTCTGCCAATGCAGGTCATTACAATTGATCTGATGTTGGTTTCGGCATTCGGGGTTAATACTTAAGGAATCGTTCTCTTAATAATTTACAGTTAGAGACTGATGAATGTGATTTTGGTTTATCATGAACCGTGTTTTAAACGACATTGGTTCTTTAACCCAGTTAAAGATAAGATTAATTTCTTAGCTTTGAATAATCATTAATAATGATTTTTGAGTTTAAAACTGAATTAGAGTTTTAATGAATCTTTAATTAGATTGGAATAAGAATGAGAATATTTGAATAAAAGAATATTCTGGATTTGAATGAGGCGTATGTTGTGTTTGTGTGACACTTGTTTATAAAATGCGTGAGTTATTCGAAAAGGCCGGGTTATACCCATTCTGAATAAATGATACGATGATATGTCGAAGATGAAGACGGTGGTTGAAGACCGTAGGTCTTAACGTCGTTTGGATGATTACTGATATCCTGATTGGGCTGTACACCGAAGACGATGGAAAAAGCAGTGACTGTCCAGACGTACTTGGAGATCGATGGATATGCGAGGTACAAGGTGCCTCCGGTTTCGTTCAAACCTAGAAAGGACTTGTAAATGGACTGTGTGTCTGACATTGGATTTCATTCTGTGTGATTGATAGATATCAGTTGCATGGCCTGAATTGCCTATGCGGCATGCTGAGATGCAAACGATCAAGGCTTTTGTTGAAAATCAGAGTCTTGTGGTTGATGATCAAAGCATGGCCTTCGTGGCATCGCTTTGTGTAGTGTTAATTCGCGAGCCTCACACACCGTTGTGAACCAAAAACTCGAGAGGACCTCAGGGAAGACATGCGTTTCTTTCTAGCTAGGAGTGGCGTCAATGCTTGAACTGGCTGACGAGTTTGACTGATGTGTTGATGGATTTTGAGGTGCCTCGGTTATTATCGGTCGATCTGGGACCGATGGAGTCATTTGACTCATTTGCGCCCCATAGGGTGGGGAGATGTATTGTCCAGGGTTTAAGTTTAATCCACATCGAGTGGACCGGCCCTAATGATCCAAGGGTCACTCGAGCTCTGATCCTGAGACATGGTAGGCTAGATTGTCTCGAAGCGGTAAGGACTATCTTTTGCCTCGGTTCACAGATGGAAATCCAATTTCCAATACGCGACATTTCGGTTTTGATTGTAAACCTATATTGGCGGCATAGTGGCATGGGACACTCATGTCGCTTATGATTGATACATTTACATTTTAAGTTGTTGTCTTCACTTATAGTAATAATAAAATATTAAATTTTGCGTATCAAGCTTTATTTGGCTATTATAAGGTAAAACCCTATCCTGCAGCTTGTGTTGCATTGTATGATGGACCTGGGTCTTATAATAGCTTCATTGTTCTCTATTTAGAATTGCGTTGTTTGTTTTATGCATTGGTATTATTGGGAGGAAACCCGTTCTGTGTTATACGGCATGGTCCCTTGATTTACCTAACTTTAAAAATAAAGATTAATAACTGTTTTAGTTCTCACACTAGTCACACGACTAACCTGGAGTTTATTATTTTAACCTAAACTCTGGGTACCCTTATTTTCAACACAGGCAGCTAGTAGTTGGGTTTTGCAGATTTATATTCACAGGATCCTGGTTTATTGCTGAAGTGATATTCGGAAAGCTCTGTATCCGTGTTTTTCTTTCAGTATGTTTTGCATTATTTTTCCGCTGCAGTAATGTATTATATTTATTCATACTCTGTATATTATTGTATTCTGATGGAATTTTTGTAATTAGCAATGAAATGTACTTCTGTTTCTGTTCTGATTCGTCTTGTCCACAAAGCATTCCGGGCTTTCTCTTCTCTTCGGAGATCGGGAAAATCCGTATTGTTACATTTGGTATCAGAGCTTTGGTTTACAAAGCTCGAGAACAAGACACATTAGAACCAAACGAAAGAATTCATCAGAGATTGGGTTAGTAATATCCAATGAGAATGACTCATTAGAGATGGGATCAGTAGTATCCTAGAACGAGTGTAAAGAGTGTTGTTTTTAAAATATAAATGAAAACCGAGTTTTGTTTTAAAAATTTAAACCATTTTATACGTATTTGAATATTTTATTTGTATTAAATATGGACAATCAAGTATATAAAGATTTTGCGTATACGTCTGATCCACATGTATTCGAATTTTAAATATACTAGATAGATATAGAATCAGACTCTAGTCGCCCGAGGATGATACTGGTAATTGTGATCACTTTACCAGTATTTATGTTCGAGTCTCGAAAGTGGGATATCTATATATTTCCATTAGACTGGTGTGAGAACCAAAACTAGATAGGGCTTATTGTTATGATTTGGCATCAAAAACATGATTTTTGACTATGTATTAAAATTATGAGTTTGAAACGTTATTCAACTAATTGATTGTTGGTTGCTAATTGTGTTGTGCGTGATTATTCATTTGAACCATTATGTGAATGAACGGTGAATATAACCAAATTGTGTAGAATGTTGAACTGAATTGAAAATTTGTCTGAAATTGCATACATATACGTGTATATCTATTGAACAGGTCATAGCAAGGAGGCTAAAGAAGAGGAATAAAATTGTTTGCCCGACAAGTAGGTACATGTTTATTGTATTTCTTGGGGTTTTGATGATTTTATGAGCCGATTGGCTAGCCGCTTGGCTATTTCTTTTCCTTTTTGAGATGAGAGGGCCTGTGAGGTGGTTTGGGGATTTCCCGATGCTCCCGGTGCAGGGAAGGATATGGCGAAATTTTTCGAAAATTTAGGGTGTTAGCCAAATTTTTGAAAAATTAGAAAATTTCTTAGAAACTGAAAAGTTGAAGAACTTAAGCCATAACGAAAATAATGAAATTTGAGTTGGTTAGTTAAGCAACTTTCTGCTTCGTTCCTTTTCGAGGACGAAAAGATTTTAAGTGGGGGAGATTGTAACAACCCGGATTTTCAGAACCAGTTCAAAACTTTTTATTTTGGCTAATTTAATAAATTTTGAATATTTAAAATAAGTTATTTTATATAATAACGACTAAAAATTTATTTTCGACAAAGTTAGAGCGAATAAATTTATTTTAATATTATAACGACCCTGAAATGGCGCGGTAGTTCGAAAATTCGATTTCTAATTTCAAATGAATATACAGAATTCGATATAAGTCAGAATTGGACGAAACAAGAAATATTTTAATCTGTTAAACAATATCTTCCTAACGAAGTTAATAAACTGAGATTTCACTTTAGAAATAGAAAGTTACGTTCAGTTTAAAATTCAGAAAAGTCGCTGTGGAAATTATATATATTTTAAATATATATATAACCCTTAAAAATAGTCATTTTGCAAACGGCCTTAGAATTCGACGAAATCAGTTTTGTTGGGACCGTATCGTCCCAACATAGCTAGGTTTATTTTTCTATAATTTTTAGAATTAATATATGAGCGTGGCGCACCTAAACGCGTTTGACCAGTTTCAGTTGAATTTAATCGACTGGAAAATGGCCATTTTTCAAACGGTCTTCAAATCTAACGAAATTAGTTTTGTTAGGACCGTATCATCAATACGAAGCTAGAAATAATTTTTATGGAATTTTTAGAGTTAGTATGTGGCCCCAGTAAAGTGAAATGTGCATTTGAATTCAAAATATAAGGATTTATATTTTAAATTTAACGTAAACTGATCGTAACAGCCGAAATGGGTTACGAAACATTTCTCATTGTGTTCGGAATAGGGGTAATACGCTAGGGATGACAGTCGTTGGGTTTGATTTGGGGTTCGTATACAAAACCCAACCTTTTCGATTCAAATAATAATATTATATTTATATATATAAACCCTCTCTAACCCTAATATACGGTCAAACGTATCCGTCTTGGTCAAAACCAACCCGCCTCCCCCAAAATCAAATCGCGACACTGCGGTTCCCTTCAGCCGACCGCCGCTTCAGGCGCACGCCACAGCCACGTCAGAGAAACCCCTTCCTCCTCCATCGTTCTCCCCACCCCCTTCACCTCGATCCCCTCATCCACACGAGGACCCCACACACACCCAGCTCGAGAATCGCCCCTCCTGTCCACGTGCTGCCACTATGACGTGACTGCCGCTACTCCGGCCTACCCACCTTCGCCGCAGACCATCTCCAGTCACCGGCGTTTGCTTCCTCCTCCTCCCTCGGTTCAGATCTCGAATCCCAATTCCCAAATCCATTTAAACCCCATGCCACCATCCCGAAGCCCGCCACCGCGAAGACCCCGCCCCTGCGACTGACTGCGCCTCCTCAGCACGGGCAGCGAACCCCCTCTCCATTGGCAAAGATCAAATTTTCTTAATGAAAAGTGAGTTTTCTTTGTTTATATTTATTTTTCTATGCTATTATTTTGATTAAAATTAGATTATACATGAATCACTTTGATTTAAGAGTGTAGTTTTATTTAGGACATGAAAAGAAGAAAAGAAAAAAAAGATTAGTGTTTTAAAAATAAAAGGATTTGCTTTTTGAAAACAGAAAAGATGGAATTTTAACTTAGAAAAGATAGGATTTTTATAATTGAAAAGGATATGAATTTTGGTTGTATAAAAAAATGATTTTTATAATGAATTCATTGTGACAAAAATTCAATTTTTAAATATGAAGTAGCAGTATAAAAATCCGATTTTTACGTATATGGTTTCAAGATAAAAATGTGATTTATACACATGTAGCGAAATAAAAATATGATTTTTACTACCATTTGAAGGCGAAGTAAAAACTTGATTTTTATCATATAAGTGGTGTTATAAATGTATGAACTTTATTTTATAGGAAGTGAAATAAAAATATAATCTTTACAGTATATGAAATAAAATAAAAATATGAACTTTATTTTTATCATGAAGTAGTGAGAATAAAGATTCGATTTTTATATGAGTAGCGAATCAAAAATAGAATTTTTATATGATCGAGAATATAAAAATATAATCTTTTCTACACGTGTAGCGTTATAAAAATATAATCTTTATACATGAAGTGGTACAATAAAAATGTGATTTTTAACGTAAAATTGCATGTAATAGATCTCGTTGGAAGCACGACGAAGATTTTCTACATATGAAGAGTCGTGGCGTTTGGTTTAGCTTCTCGGTGAGAACTTCTCACTCTAATTTTGCTATACAGTTATTTATTTCATAACTGCATATATGAACTGCTCCCCTTCGTCCACAGACCATGGACGGCTTGTGTGTTTGTTTGGTTGTTTGATTGATTGGATTACTTGGCTGAATTTGGTTAGGGGAATGAAATGGAATGGGTTAGATTGGTATATGTATGGCGCAGGCCATTATTAGACTGGTGACAAGGCTAGGCCTTATCCCTTTTCTAGTATCGCGCTGTTATGCCGCCGAAATTTTCTAAAATATATTATAAAAATAAAAATCTCATTTTTATTAGACAAATGAATAAAATTATATATTCATTTACAAATCAGACGATTTCTTTATGCACACCCATTTGACTGATATGGATTGGGATGATAAATTTTACACATCGCCTAACTGCACAAATAATATTCAGTATTTGTTGGTTGAAACCCCATATGGGTATTGGGATGATATTTGACGTACACTAATCCCATTAATTAGTTGTGTGTCAATCGATAGGTTGGCAGACAGTTGTGTGGTGCACTCTAGATGATGGTTGATTATTTATCCTTGTTGTGATATACATGTGTTGTATGAAATCCATATAAATCACTTTATATGGTAATTGGCTGTGTCTGATTCCAATTCAGAACTGAAGAATATATTAAAATAACGAATATTTTAAAATAATATTCTGCAAAGGATTAAAATCTGATTTTGATGTCGATTTTGGATAGACACGAAATATTGAAAAATATTAAGCCGTGTTGATTAGAAATGCGCCATTTTGACGCGATCGATATTTATATCGATTATATTCGTTTTTATAATGAATATAGAAAAGGAAGTGATTTCAAAATCTAATATTTTCAAAATATTATCATTTATATATTAACGATATAGAATATTCAATTTTGATTTAAAATTGAAAATGAAGTTGAAATCGTTTTTAAATCGAAGTTAAAACGATTTATAAAATACGTTTGAATTGAAATCGACGAAATATATATAATATATATATTATTTATATATAATGTCCTGAATGGAACGCGCCGCACAACGACCGTTCGTGAATTTCGACCATTGACTTCGATTTGCGATTACAGGATATTCGACCGTTGTATTCTCCTGAAACCGGAACCATTGGGTTCGTATCAAAAAGAGCTTTCCAATGAATATAAAAGATTTGAAATCTAACGGTTGGATCTGGAATAATATCCAAACCAAATTTAGAAAAGGTCGCTGTAAGTGCAGTTCGAAGACCGTATATGGAAATCGATTGAACGGGCCTAGATAAAATTATTAAAAATATTAATAATTTGTGTAAAATCATAATAAATGGTTTGAAAGGAATTGGAATGAAAAAATCCATGATTGTACAGATAAAAATATATTTTTATCAAGATGAACTAGTTTGTAACTAGAATTATAATCCATTATTTTCCATTAAATAAAATGGATTGAGAATGGATTTAAATATAACCAGAAATTTCCAATATAAGAATTGGAATGGATTTGAATCGAAATTATCTTTTGGATATTTCGATATTGGATTCCGTGAGTATACAGATATTGTGGAGGAATTTGAAAGATATATGTATATATCATTATTCCAATATGATATTGTTGGTTTCAGAATTTGGTATTGAATATAAGCCGATATATTTTCTATTCAGAATCTTGTATTTAATATCAAATTGGATATTGGGTTTATCGTGAACTGTGTTTTAAACGACATTCGTTCTTTAACCCGATTAACACTGAAATGTGATTTGGGATTTATAAATCTTTTTATTGAGATTTAATAGAAATTTTCCAATGTAAAGTTTTCCAACATGTAAATTGGAATGGAATGGAATTCGATTTGATAATAATCGAAGTGAGCTCCTGTGGAGGAAGACCGTTACTATATATGGAATTTAAAAGGCTTCGCCGTTATTCCATTTATATTATTGGTTGGATACGGAAGTTTATATCGATTATATATATATTGTTATGTTTTACGTGAAGATTCCATAATAAATAGAATAAATTTTGGGTTTGTCATGAATGGTATCTTTAATAATATTTTTCTTAAACCCAATGGGGTTAAGAAAATTTGAAACTAACTGGAGATTAGTTAAGTTGAATGGTTTGCTGCGTATTGATCTGATGTTGGTTTCGGCCTTCGGGGTTAATACTTAGGGAATCGTTCTATTACTAATTTACAGTTAGAGACTGATGAATGTAATTTGGGTTTATCGTGAACCGTGTTTTAAATGATATTGGTTCTTTAGCCCAGTTAAAGATAAGATTAATTCCTTAGCTTTGAATAATCATTAATAATGATTTTTGAAATTAAAACTGAATTAGAGTTTTAATGAATCTTTAATTAGATTGGAATAAGAATATTTGAATAAAAGAATATTCTGGATTGGAATGAGGCTTATGTTGATTTGTGTAACACTTATTTATAAAATACGAGAGTTATTTGGAAAGGCCGGGTTATACCCATTCTGAATAACTGATACGACGATATGTCGAAGATGAAGACGCTGGTTGAATACCGGAGGTCTTTACGTCGTTTGGATGATTACTGATATCCTGATTGGGATTTACACCCAAGACGATGGAAAAAGCAGTTACTGTCCAGATGTACTTGGAGATCGATGGATATGCGAGGTACAAGGTGCCTCCGGTTTAGTTCAGACCTAGTACGGACTTGAAAATGGACTGTGTGTATGACATTGGATTTCATTCTGTGTGATTGATAGATATCAGTTGCATGGCGTGAATTGCCTGTGTGGCATGTTGAGATGCAAATGATCAATGCTTTTGTTGAAAAGCAGTGTCTTGTGGTTGATGATCAAAGCACGGCCTTCGTGGCATCGCTTTGTTCAGCATTAATTCGCGAGCCTCACACCCCGGTGTGAACCAAAAACTGGAGAGGACCTCAAGGAGGACATGCGTTTCTTTCTAGCTAGGAGTGGCATCAGTGCTTGAACTGGCTGACGAGATTGACTCATGTGGTTGTTGGATTTTGAGGCGCCTCGGTTATTATCGGTCGATCCAGGACAGATGGAGTCATTTAACTCATTTGCACCCCATAGGGCGGGGAGACGTATTGTTCAGGATTTAAGTTTAATCCGCATCGAGTGGACCGGCCCTGACGATCCAAGGGTCACTGATCTTAGATCCTGAGATACGGTATGGTAGATTGTCTCAAAGAGGTGAGGACTATCTTTTGCCTCGGTTCACAGATGGAAATCCAATTTCCAATACACGACATTTCGGTTTTGATTGAAAACCTATACTGGCGGAATAGTGGCACGGGACGCTCATGTCACCTATGATTGATACATTTATATTTGAAGTTGTTTTCTTCACTTATAGTAATAATAAAATATTAAATTTCGCGTATCAAGAATTATTTGACAATTATAAGGTAAATCCCTATCCTCCGGCTTGTGTTGCATTATGTGATGGGACCTGGGTCTTATAATAGCTTCATTGTTCTTTATTTAGCATTGCGCCGTTTGTTTTATACACCGGTATTCTTGGGGGGAAACCCGTTCCCTGTTATACGGCGTGGTCCCTTGATTTATCTAACTTTAAAAATAAAGATTAATAAGTGTTTTAGTTCTCATACCAGTCCCATGACTGACCTGGAGTTTATTGTTTTAACCTAAACTCTGGGTGCCCTTATTTTCTATACAGGCAGCTAGTAGTTGGGTTTTGCAGATTTATATTCACAGGATCATGCTTTATAGCTAAAGTAATATTCGGAAAGCTCTGTATCCGTGTATTTCTTTCAGTATGTTTTGTATTATTTTTCCTCTGTAGTAATGTATTATATTTATTCATACTCTGTATATTCTTGTATTCTGATGGAATTGTTGTAATAAGCAATGAAATATTCTTTTGTTTGTGTTCTGATTCGTCTTGTTCTCAAAGCAATCCGAGCTTTCTCTTCTCTTCGGAGATCGGGAAAATCCGTATTGTTACATTAAATATACTTATATTTTAATGAGTTTATTTAGAGCTTTAAAAATAGCCAGTTTTGCAAATGAACTCCATTTTCGATGAAATTAATTTTGTTGGATCCGTAATATTAAATTATTGTTAAATTTTAATTTTCGTGATTTTTGAAGTCAGTATGTGGCCGTATGGAATTTTAATGTGAAAAATAGTTAATAATTCGACTTTAAAAATACGCTGTGTAAGCAAACGAAGTCGGAATTCGACAAAATAAGTTTCGTTGGGTCCGTAATGTCGAACTGCAGTTGCATGTCCATTTTCGTGATTTTTGAGTATTGTATGTGGTCATAGGAATTTTTAGTGACAAATATAAACAACGTTGTTATAAAAATAAATATAATAATCGGATAAAAAAAACTACTCTATAAATATCCTACCTCCCTTAAACCTAATTCATTTCCTCCCAAGTTAACAGAAACTCAAGCCGCCACTATTCTTTTCTGGAAAACCATTTTTTTGTGAGTTTCTAAAATCATAACAAACCAAGGAAAAATCTAAAAACCATGAAACAAATTCATTAGGAACCTGAGATCGAAGGCTTCCTTTCTATGCCTTTTGTTTTGGTGCGATGCATTCCTTCAGTGTTTGAACTCGAACACAGTGGACTTAGGGCACAAATTTCCGCCATCGATGGTGGTTTTCAGGTCTGGGGCCAACCGAGAAGTGAAAGGCGAAGAGGAGGCGCACCGTTGTATGGAGGTGCAGTTGTCTACAGGGGTCAATGGCGGTGGCGAAGGCAGTTCGAACTGCTACATGTCATGTCGAGATATGGGGCTATTGGAGAAGCTGTTGGTGTTAGAGAGTGAAGCAGTGGCGTAACCTAGTGAGGTGGAAGCAGTGACGAGGTCGCGGTTGGCCGATGGCCACTGGAAGAGTGCGGCAGAAAGGGGAAAGTAGGAAATTTGGGATCGATGTCTAAGTGTTTCGGTGGAGCATTTAAACTGGGAGAGGAAGGATTAAGACGGTTAATGAATTTTGAGACATTAATCAAAATTATTTGGAATGTGAGGTGTAGGAGAGGAACGAAACGGTTTTTGGCTATGTTCGCAGGGAGTTACGGGAGATTTAATTTGAAGAAGATGAACACTGTTCATCATGGGTCGATATGAAGATGATGGGCCAACAGTTCTGTGGGTGAGCCCAATTAATAAAGAAATAAATTTAAACAATATAAATACTCGTTTAAACTTGTATAAGTCATTACTCTGTCACACATTATTAGAACCGAGTGAAATAATATCCGTCGGGATCGTATGGACGGTGGCTACACAATGGAACTGACTGGGAGTGAATCGGAGCTCGTAACAATTTATAGCGAAATAAATTGTTTGATCTGAATCAACAACAGTTTATCGTTATTTAACGATGAACTGCCAATGTGAGTAAAACTCACCAACTCCATCAGTTCATATTTTTATAACGTATTTTTAGAACTGATAAATGATGATTGATTGCTGTGTCCTGACTGTTTGGTTGAACTGCTGATTAATTGGTTGAAATTATAGATAACTATATATATATATATATATAAATCGTTAATTATATATTGATTCTGCTTATCTGAATACTTCATACTGAAATGAATTTGACGTTAATTATTTTGTTTAACATCTTTGGGTGCTGGGAAACAGGTTGGAGGGATCCAACTGGATTCCTCAATATTTATATTACTGTTTTTCATATATTGTGATATATGATGTCTTATATATAATCTATGATTGATTATAATATAGTTTGATGATACTGGTCTTTTTCATTGGTATTTTGAATAACATAAGTGATACTAGAATGAAAAAGGAATTTTCAAAGTGTATATTGAAAAGGAATATTTATTTAGAAAATAAATAGAATTGAAAAGGAATATTTATTTGTTAAATAAACAGAATTGAAAAGGAATATTTATTTGTTAAATAAGTAGAATTGAAAAGGAATATTTATTTAGAAAATAAATAGAATTGAAAAGGAATATTTATTTGTTAAATAAATAGAATTGAAGAGGAATATTTATTTAGAAAATAAATAGAATTGAAAAGGAATATTTATTTGTCAAATAAATAGAATTGAAAAGGAATATTTATTTGTTAAATAAATAGAATTGAAAAGGAAATATTTATTTGCTAAATAGAATTGAAAAATATATTTGTTGAACAAATAGAAGAGAAAAGGGATATATATTGGGAAAATAAATAGAAAGATAAAAGGAATATTTATTTAGAAAATAAATAAGATATCATAAAAGGAAATATTTGGAAAGTAAGTAGTATTATAAAAGGAATTAGAGTTATTCAAATAGAGTTAATCAAATTCGAATAGAGTTAATAGAATAGAGTTAATCAAGTAGAGTTAATCGATTAGAGTTAATCGAATAGGGTTAATCCAATAGAGTTAATTGAAGAGAGTTAATCGAATATTAGTTTATTCGAAAGGTAGTTATCGAATAGAGTTATTCAAATAAAAGTTATCAAATATAGTAATTTGAAATATAGTTATTCGAAGAGAGTTATCAAATATTGTTATTTGAAATTAGTTATTTGAATAGAGTTATTTGAGTAGAGTTAACCGAATAGAGTTCATCTATAATGGCGCGTTTTGATAGCTGTCGAATAATTAATTTATTTAATTATTTATATATCGATTTGGCGTTATCGATAACTTAAAGTAAAACGTTCGAACTTATAATTTATAATTATAATTAAAACCGAGCTTGAAATGGCGCTGTAGTTCGCTATTTGGCGATTTGAACTTCAACTGAATATACAGGGACCGTTTGAAGTCGAATTTCTGTGAAACAAGAAACGTGTGGAGCTGGTGGAGTATATCTTTCTAGTGGAAGAGAAAAATCGGGATTTCGTCGTGTATATTTTGAGATATGTCCAAATCAAATTTCAGAATAGTCGCTATAGAATCGTTTATCGGCCATAACGGTTATTTCAAAATAATTTGATATCAGGTTTGAATATAGACAAGGTTCTTTTGGGAAGTAGTGGTAATTTAATTTTTAGAATTTTATTGTAATTTTTAATTAATTAAATAAGCAACTTTTTATTTGGAGTATTTGGCACCCTCTAGTCAACATTTTTAGGTTTCACAATATGAGTTGAACTACCGATATTTTTATAATTTTGAAATCGTGGTACCTTACTGGTCACAACAATATTTTTATATCTGTCCTTGACGACTCGTATGGGAACAAAATATCACATTTGCAATGGATTTTAAAATGAATAAAGATAAATAACCAACCCTAAAATATCCTAAGTCATTTCTAAGGCAAAAAATAGACTACGTCCTCCTCGTTAAGCCGCACAAAACTATGGTCCCTCAAACCCTATTAGCTTTCTTTCTCTGATCGAAACAAGGCCACATCTTCTTTGTTCACACCTACAAATTCTGTGTGGTTTCAAAACAAAAGATGTGTAAGATTTAAATCCATACAAACAAAAAGGAAAATCCTATAAATATAGTTAACTCTTCTAAAACCTAGTTTGGCTTTTCTTCTGGTCATATTCCTTAAGCCGCCATTTTCTAAAATAATTTCATCAACATTTTCTATTTTCTAAAATCCATAGGGAATCATTCAAAAGCCTAAAAATCATAATATGTACATAGGCGGATTCATGAAGGGGTGCTTTTCAAGTTGCAATGGGTTTTCTTGTGTTCGAACATAATTGTAATCGTTGTTTTGTTCACCAGCGGGAACCTGGCTTCGCGAATTGAAATTTTTGGGGCAACCGAGTAGTCTGGAGGCACGGAACTATTGGCATGGAGTCAGCCAAGCAAAGGCAAGGCATCGTCCATGTTGATATGGTCTCCAGCGATGGTGACAGTATGTTCGAAGTCGAGTGGTTAAGGAAAAGGAGACTGATGAAAGGGTGGTTGTAGTCAGTCCGATGGGTCGAGCTTGGTGTTTGTAGCATGAACTGACGGGGTGAAATGTTTTTCGGATATTTTGGAATTTGTGGTTCGCTGTTATGAGTTCACGATGGCATTAGTGGTAAGACAGGGTGAGCTCAGTTTGTTGTTGCATGATTTGCGGAAGGAATAGTTAGCACTGAAGTGGTTGGCAATGGTGTTGCAAGTACAGTGGGGTAACGGATTTTTAACTAAGGAACGTGGGGAGTTGAAGAACCGAAATAGAACGGTGAACAGTCTGATGTTGGTAAAGAAATAAGGGTGCTGAAGTTCAAGCAGTATTGGTTATGAAAGAAAATGGGGGTACTGGCGTTTCTTTTATTTTTAAAAGTTGAAGAAGAAAGTAGTGGCGGTTTCAAGGTAAAACGTGGGATTTAGAAGGATTAGAGGAGCGGATTTTCTGAAAATGGGGAAGACGGGTTGGGGGAAAGTGCGGGTCTGGGCTTTTGTATATGATGGGACGAGCGTTATAAAGTGAAGCCCATATTATATTAAATGAAAACAATACATCAAAACGTGAAGTGTATTGAGAAGGAAAATGAAAGTATGGTGGCTGGTTGCGTTATCTACTATTGGGTTGGGCCGTGGTATATACGTATGTATATATCGAAGAAAAGAAGATTTCGTGGAGGAGCGTGTCTGCTATTGGGCCGAGTTTGAGTGGCGAAACAAGATCCGATAGGATCGTATGGACGGGCACTACACCATGGAGCTGACTGGAAGTGGATTCGAGCTCGTATGAATTTATGGGGAAATAAATTGTCCGACTGAATCAAATAACGCAAACCGTTATTTAACGGCTAACGCGCAACGGTGAGTAAATCTCACAACTCTAAACAGTTTTATTTTCACGTTGTATTCTTAGAACTGTTAAAATATTATCTGTTTGACTATTTGACCGTGTGTTGACTGTTTGATTGAACTGCTAGTCAGTTAGTAGAGATTTTATATATATATATTTACGTATATATATATAAACCGTTAAACAGTCATATGTTGATTCTGCTATCAGAATATTTCACATTGAAGTGAAATCGATGTTGTTGTATTGTCTAACATCTGTGGTGCAGGGAAACAGGTTGGAGGAATCCAACTGGATTCCTCAACAGTTATTTTACTGTGATTTTTATTTGTGATATATAATGTGACGTATATAATCTGTGTAATTATGTGTGGTGGGACGATATTTATCGTTGTTATATGGTGTGTTAAATACCATGAGAAATACCAGACTGTAGGAGAGTGGTTTTCAAAGTATATTTCGAAAATAGTTTATTTATATAAAATCAAGGGATTTTATATATATATAAGAAAAAGGATTTTTGAATATTAAGGAATATAGTTGGTAAAACAAATATAAGAGAGTTTTATTTGTAAATCAATATAAGGGAATATATATGTTAATCGAATATAAGAGGATATATTTGTTAGTCAAAATATAAAGGAATTATATTCGTTAGAACAAATATAAAGGATATTTATTTAGAGATTAAATAAATATAATATTATAAAGGGTATTTATTTAGAGATTAAATGAATAGAATTAAACTAAAGAAGATATTTATTTGTTAAATAAATAGGAGTTAACCAAGTGAATTGGTCGAGTTAACCAAGTGAATTGGTTGAGCTAAACGAAGTGAATTAGTTAAGTTAAACTAAGTGGTTAATCAAAGTGAATTAGTTAAGTTAAACTAAGTGGTTAACCAAAGTAAATTAGTTAAGTTAAACTAAGCGGTGAATCAAAGTGAATTTGTTAAGTTAAACTAAACGATTAATCGATGTGAATTAGTTAAGTTAAACTAAAGGATTAATCGATGTGAATTAGTAAGTTAAACTAAAGGATTAATCGATGTGAATTAGTTAAGTTAACTAAGTGGTTAATCGAAGTAAATTAGTTGAGTTAAACTAAGTAAACCGGTTAGAGTTAATCAACGTGAATTAGCTAAGTTAAACTAAGTGGATAAGTTCAGTTAATCGAGACGAGTTAACCAGTTTGAGTTGATCAGTTAGAGTTGACCAGTTAGAGTTGACCAGTTAAAGTTGACCAGTCAGAGTGGATCAGTTAGAGTTATCCAAGTAGAGTTAATCGAGTAGAGTTGTCGAATATCACATATCCGAAGTAGAGTTATCGAATATAGGGTATTCGAGAGAAGAGTAATCGAATATAGTTTATTCGAGTGGAGAAATCAAATGTTATTCATTTGAGAAGAGTTATCGAATATATTTTATTCGAGTGGAGAAATCAAATGTTATTCATGTGAGAAGAGTAATCGAATATAGTTTATTAGAGTGGAGAAATCAAATGTTATTCATTATAGAAGAGTTATCGAATATAGTTTATTCGAGTGGAGAAATCAAATGTTATTCATGTGAGAAGAGTAATCGAATATAGTTTATTCGAGTGGAGAAATCAAATGTTATTCATTTGAGAAGAGTTATCGAATATAGTTTATTCGAGTGGAGAAAATCAAATGTTATTCATTTGAGAAGAGTTATCGAATATTATTCATTTGAAGAGTTAATCCGAAGGAGTTATTCGAAGTTAGTTAATCCAAAGGAGTTATTCGAAGTTAGTTAATCCAAAGGAGTTAGTCGAAGAGTTAATCGAATATAGTTATTCGAAAGAAGGCGTTAATCGAATATAGTTATTCGAGTAAAGTTAAAAGAGTTAATCGAATTTAGTTATTCGAAATGAGTTATTCGAATTAGATATTTGAATAGAGTTAAACACATTAGAGTGATTCGAATTACTTATTCAAATAGAGTTAAAACACGTAAGAGTTAATTGAATATTAGTTATTCAATTAGAGTTAAATTGAATTTAGTTATTCGAAAGGAGTTAATCAATTTGAGTTAAGTTAATCGATTTGAATTAAGTTGGATCGAAATGGAGTAAATCGATTAGAATTAAGTTAATCGAGTTAGAGTAAATCGAATATTGGTTATTCAAAGGTAAGTTATTCGAATTAGTTATTCGAAGGAGTTAATCAAATAAGTCGATCCAAAGGAGTTAGTCGAATATTAGTTATTCGAATAGAGTTAAAGGAGTTATCGATTTTAGTTTGATCGAAAGAAGTTATCGATTAGTAAATCGAAAGGAGATTTTCGAATATAGCATATTCGAAAGAAAGAGATCGAATATTGTTTATTCGAAAGAGAGAGATTTCGAATATGAGTGATTCGAAGAGAGATAATCGAATATAGGTTATTCGAAGAAGAGTTAATCAAATAGAGATTACTCGAAAGAGAGTTATATGTCGAATTCGATTATAGCGAATTCGGGAAAGTACTATTTACTTTCCAGGGTTTAAATCAAGATTGAGTTATTGATTTAGAAATTAGGTGTCTGTTAAATTATTCGAGTTAGGAGATAAAGTTATAATTTAGGTTAGATATTGCAGAAGTTGGAATTATAACGTTATAGTTAAAATCAAACGTTGTCATATAAGAAGTGGATTCGTAACCTGAATCCGAGAATTTGCGTAAACAGATGATTTGAAAAAGTGAGTGACGAGCTTCATCTATTTCACAGTAAAGGACGTTGTTCAATTAAGGTCTGAGAGGTAATTATACCCCAACTTGATTGACTTCAGAATTGACAAAGGAATAGTTGTGGTTCGATCTAAAAGGTTGATTAGAAATAAAGTTAAGGAATAAGCGATAAATGGATTAAGCGAAACGATGTTTTATACAACGTTCATTGGAAATCCGTAAATGAGTTTTGGAAACGTTTTCCAAATATAGTCAGATATGTTTTCTAAACATAGAAAATGAAATGTTCTACATGATAAGAATTTAAGAAATAGAGTTAAGCAAATTCAGAAACTAACTGGAGAGGGTAAGTTGAACGGTTTTCCAAGTGACGATCTGATGTTGGTTTCGACCTTCCGGATTGATACTTAGAGAATTGTTCTCATACTAGTTACAGCTAGGGACTGATAGTTGCGAAATAATAGTGATGTGAAAATAAGCAATGGAAATGTTTTCCAACGATTAATAACATATATTTTCTAAATATATGAAAAAGGGAAATATGAACATGTGATGATTGATCGATCGAATTCCCATTTGGAAATAAGATCGTTGTTTGTACACCGACATGTTTTCATTTGATAGTTGAATCACAGACTATCAAAGTTTTTACCATTTTAACGTTGTTAATATGGAGAGACCGGTTGGATTATTATCCAAAGAACCACTCTGTATCGGCATAAGCGTTGCGAGCAATATATGCCAAAGATAAATTGAAGACGGAGTAAAGTGCAAGGGCTGTTGTATAAGTCTTAGATAACAGTGACTAAGATGGATATACTGAATAGTGCCTTCGGTTTGTCCAGTCCCAGGACAACGTATATGGAAGAAGGTCTGACCGAGTATATCCAATGGATCGCGTAAGTTGATCTGTTCAAACGTATTCACGTTTGGTGGCGGAGGAATTCGTTTCTCTTAGCTGTATACCCGTGTTATTTTTGAATAAGTCAATTTGTGATTTAGCGGGTATGACGATGTGGCATTCAAAGTGAATGGTGATTAGATGTTCTGAAGATAGACGTAGCCTCTAGCCTCACACCAGGAAGTAACAAAAGTTGGGCTAGGCAGCATGGCTAGTTGGGTCATCCCCAAGCAGGGTGTATTGTTACCGATCTAGGGAATATCCATATTTATACTTCTTTTTGATTCTGTATCTTCGAATGACGGTTTGATGGCCTATAACCGTGGTGGCAATATATTCGCGACACTCAAGCTAAATGAGTGAGCGGTCATGTGTGGCCGGGTTGCAAGACGTTCTTGTTGAACCGACAGTGTATCACCTCTAGAGTACACTGATCAGAAGGTGCTCCCATACCTTGTCTGTTGGAATCCATTCTCCGATAAGCGCCCTGCGGTTTATGATTTTATACTATGTATGTAGAACGTGAGATGCAAGCGTTTCTGCTAGATTGATACCTATTTGTACTTAGACATTATTATAATATCACAATGATATTGCTTGTCAAAGTTGTTTAGATACTCATAAGGAAAAACCCGTTCCGTATTCACGGCGTGGTCTTATGAGATATCATATACCTGTTCAATTGTTTTTAAACTGTTTTACTCATACCAGTCCCATGACTGACCCGGAGTTTACTTTGTTGTTTTCCCTAAACTCTTGGGTGCCTAAATTTGTACGGGCAGTCAAATAGTCGGGATTTACAGATATACTTGGAGAGCTTGGAGCAGGAGGCTGCAATATTTTATAGCTATAGTTATTTCCGATGTGTTGTAAGTGTTGTACTCTGATAAGTGCTATTGCATATATATAACTGTTTACTTCAAAGTTATGTTATATATTATATGTTATTCGTTCCGCTGTGAGGTTCGTGTTACTCTGATGATTCTGATGTTCTTCTTCTTCTTCTATTCTATTAGTTCTATCTTTTCTTTTTCACCTTCTAAATTCTTTCACTAACGTCTCGGAATTTCCGACTCTCGAGGAGTCGGAAATTTCCAGCCGTTACAGTTGGTATCAGAGCTTAAGTTAAGTGAATACCTTGGCTCTGTGGCATAACTCGATAGAGATGGGATTAGTAATATCCTAGATTGAGTTTGAGTGTATATATATGAGCGCGTAATTGTTATTCAATATAAAATGGTTTTATATTGTGGAGACTCATTGGTTGAGTGGCTTATGAATTCTGGTCGATTAGTTTGATCCACTGTATCGATAAGGGTTACTAAACACTTGAATACGATGAACCATCATGGTATGTTTTGAAAGAGGGTAAATGAAATAATTTTTCCCAAAATATATTTGTTTATAGAAGAAATATATATCTTGAAATTATTATAGTATACTGATTGTGTTGGTTGTTATTATAATCGAATAAGATTATAAAAGGGTGAAATGGTTATAAATGACCAATCAGAATTCATATGAATGTAATATATGAAATAGTTCGAATTAAATATGAATTTAAATCAGAATTTGGAATTAAAATAAGGAAATTTTAAGTTCCTGGGAGATTTTGAAAATGTTTTTCAAATTGAAAATAATTTAGTATTGAACTCACTTCGATAGCTGGAAAATAGATTCTGATGATGAATCTAGACATCATCAGTGTTCATTTTCGAGTTCTAAGTGACGGATTTCTACCAAAGGTTTTGTTTTTGAATTGTTTTGAGAAAACAAGTTGTTTAGAAATTCAAAGGTTTTGAATTGGCATTATGATTTCAAATTGATTTGAAAGAAACCCAGGAACTTAAGTTCTGGAATTAAAATTTAACTAATGAAGTTAAATAAAATGAGATGGTAAAAATAAATTGAAAATTAACTTGAACCGAGTTAAATAAAATTGAATTGGATTAGAGATAATCTAGAATGGAACCAAATTGATAAGTCAATAATTTGGAATTTGATATTAGAATTCGAATGAAATTCGATTTGGATTTGAGGATATGAACTGATTGGAGATCAATTGGAACTGATAACATTGGTATATGTTGAAGTGGTAGCAGATGAAAGGGATAGAGTTAAATGCCCGACAAAAAGGTACAAGTTTATATCATATATGAGTTTGGATTTTATGAGCCAAATTGGCAAGCCGCTTGGCTATTTTGATTTCCTTTTGGATTGGAGGAGGCCTAGAAAGGCGAGTTGTGGTTTGACGTATTGAGCCGTACAAAGGAGGTTATGGCGAAATTTTTCGAAAATTTAAGGTGTTAGAAAATTTTCATAATTTTTGAAAATTTTAGTTGGTCGGAAATGAATTAATAAATTAATTAAAATTTAATGGTTCAGTTGAAACTGGAGTTGAGAAGTAAGCTAAAAGACATTTGAATCTAGTTAGTAAAGTTGGTAGCATATTCCTAGCTTAGCAATTTCGAGGACGAAATTATTTCAAGGGGGGAAGTCTGTAATGGCGCATTTTGATAGCTGTCGAATAATTAATTTATTTAATTATTTATATATCGATTTGGCGTTATCGATAACTTAAAGTAAAACGTTCGAACTTATAATTTATAATTATAATTAAAACCGAGCTTGAAATGGCGCTGCAGTTCGCTATTTGGCGATTTGAACTTCAACTGAATATACAGGGACCGTTTGAAGTCGGATTTCTGTGAAACAAGAAACGTGTGGAGCTGGTGGAGTATATCTTTCTAGTGGAAGAGAAAAATCGGGATTTCGTCGTGTAGATTTTGAGATATGTCCAAATCAAATTTCAGAATAGTCGCTATAGAATCGTTTATCGGCCATAACGGTTATTTCAAAATAATTTGATATCAGGTTTGAATATAGACAAGGTTCTTTTGGGAAGTAGTGGTAATTTAATTTTTAGAATTTTATTGTAATTTTTAATTAATTAAATAAGCAACTTTTTATTTGGAGTATTTGGCACCCTGTAGTCAACATTTTTAGGTTTCACAATATGAGTTGAACTACCGATATTTTTATAATTTTGAAATCGTGGTACCTTACTGGTCACAACAATATTTTTATATCTGTCCTTGACGACTCGTATGGGAACGAAATATCACATTTGCAATGGATTTTAAAATGAATAAAGATAAATAACCAACCCTGAAATATCCTAAGTCATTTCTAAGGCCAAAAATAGACTACGTCCTCCTCGTTAAGCCGCACAAAACTATGGTCCCTCAAACCCTATTAGCTTTCTTTCTATGATCGAAACAAGGCCACATCTTCTTTGTTCACACCTACAAATTCTATGTGGTTTCAAAACAAAAGATGTGTAAGATTTAAATCCGTACAAACAAAAGGGAAAATCCTATAAATATAGTTAACTCTTCTAAAACCTAGTTTGGCTTTTCTTCTGGTCATATTCCTTAAGCCGCCATTTTCTAAAATAATTTCATCAACATTTTCTATCTTCTAAAATCCATAGGGAATCATTCAAAAGCCTAAAAATCATAATATGTACATAGGCGGATTCATGAAGGGGTGCTTTTCAAGTTGCAATGGGTTTTCTTGTGTTCGAACATAATTGTAATCGTTGTTTTGTTCACCAACGGGAACCTGGCTTCGCGAATTGAAATTTTTGGGGCAACCGAGTAGTCTGGAGGCACGGAACTATTGGCATGGAGTCAGCCAAGCAAAGGCAAGGCATCGTCCATGTTGATCTGGTCTCCAGCGATGATGACAGTATGTTCGAAGTCGAGTGGTTAAGGAAAAGGAGACTGATGAAAGGGTGGTTGTAGTCAGTCCGATGGGTCGAGCTTGGTGTTTGTAGCATGAACTGACGGGGTGAAATATTTTTCGGATATTTTGGAATTTGGGGTTCGCTGTTATGAGTTCACGATGGCATTAGTGGTAAGACAGGGTGAGCTCAGTTTGTTGTTGCATGATTTGCGGAAGGAATAGTTAGCACTGAAGTGGTTGGCAATGGTGTTGCAAGTACAGTGGGGTAACGGATTTTTAACTAAGGAATGTGGGGAGTTGAAGAACCAAAATAGAACGGTGAACAGTCTGATGTTGGTAAAGAAATAAGGGTGCTGAAGTTCAAGCAGTATTGGTTATGAAAGAAAATGGGGGTACTGGCATTTCTTTTATTTTTAAAAGTTGAAGAAGAAAGTAGTGGCGGTTTCAAGGTAAAACGTGGGATTTAGAAGGATTAGAGGAGCGGATTTTCTGAAAATGGGGAAGACGGGTTGGGGGAAAGTGCGGGTCTGGGCTTTTGTATATGATGGGCCGAGCGTTATAAAGTGAAGCCCATATTATATTAAATGAAAACAATACATCAAAACGTGAAGTGTATTGAGAAGGAAAATGAAAGTATTGTGGCTGGTTGCGTTATCTACTATTGGGTTGGGCCGTGGTATATACATATGTATATATCGAAGAAAAGAAGATTTCGTGGAGGAGCGTGTCTGCTATTGGGCCGAGTTTGAGTGGCGAAACAAGATCCGATAGGATCGTATGGACGGGCACTACACCATGGAGCTGACTGGAAGTGGATTCGAGCTCGTATGAATTTATGGGGAAATAAATTGTCCGACTGAATCAAATAACGCAAACCGTTATTTAACGGCTAACGCGCAACGGTGAGTAAATCTCACAACTCTAAACAGTTTTATTTTCACGTTGTATTCTTAGAACTGTTAAAATATTATCTGTTTGACTATTTGACCGTGTGTTGACTGTTTGATTGAATTGCTAGTCAGTTAGTAGAGATTTTATATATATATATATATATATATATATATTTACGTATATATATAAACCGTTAAACAGTCATATGTTGATTCTGCTATCAGAATATTTCACAGTGAAGTTAAATCGATGTTGTTGTATTGTCTAACATCTGTGGTGCAGGGAAACAGGTTGGAGGAATCCAAATGGATTCCTCAACAGTTATTTTACTGTGATTTTTATTTGTGATATATAATGTGATGTATATAATCTGTGTAATTATGTGTGGTGGGACGATATTTATCGTTGTTATATGGTGTGTTAAATACCATGAGAAATACCAGACTGTAGGAGAGTGGTTTTCAAAGTATATTTCGAAAATAGTTTATTTATATAAAATCAAGGGATTATATATATATATATAAGAAAAAGGATTTTTGAATATTAAGGAATATAGTTGGTAAAACAAATATAAAGGAGTTTTATTTGTAAATCAATATAAGGGAATATATATGTTAATCGAATATAAGAGGATATATTTGTTAGTCAAAATATAAAGGAATTATATTCGTTAGAACAAATATAAAGGATATTTATTTAGAGATTAAATAAATAGAATATTATAAAGGGTATTTATTTAGAGATTAAATGAATAGAATTAAACTAAAGAAGATATTTATTTGTTAAATAAATAGGAGTTAACCAAGTGAATTGGTCGAGTTAACCAAGTGAATTGGTTGAGCTAAACGAAGTGAATTAGTTAAGTTAAACTAAGTGGTTAATCAAAGTGAATTAGTTAAGTTAAACTAAGTGGTTAACCAAAGTAAATTAGTTAAGTTAAACTAAGCGGTGAATCAAAGTTAATTTGTTAAGTTAAACTAAACGATTAATCGATGTGAATTAGTTAAGTTAAACTAAAGGATTAATCGATGTGAATTAGTATGTTAAACTAAAGGATTAATCGATGTGAATTAGTTAGGTTAACTAAGTGGTTAATCGAAGTAAATTAGTTGAGTTAAACTAAGTAAACTGGTTAGAGTTAATCAACGTGAATTAGCTAAGTTAAACTAAGTGGATTAGTTCAGTTAACGTAATAACCCGGAAAATGCGAGCCAATTTAAAATTTTTAAATTGATTATTTCAAAGAAATTTGAACCATTGAAATAGAATATTTCAATAAATTAGTGAATTAGAAATAGTAAGTCAGTTTGAAAATTTGAATTCGAACTTTGACTGACTATGCAGGGTGGAAAATTGATATTTTGCAAACGGCCTCGGAATTCGACGAAACCACTTTTGTCGGGTCCGGGATGTCAAACTATTGCTAGGTTTCAAATTTCATAATTTTTCGAATCAATATGTGAGCGTGGCAAAAGAAAACGCGTTTGACCGGTTTCTGTTGAATTTAATCGACAGGAAATTGGCCATTTTTCAAACGGTCTTAGAATTCGACGAAACTAGTTTTGTTAGGACCGTATCGTCAATACGAAACTAGAAAATATTTTTCTGAAATTTTTCTAGTTAGTATGTGACCCCGGTAATTTGAAATGTACGTTTAAAATTCAATATAAGGATTTAAATGTAAATTCAACGGAAACTGATTGTAACGATCAAACCAGCTTACGATACATATCCCATTGTGTTCGGAATGGGGGTAAAACGCTATGGACGACAGGCGGTGGGCCTCGTTTCGAGGTCGTAGGTAAAAGTCAACCCTTATGCAAATTTAAATAATTAAATAATAAAAAAAAAAAATATACTCCCTCCCTTTTTCTTCTGCTTGCCCCCCCCCCCCCCCGATCATTTATCAGAAAGAGAAAAAAAAACCTAAATTAAATACGAGCCGCCGCCTTACTCTTGGGAGCCACCGCCGACGAAGACTTCGCCGAAGCCCCCACCGCCCGACCAACCTCCTTCCAGTATCGAAGCCGACACCATCGAATCGAAGAAGCGCCTGACCTTCGAACCCTCGTGACACCTCCCTGAACCACCGAACACCCCACCACCCTCGCGACCTCCTCCTTCCAGCGAAGACACCGCCGACCATCGAACCGAAGCCTGGAACCCTGCCGCGAACCTCCGAACGCCACCTCAGAGACGCCTCTTCTTCCCTCCTCCCCTTCGCATACCACGGTGATCTTTTAAGTTATTTTATTTTGATTTTTATTTTTGATTTATAAAACCGATTTAAAAACAAATTTCTGATTTGTTTAAGAATTTTAAACTGATTTGTTTTAGGTTATAGAAAACTGTTTTTTTTTTGATGCATGAACAGAATTTTTTTAAAGAAAATAAAAACAGAATTTTTAACAGAAAATAAAAACAGAATTTTTGAAAAGAATTATAAACTGATTTTTATGGATTTTTAAAAAATTGATTTTTGAAAAAAAAAAGAAATAAAAACTGAGTTTATTTTAAGGTTTGAAAAAAAAAGGTTTTAAACTTTGAAATAGAAAAATATAAATTTTGAAATAGAAAAAGGTTGAATCTTTTAAAAGAAAAAGATTTGAACTTGCAAAAAATTAAAGATCATATTTTTAAAAAGAGAAAAGACGGAATTTTTGTTAAGTAGAAGAAGTAAGATATGATTCTTATATTTTTAAAGCAATAAAAATATAATTTTTACATCATAAGAATATTAAAAATATAATCTTTGTTTTTAGAATATGATCTTTATATATTGAATAACATAGTAAAAATTCGATTTTTATCTATGTAGAGAATACGGGAAACGAAAGCGATAAGAAGACGAAATAGGCGAAGATTTCCATAAAGGAAGAGTCGTGTTATTGGATAGCTATTAGTGAGAAATTCTCACTCTTCAATTTCTTATCATATTTATATATATATGTGTGGAAAATAAAAGTGAATTGCTATATATAAATATATATATATATATATATATATATATATATATATATATATATACGCCCCCTCGTCCACAAACCATGGACGATATATATATTGGTTGAAATTGTTGTGAAAATTGGTTGACGGCAAATTGTTGTTTGGGATTGTTTGTGGTTGGTATTGAATTGATTGAGGTTGAAAAATACCCGTTTGTGATTGGAAAATATTTGGTTGAAACCACGTAGGATTAGTTTGTGGAAATGAAATAAATATAAACATGCCGCCTGCGTGCGAATTAGATGCATGATCCCCATTGTCAAAAACCGCGAGGTTTTAAGGTAGAGCGAGGAGCCGTACTAGGGACGGTGCCGGTTTAACTACCCTGCCGTTATGCTGCCGAAATTTTGAATAATCTTTATGTGTTAGAATTATTTTCATATGTTGAAATTGTTTTACATGCATTGAAATTAAAGTCATATATTGAAACTTTGTCCATGTGTGGAAATATTCATGTGTTGAAAAGTGTTGTGTGAAAATAAAATTCATTTGTGAATGAATGAAGTGTATAAACAATAAAAATCACATTTTTATATATATATATGAAGTATGAAAAATATCCGCCTTATATAAATAATTTCAATCATAAAAATCCCATCTTTCTAATATGAACATCATAAATAAATTGTCCATGTGTGGAAATACTCATTTGTTGAGAAATGTGAGTAGTGGAAAGGTGCATGTGTTGAATAAAAAGATTGAACGATAAAAATTACCTTTTTATTGAAACTATGAAGTGTTGAAACCATACGTTGGTTGAATAAATATTTTAAATGATAAAAATATCATTTTTATCATATGTGTGATATGCTAAAAATATGCAGACGTTGAAACAAATATTTGTGATAGAAATATTATTTTTAACATGCATAGGAACTAAATAAAATAGTCATGTGTTGAAATCTATTTTAGTTCGCCAAAATTATCATCTTTGAAATGTGAAGTGTTAAGAATATCCACTTGTTCAAATAAACGTGCATGAGTTGAAATATACATTAATTAGCTAATGTTATGATTTTAGCCTATGCATGCGATATTAGAATGAGTGATGTTTTTAAACCAAAGCAAATCATATATGAAGTTGAATAGAAAATGATAAATGTTAGAAATTGTATATATGTGCATGCATATCTATTGAACAGGTTAAAGCAAAAAGGGGCTAGAGAGGAGGAATAAAATTTTGTGCCCGACAAATAGGTACACATTTACTGTTTGTTTGGGTGATGATTTTATGAGCCTGTTGGCTAGACGCTTGGCTTTTTCTTTTTCTTTTTGAGATTAGAAGGACCGGGAACGCTATTTGCGATTTCCCGATGCCCCTGGTACAGGGGAGGTTATGGCGAAATTTTCCAAAAATATAATTAAAACGAAACGTGGCCGTGCAGTTCATATTTTGAAACCGTGATTTCAAATGGTTAGTGCGGAAGATCCGACCATTGGGTTTTCCCGAAACCTCAACCGTTGGGTTCGCCTTGGAAATATCTTTCCAACGGCATCAACTTTGTGAAGATCCGACGGTTGGATTGTCTGGAATGTTTAATTCAAAATTAGTGAAAAACAGCGCCAGAAACGATTATATTTATATATATATAAATATAATTAAATTAAATCGAATAACGACGCTGCAGTTCGTAAATTGAAATCGTAACTTCAAGTGGTTAGTGTGGAAGATCCGACCGTCGGATTTTCCTAAAACTGGAACCGTTGGGTTCGTTTTGAAAAGACCTTCCTAATGATGTAAAATTTGTGAAGATCCAACGGTTAGATTTTCCTATATGTGTAAAACAAAATTAGTGGAAAGCAGCGCCAGTGCATCGACACGACCAGAAACGTCGTTTAATTAAATATGGCCGTTTTAAATTAAATAAAAATGGCGATATATCGTTATTAAGTGCTATAGACGATATAGAGTGAAAATAAACCAATTTTGTTGTGTTTGCTTGATATGTGATGGTTGAATGTATTTGACGTGAAAATTATAACTAAACAACTGAAATGTGAATGTTGAATAGTTCAACCCTGTGATTAATTGGTTTGAAAATCTAAATATACGTGGGTTATTTGAAAAGGCTGAGTTTATCTCATTTCAAATAATCGATCGACGTTGAGAAGTCGAAGAGTTGAAGACGACTGAAGACCGACGATCTCCACGTTGGATGGATGGGCGCTACTGATACTCGTGATTGGAGTAGCTACCATGAAGGAATTGAAGTAGTAACCGTCCAAACATAGTGTTGATTGTACGGATATGCGAGGAATTGGTGCCTCCGGTTTCGTTCAGACCCAGAACGGACTTGTAAATGGACTGTGTGTCTGACATTGGATTTTGTTCTGTGTTGATTGATCTCTGTTAAATATATATCTGTTTGGCGGCGGAGAATTTATTCTCTTGCTTAACGCCCTTCTCTGAGACGTACGAGCTTAGAGGTTATGTATTGACAGAAATCAGTCGCATGGAGTGGATTGCCTGTGTGGCACGCCTAAGTGGCATATGATCAAGGCTTCTGTTGCAAAGCAAAGTTTGTGGTTGATGATCAAAGCATAGTCTGTGTGACGTAGCTTTGTGTATAACGTGAATTCGCGAGCCTCACACCCCGGTATGAACCAGAAACGGGAGGAAGGACCTCAGGGAGGACATGCGTTTCTTTCTAGCTAGGGTGGTGTCAGTGACCTACCAGCCCTGACATTTATATACTTTTCACCTATGTGGTTGTTGCTGTTGCGAGGCGCCTTGGTTTGATCGGACGATCCTGGTCCGATGGAGTCATTCGTTGGCTCGTTTACGCCCCAAAGGGCGGGGAAACGCAGTGTTCAGGCATTTTAATCCACATCGGTGGACCGGCCCTGTCGCTCCTAGGGTCACTCGAGCTCTGATCCTGTGGCTCGGGCTAGAGAGTCACGAATTCGGTGAGGACTATCTTTTGCCTCGGTTCATGACGGAAATCCAATTTCCAAATACGACATCGTGCGGTTTTGATTGTATATATACATTTGGCGACATAGTGGCATGGGACGCTCATGTCGTCTATGATTGATAGTTATGATTTGAAATTGTTTTCAAAACATATAAACACTAGCAATAATATCAAATGCCTTTGTTTTATTCGTATCAAGCATATCTTGGCCGTTATAAGGTAAAAACTATATCCTCCGGTTTGCGTTGCATTGTGTGATGGGAACTGAGTCTTATAACGGCTTCATTTTTATAAAAAGCATAGCGATGTTTAAAAGAAAGATTTGTTTTAAAGCACTGGCAATCCAATGGAGTAAACCCGTTCCACGAAAGTGGCGTGGTCCTGTGATTAGCCATGTTATATATGTGTTGAGTAGATTTCTCATACCAGTCCCATGACTGACTCGTAGTTTGTTTCACTTTCAAACTCGGGTGCCCCTTTTTCCACACGGGCAGCCTTGTATTCAGGTTTAGCTGGTTCTTTTTCTGGATAGCTGGAGCTGAAGATGGATTCTATCATTTATTCTTTTTATGCTGTTCAGCTCCTATTGTACATATTTTGTTTATTTCCGCTGTAGACATTTATGTATAGCTGAACTGTATTTGTACTAAGTAAGATCCTGTATACTGTGTAACTCTGATGATTACTTTTATCCAGTATATTTTGTTGTTCATTCTGGTGTATTTATTTAATTCTGTTCTGCTATTATATGTTTCTGTGTTATATTCCAAAGATAACCTTGTTTCCGTGAGAACGGGAAATCGGGTCGTCTCATCGTGGTATCAGAGCTTTGGTTAAGCTTAGTTCTGGAATATAACATTTGAACGAACTCGTCAGAAATAGAACCAGTAGTGTTCTAGGACGGGTAACTCTATACAGATAGGATCAGTAATATCCTAGTATGAGTAGCAGAATGAAATTACACCTTGATAGACACATTTACATTCAAGTATTTGTCTCTATATTTTGAAATATCTTTTCTGTTGACCTGACACTTGATCTGCTATTTGCAGAAGAACTAGAAAATGACTGCCAGAAACAGAAGAAGTAATACTGACCCGGATATAGAAGCTCTATTCATGAAGTATAGAAATCTGGGTGGAAAGTCGTTCTCGGGCGAAGAATCTATTATGAGAACGCAAGCTTGGATTCGTTCAGCTGAGAAAATCTTCGAAGCATTAAAGCTTAGAGATGACCAGAAAAGATTACTGGCCTCCTGGGCTCTCAAAGATGAAGCTTTGTTCTGGTGGGATTCTGTTGTTAAGAATAATCCAGAAGGTGATATCACCTGGGATAGATTCAAAGTGATTTTCTTAGAAAGATTTACTCCTCCCGAAGCGACCGAGAGATTATGTGATGAATTTTCTTATCTAATACAAGGTGATATGACCATTCCCGAATATCATAAGAAATTTAACGAACTTGCTCACTTTGCTCCTCATCTAATTCAAAATCCGAAGAGGAAAAATCTGAGATTCATTCATGGGCTTCAAAGGAAATACCAGAATAAAGTATTGGGGCATGTGAAGCTTCCTTTCTCAGAAATGATTTATATGGCTTATCAATACGAAGATCTAGACAAGAAAGGAATGTTGTGCGACGAAGAAGAAGTTTGTTGTAGTGACAAAGAAGATTCGGAAACTGATATTCCTGAGGCAAGTACAATGTCTGAGGTCAGTAAGAAGCTCAGTGCCAAGAGAAAAAGGGCCAAATCAGAGGAGAAACCAGTAACGACAACTGTATGCTCTAACTGCAATAAGCAAGGACATCTCTCGATAAGTTGCCGATCTCTTAAGAAGCTGAGGAAAGATGAAACTAAATCCGGTAAGAAGTTCCAAGAGAAGAGAAAGTGCAGTCAATGCCATCAGTCCGGTCATCTTTCAAAGGCCTGCCCGCTACTCAGAAAACCTAAAGCAGTACAAGTAAATGAGGTGGTAGAAGTACCTGCATCCTCATCTGCTCAGGAAAGGTCTGATGTTTTAGAAGGCACGCTCAATGTCAAGAACATTCCAGTTAAAGTACTGTTTGATACTGGAGCATCACGAAGCTTTATTGCAAAGAGTGCAGTCAAGAAGTTGGATTTGAATTTGAAAAAGCTCAAAGAGCCAATAACTGTCCAAAATCCAGTTGGAGGTTCCATCAATCTCAGTTGGGTTTGTGCAGTACCTGCCTCTTTTTCTTGCTATAAATTCCCTATTATCTGTATCGTCATGAATTTTGATGAATTCGATCTTATTTTGGGATTGGATTGGTTAACCAAATATGAAGCTCAAGTTAAATGCGCCGAGAGAGTTGTAAAGGCAAAAGCACAATTGGAAAACTATATAACCATACCATGTGAAGGCCCAACTTCGAATAGAAAAGACTTCTGGGCAGCTTTGGATGTTTCTCCAGCCCAAATTGAAAATGTCCCTGAAGTCACAGAGAATATTCCTGACCTCATCAAAGAAATTCCTGTCGTCAAGAACTATGCGGATGTGTTCGAGGAAGTTGTTTGCTTACCTCCGCAAAGGGAAATAGATTTCAAAATTGCTTTAATTCCGAATGCAAGGCCGGTAGTTCACGCTATTCGAAGAATGTCCTTGAAAGAGAAGGAGGAATTAGACAATCAAACAAGACAACTAGTATGGAAAGGTCTGATCAGGCCTAGTTTCTCTGATTGGGGTGCAGCAGTGGTGTTTGTCCCAAAATCTGACGGTACTCTACGTCTATGTGTGGATTATCGTGATCTAAACAAGCAGACCATAAAGAACAAATATCCATTGCCGCGGATTGATGATTTGTTGGATCGATTAAATGGAGCACAAGTATTTTCACGAATGGACCTAGCTACAGGCTTCCATCAACTTCGAATTGCCGAAGAGTGTGTTCCAATGACAGCGTTCAGAGGCCCCGACTTATTCTACGAGTGGTTAGTAATGCCGTTCGGATTATGTAACGCTCCAGCCTATTTCGTCGATCTGATGAACCGAGTATTCAGAGGAGTATTGAATAAATTTGTTCTGGTTTTTATTGATGATATTCTAATCTTCTCTAAATCAAAGGCCGAACATGAAAAGCATCTGGAACAAGTGTTAGAAATTCTCAGACGGAATGTATTAAAAGCCAAGTTTTCCAAATGTATATTCTGGCAAGATGAAGTGAAATTTCTGGGCCATGTCGTATCGAAAGATGGAATCGCTGTGGATCCAAGCAAAATCACAGCTATTCAAAATTGGAAACAGCCCAGTACTCCCACTGAAGTCCGCAGTTTTCTTGGATTGGCTAGCTATTACAGGAAGTTCGTTAAAGACTTTTCGAAGATATCTGGTCATTTAACAAAGCTTACAAAGAAGCATTCTAAATTCAAATGGACTCAAGAGAGTGAGGAGGCTTTCGAAGAGCTGAAGTTGAGATTGACCACAGCTCCAGTGTTAACCATCATCGATGGCAACCAGGATCTAAAAGTCTGGACTGATGCTTCTAGAGAAGGCCTTGGCGCAGTGTTAATGCAAAGGGGCCAAGTAATTGCTTATGCTAGCCGTCAACTGAAGCCACACAAGAAAAACTATGTAACTCATGATCTTGAGTTATTGGCTATCATATTCTCTTTGAAAATCTGGAGACACTATCTTCTGGGCGAGAGATTTGAACTGTTTACAGATCACTAGTCATTAAAGTATCTGTTTACTCAGAAGGACTTAAATTTGAGGCAGCACCGTTGGCTGGAGTTTCTTGCAGCATATGACTTTGAAATTATATACACTCCAGGGAAAGCCAATGTCGTGGCCGATGCGTTAAGCCGAAAGAATGAAATGATCGCCAGTTTCATCATTGCGACTTCGTTGATTGATAAGATATCGGCTCTCCAAGAAGATGACCAATTTATCAAGGGAATAAGTCAGCGAGTTCGTGAAGGCAATGCTTTGGATTTCCAGCTAGACAGCGAAGGGATTCTGAGGTTAGAAGGGCGAATTTGCGTTCCAGATATTTCTGAACTCAGAAGAGAGGTGCTTGATGAATGCCACAAATCTAAGCTCGGTATCCATCCAGGTGTGAATAAAATGTATAATGACATCAAACGCACATTCTGGTGGAAGTCGTTAAAAAGAGACATCTCAATATATGTTAGTCGATGCCCTACTTGCCAGGTAGTTAAAAGCGACCAGTAGAAATTGGCTGGACTATTACAACCGCTAGAAGTTCCTGGCTGGAAGTGGGAACATATTTCTATGGATTTCATCGATGGTTTGCCCAGGACCAGAAAAGGAAATGACAGTATTTGGGTGATCGTAGATCGTTTCACGAAGACCGCCCATTTCATACCTGTCAGATCAAATAGAACTGCTCAGAGTCTGGCGCAGATTTACGTCAGGTAAATAGTTAGACTACATGGAGTGCCGCTCAGTATAGTAAGTGATAGAGATACAATATTCACTAGCAAATTCTGGGAAGCATTTCAAGTCGAGCGCGGAACAAAGTTAAACATGAGCACCGCTTATCATCCTCAGACAGACGGTCAAACTGAGAGGGTGAATCGCATTTTAGAAGATCTATTGCGGGCTTGTATTCTAGATTTCGGTGGATCATGGGAAGACCATCTGCATTTGGCTGAATTCTCTTATAACAACAGCTACCAGGCGAGTCTGACAATGTCGCCATTCGAAGCATTGTATGGTAGACCGTGCCGATCTCCTGCTTGTTGGGTCGAGCCAGGAAATAGACTTGTGTTGGGTCCTGATATGATCCGAGAAGCTGCCGACAAAGTCGATTTTATTAAGAAGCGATTACTCGCCGCTCAAAGCCGACAAAAGAGCTATGCCGATAGAAGAAGAAGAGATATATCCTTTGAAGTTGGCGACTATGTATATTTGAAAGTATCGCCGATGAGAGGAGTTATCAGGTTCGGTAAAACTGGAAAGTTAGCGCCTAAATTTATTGGTCCGTTTCCTATTCTGGAACGGATTGGAACTCTCGCTTATAGGTTCAAACTGCCTGACTGGTTGCCTGGAGTGCATGATGTATTTCATATATCTCAACTTCGAAAGCACGTTCATGATCCAGACTTGATCGTGGAAGAAGCAGCTCAACAGGACATTGAAATTACTCCAGAATTAGCCGTGAGGCGAGAGCCGCTGAAGATCATCGGCAAAGAAACCAAAGAGCTGAGAAACAAAAAGGTTCACTTAGTCAAAGTGCAATGGAGTGGAGATCCGCGAGATTGTACTTGGGAAACTGAGGAGAGCATTCAGAAAGCTTATCCTAGATGCTGAGTAGATATCTCTGATTGACTCCGGTGCAAGGTACATTTACCATACTTTGCATTTACATTTTATTTCCTACTTTACTGTTGTTTCCTTTTCGAGGACGAAAAGTTTTAAGCAGGGGAGATTGTAATAACCCGGAAAATGCGAGCCAATTTAAAATTTTTAAATTGATTATTTCAAAGCAATTTGAACCATTGAAATAGAATATTTCAATAAATTAGTGAATTAGAAATAGTAAGTCAGTTTGAAAATTTGAATTCGAACTTTGACTGACTATGCAGGGTGGAAAATTGATATTTTGCAAATGGCCTCGGAATTCGACGAAACCACTTTTGTCGGGTCCGGGATGTCAAACTATTGCTAGGTTTCAAATTTCATAATTTTTCGAATCAATATCTGAGCGTGGCAAAAGAAAACGCGTTTGACCAGTTTCTGTTGAATTTAATCGGCAGGAAATTGGCCATTTTTCAAACGGTCTTAGAATTCGACGAAACTAGTTTTGTTAGGACCGTATCGTCAATACGAAACTAGAAAATATTTTTCTGAAATTTTTCTAGTTAGTATGTGACCCCGGTAATTTGAAATGTACGTTTAAAATTCAATATAAGGATTTAAATGTAAATTCAACGGAAACTGATTGTAACGATCAAACCAGCTTACGATACATATCCCATTGTGTTCGGAATGGGGGTAAAACGCTATGGACGACTGGCGGTGGGCCTCGTTTCGAGGTCGTAGGTAAAAGTCAACCCTTATGCAAATTTAAATAATTAAATAATAAAATAAATAAATAAATAAAATATACTCCCTCCCTTTTTCTTCTGCTTGCCCCCCCCCCCCCCCCCCCCCGATCATTTATCAGAAAGAGAAAAAAAACCTAAATTAAATACGAGCCGCCGCCTTACTCTTGGGAGCCACCGCCGACGAAGACTTCGCCGAAGCCCCCACCGCCCGACCAACCTCCTTCCAGTATCGAAGCCGACACCATCGAATCGAAGAAGCGCCTGACCCTCGAACCCTCGTGACACCTCCCTGAACCACCGAACACCCCACCACCCTCGCGACCTCCTCCTTCCAGCGAAGACGCCGCCGACCATCGAACCGAAGCCTGGAACCCTGCCGCGAACCTCCGAACGCCACCTCAGAGATGCCTCTTCTTCCCTCCTCCCCTTCGCATACCACGGTGAGCTTTTAAGTTATTTTATTTTGATTTTTATTTTTGATTTATAAAACCGATTTAAAAACAAATTTCTGATTTGTTTAAGAATTTTAAACTGATTTGTTTTAGGTTATAGAAAACTGTTTTTTTTTTTTGATGCATGAACAGAATTTTTTTAAAGAAAATAAAAACAGAATTTTTAACAGAAAATAAAAACAGAATTTTTGAAAAGAATTATAAACTGATTTTTATGGATTTTTAAAAAACTGATTTTTGAAAAAAAAAAGAAAAAAAAACTGAGTTTATTTTAAGGTTTGAAAAAAAAAGGTTTTAAACTTTGAAATAGAAAAATATAAATTTTGAAATAGAAAAAGGTTGAATCTTTTAAAAGAAAAAGATTTGAACTTGCAAAAAATTAAAGATCATATTTTTAAAAAGAGAAAAGACGGAATTTTTGTTAAGTAGAAGAAGTAAGATATGATTCTTATATTTTTAAAGCAATAAAAATATAATTTTTACATCATAAGAATATTAAAAATATAATCTTTGTTTTTAGAATATGATCTTTATATATTGAATAACATAGTAAAAATTCGATTTTTATCTATGTAGAGAATACGGGAAACGAATGCGATAAGAAGACGAAATAGGCGAAGATTTCCATAAAGGAAGAGTCGTGTTATTGGATAGCTATTAGTGAGAAATTCTCACTCTTCAATTTCTTATCATATTTATATATATATGTGTGGAAAATAAAAGTGAATTGCTATATATAAATATAAATATAAATATATATATATATATATATATATATACGCCCCCTCGTCCACAAACCATGGACGATATATATATTGGTTGAAATTGTTGTGAAAATTGGTTGACGGCAAATTGTTGTTTGGGATTGTTTGTGGTTGGTATTGAATTGATTGAGGTTGAAAAATACCCGTTTGTGATTGGAAAATATTTGGTTGAAACCACATAGGATTAGTTTGTGGAAATGAAATAAATATAAACATGCCGCCTGCGTGCGAATTAGATGCATGATCCCCATTGTCAAAAACCGCGAGGTTTTAAGGTAGAGCGAGGAGCCGTACTAGGGACGGTGCCGGTTTAACTACCCTGCCGTTATGCTGCCGAAATTTTGAATAATCTTTGTGTGTTAGAATTATTTTCATATGTTGAAATTGTTTTACATGCATTGAAATTAAAGTCATATATTGAAACTATGTCCATGTGTGGAAATATTCATGTGTTGAAAAGTGTTGTGTGAAAATAAAATTCATTTGTGAATGAATGAAGTGTATAAACAATAAAAATCACATTTTTATATATATTATGAAGTATGAAAAAATATCCGCCTTATATAAATAATTTCAATCATAAAAATCCCATCTTTCTAATATGAACATCATAAATAAATTGTCCATGTGTGGAAATACTCATTTGTTGAGAAATGTGAGTAGTGGAAAGGTGCATGCGTTGAATAAAAAGATTGAACGATAAAAATTACCTTTTTATTGAAACTATGAAGTGTTGAAACCATACGTTGGTTGAATAAATATTTTAAATGATAAAAATATCAGTTTTATCATATGTGTGATATGCTAAAAATATGCAGACGTTGAAACAAATATTTGTGATAGAAATATTATTTTTAACATGCATAGGAACTAAATAAAATAGTCATGTGTTGAAATCTATTTTAGTTCGCCAAAATTATCATCTTTGAAATGTGAAGTGTTAAGAATATCCACTTGTTCAAATAAACGTGCATGAGTTGAAATATACATTAATTAGCTGATGTTATGATTTTAGCCTATGCATGCGATATTAGAATGAGTGATGTTTTTAAACCAAAGCAAATCAAATATGAAGTTGAATAGAAAATGATAAATGTTAGAAATTGTATATATGTGCATGCATATCTATTGAACAGGTTAAAGCAAAAAGGGGCTAGAGAGGAGGAATAAAATTTTGTGCCCGACAAATAGGTACACATTTACTGTTTGTTTGGGTGATGATTTTATGAGCCTGTTGGCTAGCCGCTTGGCTTTTTCTTTTTCTTTTTGAGATTAGAAGGACCGGGAACGCTATTTGCGATTTCCCGACGCCCCCGGTACAGGGGAGGTTATGGCGAAATTTTCCAAAAATTTAGGGTGTTAGAAAAATATTTGAAGTGAAAACGATATAGGAAATATTGAATGGACTATATTTATATAAATATAAATATAATTAAAACGAAACGTGGTCGTGCAGTTCATATTTTGAAACCGTGATTTCAAATGGTTAGTGCAGAAGATCCGACCATTGGGTTTTCCCGAAACCTCAACCGTTGGGTTCGCCTTGGAAATATCTTTCCAACGGCACCAACTTTGTGAAGATCCGACGGTTGGATTGTCTGGAATGTTTAATTCAAAATTAGTGAAAAACAGCGCTAGAAACGATTATATTTATATATATATAAATATAATTAAATTAAATCGAATAACGACGCTGCAGTTCGTAAATTGAAATCGTAACTTCAAATGGTTAGTGTGGAAGATCCGACCGTCGGATTTTCCTAAAACTGGAACCGTTGGGTTCGTTTTGAAAAGACCTTCCTAATGATGTAAAATTTGTGAAGATCCAACGGTTAGATTTTCCTATATGTGTAAAACAAAATTAGTGGAAAGCAGCGCCAGTGCATCGACACGACCTGAAACGTCGTTTAATTAAATATGGCCGTTTTAAATTAAATAAAAATGGCGATATATCGTTATTAAGTGCTATAGACGATATAGAGTGAAAATAAACCAATTTTGTTGTGTTTGCTTGATATGTGATGGTTGAATGTATTTGACATGAAAATTATAACTAAACAACTGAAATGTGAATGTTGAATAGTTCAACCCTGTGATTAATTGGTTTGAAAATCTAAATATACGTGGGTTATTTGAAAAGGCCGAGTTTATCTCATTTCAAATAATCGATCGACGTTGAGAAGTCGAAGAGTCGAAGACGACTGAAGACCGACGATCTCCACGTTGGATGGATGGGCGCTATTGATACTCGTGATTGGAGTAGCTACCATGAAGGAATTGAAGTAGTAACCGTCCAAACATAGTGTTGATTGTACGGATATGCGAGGAATTGGTGCCTCCGGTTTCGTTCAGACCCAGAACGGACTTGTAAATGGACTGTGTGTCTGACATTGGATTTTGTTCTGTGTTGATTGATCTCTGTTAAATATATATCTGTTTGGCGGCGGAGAATTTATTCTCTTGCTTAACGCCCTTCTCTGAGACGTACGAGCTTAGAGGTTATGTATTGACAGAAATCAGTCGCATGAAGTGGATTGCCTGTGTGGCACGCCTAAGTGGCATATGATCAAGGCTTCTGTTGCAAAGCAAAGTTTGTGGTTGATGATCAAAGCATAGTCTGTGTGACGTAGCTTTGTGTATAACGTGAATTCGCGAGCCTCACACCCCGGTAAGAACCAGAAACGGGAGGAAGGACCTCAGGGAGGACATGCGTTTCTTTCTAGCTAGGGTGGTGTCAGTGACCTACCAGCCCTGACATTTATATACTTTTCACCTATGTGGTTGTTGCTGTTGCGAGGCGCCTCGGTTTGATCGGACGATCCGGGTCCGATGGAGTCATTCGTTGGCTCGTTTATGCCCCAAAGGGCGGGGAAACGCAGTGTTCAGGCATTTTAATCCACATCGGTGGACCGGCCCTGTCGCTCCTAGGGTCACTCGAGCTCTGATCCTGTGGCTCGGGCTAGAGAGTCACGAATTCGGTGAGGACTATCTTTTGCCTCGGTTCATGACGGAAATCCAATTTCCAAATACGACATCGTGCGGTTTTGATTGTATATATACATTTGGCGACATAGTGGCATGGGACGCTCATGTCGTTAATGATTGATAGTTATGATTTGAAATTGTTTTCAAAACATATAAACACTAGCAATAATATCAAATGCCTTTGTTTTATTCGTATCAAGCATATCTTGGCCGTTATAAGGTAAAAACTCTATCCTCCGGTTTGCGTTGCATTGTGTGATGGGAACTGAGTCTTATAAGGGCTTCATTTTTATAAAAAGCATAGCGATGTATAAAAGAAAGATTTGTTTTAAAGCACTGGCAATCCAATGGAGTAAACCCGTTCCACGAAAGTGGCGTGGTCCTGTGATTAGCCATATTATATATGTGTTGAGTAGATTTCTCATACCAGTCCCATGACTGACTCGTAGTTTGTTTCACTTTCAAACTCGGGTGCCCCTTTTTCCACACGGGCAGCCTTGTATTCAGGTTTAGCTGGTTCTTTTTCTGGATAGCTGGAGCTGAAGATGGATTCTATCATTTATTCTTTTTATGCTGTTCAGCTCCTATTGTACATATTTTGTTTATTTCCGCTGTAGACATTTATGTATAGCTGAACTGTATTTGTACTAAGTAAGATCCTGTATACTGTGTAACTCTGATGATTACTTTTATCCAGTATATTTTGTTGTTCATTCTGGTGTATTTATTTAATTCTGTTCTGCTATTATATGTTTCTGTGTTATATTCCAAAGATAACCTTGTTTCCGTGAGAACGGGAAATCGGGTCGTCTCAGTTAATCGAGACGAGTTAACCAGTTTGAGTTGATTAGTTAGAGTTGACCAGTTAGAGTTGACCAGTTAAAGTTGACCAGTCAGAGTGGATCAGTTAGAGTTATCCAAGTAGAGTTAATCGAGTAGAGTTGTCGAATATCACATATCCGAAGTAGAGTTATCGAATATAGGGTATTCGAGAGAAGAGTAATCGAATATAGTTTATTCGAGTGGAGAAATCAAATGTTATTCATTTGAGAAGAGTTATCGAATATAGTTTATTCGAGTGGAGAAATCAAATGTTATTCATGTGAGAAGAGTAATCGAATATAGTTTATTCGAGTGGAGAAATCAAATGTTATTCATTTGAGAAGAGTTATCGAATATAGTTTATTCGAGTGGAGAAATCAATTGTTATTCATGTGAGAAGAGTAATCGAATATAGTTTATTCGAGTGGAGAAATCAAATGTTATTCATTTGAGAAGAGTTATCGAATATAGTTTATTCGAGTGGAGAAATCAAATGTTATTCATGTGAGAAGAGTTATCGAATATAGTTTATTCGAGTGGAGAAAATCAAATGTTATTCATTTGAGAAGAGTTATCGAATATTATTCATTTGAAGAGTTAATCCGAAGGAGTTATTCGAAGTTAGTTAATCCAAAGAGTTATTCGAAGTTAGTTAATCCAAAGGAGTTAGTCAAAGAGTTAATCGAATATAGTTATTCGAAAGAAGGTGTTAATCGAATATAGTTATTCGAGTAAAGTTAAAAGAGTTAATCGAATTTAGTTATTCGAAATGAGTTATTCGAATTAGATATTTGAATAGAGTTAAACACATTAGAGTGATTCGAATTACTTATTCAAATAGAGTTAAAACACGTAAGAGTTAATTGAATATTAGTTATTCAATTAGAGTTAAACTGAATTTAGTTATTCGAAAGGAGTTAATCAATTTGAGTTAAGTTAATCGATTTGAATTAAGTTGGATCGAAATGGAGTAAATCGATTAGAATTAAGTTAATCGAGTTAGACTAAATCGAATATTGGTTATTCAAAGGTAAGTTATTCTAATTAGTTATTCGAAGGAGTTAATCAAATAAGTCGATCCAAAGGAGTTAGTCGAATATTAGTTATTCGAATAGAGTTAAAGGAGTTATCGATTTTAGTTTGATCGAAAGGAGTTATCGATTAGTAAATCGAAAGGAGGTTTTCGAATATAGCATATTCGAAAGAAAGAGATCGAATATTGTTTATTCGAAAGAGAGAGATTTCTAATATGAGTGATTCGAAGAGAGATAATCGAATATAGGTTATTCGAAGAAGAGTTAATCAAATAGAGATTACTCGAAAGAGAGTTATATGTCGAATTCGATTATAGCGAATTCGGGAAAGTACTATTTACTTTTCAGGGTTTAAATCAAGATTGAGTTATTGATTTAGAAATTAGGTGTCTGTTAAATTATTCGAGTTAGGAGATAAAGTTACAATTTAGGTTAGATATTGCAGAAGTTGGAATTATAACGTTATAGTTAAAATCAAACGTTGTCATATAAGAAGTGGATTCGTAACCTGAATCCGAGAATTTGCGTAAACAGATGATTGGAAAAAGTGAGTGACGGGCTTCATCTATTTCACAGTAAAGGACGTTGTTCAATTAAGGTCTGAGAGGTAATTATACCCCTACTTGATTGACTTCAGAATTGACAAAGGAATAGTTGTGGTTCGATCTAAAAGGTTGATTAGAAATAAAGTTAAGGAATAAGCGATAAATGGATTAAGCAAAACGATGTTTTATACAACGTTCATTGGAAATCCGTAAATGAGTTTTGGAAACATTTTCCAAATATAGTCAGATATGTTTTCTAAACATAGAAAATGAAATGTTTTTCATGATAAGAATTTAAGAAATAGAGTTAAGCAAATTCAGAAACTAACTGGAGAGGGTAAGTTGAACGGTTTTCCAAGTGACGATCTGATGTTGGTTTCGACCTTCCGGATTGATACTTAGAGAATTGTTCTCATACTAGTTACAGTTAGGGACTGATAGTTGCGAAATAATAGTAATGTGAAAATAAGCTATGGAAATGTTTTCCAATGATTAATAACATATATTTTCTAAATATATGAAAAAGGGAAATATGAACATGTGATGATTGATCGATCGAATTCCCATTTGGAAATAAGATCGTTTTTTGTACACCGACATGTTCTCATTTGATAGTTGAATCACAGACTATCAAAGTTTTTACCATTTTAACGTTGTTAATATGGAGAGACCGGTTGGATTATTATCCAAAGAACCACTATGTATCGGCATAAGCGTTGCGAGCAATATATGCCAAAGATAAATTGAAGACGGAGTAAAGTGCAAGGGATGTTGTATAAGTCTTAGATAACAGTGACTAAGATGGATATACTGAATAGTGCCTTCGGTTTGTCCAGTCCCAGGACAACGTATATGGAAGAAGGTCTGACCGAGTATATCCAATGGATCGCGTAAGTTGATCTGTTCAAACGTATTCACGTTTGGTGGCGGAGGAATTCGTTTCTCTTAGCTGTATACCCGTGTTATTTTTGAATAAGTCAATTTGTGATTTAGCGGGTATGACGATGTGGCATTCAAAGTGAATGGTGATCAGATGTTCTGAAGATAGACGTAGCCTCTAGCCTCACACCAGGAAGTAACAAAAATTGGGCTAGGCAGCATGGCTAGTTGGGTCATCCCCAAGCAGGGTGTATTGTCACCAATCTAGGGAATATCCATATTTATACTTCTTTTTGATTCTGTATCTTCGAATGACGGTTTGATGGCCTATAACCATGGTGGCAATATATTCGCGACACTCAAGCTAAATGAGTGATCGGTCATGTGTGGCCGGGTTGCAAGACGTTCTTGTTGAACCTGCAGTGTATCACCACTAGAGTACACTGATCAGAAGGTGCTCCCATACCTTGTCTGTTGGAATCCATTCTCCGATAAGCGCCCTGCGGTTTATGATTTTATACTATGTATGTACAACGTGAGATGCAAGCGTTTCTGCTAGATTGATACCTATTTGTACTTAGACATTATTATAATATCACAATGATATTGCTTGTCAAAGTTGTTTAGATACTCATAAGGAAAAACCCGTTCCGTATTCACGGCGTGGTCTTATGAGATATCATATACCTGTTCAATTGTTTTTAAACTGTTTTACTCATACCAGTCCCATGACTGACCCGGAGTTTACTTTGTTGTTTTCCCTAAACTCTTGGGTGCCTAAATTTGTACGGGCAGTCAATTAGTCGGGATTTACAGATATACTTGGAGAGCTTGGAGCAGGAGGCTGCAAGATTTTATAGCTATAGTTATTTCCGCTGTGTTGTAAGTGTTGTACTCTGATAAGTGCTATTGTATATATATAACTGTTTACTTCAAAGTTATGTTATATATTATATGTTATTCGTTCCGCTGTGAGGTTCGTGTTACTCTGATGATTCTGATGTTCTTCTTCTTCTTCTATTCTATTAGTTCTATCTTTTCTTTCTCACCTTCTAAATTCTTTCACTAACGTCTCGGAATTTCCGACTCTCGAGGAGTCGGAAATTTCCAGCCGTTACATCATCAAGTTAGAGTTAATCGAAAAGGAGTTAGTCGAATATATATTTGTTGCAAAGGAGTTATCGAATATAATTTGTTCGAAAGGAGATTTTCGAGTATAGTTTATTCGAAGGAAAGAGTTATCGAATAGAGTTATTCGAAAAGGAATTAATCGAATATAGTTTATTCGAAAAGAAATTAATCGAATATAGTTTATTCGAAAGGAGTTATCGAATATAGTTTATTCGAAAGGAGTTATCGAATATAATTTATTCGAAAGGAGTTAATCGAATATAGTTTATTCGAAAAGGAGTTAGCGGATAGAGATTTTTCGAAAGGGAGTGATACGTTGAAATTCGATTATATCGAATTCGGGAAAGTACTATTCACTTTTCGTTTTTAATCAAGATTTATTTATTCATTAATAAGTTAGTTGTTTGTTTATTTATCCAAATTAATAAATAAAAGTTATATTGAAGTTATTATATTTCAAAAGCATGGGATTATAAACTTATTGTTAAAATCAAATGATATTCTGTAAAAGAAGTGGATTCGTAAATAGAATCCAAGAGTTACATAAGGAAGTTTGTTAATGATTTAAAAAGGGTACTTTGTCTATTTCGAGGTTAAAAATGTTGTTCAGTTAAGGTCTGAGAGGTAGTTATACCCCAACTTGATTGACTTCATTTTTAACTAAGGAGTGGTTAAGGTTCGATAGTAAAGGATGGTTAAGTGAATTTAGTTAATGAGTGTAAGGTTTTGAGTTGGCATAGCGATGTTTTATTTAAACATCTGTTTAAATCCAAATGTAGGAGTTTTAGAAATGTTTTCCAAATAAGAATCAGAAATGTTTTCTAATATAGAAAATAAGAAATGGAAATGTTTTCCAATGTTAATAACGTATATTTTCTAAATTTAGAAAATAAGAAATGTTGAACATATGGAAACAAGAAATGAAAATGAATAAATTAATGAACTAAAGAGATAAATGTTAAATGATCATTGATCGATATAACTTCCTTCTGGAAATAACATCATTGTTTGCACACGTATATTTATTTGATAGTTAACTCATCGACTATCGAAGTTTTTGACCATTTTTACATCGTTAATACGGGGAGAACGGGATCAGATTCATTATCTGAAAACCACTCTGTATGGGCATTAGCGTTCCGATCAAATATGATGAAGATAATTGACGACGGAGTTATGCAAGGGTTGTCCTATTTACAGAATAGTACCTTCAGTTTGTCCAGTCCCAGGACAACCTGTATGGAAGAATGTCTGACGGAGTATATTCAATAGATCGCGTAAGTTGACCTCTTTAAACGTATTTACGTTTGGTGGCAGAGGAATTCGTTTCTCTTGGCCGTATACCCGTGATATGTTTAGACAAATTAATTTGTGATTTGGCGGGTATGACAATGTGACATTCAAAGTAAATAAAGGTGTGACTTGTACGTTATGGCCTCTAGCCTCACAACTGTAATGACCCGGATTTTGAGCGACTTTGGTTATCGACAAAAGCACGATGTCGATAACAAAAACATCGAAAAATCCCGGTAATTAATGAAAGAAATTAGAAGGTGAGAATAGATAAGATAGAAACTTAGATAGAAGAAGAAGAACACAACATCAGAGTAACACGAACCTCACAGCAGAACGAATAACATATAATAGATAACATAACTTTGAAATATAACAATTATGTATACAATAGCACTTATCAGAGTACAACACTTACAACACAACGGAATAATAATAGCTATATAATCCTGAAGCCTCCTGCTCCAGCTCTTCAAGTATCCGTAAATTCCTGACTACTTGACTGCCCGTACAAAATTGGGCACCCAAGAGTTTAGGGAAAACGAAACAAAATAAACTCCGGGTCAGTCATGGGACTGGTATGAGTAAAACAGATTAAAAACAGTTCGAACAAGTACACGATATCTCATAAGACCACGCCGCAGAACGGAACGGGTTTTTCTCTTATGAGAAATCCAAAATATCTTTATATCAAAACCTTTTGATATTACAATAATGTCTATCAACCATAGTATAATAATCATCTAGCAGAAACACTTTCATCTCACGTTCTACATATATAGTATACAATCAAAAACCGCAAGCACGTATTTGGGTAATGGATTTCCAACTATGACAAGGTACAGATCCACCTTCCGATCAGTGTACTCTAGGAACGATACACTGGAGTTCAACAAGAACATCTTGTAACTCAGCCACACATGACTGACCCCTCATTTAGCTTGAGTGTATCGAATGTGTATCACCAACGGTTGGGATCAGCAACCATTCCCGTATATATATGGGACAACATTGATAGATTAAAAAGCAAATGAATATTCTCTAGATAGGTGATTATACACCCTACTTCGGTGTGACCGACTTAGCCATGTTTCCTGCCCGATTTCTGTCATTTACCTGTTGATGAGGCTAGAAGTTACGCTTTATCATCACATCAGATTCACTTCGAATGCCACATTATCAGATCCATTGAAAATCACTAATTGATGTCTACAACAGTACATTACGTGTTAGCTAATGAAGTTTCCTTCTCTGCTTCCACTCTTGGTATGGTTGAAGAAATGAATGTATGTGACCTTTCTGGAAATACTCTGTCAGACATTCATCCACACAAGTCTTCCTCATTCACTTAGAATGTCACATCGTCATACCCGCCAAATCACAAATTGATTTATCCAAAAATAACACGGGTATACAGCTTAGAGAAATGAATTCCTCCGCCACCAAATGTGAATACGTTTGAACAGATCAACTTACGCGATCCATTGGATATACTCTGTCAGACCTTCGTCCATACAAGTTGTCCTGGGACTGGACAAACCGAAGGCACTATTCAGTATATCCATCTTAGTCACTGTTATCTAAGACTTATACAACAGCCCTTGCACTTTACTCCGTCTTCAATTATCTTTGGCATAAATGATTCGCAACGCTTATGCCAATACAGAGTGGTTCTTTGGATAATAATCCAACCGGTCTCTCCATATTAACAACGTTAAAATGGTCAAAACTTCAATAGTCTGTGAGTTAACTATCAAAGAAAAACAAGTGTGCAAACAACGATATTATTTCCAGATGGAATTATATCGAACAAACATCATTTAACACTATTCTCTTTAGTTCATTTATTTACTTATCTCCTGTTTCCCTATATTCAATATTTCTTATTTTCTAAGTTTAGAAAACATACGTTATTAACAATGGAAAATATTTCCATTTCCTTGTTTGCTATATTAGAAAACATTTCTGGTTCTTCTTTGGAAAACATTTCCAAAACTCGTACATTGGACTTAGGCAGATGTTTAACAAACCATTGCGATGCCAACTCCAACCATTTCACTTATTAACTATATTCACTTAACCATCACTATACGGCCGAACATTAACCATTCCTTAGTTAAAACGAAGCCAATCAAGTTGGGGTAGAACTACCTCTCAGACCTTAACTGAACAACATCTTTAACCTCGAAATAAGATAAGTTCCCCTTCCTAAATCTTTAACACTTCCTTACGTAATTCTCCTTCGAATATCTCTATTCGATAACTCCTCCCTTCGAATAACTATATCCGATAATCACTCTTACAAATAGCTAGATTCGATAATCTTTCTTCAAATAAACTATATTCGATCCACTATATTCAATTACTCTATTCGATTTACTCTATTGGACTAACTCTATTGGGTTAACTCTATTTGATTAACTCTAACCGATTTACTCTTTCACTTAACCCCTGTCGAATAAATTATATTCGATAACTCCTTTAATTCTATTCGAATAAACTATATTCGATTTATTACTTTACTCTATTCGAATAAACTATATTCGATAACTCCTTTAATACTATTCGAATAAACTATATTCGATTAACTCATTTGTTTTAACTCTGATCGATTAACTCCATCGAATAAACTATATTCGATAACTCCTTCGATTTAACTAATATTCTATAACTCACTTCGATTTACTAATAATCGATAACTCCTTCGATTTAACTAATATTCTATAACTCACTTCGATTAACTAATATTCTATAACTCACTTCGATTAACTAATAATCGATAACTCCTTCGAATAAACTATATTCGATAATCTCCTCTCGAATAAACGATATTTGATAATCTTCCATTTCGATTTAACAAATCGATAACTCCTTTTCAAATAACTAAATTCGATAACTCCTTTCGATTTAACTAATCGATAACTCCTTTCGATTAAACTATAATCGATAACTCCCTTCGATTAAACTATAATCGATAACTCCTTTCGAATAACAAATTCGATAACTCCTTTCGATTTAACTAAAATCGGTAACTCCCTTGTGTTTAACTCTGTTCGAATAACTAATTCGAATCACTCTTATTTATTTAACTCTATTCGAATAACTAATTGATTAACTCTAACTGGTTAACTCTGACTAATTTACTCTAACTCAAATCGATTTCTCCTATTTGAATAACTCCTATTTGATAACGCTTATCCATTTATAAAGATTTACTTTTAGTAACGGCTCTTCACTTCATAAATGTTCCCTTTAATAATGTTACTTCAATTATACAAGTGTTGGGTACATATTCTATTTAAAACTATCGGTGTTGAAACCAATATCTCTTCCCTATATAAGTTCGGACTTATATATTCCATTTATCGAATGATAAATATTTTATTTAATTTATAAACTGTTATTTATAAATTAATCCTTTGGATTTATCTGTTAAAAACAGATTTCCAGTCATTCCTAAATATTCCTTTTGCTTAATTCTATTTATCTTCCAATTAAATATTCCTTTATTTAAATAATATTTATTTAACAAATAAATATTCCTTTATTTAAATCCTATTTATTTAACAAATAAATATCTCCTTAAATCTTTTCTATCTAATTTCTAAATAGATAAACCCTTTATACCTTTATTTATTTCCTAAATAAATAAATCCTTTTACTTTTATTTATTTCCTAAATAAATAAAATCTTTTAACTCTTTATTTATGTTTTTCCAATATATTCCTTTATATTTGCTTTCAAATATATTTCCTTTATATTTGATTTTAAATATATTGCTTTATATTTGTTTTCAAATATATCTCCTTTATATTTTATTTCAAATATATCTCCTTTATATTTCATTTCAAATATATCTCCTTTATATTTCATTAACAAATAAATTCCTTCTAAATTTGATTAACAAATAAATTCCTTTATATTTGATTAACAAATAAATTCCTTTATATTTGATTAACAAATAAATTCCTTTATATTTGCTTTCAAATATATTTCCTTTATATTTGATTTCAAATATATTTGTTTTATTCAAAATCCTTTTTCTTTTATAATATAAAATCCATTTGATTTTATATAAATAAATTATTTTCAAAATATACTTTGAAAATCCCTTTTCCACATTCTGGTATTTCTTATGGTATTTAACACACCATATAACAACGATAAATTTCGTCCAACCACACATAATCAACACCAGATTATATATCACATTATATATCACAATATATAAATCGCAGTAAAATAAATGTTGAGGAATCCAGTTGGATTCCTTCGACCTGTTTCCTTGCATCACAGATGTTAGACAATATAATTAACATCGATTTCACTTTGATGTGAAATATTCTGATAAACAGAATCGACATATAAATATTTAATGGTTTATATATATATATATATATATATATATATATATATATATATATAATTTCTACTAACTGACTAGTAGTTCAATCAAACAATCAACACACAGTCAAACAGACAATATTAACGGTTCTAAGAATACACTGTAAAAATAGAAATATTTAGACTTGGTGAGTTTTACTCACTTTGGCACGTTAATCGTTAAATAACGATTTGCGTTATTTGACTCAGTCGGACAATTTATTTCACCATAAATTGTAACGAGCTATGTTTCTCTCCCGGTCAATCTCATTGTGTCGCTCCCATCCATACGATCCTGATGGATCTGTCTGTTCGAAATTTTGATAATGTATGGAAAGGTTATGAATTTTACAAGTTATATGTTTTTTTTTAAAACTAAACTTAAATTAACTTATATAAATGGGCTTTACCATGTTAAGTCGGCCCAATTGCACTCATACAAAAATACAGGCTGCTTCCTTTCCAAACCACTACTGCTGTACTCCATCCCTCCTCCCATCAATTCATTGGCCCTTATCCTTTCTTTTTCTTTTCTTCCACGTTCACTTTCTTTTGTTTTATATGGGCTTACCCTTATTCGGCCAATCAGCTTAATGAACTCCACCCGCTTCGCAGTACTTCATCTTCCACATTATAAACTTACTCCAGGATATTTCGAACCCCATTATCGTATTCTCGTGCTCCTCATACTCATGGTCCTCTCCCCTTCTACTTCTTTACTTCTTTACATGAAAAGCCAATCACAACAGCTCCAACATTTCAGTGCTCACGCCCCCTGTGTAATTCATTCGCTCCCTGTACAAAACCGTCCATCCCTTCACATTAAAATCCTCACTCTTTTCTCTTTTGCAAATCCGCACTCGGCGTTCAAATCCGCTGTTCTTCCTCTCTTCCGCGATACCAAGAAACCGAACTTGAACTTCCCCTTTGTTCCGGCAACAGTACTTCTTTACGTGACCATCCCTTTGATCCTCTTCCAACTATCCTTCCTCTCAATCCCAACTCAATGAACTCGCCGCCACCTTCATCTCCTGACCCCTTCCAGTGCTTGCGTCCAAGTGCACCGTCTCTCCTCTTCTTCGTTCAGACTCTCGCCCTTACTTCCATCTTCGACGCCTGAAATCTTGAGTCGCGGTCAGCCCTAGTGGTTTCGGGAAACGTCAAACACCCATCGGGTTTGTACGGGAGCATACGACGTCGAAGCTTCAGTTGGGTTTTAATAGGATGAATTATTGAGGAGTGGCGGCTCAAAACGTTTTTGACAGAGTAAAAATTAGGTCTTAAGAAAGTGAGTTGAGGGTATTTATAATACTTGATTTACTTGGTCCTTAAGTTTTCAACAGTAGTAGGGTGTACGTCCTTCTCAACATGGCTTTGAAGAGTCCACCTATATTTGATACCCGTCAATTTACAGGGTCCATTAATTATTCACGGTTGGAAAGGAGAGACACCTCTCTTTCATTAAGCGCCTACTTCCATTTATAAACTTTAAAGTAAATGTTAACTATATGATAACTTTAATATGTAACAAATGCAACAAAGCAGGGCACCAGTGATTAAGTTACTTTAAAACATTAATGACTGAACAGGTTCAATGGTTTTCATGTTTGGTTCCTACTACTATTACATGTCTCTCTGCCGTCCACATTTCAATTTATAATTTTTTTTTCAAAGAAAATATGCTACTGTAAATGAAACGTACCCATTACATAAACTCCTTCTTACTTATGGGTTTCCATTGATAGATATAAAAATACTTTGTGATCAGCGATGTGCCAGGATTCCAAAAATATAATAATACCGGTCGATAGACTCATATTGTGAAACCCCGAAATGTCGATACAGGGTGCCAAATACTCCAAATTAAAAGTTGCTTATTTAATTAATTAAAAATTAACATAAAATTATAAAAATTAAATTATCACTACTTCCCAAAAGAACCCTGTCTAAATTCAAAACCGATCTCTAATTATATCGAATAAACCGATACGGTCGATAAACGATTCTATAGCGACTATTTCAAAATTTGATTTGGATTTGAATCAAAATCTACACGACGAAATTCCCATTTTTATCTTCCACTAGAAAGATATACTCCACCAGCTCTACAGTTTCTTGTTTCACAAAAATCCGATTTAAAACGAACCCTGTACAATCAGTTGAAGTTCAAATCGCCAAATAGCGAACTACCGTGCCATTTCAAGCTCTATTTTAATTATATTATAATTCTACGTTCAAACTGACGTCGACTAAATATATTCGTCAATATAATTCAACTCTAAGCTGAATTAAATCTTAGGGATGACCCTGTTCACAGAATATTGTGATTTCCAATGTTCCTGATTATTTTGAATTAAATATATTATTTAATTATTTAATTTAATTAAATATTCGCTATAGTTTAATTAAACCACTATTTAATTCACTACATTACGATATATATAATTAAATAAATTAATTATAATACCCCTAAAATGCGGGTCATTACATTCTTCCCTACTTAAAATAATTTCGTCCTCGAAATTGCTAAGTTAGAGGACGACCCTATCTATTTGGTTAAAAGCTTATCGATTTACCCCTTATCTCTGTATTCAACTAAACCAACTAATATCGATTTCAATATTAATTCCTCTCGACTAACTAAAATTTTCAAAAATTCTGAAAATTTTCTAACACTTGAAATTTTCGGAAAATTTCGCCATATCCTCCTTTGTACAGCCCTATAGGTAAAACCACCACTCGCCCCTCTAGGCCTTCTCCAACCCAAAAGAAAATCAAACAGCCAAGCAGCTTGCCAATAAGGCTCATAAATCACCAAACTCATATGAAATATAAACTTGTACCTTTTTGTCGGGTATATCAACTCTATCACTTTCACCTGTTATTAATTCATCATATACCAGTGTTATCCCAATCAAACTCCAATCTGTTTTTATCCACAAATCCAACCATTCGCTTATACTTAAGTCGAATTCAATTTCAAATCAAGGTTCCCTTCTCTATTTTTCAAGTCCTTACTCATCAACCCAATATCATTTCAAATTCGAATCTCCCAAATACCATTTGTCTCGATATTTCTATTTCAACTCAGTTTCCACTTAACTGGTTTCTAATTCCATCTCAATTCTATTGGATTTTACAAATTTTACTTTTTGTTTAAATTCAAACAACCTTTTCTTCCTGGAAGCCATTAAACAGTTTACCTCTTTCAAAAATCAATTTTTTCCTTTTTGAAATTCAACACAACTTGTTTTCCCAAAACAAATTCAAAACAAAATCCTTGGTAGTAATCCGTCACTTACATACTCGAAAATGAACACCGATGATGTCATGATCAACGTCGGAATCTATTTTCCAGCTACCGAAGTGAGTTTAATACTATAGCACTTTCAAAACCCATTTTTTTAAACATTTCCACCTTGAAATCAATTCCAAATATCCTTTTACAATGTTGTAAACAAATTTAAAATCTCACAGGATCTTAAAATTCACATATATTAAATCCAGATTCATTTACCAACACCTTTCCCATTTCTGGGATTTTAAATTCCAATTCTGATCTAAATTCAGATTTAATTCATTTCAATTTCATATAATTCACTTGTATAAATTCTGATTGTTTATATATATAACCATTTCCCATTTTATAATCTTATCTGATTATAATTACTACCAACACATCCTATATATGATAATATATCACATATCCATACTATGTCGGTCCATCGTATTCAAGTGTTTATTTACTCCGACCGATACAGTGGATCAAACAGATCGACCAGAACTCATAAACAACTCAGCCAATGAATCTCCACAATATAAAACCATTTTATATCAAATACAAATACACACTTGTATATATACACTCAAACTCAATCTAGGTATTACTAACCCTATCTCTACTGAGTCACGCCACAGAGCCAAGGTAATTCTTAACTTAAGCTCTGATACCAACCGTAATGACCTGGATTTTGAGTGACTTTGGTTATCGACATAAACACGATGTCGATAACCGAAACATCGAAAAATCCTGATAATTAATGAAGGAAATTAGAAGGTGAGAATAGATAAGATAGAAACTTAGAATAGAAGAAGAAGAAGAACACAACATCAGAGTAACATGAACCTCACAGCGGAACGAATAACATATAATAGATAACATAACTTTGAAATATAGCAGTTATGTATACAATAGCACTTATCAGAGTACAACACTTACAACACAGCGGAATAATAATAGCTATATAATCCTGAAGCCTCCTGCTCCAGCTCTTCAAGCATCTGTAAATTCCTGACTACTTGACTGCCCGTACAAAATTGGGCACCCAAGAGTTTAGGGAAAACGAAACATAATAAACTCTGGGTCCGTCATGGGACTGGTATGAGTAAAACAGTTTAAAAACAGTTCGAACAAGTACACGATATCTCATAAGACCACAACGCAGAAAGAAACGGGTTTTTCCCTTATGAGAAATCCAAAATATCTTTATATCAAAACCTTTTGATATTACAATAATGTCTATCAACCATAGTATAATAATCATCTTGCAGAAACGCTTTCATCTCATGTTCTACGTATATAGTATACAATCAAAAACCGCAAGCACGTATTTGGGTAATGGATTTCCAACAATGAGAAGGTATGGAACCACCTTCCGATCAGTGTACTCTAGGAACGATACATTGGAGTTCAACAAGAACATCTTGTAACTCAGCCGCACATGACCGACCCCTCATTTTGCTTGAGTGTATCGAATGTATATCACCGAAGGTTGGGATCAGCAGCCGTTCCCGTATATATATGGGACAGCATTGATAGATTAAAGAAGCAAATGAATATTCTCTAGATAGGTGATTATACACCCTACTTTGGTGCGACCGACTTAGCCATGCTGCCTGCCCGATTTCTGTCATTTACCGGTTGATGAGGCTAGAAGTTACGCTTTATCATCACATCAGATTCACTTCGAATGCCACATTGTCAGATCCATCGAAAATCACTAATTGACGTCTACAACAGTACATTACGTGTTAGCTAAAGAAGTTTCCTTCTCCGCTTCCACTCTTGGTACGGTTGAAGAAATCAATGTACGTGACCTTTCTGGAAATACTCTATCAGACCTTCATCCACACAAGTCATCCTCATTCACTTAAAATGTCACATCGTCATACCCGCCAAATCACAATTTGATTTATCCAAAAATAAACTGGTATATAGCTTAGAGAAACGAATTCCTCCGCCAACAAACATGAATACGTTTGAACAGATCAGCTTACGCGATCCATTGGATATACTCTGTCAGACCATCGTCCATACAAGTTGTCCTAGGACTGGACAAACCGAAGGCACTATTCAGTATAACCATCTTAGTCACTGTTATCTAAGACTTATACAACAGCCCTTGCATTATACTCCATCTTCAATTATCTTTGGCATATATGATTCGCAACGCTTATGCCAATACGTAGTGGTTCTTTGGATAATAATCCAACCGGTCTCTCCATATTAACAACGTTAAAATGGTCAAAACTTCGATAGTCTGTGAGTTAACTATCAAAGAAAAACAAGTGTGCAAACAACGATATTATTTCCAAATGGAATTATATCGAACAAACATCATTTAACACTAATCTCTTTAGTTCATTTATTTACTTATCTCCCGTTTCCCTATATTAAATATTTCTTATTTTCTAAGTTTAGAAAATATACGTTATTAACAATGGAAAACATTTCCATTTCCTTGTTTTCTATATTAGAAAACATTTCTGGTTCTTCTTTGGAAAACATTTCCAAAACTCATACATTGGACTTAGGCAGATGCTTAACAAACCATTGCGATGCCAACTCAAACAATTTCACTTATTAACTATATTCACTTAACCATCACTTTACTGCCGAACCTTAACCATTCCTTAGTTAAAACGAAGCCAATCAAGTTGGGGTAGAACTACCTCTCAGACCTTAGCTGAACAATATCTTTAACCTCGAAATAAGATAAGTTCCCCTTCCTAAATCTTTAACACTTCTTACGTAATTCTCCTTGGAATATCTCTATTCGATAACTCCTCCCTTCGAATAACTATATCCGATAACCTCTCTTACAAATAGCTAGATTCCATAATCTTTTTTCGAATGAACTATATTCGATCCACTATGTTTAATTATTCTATTAGATTTACTCTATTGGACTAACTCTATTGGGTTAACTCTATTTGATTAAATCTAGTCAATTTACTCTTTCTGTAATGACCCGGGATTTTCGACCAACTAATTTTAATTATTTAGAATGGATTTAAATATTTAGTTGATAATATAAATGAATTTTTATATTTATGTTATCGGTTTAAATATCGATTTCGATTTAATATCGTATATATTAAATTATCAAAATAAGGAATCAGCGAATAACTGAATTCGAAGTGAAAACTGATTTGAAAACAGTTCAGATAATCAATACATAATTCTGTTTGAATTAGAATAATAATATTCAATAATTATCGAAGAATTTAAATGGTTTGAAATTTAAATTAAATCGATTTAAATTAATATATGTTCGGGATGATCGAACTGGACTTCGATACTTGTCCCAGTGTGTTCAAAATAGCGGTTTTACCCTAGGATTTATAGTTGTTGGGTTCAGTAAGAAGTTCAGAATCAACGTGGTAATTTAAATTAGAGGATACCAATTTAAATAGAATAAAGTAAAATATTCTTTTGTTGGTGGACCAAAACGAGACAACAGTGGCTCCTTCCTTACCACACATAAAACAGTCGTGTTCTCTTCATTTCCACACACCTAAACACCCCGTGGCTTTCTCCTTTCCATCAGTTCATTCATTAAATACAAGACGTGCCATCCCCTTCTCTTTTACTCAGGAAAAATCGAAAGCAACCAAACTGTTCACCATTTTTATTTCACCAACAACTCGTAAGAAATCAAAAAACCGTGCAATTCAAAACATGAATCCCTGGTTCTTTGAGGGCCGCTCTTCACTTCCACACCCATGTCTGAAGGCGCGATGCGAGATTCGCGAGTTAGGGCAACGAGGTACAATCGAAGGTCGAGATGGGAGTTTGGGTGAACCTGCGATTTTGTTCTTGGGTTTTTAGAGGGGTGCGATGAGGTCTAGGGATCGCGACATTTCTCTGTCGTCCTGTAGCTGGAGTTGTGATGCGCGAGTAGGGCAGCAGGTCAATTTCAGAGGAGTTGCGGTGGTAGTTGTGTGAAATACGTGAAGACGAGACACAGGTTGGCAAATCCGATGGTTGGAGTGTAAGTTGGAGTGGATGTGTGGTTCGGCAATAAAGTGAAGAGCGTTGCTGTGGTTATAAGTGCAGTCCTGGGTCTGCACATAAGGTGATCGATGAAATGTCAAAGTCAGTTTTAGGACTAGAATCAGTCGGTGATGGCTGAGTTGTTCATAGTTAGTCGAGCGATGTGCAGAGGTAGCAAGGTATACATCATTTTGGAATTTAAAAATATTTAGGATTTAGTTATTTATGTTAGTAGCCTATTTAAATAAATAATGGTTTAATTGATAAATTAAAATAAATAATTGTAGGATCAAGATAAATGATTTGATTGGATTCGAGGCGAGACGATAATGAATTTGAAAGGGATATTCGCCAAAGTAAAAATCCCTGGTGAGTAAATCTCACCTGTTTGTTTAGAATTATTTTTATATCGTTAAAAATAACTGTTGTTGCTTGTTTAAATATTGTTTGGTTGATTTAAAATATATATTAGTTATTTAGGACTATTATATATATATATATATTGGGTTGATGATTGGTTGGATTCCCGCAGTCTCATTAGCAGATGCCCGCGGTTTCATAGCGGATGATTACCCTATACGCCCCACGCTATGATTAGTGGATGACCTTCTATACCGCGATATCCTGCCACGAAGCAGGATGGGTATTACTATGTTGACTAACATTTGTGGATGCAGGAAAACAGGTTGGAGGAATCCAACTGGATTCCTCAAAAATATATTATCTGTTGTTGTTTGTTTGATTTCATATATATTCATATATGATGTGTTAAAAATCAAGTGATTGAAAATTGGTTGATTTGATTGTTTAAATATCACTGGGGCTTGGGATATTGATTTATAAAAATATCAAAAAGGGTATTTGAAATTTAAAAGGGGGAATTCTATTTTTATAAATAGAATTTGAATTTTAAATGAAGTATAGAAACATTAACTTGTTTTGAATATATATAAACAAGTAATCGAATTTATAAACTTTGTTTATAAATGGAAATATGGGATTTGAATTGAATTTATAAACTTTGTTTATAAATGAAAATATGAGATTTGAATTGAATTTATAAACGTTGTTTATAAATGAAAATATGGGTTTTGAATTGAAGTTATAAACGTTGTTTATAAATAATGCCGAGAATTCAAATGCACTTTAAACTATAGATTTGAATATAGAAATTCAAATGGAATTTAAACAATAGAATTTGAATAGATTTGAATAATAGAATTCAAATGGACTTTCAACTATAGGATTTCAAAGAGAATTCAAATAGAATTTAAACTATAGAATTTGAAAAATAGAATTCAAATGAAGTTTAAATAAAAAGAATTCAAATAGAATTGAATTGGAATTTGAATAGAGAAGTCGATAAGGGAACGAGAGTATGAATATAATTAGAATTTGTTAAATATGCAGTTAAAATATATTTGAACATGTCATGTTCAAATATGAAGGTGAAATAGACTGAAAAGTTAAGTAACAGATTTAATTAACAAATTGAGTTAAAACGATTGGTATAGTTAATTTAGACTGGCAGGTATAAATATACAGGAGACAGGTATGGAATAAAGTATAGAAGTGAAATAAATAGAATGCCCGACAAAAAGGTACGTATTTAATTCATATATGAGATTTTATGCGCCGTATCGGCTAGCCGCTTGGCTTTTTTCTTTTTCTTTTTGAGATGAGAAGGACCGGGAAAGCTATTTGAAATTTCCCGATGCTCCCGGTACAAAGGAGGCTATGGCGAATTTTTCCGGGAATTTAAGGAGATAGAATATTTTTAAGATAATTTGATAGTTAGAAATCAACGTATCAAAATATATAGAAGTCGATAAGAAAACGAACTTAGAAATAGAATAGTATAATCAAAAAGGAAGACTAGGAATAAAATCTAGTAAGAATAGAAAGAGAAAATATATATGTGTTTAAAAGTGAAGAAGTAGTTGTATGGTATTGATTATTCGAGTAAGTAGTCACATCTGTTTTAACCCAAATATGTGCAAAGCTTGGAAATATAAATAACGAATATTTTCTAATGTTTAGAAAATAAAAGAAGGCGATATATGGAAATGTTTTCCAAGTAACGTATAAGGCCAATATGGTTATTGAAAATATTTGGTTAACAAATATTGATAAAGAAATAGAGAAGAGATTTAATTAATGGAATATTAATTAAAGGCTCACTGATTGTTGGATGTTTGGACGAACATTTGTTTTATACGTTAGTTAAATCATCGACTATCGAAACACTTGTTTTTATTCGATAGTTAAATCACAGACTATCGGAGTTTTGACCATCGTTGTCAATATGGAGAGACCGGTTGGATTATTATCCGAAGAACCACTCCATATCGGCAGTAGCGTGCGAATCAGATTATATAAAGATAATCGAAGACGGAGTAGAGTGCAAGGACTTTTTCTATTAATAGAAATAGTGCCTTCGGTTCATCCTGGTCCTGGGTGACTTGTATGGATGAATGTCTGACAGAGTATTTCTAGAAAGGTCACGTACATTGATTTCTTCAACTGTACCAAGAGTGGAAGCGGAGGAGGAAACTTCTTTTAGCTGACACGTAATGTACTGTTGTAGACGTCAATTAGTGATTTTCGATGGATCTGACGATGTGACATTCGAAGTGAATTTGGTGTGATGATAAAGCGTAGCTTCTAGCCTCATCAACCGGTAAATGACAGAAATCGGGCAAGCAACATGGCTATGTAGGTCGCACCTATTAGGGTGTATAATCACCTGATCTAGAGTTTCATTTACTTCTAAAAATCTATTGTCGATGCTGTCCCATTCGGGAAACGGTTGCTGATCCCAATCGTTGGTGATATACATTCGATACACTCAAGCGAAATGAGTGGTCGGTCATGTGTGGCTGAGTTGCAAGATGTTCTTGTTGAACTCGGTGTATTCTCCTCTAGAGATATACCAGCGGAAGGTGGTTCCATACCTTGTCATAGTTGGAAAACCAAATACCCAATACGTGCTTGCGGTTTTGATTGTATATTATATATGTGGAACGTGAGATGCAAGCGTTCCACTAGATTGTTATCTACTTGATTTAGACATTATTATAATATCAAAAGAGTTTTGATATAAAGATAAATCAAGTGTTTGGATTCTCATAAGGGAAAAACCCGTTCCGTGTTATACGGCGTGGTCTTATGAGATATCATTTAGTTTTCTGAAACTGTTTTAAACTGTTTACTCATACCAGTCCCATGACTGACCCGGAGTTTACTTTGTTGTTTTCCCTAAACTCTTGGGTGCCTAAATTTGTATGGGCAGTCAAGTAGTCGGGAATTTACAGATATACTGGAAGAGCTTGGAGCAGGAGGCTTCAGGATCATATAGCTATAGTTATTTCTGCTGTGTTGTAAGTGACGTACTTTGATATTGATGTATATTCAAGTACAGATGTATATTTTAAGTTATGTTATATATATTATATGTTATTCGTTCCGCTGTGAGATTCGTGTTACTCTGATGTTGTGTTCTTCTTCTTCTTCTATTCTAAGTTTCTATCTTATCTATCCTCACCCTCTAACTTCATTCTATTAATGGTTCGAATTTCCGTGATATTTGGGGTTGGACTTGTGTTTTTGGTCAGCTCAAATTCTACCGGATTTTCGGGTCATTACAGTTGGTATCAGAGCTTAAGTTAAGAATTACTTGGCTCTGTGGCGTGACTCGGTAGAGATAGGGTTAGTAATACCCTAGATTGAGTTTGAGTGTATATATATACGAGAGAGCGTATTTGTTATTTGATATAAAAACCGTTTTATATTGTGTTGACTAGTCTGTTGAGTGGATTATAAATTTTGGTCGAATCGTGGGACGCCACGATGTCGATAGGAGTTTATAAACACTTGAACAGGAGATTGGACACGATATTGTTTTTAAATAGTTAAGTTGATTGTTAGGATTATAATCGAATTAGATTATAAAACAGAAATAGTTATATATATAACCAATGGAATTTGTATATGAAATCAAATATACAAATGTGATAAATTGAAATTGAATTCCAACCAGAATTAAGAATTTAAAATCCTGGGAGTTTGGAAAATATTTTTCTAAATGGAGTTTGAAAGAAATAAAGCACTGAACTCATTCAATAGCTGGGAAATAATTCTGATGATGGTCGCAACATCACCAGTGTTCATTTTCGAGTTTCTAAGTGATGAATTGCTGCCATAGAAAATTTTTGATGGAAATTTGTTTGAAAGGAACAAGTTGGTTGAAAATTCAAATGTTTTGAATTTCAGATAGATAAATATATGTATATATTTATATTACTTCAGAGGAATTTTGAAATGTGAAATGGGAATATAGATTTCAAATAGAAGTAAAATAAAGGAATTTGAATATATATAAAATTCAAATAGAAATTGTATAAGAAAATTGAAAGGGAATTTGAATTCAAAGGTATTCAAATGGATTTGAATAAAGAAAAATCAAATAGAGATTTGAATATTAGACTTCAAATGGAATTTGGTTTAATAGAATTTCAAAGAAAATATAAAGTTTGAAATAGAATTTGAATTCAAAGGATTTCAAATAGAAATTGAACAAAGGAATTTAAATAGAAATTGAATGAAGGATTTCAATTAGAATTTGAAGATAAGAAGTTGAATTAGAATTTGAATAGAAGAAAATTCAAATAGAAATTGAATAGAAGGAAATTCAAAAGAGTTGGAATAAAGAAATTAAAATGGAATTTGAATATTGTAAATATATAGGATTTGACTCTTTGAAGAGAAATAGATCGGGAACATTATGTTGGAATGGATTGAATATATATCAAAAATATATCAGAATGGAGTTGAATTTAGTATAAACAAAGTTAGAAAGTTTATATTTATAAATATATTTAAAACGAGCTCGTCGTAGCGCGGCAGTTCGTAAATTAGCGATTCGAACTTCAATTTAGTATATAGAACTCAATTGAAGTCGGAATTCTTCGAAACAAGAATCGTCGGGACCGGTTGGACAATAGTTTTCTAATGAAAGAGAAAAATCTGGATTTCGTCGTATAGATGTTGAGTTATGTCAAAATCAATTTTTTAGAAAAGCAGCGCCAGAACCATTTGAAAACCATAACGGTTTAAATTAAATAAATTAAAGGATTTTGAGGAAATAAAATCTGAGTTGGCACTAGAAAAATCCAGACTGGAGATATAAAATAAATATGAACTCCAGTGAAGTAAGTGAAATGATTTTTAAGACAAAAATCATATTTTAAATGGTTAAATAGAATTAACTAAATTGGAGAATAATTAGTTAAAGGAAATTTGAATCGAAATTGGGTTTTTGAATAAGTGAAAGAGATTGAGGATTTATATTCGAAATCGAATATATAACTCGAGTTGAAATTATAATTAGATTAGTTTATAATTAAGTTGACATATATTTGAACAAGTGATATTCGAATAAAAAGGGTGAACTAGGCAAAACGGTTAATTAGCAACTAGTTGATGGAAATTGGAATGATTGAAATTAAATTTAACTTAAGTAAGTTAAATGGATCGAAATGGATAAACTGAGTAAAATCAATGTGAATATGAATTGGGTGTGAATTAAGGAAAAACCAAAAGAGTTATAAAGAAAATATATTTGTAAAACGAATATAAAAGGAAATATATTTGAAAAACAAATACAAAGGAAGTTATGTGTAAACAAATAGAAGGAGAAATATTTGTAGAAACATTTACAAATAGAATTTAAAAGGGGAATATTTGTAAAACATTTACAAATAGATGAAATGGAAATATTTATTTATAGAAAATAAATAGAATGTTATAGATGAAATATTGATTTGTTAAATAAATAAAATTTAATCAAATGAATATTTAGAAGATTAATAGAAAATGGAAATCTGTTTTTAATAGATAAATAGGAAGGATTAATTTATAAATAACAGTTATAAATTAAATTGAATATTTATCAATCGATAAATGGAATATATAAGTCTGAGCTTATATAGAGAAGAGATATTGGTTTTTAACACCAACAGTTTTAAATAGAAGGGGTACACAACACTTGTATAAGTGAAGTAACGTTATTAAAGAGAACATTTATAAAGTGAAGAACCGTTACTAAAAGTAAATCTTATAAATGAATAAACATTATCCAATAGAAGTTATTCGAATAGGAGAAGTCGATTAGAGTTAGAAATAATCGATTAGAGTTCGAATAAATCGATTAGAGTAAGAATTAACCAGTTAGAGTTAATCAGTTAGGGTTAATCCGTAGAGTTAATTGAATATTAGTTATTCAATTAGAATTTATCGAATATTTGTTATTCAAATAAAGAGTTAACAAGATAGAGTAAATTGAACATGGTAAACCGAATTAGGATTTAATTGAATTTTAGTTATTCAATTAAAGTTGATCGAATATAGTTATCGGGATAGAGTTAGTCAACCATAGTTACTCAGGATAAGTTGCCATTTCGTACGACTGCTAGCGTAATTCGCAGGGCTGCAGATAGCCTAGGGCGGCCGGATGTTTCTTGGGGGAATCAGGCGTAACCATTGTGATCGCTGCAATCTAGAGTCAAGCGAATGGAGTTATCGAATATTAGTTAATCGAAAGGAGTTATCGAATATAGTTTATTCGAAAGGAGTTTCGATTATTAGTTAATTAAGGAGTTATCAATTATTAGTTAATCAAGGAGTTATCAGTTATTAGTAAATCGAAGGAGTTATCGATTATTAGTAAATCAAAGGAGTTATTGATTATAGTTTAATCGAAAAGAGTTATCGATTAGTTAATCGAAGTGAGTTATAGAATATTGGTTATTCGAAGGAGTTATCGAATTTAGTTATTCGATGGAGTTAATCGAAAAGGGTTAAATCCAATAGAGTTAATTGATAAGAGAAATTGAATAGAGTAAGTCGAATATAGTTTATTCGAAGAAAGGTTTTCGAATCTAGTTATTTGAAAGAGAGATTATCGAATATATTTATTCGAAGGGAGGAGTTATCGAATAGGGATCCATTCGAAAGAGAGTTACGTAAGGAAGTTTGAAATGTTGAGTGTCAACATAAATAAGTTTTGAAAGGTTAATGGGTTTGTAGCACTTTTTCTACCTTAGCAATTTCGAGGACGAAATTATTATAAGTGGGGAAGATTGTAATGACCCGGGATTTTCGACCAACTAATTTTAATTATTTAGAATGGATTTAAATATTTAGTTGATAATATAAATGAATTTTTATATTTATGTTATCGGTTTAAATATCGATTTCGATTTAATATCGTATATATTAAATTATCAAAATAAGGAATCAGCGAATAACTGAATTCGAAGTGAAAACTGATTTGAAAACAGTTCAGATAATCAATACATAATTCTGTTTGAATTAGAATAATAATATTCAATAATTATCGAAGAATTTAAATGGTTTGAAATTTAAATTAAATCGATTTAAATTAATATATGTTCGGGATGATCGAACTGGACTTCGATACTTGTCCCAGTGTGTTCAAAATAGTGGTTTTACCCTAGGATTTATAGTTGTTGGGTTCAGTAAGAAGTTCAGAATCAACGTGGTAATTTAAATTAGAGGATACCAATTTAAATAGAATAAAATAAAATATTCTTTTGTTGGTGGACCAAAACGAGACAATAGTGGCTCCTTCCTTACCACACATAAAACAGTCGTGTTCTCTTCATTTCCACACACCTAAACACCCCGTGGCTTTCTCCTTTCCATCAGTTCATTCATTAAATACAAGCCGTGCCATCCCCTTCTCTTTTACTCAGGAAAAATCGAAAGCAACCAAACTGTTCACCATTTTTATTTCACCAACAACTCGTAAGAAATCAAAAAACCGTGCAATTCGAAACATGAATCCCTGGTTCTTTGAGGGCCGCTCTTCACTTCCACACCCATGTCTGAAGGCGCGATGCGAGATTCGCGAGTTAGGGCAACGAGGTACAATCGAAGGTCGAGATGGGAGTTTGGGTGAACCTGCGATTTTGTTCTTGGGTTTTTAGAGGGGTGCGATGAGGTCTAGGGATCGCGACATTTCTCTGTCGTCCTGTAGCTGGAGCTGTGATGCGCGAGTAGGGCAGCAGTTCAATTTCAGAGGAGTTGCGGTGGTAGTTGTGTGAAATACGTGAAGACGAGACACAGGTTGGCAAATCCGATGGTTGGAGTGTAAGCTGGAGTGGATGTGTGGTTCGGCAATAAAGTGAAGAGCGTTGCTGTGGTTATAAGTGCAGTCTTGGGTCTGCACATAAGGTGATCGATGAAATGTCAAAGTCAGTTTTAGGACTAGAATCAGTCGGTGATGGCTGAGTTGTTCATTGTTAGTCGAGCGATGTGCAGAGGTAGCAAGGTATACATCATTTTGGAATTTAAAAATATTTAGGATTTAGTTATTTATGTTAGTAGCCTATTTAAATAAATAATGGTTTAATTGATAAATTAAAATAAATAATCGTAGGATCAAGATAAATGATTTGATTGGATTCAAGGCGAGACGATAATGAATTTGAAAGGGATATTCGCCAAAGTAAAAATCCATGGTGAGTAAATCTCACCTGTTTGTTTAGAATTATTTTTATATCGTTAAAAATAACTGTTGTTGCTTGTTTAAATATTGTTTGGTTGATTTAAAATATATATTAGTTATTTAGGACTATTATATATATATATATATTGGGTTGATGATTGGTTGGATTCCCGCAGTCTCATTAGCGGATGCCCGCGGTTTCATAGCGGATGATTACCCTATACGCCCCACGCTATGATTAGTGGATGACCTTCTATACCGCGATATCCTGCCACGAAGCAGGATGGGTATTACTATGTTGACTAACGTCTGTGGATGCAGGAAAACAGGTTGGAGGAATCCAACTGGATTCCTCAAAAATATATTATCTGTTGTTGTTTGTTTGATTTCATATATATTCATATATGATGTGTTAAAAATCAAGTGATTGAAAATTGGTTGATTTGATTGTTTAAATATCACTGGGGCTTGGGATATTGATTTATAAAAATATCAAAAAGGGTATTTGAAATTTAAAAGGGGGAATTCTATTTTTATAAATAGAATTTGAATTTTAAATGAAGTATAGAAACATTAACTTGTTTTGAATATATATAAACAAGTAATCGAATTTATAAACTTTGTTTATAAATGGAAATATGGGATTTGAATTGAATTTATAAACTTTGTTTATAAATGAAAATATGAGATTTGAATTGAATTTATAAACGTTGTTTATAAATGAAAATATGGGTTTTGAATTGAAGTTATAAACGTTGTTTATAAATAATGCCGAGAATTCAAATGCACTTTAAACTATAGATTTGAATATAGAAATTCAAATGGAATTTAAACAATAGAATTTGAATAGATTTGAATAATAGAATTCAAATGGACTTTCAACTATAGGATTTCAAAGAGAATTCAAATGGACTTTAAACTATAGAATTTGAAAAATAGAATTCAAATGAAGTTTAAATAAAAAGAATTCAAATAGAATTGAATTGGAATTTGAATAGAGAAGTCGATAAGGGAACGAGAGTATGAATATAATTAGAATTTGTTAAATATGCAGCTAAAATATATTTGAACATGTCATGTTAAAATATGAAGGTGAAATAGACTGAAAAGTTAAGTAACAGATTTAATTAACAAATTGAGTTAAAACGATTGGTATAGTTAATTTAGACTGGCAGGTATAAATATACAGGAGACAGGTATGGAATAAAGTATAGAAGTGAAATAAATAGAATGCCCGAAAAAAGGTACGTATTTAATTCATATATGAGATTTTATGCGCCGTATCGGCTAGCCGCTTGGCTTTTTTCTTTTTCTTTTTGAGATGAGAAGGACCGGGAAAGCTATTTGAAATTTCCCGATGCTCCCGGTACAAAGGAGGTTATGGCGAATTTTTCCGGGAATTTAAGGAGATAGAATATTTTTAAGATAATTTGATAGTTAGAAATCAACGTATCAAAATATATAGAAGTCGATAAGAAAACGAACTTAGAAATAGAATAGTATAATCAAAAAGGAAGACTAGGAATAAAATCTAGTAAGAATAGAAAGAGAAAATATATATGTGTTTAAAAGTGAAGAAGTAGTTGTATGGTATTGATTATTCGAGTAAGTAGTCATATTTGTTTTGACGTTATAAATGTTATTCAGTCAAGGTCTGAGAGGTAGTTATACCCCAACTTGATTGATTTCATTATTAACAGATAAACAGTAAGATTTCAGGCTCGAAGATCAATGTTGAATGAGAGTTAGTTGAATATAGTATTTGGGTTGTCGTAACGATGTTTTACACAACATCTGTTTTAACCCAAATATGTGCAAAGCTTGGAAATATAAATAATGAATATTTTCTAATGTTTAGAAAATAAAAGAAGGCGATATATGGAAATGTTTTCCAAGTAACGTTTAAGGCCGGTATGGTTATTGAAAATATTTGGTTAACAAATATTGATAAAGAAATAGAGAAGAGATTTAATTAATGGAATATTAATTAAAGGCTCACTGATTGTTGGATGTTTGGATGAACACTTGTTTTATTCGATAGTTAAATCATCGACTATCGAAACACTTGTTTTTATTCGATAGTTAAATCACAGACTATCGGAGTTTTGACCAGCGTTGTCAATATGGAGAGACCGGTTGGATTATTATCCGAAGAACCACTCCATATCGGAAGTAGCGTGCGAATCAGATTATATAAAGATAATCGAAGACGGAGTAGAGTACAAGGACTTTTTCTATTAATAGAAATAGTGCCTTCGGTTCATCCTGTTCCTGGGTGACTTGTATGGATGAATGTCTGACAGAGTATTTCTAGAAAGGTCACGTACATTGATTTCTTCAACTGTACCAAGAGTGGAAGCGGAGGAGGAAACTTCTTTTAGCTGACACGTAATGTACTGTTGTAGACGTCAATTAGTGATTTTCGATGGATCTGACGTTGTGACATTCAAAGTGAATTTGGTGTGATGATAAAGCGTAGCTTCTAGCCTCATCAACCGGTAAATGACAGAAATCGGGCAAGCAGCATGGCTATGTAGGTCGCACCTATTAGGGTGTATAATCACCTGATCTAGAGTTTCATTTACTTCTAAAAATCTATTGTCGATGCTGTCCCATTCGGGAAACGGTTGCTGATCCCAATCGTTGGTGATATACATTCGATACACTCAAGCGAAATGAGTGGTCGGTCATGTGTGGCTGAGTTGCAAGATGTTCTTGTTGAACTCGGTGTATTCTCCTCTAGAGATATACCAGCGGAAGGTGGTTCCATACGTTGTCATAGTTGGAAAACCAAATACCCAATACGTGCTTGCGGTTTTGATTGTATATTATATATGTGGAACGTGAGATGCAAGCGTTCCACTAGATTGTTATCTACTTGATTTAGACATTATTATAATATCAAAAGAGTTTTGATATAAAGATAAATCAAGTGTTTGTATTCTCATAAGGGAAAAACCCGTTCCGTGTTATACGGCGTGGTCTTATGAGATATCATTTAGTTTTCTGAAACTGTTTTAAACTGTTTACTCATACCAGTCCCATGACTGACCCGGAGTTTACTTTGTTGTTTTCCCTAAACTCTTGGGTGCCTAAATTTGTACGGGCAGTCAAGTAGTCGAGAATTTACAGACATACTGGAAGAGCTTGGAGCAGGAGGCTTCAGGATCATATAGCTATAGTTATTTCTGCTGTGTTGTAAGTGATGTACTTTGATATTGATGTATATTCAAGTACAGATGTATATTTCAAGTTATGTTATATATATTATATGTTATTCGTTCCGCTGTGAGATTCGTGTTACTCTGATGTTGTGTTCTTCTTCTTCTTCTTCTATTCTAAGTTTCTATCTTATCTATCCTCACCCTCTAACTTCTTTCTATTAATGGTTCGAATTTCCGTGATATTTGGGGTTGGACTTGTGTTTTTGGTCAGCTCAAATTCTACTGGATTTTTGGGTCATTACACTTTCACTTAACTCCTGTCAAATAAACTATATTTGATAACTCCTTTAATTCTATTCGAATAAACTATATTCGATTATTACTTTACTCTATTCGAATAAACTATATTCAATAACTCCTTTAATTCTATTCGAATAAACTATATTCGATTAACTCATTTGTTTTAACTCTAATCGATTAACTCCATTGAATAAACTATATTCGATAACTCCTTCGATTTAACTAATATTCTATAACTCACTTTGATTAACTAATAATCGATAACTCCTTCGATTTAACTAATATTCTGTAACTCACTTCGATTAACTAATATTCTATAACTCACTTCGATTAACTAATAATCGATAACTCCTTTGAATAAACTATATTCGATAATCTCCCCTCGAATAAACGATATTCGCTAATCTTCCCTTTCGATTTAACAAATCTATAACTCCTTTTCGAATAACTAAATTCGATAACTCCTTTCGATTTAACTATCGATAACTCCTTTCGATTAAACTATAATCGATAACTCCCTTCGATTAAACTACAATCGATAACTCCTTTCGAATAACAAATTCGATAACTCCTTTCGATTTAACTAAAATCGATAACTCCCTTGTGTTTAACTCTATTCGAATATCTAATTCGAATCACTCTTATTTATTTAACTCTATTCGAATAACTAATTCGATTAACTCTAAATGGTTAACTCTGACTGATTTACTCTAACTCTAATCGATTTCTCCTATTCGAATAACTCCTATTTGATAATGCTTATCCATTTATAAAGATTTACTTTTAGTAACGGTTCTTCACTTCATAAATGTTCCCTTTAATAATGTTACTTCACTTATACAAGTGTTGGGTACATATTCTATTTAAAACTATCGGTGTTGAAACCAATATCTCTTCTCTATATAAGTCCAGACTTATATATTCCATTTATCGAATGATAAGTATTTTATTTAATTTATAAGCTGTTATTTATAAATTAATCCTTTTGATTTATCTGTTAAAAACAGATTTCCATTTATTCCTAAATATTCCTTTTACTTAATTCTATTTATCTTCCAATTAAATATTCCTTTATTTAAATCCTATTTATTTAACAAATAAATATCTCCTTAAATCTTTTCTATCTAATTTCTAAATAGATAAACCCTTTATACCTTTATTTATTTCCTAAATAAATAAATCCTTTTACTTTTATTTATTTCCTAAATAAATAAATTCTTTTCTTTCAAATATATTTCCTTTATATTTGATTTCAAATATATTTGTTTTCAAATATATCTCCTTTATATTTCATTTCAAATATATCTCCTTTATATTTCATTTCAAATATATCTTCTTTATATTTCATTAACAAATAAATTCCTTCTATATTTGATTAACAAATAAATTCCTTTATATTTGATTAACAAATAAATTCCTTTATATTTGATTAACAAATAAATTCCTTTATATTTGCTTTCAAATATATTTCCTTTATATTTTATTTCAAATATATTTCTTTTATTCAAAATCCTTTTTATTTTATAATATAAAATCCATTTGATTTTATATAAATAAATTATTTTCAAAATATACTTTGAAAATCCCTTTTCCACATTCTGGTATTTCTTATGGTATTTAACACACCATATAACAATGATAAATATCGTCCAACCACACATAATCAACACCAGATATTATATCACATTATATATCATAATATATAAATCACAGTAAAATAAATTATATATATATAATTTCTACTAACTGACTAGCAGTTCAATCAAACTATCAACACACAGTCAAACATACAATATTAACAGTTCTAAGAATACACTGTAAAAATAGAAATATTCAGAGTTGGTGAGTTTTACTCACTTTGGCATGTTAATCATTAAATAATGGTTTGCGTTATTTGACTCAGTCGGACAATTTATTTCGCTATAAATTGTGACAAGCTCTATTTCTCTCCCGGTCAATCTCATTGTGTCGCTCCCGTCCATATGATCCTGACAGATCTGACTGTTCGAAATTTTGATAATGTATGGAAAGGTTATGAATTTTACAAGTTATATGTTGTTTTATTTAAAACTAAACTTAAATTAACTTATATAAATGGGCTTTACCAAGTTAAGTCGGCCCAATTGCACTCATTCAAAAATCCAGGCCGCTTCCTTTCCAAACCACTACTGCTGTACTCCATCCCTCCTCCCATCAATTCGTTGGCCCTTATCATTTCTTTTTTTCTTCCACGTTCACTTTCTTTTGTTTTATATGGGTTTACCCTTATTCGGCCCATCAGCTTAATGAACTCTACCCACTTCATTCAGTCCTTCATCTTCCACGTTATAAACTTACTCCAGGATATTTCGAACCCCATTACCGTATTCTCGTGCTACTCATACTCACGGTCCTCTCCCCTTCTACTTCTTTACTTCTTTAAATGAAAAGCCAATCACAACAGCTCCAACATTTCAGTGCTCACGCCCCCTGTGTGTAACGACACGAGTTTCGCCCGGACCTAATCGATCGCTAAACCGACCAAGACCGTTCGAATCCCGCATACGCTAACTCTGGGTATACAACACATCAAAACAAATAACAGAAGACTTCAATAGACATCATAATAATGTTACATCAGAGTACAGAATATCAGAGTATATCGATAATAATACACAACGGAAGATAAATTTACATAAATGTAAAACAATGCACAGCGGAAATATAAACTACACAGCGGAAGACTGTAAATGTCTGGACACAGCTTAAAGCTTCAATCCAGAGTCCTGCTCAATACATCTGCAAAATAAAACTACTCGACTGCCCGTGTGGAAAATAGGGGCACCCGAGTTCGCAAGGGAAAAGCAAACTACAGGTCAGTCATGGGACTGGTGTGAGAAACTCTAACAGTTATAATTAACTTATTTACTAAAATGGCATATCACGGGACCACGCCGCTAACGCGGAACAGGTTTACCCCCATGAATACCAGTGTATAAACAATAATCAATATAGATATATGGATCTACTATGCATCAATCAACATGCAATATCCCAATCTACCCATTTAGATTAATCACTACACTTAGATTTTCTAAATCCAATTCAATTGACAGAAATTATTCCTTTGGATTTTATTCCCGATTTCTTATTTCAAATCATTTGAAATACATATCTAACTTTCTATATCAAAGTAGACTTCACTTCGGGATCTCAAATCAAATCGTTTGGAAATGTGAATTCCAAAACATAACAATGCATACAAACAAGTATGCAACCAAATATCGTGCTCCCCATCGACAAGGCAAAGGGTACGCACCTCGCAACTCGATATATATATGTGCACCTACCCCACATAGGAGTAGGCTACACCGACGATGCACCTCCCACTCATGGAGAGCATACACCGCACTCTCACCCATACTTTTAGTCTCAGGGTTACCCGAATCTTTAGCCACATACTAAATCATTTCATATCCCGAAGTAGGGAAAATCATTTCACAACATAATAATCACAAGTACTTTCAAAATATAGTACTTCACATCTGTAATTCACGAATATGATCAGTCACTATTAATCACATAACTTTTGAGCTCGTACGTCTCAAAGAAGGGTGTTAAGCAAGAGAATAAATTCTCCGCCACCAAACAGATACATCATTAATAGCAACTGATCGAATACGCGATGAACCACAATGTAACATATAATACATTTCTAAATCATTTTAGAAATCATCGGGTTTTGGGCCTCGAAATCCTTTCTGCTTTATAAAACATTTTTATAAAACATTCCCTGTCCAAAATCGGGAATACATTTCTTTTCACTTAAGAAAAATATCATTTCACAATCATTCGTTAAATTTGAAATGAACACAACATCGCTAAACACCTTATCGTCAAATCGTGAAGTGTTTCACAAGGCGTTAGCACACAGATATTTTCAACCCAACCCAATGCTAAATGTAAAAGCATATTCTGCTCATAAACTGGTCGAGCACAATCCAAACCATCAATCAATCAAATTTGACATTAAATATAAGGTTTTAAATAGAGAGAGTATTGACTTATATTTAACATCAAATCCTGAAACCAACAGATATCATATCGGGAATAACGATATCGATATCTTCCAAATTCCCATCACAATATCTGTAATCACGGAATCCAATATCGAAAATATCCATTGATAATTTCAATTCAAATCTAATCCAATTTATTTATTTTTAACCATTGGATTATTTTTCTAGTTAATAACTAGTTCATTTCGATAAAAATCTATTTTTATCTTTTCAAATATGGAGTTTTTCATCCCAATTCTTCCCAAATCATTTCTTATGATTTTACACAAATTATTACTATTTTTAATAATTTTATCAAGGCCTGTACAGTCGATTTCCATCAATGGCCATCGAACTGCACTTACAGCGACCTTTTTCAAATTTGATTTAGACGTAATTCCAAATCCAACCGTTAGATTTCAAATTTCTAATATTCGTTAGAAAGCTCTTTTCGATACGAACCCAACGGTTCCGGTTTCAGGAGAATCCGACGGTCGGATCTTCCGTAATGTCCGTTTGAAATAAATGGTCGAAATTCACGAACTGCCGCGGCGCGGCGCGTTCTATTCATGCCATTATATTATATATATAATATATATAATATATATTTCGTCGATTTCCTTTTTTAAAACGAATTTTATAAATCATTTCAAATTTGTTTCAAAAACAATTTCAACCTTTATTTCAAATTCGAATCAAAATTGAATTTTTCCTTATAAATTCTTTCTACATTCACTTCTATTATATTTCAATTCAAATTGATTTCAATTCGTTTTCAATTGAATTCAATTCGAATTCATTTTCTATTCAATTCAATTCGAATTCTTTTTCTATTCAATTCAATTCGAATTCGTTTTCTATTCAATTCAATTCGAATTCGTTTTGTATTCTATTCAATTCGAATTCATTTTCTATTCAGTTCAATTCGAATTCATTTTCTATTCAGTTCAATTCGAATTCATTTTCTATTCAGTTCAATTCGAATTCATTTTCTATTCAGTTCAATTCGGATTCATTTTCTATTCAGTTCAATTCGAATTCATTTTCTATTCAGTTCAATATCGAATATTTCATATACATGACAATTTTATACAGTGTATATATATATGTTAAAAATTATATTTTTAACAATCAAATCATTTTCACGTTCATATACATGTTATTTAACTTTTCATATATATGTTATTTCACTTTTCATATATATGTTATTTCACTTTGCTATATATATAAATTTCACTTCGCTATATATATAAATTTCACTCTTCATATATATGTTATTTCACTTTCAATATATATGTTATTTCACTTTCAATATATTTGATATTTTCACTTTCAATATATTTGATATTTTCACTTTCAATATATTCAATATTTTCACTTTCAATATATTCAATATTTTCACTTTCAATATATATTCAATATTTTCACTTTCAATATATATTCAATATTTTCACTATATATGATATTTTCACTTTCAATATATTCGATATTTTCACTTTCAATATATTCAATATTTTCACTTTCAATATATATTCAATATTTTCACTTTCAATATATGAATATATTTTATTTACTTTACACACACGATAAAAATATGATTTTTATCGTTCTAAACATTTATTCCACATATGAATATATTATATACTTCATTCAAGTGATAAAAATGTGATTTTTATCGTTTCTATAATTTGTTCAACGTATGAATATTTTCTATACTTCATTCAAGGGATAAAAATGTGATTTTTATCGTCCAACTATTTTATTCAACACACAGGTATTTTTCCACACCAGTATATCTCAAACACAAACATCCATAATCAAACATTCGCAATAATCAACCATTCGTAATTATCAACCATTCGTATTTCATATTTATCTTCCATTCGCATTTCATATTTATTTACCATCACAACATAATCAAATAAACCGTCCATGGTCTGTGGACGTATGTGAGCAGTTCATATATGCAGTAGTAAAATAAATTCCTGTAACGACCCGCAAATCCGAGCTATCTGAGTTGACTAAATATACCACACGTCCAACCCAAATAACACAGAAATACGACTCATTATTAGAAAGAAGTTAGAGGATGAGAAATAGAAAGAAAGAAATATTAGAATAGAAGAAAAACGAAGATCACAACTCACAGCGGAACGAATAAAATATATTCTATAACATAAGCTTTGAAATACAAATCCGTTTTGTACATATATACATACCATCATCAGAGTACACATAACATTTGATTCAGCGGAAGTAACTCTAAATAACTAACGTTGAAGCCTCCTGCTTCAAGCTCCTCCAAGTGTATCTGTAAAAGCCTGAAACACTTGACTGCCCGTACAAATTTGGGCACCCAAGGGTTTAGGGAAAACAAAACAAATAAACTCTGGGTCAGTCATGGGACTGGTGTGAGTAAACTCCAACCACTTGTTTAACTTTAAAAATCCTTTCAAAAGAAAAGATAATAGTAAGACCAGCCCACACATAAACACGGACGGTTTTTACCTTACTATAACCCAAAACACTTTGATATCAAATCCAGTGATATTATAATAATGTCTACATCAAGTAAATAACCAAATAGCAGAACGCTTGCATCTCACGCTCTACATATATAGTATAAAATCAAAAGCCGCATGGCGCTTATTGGAGATTGGATTTCCAACATGACAAGGTATGGGACCACCTTCCGATGATGTATCTCTAGAGGCTAATACACCTGGGTCCAACAAGAACGTCTTGCAACCCGGCCCACACATGACCGACCACTCATTTCGCTTGAGTGTATCGAATGTATATCACCAACGGTTGGACTCAAACCACCGTTTCCCGAATGGGCAGAATCGATAGATTTAGAACAAAAGGAATTTCTCTAGATAGGTGATTATACACCCTAATGGGTGAGACCCACATAGCCATGCTGCCTGCCCGATTTTTGCCCTTTCCTGGTTGTTGAGGCCTGAGGCTACGCATACTTACCATTCATTGATAACACAATCACTTTGAATGCCACATTGTCAGATCCGTTAATCACTAGTTGAGTTTGCACAAATATTCTGGATATTATGCTAAGGGATAAATCCGTTGCAACCATATATATTCATACAGACCAACCCATTTGATCTTTGGAAATACGCTGTCAGACATTCGTCCATATACGTTCGTTCTGGGATTGAACGAAACCGAAGGCACTATTTCTATTACTAGAAAAGCCCTTGCACTTCACTCCGTCTTCAATATATTCAGCATACTTGGTTCGAAACGCTTATGCCGATATGGAGTGGTTCTTCGGATAATAATCCAACCGGTCTCTCCATATTGACAACGATGGTCAAAACTTCGATAGTCTGTGATTTAACTATCGAGTAAAAACAAGTGTTCATCCAAACATATCAACAAATCACTGGGCTCTTTAATTAATATTTCATTAATTAAATCTCTTCTCCATTTCCTCTATCGATATTTGTTAACCAAATATTTTCAATAATCAATCTTGGCCCTTTACGCTATTTTTGATTTCGTTTCCTTAACGAATTCTATATATATCGATCTATAGATTTCTAATTGTCAAATTTCTTAAAAATATTCTATCTCCTTAAATTTCCGGAAAAATTCGCCATAACCTCCCCTGTATCGGGAGCATCGGGAAATTTCAAATAGCTTCCCGGTATCTTCCTCAATCAAAAAGAAAAAGGAAAAGCCAAGCGGCTTGCCGATACGGCGCATAAAATCTCATATATGAATTAAACATGTACCTTTTTGTCGAGCACTACATTTATAACTTCATATACTTCATCCCAAACCTGCTTAACACATATTCACCTGTTTGCAATTCAATTCAATACCATCAAATCGTTTGAATTCAGTTTCGCCCATTTATTCTTAAATTAGCCTTTTTGCCTATTTCACTTCTTTGTTGAACATAACATGTTCGAACAAAATATTTAACTCGTTCATAACCAAATCGAATTTCAATTCTAGTTTCCTTTTCTATTTCGAATATAAATTTTCAAATCGAACTCACTTATTTAAGGCCCAATATTAAGTCGAAATCTCATTAACTAATTTCTATTCGAATTAGTTAACTCTATTTAATAAATCAAAAATCTGATTTCTGTTTCAAAAATCAACTCATTACCCCACTGGAGTTCACATATATTTTATAACTCAAATCTGGATTTTTCTAAATAGAAATTTCGATTTTTATTTGCTTAAAATCCTTTAATATCATTAAATAAACCGTTATGGTTTTATAATGGTTCTGGCGCTGTTTTTCTGAAAATTTGATTTTGACATAACTCAAAATCTATACGACGAAATTCATATTTTTCTCTTTCATTTGAAAACTATTATCAAACCGGTCCTGACGTTTCTTGTTTCGAAGAATTCCGACCCCAATTGAGTTCTGTATACTCGATTGAAGTTCGAGTCGCCAATTTACGAACTGCAGCGCTGCGGCGAGTTCGTTTTAATTATATTTATATATATAAAACTTTAAACTTCTTTAAAATGAATTCAACTCTGTTTAGCTCTATTTGAATTCTTGATTCAAATTCCAATCTCACTTTTGAATTCTTCATTTCAAATTCAAATTCCTTTTCTATTTGATATTCAAATTCAATACTTAAATTTCTATTTGAATTCCCTATATTCAAATTCTAGGCTTGAATTCATTTGAATTTTCTTATTCAAACTTTATACTTAAATTCCATTTGAACTGTTATATCTCCATTTCTGTATTGGAATTCTATTGAAGTTCAAATATTCAAACTCCTTTTTAAATTCTATATTCAAAATTCCATAATTTAAAACCCATTTGAATTTCATATTCAAATTCCATAGGTCAAATCTCATTTGAATTCAATTCGAATCTCTTATATTCAAATTTCATTTTTCCATTTCCGACCCCATTTGAATTTCTAATATTCAAATTTATTTTTAATACCATTTGAATTTCTTCACTCAAATCCATTTGAATTCCCTTGAATTCAAATTCCATTTCAAAACCATTTGGATTTCCTATTTTGAAATCCTATTTGAAATTCTATTTCCCATTTCTACTTTGAAAATCCTATTTCAAAGTTTATTTCAAATTCTATTTTGAAATCTAATATTCAATTTTCTACTTGAATTTCTATATTCAATTCCATGTTCAAATTCAATACTCAAATTTCTATTTCAGATCTCTATTCAAATTTCATATTCCAATTCAAATCTTTATTCCAATTTCACATTTCAAATCCTATTCAATTCTTCTGTGAAATTCTATATTTCAATTTCTATTTTGAAATTCCACATTCAAATCTCTAATTTGAATTTCTTTATTCGAATTCCTTTGAATTCAAATTTTATTTTAATTCCTTGAATTCAAATTCCATTTTTCCATTCTAATTTCGTCTATTCAAATTCTATTTGAACTTCAATTTGAATTTCTAATATTCAATCCCCTTTTAAAAATTCAAATATTTAAACTCCTTTTTAAAATTCAAATGTTGTACTCACATTTCATTTGAGTTATATATTTAAAAATTTCATTTCACATCTGTTTTGAAATTTCATTTCAAATCCCAATTTCACACTTGTATTTCCATTTCTGAATTATCAAATGATAATTCTTTTTCACTTCATTTATAACTTCGTTATAAAAGAACTATTTATAAACTTCGTTTATAAAGAAACTACTTGTTTTATTTTTCAAAACAAGTTTATAATTTTTATTCCATTTAAAAATCAAATTCTATTTAAAAATAGAATTTTTCCCTTTTTAAAATCTCAAATATCCTTTCAATTGGCCCAGTGATATTTAAACACACAAAGCAACGAATTATTTATTTTTCTAACACATCATATATAACAATATATATGCAAACAAATAAACAAACAGATAATATATTTTTGAGGAATCCAGCTGGATTCCTCCAACCTGTTTTCCTGCATCCACAGATGTTAGCACATAAATAATACCCATTCTGCTTCGTGGCAGAATATCGCGGTATAGAAGGTCATCCACTAATCATAGCGTGGGGCGTATAGGGTAATCATCCGCTATGAAACTGCGGGCATCCGCTAATGAGACTGCGGGAATCCAACCAATCAATCAACCCAATATATATATATATAGCCTAAATAACTAATATATATAAAACAAGCAGAAAGCATCCACACAAGCAACAAAACAATTATTTTTAATGAGATAAAAATAATTAAAAATAAAAGGTGAGTGAGATTTACTCACCAGGATTTATAGTTCGCACTTGTATCCATTTCAGTTTCTATTCATCGATTTCCGAGTCTTCGACTTTACACGAATGATTCCATTCGACTTATCCTTGCCTTATATCCTCGTTTAAACCATTTTCTCCTTCCCAAAATCACGACCAAGCTTTGCTGCCGATAATCCACATTCACGAGCACCACATGACAATCATTTGCTCAAACTTCCCTAGTTTACGTTGATAGCCCAAAATGCAAATGAAACCCAAAACTGATCTTGCCCTTACTACTAGTATTGGCCTCCCTACCTCAGCTTCAACGTCGACTGCTAGCCACCCATCAGCTTCAAAATTCACTGATCGATTCTCCTCTTCAACTGTCGCCCTCTGGTCATCGCCGCTAAACCCCATCGCACTACTCCAGGAAAACGCGATATCACTTGCAAACCCTAAATCACACTCGAAGTCCCTCTCCCTAAATCACGTCCAACAATCATCGCATAAGCTACACGTAGCCGTGACCCCTTTCCGCTCCAAATCCCAAAATCACCATCGCAAACCGACCCCAAATCAAAGAAATCGATGGCCCTAGATGTTGTTCGAAGATTCGAACATCCCCAGATTTTTATCGCAAGCAACCAAATGATAACCGTATGAAGAATGAATGCGTTTATGAGACTCTCGATTTCGTTTTAACTGGAAGAAAAAGAAAGGCAGAGAGTATTGTTACATTGGGTTTCATAAAGGAAGAATGGAAAAATAACGAGGGCGAGGGCTTATTTATAAGCAAGAGAGCAGACAGAAGTACCAGAGCCATTAAAATCATGTTTGCCTTATCGTAAAACTTGGAGACAACGTTGTTTGCTCGAGAAGGAGTAGATCTGTGCGATGGACAAGGTAGGGTGGCTTGATTAAACGATAGGTCGGCCATTTATTATATTTTTTCTTTTTCTTCTTTTACTTTTACTTTTATTATTTATTTTGATTTTATTTTAATTAAATGAATAAAATATCTTGCGGTCCTTAACTAGTAATCCTGAACCACTATTCAACCGTGACGACCGACGATACCAGATTATAACGCTATTCTGAACTCAACGGAACTGATATTGAAATTTAAATTCGAATGTAAATATAAACGGCCATATTAAATTGATAATTCAACATAAAATATCATTTATATTATCAACTAAATGTTTAAAACAATATTAAATATTTAAAATAAACTGTTAAAAATCTGGGTCGTTACATTCTTTCCCCCTTAAAATAATTTCGTCCTCGAAATTGCTAAGGTAGAAAAAATGGTACAAACCTATTACTTTCCAAACTCTTTTATGTTGAAACTCACCTCCTTATATTTCAACATATTTAATTTCACCAAAACTTTTGGTTTCCATTCATATGCATTCTAGTTCATATTCACTTCAATTTATTTCAAATTGATTCTAGTCAATTTATTCACCTCGAACCATTTAACTTGCTTCAGTTAAATTTTAATTCCAGAATCCAAATCACAGGGTTTTCATTTCAAATCCTTTTGAAATCACTTAAATATATACTTATATTTATTTCCATCTCAATTCAAAACATTTGAATTTTCAAACCAATTTGTTTTCTTTCAAACAAATTTCCATCTAAAACTTTTTCTAAGGTAGCCATCCATCACTTAGAACTCGAAAATGAACACTGATGATGTTGCAATCATCATCAGAATAATTTCCCAGCCACTGAAGTGAGTTCAGTGCTTTATTTTTTTTAAAATTCAAAATGATTTTCATTCAAAAACCCTTTCAAAATAAAACAATATTACTTTGAAAAACATTTTTTCAACTTCCCAGGATTTTGAATTCTAAATTCTGGTTTGAATTTAATTCTAATTCATCTCATTTGTATATATTTAATTCTTATACAAATTCTATTTTGGTTATAATTGACCATTCTAATTTTATAATCTCATTTGATTATAAATCAACATCCAACACATCCATATAATAATTCTAGAAAATTATTCTTCTATAGAATCTTGGGTAAAATTATTTCATTTACCCTCTTTAAAACAATATTATGTCGATTCTTCTGTCCAAGTGTTTACAAACTCCTATCGACGTCGTGGCGTCCCACGATTCGATCAGCATTCATAAACTACTCAACAGACAAGCCAACACAATATAAAACAATTTTTATATTAATAACAAATACGCTCTCTCGTATATTCATACTCAACTCATCCTAGGGTACTACTGACCCTATCTCTAATGAGCACATGCCACACAAGCCTAGGTGTTCGCTCAACCTAAGCTCTGATACCACCTGTAACGACCCGCAAATCCGAGCTATCTGAGTTGACTAAATATACCACACGTCCAACCCAAATAACACAGAAATACGACTCATTATTAGAAAGAAGTTAGAGGATGAGAAATAGAAAGAAAGAAATATTAGAATAGAAGAAAAACGAAGATCACAACTCACAGCGGAACGAATAAAATATATTCTATAACATAAGCTTTGAAATACAAATCCGTTTTGTACATATATACATACCATCATCAGAGTACACATAACATTTGATTCAGCGGAAGTAACTCTAAATAACTAACGTTGAAGCCTCCTGCTTCAAGCTCCTCCAAGTGTATCTGTAAAAGCCTGAAACACTTGACTGCCCGTACAAATTTGGGCACCCAAGAGTTTAGGGAAAACAAAACAAATAAACTCTGGGTCAGTCATGGGACTGGTGTGAGTAAACTCCAACCACTTGTTTAACTTTAAAAATCCTTTCAAAAGAAAAGATAATAGTAAGACCAGCCCACACATAAACACGGACGGTTTTTACCTTACTATAACCCAAAACACTTTGATATCAAATCCAGTGATATTATAATAATGTCTACATCAAGTAAATAACCAAATAGCAGAACGCTTGCATCTCACGCTCTACATATATAGTATAAAATCAAAAGCCGCATGGCGCTTATTGGAGATTGGATTTCCAACATGACAAGGTATGGGACCACCTTCCGATGATGTATCTCTAGAGGCGAATACACCTGGGTTCAACAAGAACGTCTTGCAACCCGGCCCACACATGACCGACCACTCATTTCGCTTGAGTGTATCGAATGTATATCACCAACGGTTGGACTCAAACCACCGTTTCCCGAATGGGCAGAATCGATAGATTTAGAACAAAAGGAATTTCTCTAGATAGGTGATTATACACCCTAATGGGTGCGACCCACATAGCCATGCTGCCTGCCCGATTTTTGCCCTTTCCTGGTTGTTGAGGCCTGAGGCTACGCATACTTACCATTCATTGATAACACAATCACTTTGAATGCCACATTGTCAGATCCGTTAATCACTAGTTGAGTTTGCACAAATATTCTGGATATTATGCTAAGGGATAAATCCGTTGCAACCATATATATTCATACAGACCAACCCATTTGATCTTTGGAAATACTCTGTCAGACATTCGTCCATATACGTTCGTTCTGGGATTGAACGAAACCGAAGGCACTATTTCTATTACTAGAAAAGCCCTTGCACTTCACTCCGTCTTCAATATATTCAGCATACTTGGTTCGAAACGCTTATGCCGATACGGAGTGGTTCTTCGGATAATAATCCAACCGGTCTCTCCATATTGACAACGATGGTCAAAACTTCGATAGTCTGTGATTTAACTATCGAGTAAAAACAAGTGTTCATCCAAACATATCAACAAATCACTGGGCTCTTTAATTAATATTTCATTAATTAAATCTCTTCTCCATTTCCTCTATCGATATTTGTTAACCAAATATTTTCAATAATCAATCTTGGCCCTTTACGCTATTTTTGATTTCGTTTCCTTAACGAATTCTATATATATCGATCTATAGATTTCTAATTGTCAAATTTCTTAAAAATATTCTATCTCCTTAAATTTCCGGAAAAATTCGCCATAACCTCCCCTGTATCGGGAGCATCGGGAAATTTCAAATAGCTTCCCGGTATCTTCCTCAATCAAAAAGAAAAAGGAAAAGCCAAGCGGCTTGCCGATACGGCGCATAAAATCTCATATATGAATTAAACATGTACCTTTTTGTCGAGCACTACATTTATAACTTCATATACTTCATCCCAAACCTGCTTAACACATATTCACCTGTTTGCAATTCAATTCAATACCATCAAATCGTTTGAATTCAGTTTCGCCCATTTATTCTTAAATTAGCCTTTTTGCCTATTTCACTTCTTTGTTGAACATAACATGTTCGAACAAAATATTTAACTCGTTCATAACCAAATCGAATTTCAATTCTAGTTTCCTTTTCTATTTCGAATATAAATTTTCAAATCGAACTCACTTATTTAAGGCCCAATATTAAGTCGAAATCTCATTAACTAATTTCTATTCGAATTAGTTAACTCTATTTAATAAATCAAAAATCTGATTTCTGTTTCAAAAATCAACTCATTACCCCACTGGAGTTCACATATATTTTATAACTCAAATCTGGATTTTTCTAAATAGAAATTTCGATTTTTATTTGCTTAAAATCCTTTAATATCATTAAATAAACCGTTATGGTTTTATAATGGTTCTGGCGCTGTTTTTCTGAAAATTTGATTTTGACATAACTCAAAATCTATACGACGAAATTCATATTTTTCTCTTTCATTTGAAAACTATTATCAAACCGGTCCTGACGTTTCTTGTTTCGAAGAATTCCGACCCCAATTGAGTTCTGTATACTCGATTGAAGTTCGAGTCGCCAATTTACGAACTGCAGCGCTGCGGCGAGTTCGTTTTAATTATATTTATATATATAAAACTTTAAACTTCTTTAAAATGAATTCAACTCTGTTTAGCTCTATTTGAATTCTTGATTCAAATTCCAATCTCACTTTTGAATTCTTCATTTCAAATTCAAATTCCTTTTCTATTTGATATTCAAATTCAATACTTAAATTTCTATTTGAATTCCCTATATTCAAATTCTAGGCTTGAATTCATTTGAATTTTCTTATTCAAACTTTATACTTAAATTCCATTTGAACTGTTATATCTCCATTTCTATATTGGAATTCTATTGAAGTTCAAATATTCAAACTCCTTTTTAAATTCTATATTCAAAATTCCATAATTTAAAACCCATTTGAATTTCATATTCAAATTCCATAGGTCAAATCTCATTTGAATTCAATTCGTATCTCTTATATTCAAATTTCATTTTTCCATTTCCGACCCCATTTGAATTTCTAATATTCAAATTTATTTTTAATACCATTTGAATTTCTTCACTCAAATCCATTTGAATTCCCTTGAATTCAAATTCCATTTCAAAACCATTTGGATTTCCTATTTTGAAATCCTATTTGAAATTCTGTTTCCCATTTCTACTTTGAAAATCCTATTTCAAAGTTTATTTCAAATTCTATTTTGAAATCTAATATTCAATTTTCTACTTGAATTTCTATATTCAATTCCATGTTCAAATTCAATACTCAAATTTCTATTTCAGATCTCTATTCAAATTTCATATTCCAATTCAAATCTTTATTCCAATTTCACATTTCAAATCCTATTCAATTCTTCTGTGAAATTCTATATTTCAATTTCTATTTTGAAATTCCACATTCAAATCTCTAATTTGAATTTCTTTATTCGAATTCCTTTGAATTCAAATTTTATTTTAATTCCTTGAATTCAAATTCCATTTTTCCATTCTAATTTCGTCTATTCAAATTCTATTTGAACTTCAATTTGAATTTCTAATATTCAATCCCCTTTTAAAAATTCAAATATTTAAACTCCTTTTTAAAATTCAAATGTTGTACTCACATTTCATTTGAGTTATATATTTAAAAATTTCATTTCACATCTGTTTTGAAATTTCATTTCAAATCCCAATTTCACACTTGTATTTCCATTTCTGAATTATCAAATGATAATTCTTTTTCACTTCATTTATAACTTCGTTATAAAAGAACTATTTATAAACTTCGTTTATAAAGAAACTACTTGTTTTATTTTTCAAAACAAGTTTATAATTTTTATTCCATTTAAAAATCAAATTCTATTTAAAAATAGAATTTTTCCCTTTTTAAAATCTCAAATATCCTTTCAATTGGCCCGGTGATATTTAAACACGCAAAGCAACGAATTATTTATTTTTCTAACACATCATATATAACAATATATATGCAAACAAATAAACAAACAGATAATATATTTTTGAGGAATCCAGCTGGATTCCTCCAACCTGTTTTCCTGCATCCACAGATGTTAGCACATAAATAATACCCATTCTGCTTCGTGGCAGAATATCGCGGTATAGAAGGTCATCCACTAATCATAGCGTGGGGCGTATAGGGTAATCATCCGCTATGAAACTGCGGGCATCCGCTAATGAGACTGCGGGAATCCAACCAATCAATCAACCCAATATATATATATATAGCCTAAATAACTAATATATATAAAACAAGCAGAAAGCATCCACACAAGCAACAAAACAATTATTTTTAATGAGATAAAAATAATTAAAAATAAAAGGTGAGTGAGATTTACTCACCAGGATTTATAGTTCGCACTTGTATCCATTTCAGTTTCTATTCATCGATTTCCGAGTCTTCGACTTTACACGAATGATTCCATTCGACTTATCCTTGCCTTATATCCTCGTTTAAACCATTTTCTCCTTCCCAAAATCACGACCAAGCTTTGCTGCCAATAATCCACATTCACGAGCACCACATGACAATCATTTGCTCAAACTTCCCTAGTTTACGTTGATAGCCCAAAATGCAAATGAAACCCAAAACTGATCTTGCCCTTACTACTAGTATTGGCCTCCCTACCTCAGCTTCAACGTCGACTGCTAGCCACCCATCAGCTTCAAAATTCACTGATCGATTCTCCTCTTCAACTGTGGTCCTCTGGTCATCGCAGCTAAACCCCATCGCACTACTCCAGGAAAACGCGATATCACTTGCAAACCCTAAATCACACTCGAAGTCCCTCTCCCTAAATCACGTCCAACAATCATCGCATAAGCTACACGTAGCCGTGACCCCTTTCCGCTCCAAATCCCAAAATCACCATCGCAAACCGACCCCAAATAAAAGAAATCGATGGCCCTAGATGTTGTTCGAAGATTCGAACATCCCCAGATTTTTATCGCAAGCAACCAAATGATAACCGTATGAAGAATGAATGCGTTTATGAGACTCTCGATTTCGTTTTAACTGGAAGAAAAAGAAAGGCAGAGAGTATTGTTACATTGGGTTTCAAAAAGGAAGAATGGAAAAATAACGAGGGCGAGGGCTTATTTATAAGCAAGAGAGCAGACAGAAGTACCAGAGCCATTAAAATCATGTTTGCCTTATCGTAAAACTTGGAGACAACGTTGTTTGCTCGAGAAGGAGTAGATCTGTGCGATGGACAAGGTAGGGTGGCTTGATTAAACGATAGGTCGGCCATTTATTATATTTTTTTCTTTTTCTTCTTTTACTTTTACTTTTATTATTTATTTTGATTTTATTTTAATTAAATGAATAAAATATCTCGCGGTCCTTAACTAGTAATCCTGAACCACTATTCAACCGTGACGACCGACGATACCAGATTATAACGCTATTCTGAACTCAACGGAACTGATATTGAAATTTAAATTCGAATGTAAATATAAACGGCCATATTAAATTGATAATTCAACATAAAATATCATTTATATTATCAACTAAATGTTTAAAACAATATTAAATATTTAAAATAAACTGTTAAAAATCTGGGTCGTTACAATTACTGTACAGAAAATATTTTAGTGAGAAGATTCTCACAGTGGGGTCCACTCCGTCAGTTTTTATCTGAATTTCTGAGTTGTTCGGATTTGAATTTTCCATATTTTCTGACTTGCTTCAAATCACTCCTAGTCAGTGTCATGTTGAAATGCTCGATCCCATGATTCCAACGCATTTCGAATCGTTCGAATTCGCTGCTGTACGGACAAGATATGGTCGTTCGAATGTTAATTACATTAAAGAATAATTAAATATATAATTATTTATATTCTAACGACGACGCGTATAATATATACGCTCGAATTATATTCAAAATAAATTTCTCGTCGATATTATTTAAAATAATTCATTTTAAATAATCAAAATTCGCTAAAATGGCCAAAATAAAAATTTTAAACTGGCCCAGATTTTCGGGTTGTTACAATCTCCCCCACTTAAAACTTTTCGTCCCCGAAAAGGAACAAAGTCGAAAGTGTTTTGATTAATCAACTCTACGATCGATCAGGCTTCCATTCTCCAACTCATTAGTTTCTGAGAATTTTCAAAATTTCAAAAATTTGGCTAACACCCTAAATTTTCGAAAAATTTCGCCATAACCTCCCCTGCAATGGGAGCATCAGGGAATTTCAAATAGCTTCCCCGGTCCTTCAGATCTCAAAAAGAAAAAGAAAAAGCCAAGCGGCTAGCCAATAGGCTCATAAAATCATCATCACCCAAACAAAACAGGAAATTATGTAGTAAACATGTACCTATTTGTCGGGCAAACAAATTTTATTCTCTGCTCTAGCCTCCTTGCTATGACCTGTCCAATGTAAGTACATGTACATGCATGCATTTGCAACTAATTTTCAATACAGTTCAATATTTGGTTTAATTAGGCATAATGGTTCAAAATTATCAAACAAATAAACCAACAACACAAACATCAGTCAATTAATTGATTATATTTTCAAATATATAATTTTATATATTTAAAATCATATTTTCTAAAATCAGATTATATATAATCACAAATACGTTATTTATAAACAAATAACTCTCGACTCATTCTGGGGCATTTCTAACCCCATCTCTAACGAGTCACTCATTCTAGAATGCTACTGATTCTATCTCTAATGAGGATTCTTTTATAGGACTTTACTAATCCTACCTCTGATGAGTCTTTTGTTCAGTTCTAATGAGTTGTACCCCAAAGATTTGAGTTTAACCAAAGCTCTGATACCACGTGTAACGACACGAGTTTCGCCCGGACCTAATCGATCGCTAAACCGACCAAGACCGTTCGAATCCCGCATACGCTAACTCTGGGTATACAACACATCAGAACAAATAACAGAAGACTTCAATAGACATCATAATAATGTTACATCAGAGTACAGAATATCAGAGTATATCGATAATAATACACAGCGGAAGATAAATTTACATAAATGTAAAACAATGCACAGCGGAAATATAAACTACACAGCGAAAGACTGTAAATGTCTGGACACAGCTTAAAGCTTCAATCCAGAATCCTGCTCAATACATCTGCAAAATAAAACTACTCGACTGCCCGTGTGGAAAATAGGGGCACCCGAGTTCGCAAGGGAAAAGCAAACTACAGGTCAGTCATGGGACTGGTGTGAGAAACTCTAACAGTTATAATTAACTTATTTACTAAAATGGCATATCACGGGACCACGCCGCTAACGCGGAACGGGTTTACCCCCATGAATACCAGTGTATAAACAATAATCAATATAGATATAGTGATCTACTATGCATCAATCAACATGCAATATCCCAATCTACCCATTTAGATTAATCACTACACTTAGATTTTCTAAATCCAATTCAATTGACAGAAATTATTCCTTTGGATTTTATTCCCGATTTCTTATTTCAAATCATTTGAAATACATATCTAACTTTCTATATCAAAGTAGATTTCATTTCGGGATCTCAAATCAAATCGTTTGGAAATGTGAATTCCAAAACATAACAATGCATACAAACAAGTATGCAACCAAATATCGTGCTCCCCATCGACAAGGCAAAGGGTACGCACCTCGCAACTCGATATATATATGTGCACCTACCCCACATAGGAGTAGGCTACACCGACGATGCACCTCCCACTCATGGAGAGCATACACCGCCCTCTCACCCATACTTTTAGTCTCAGGGTTACCCGAATCTTTAGCCACATACTAAATCATTTCATATCCCGAAGTAGGGAAAATCATTTCACAACATAATAATCACAAGTACTTTCAAAATATAGTACTTCACATCTGTAATTCACGCATATGATCAGTCACTATTAATCACATAACCTTTGAGCTCGTACGTCTCAAAGAAGGGTGTTAAGCAAGAGAATAAATTCTCCGCCACCAAACAGATACATCATTAATAGCAACTGATCGAATACGCGATGAACCACAATGTAACATATAATACATTTCTAAATCATTTTAGAAATCATCGGGATTTGGGCCTCGAAATCCTTTCTGTTTTATAAAACATTTTTATAAAACATTCCCTGTCCAAAATCGGGAATACATTTCTTTTCACTTAAGAAAAATATCATTTCACAATCATTCGTTAAATTTGAAATGAACACAACATCGCTAAACACCTTATCGTCAAATCGTGAAGTGTTTCACAAGGCGTTAGCACACAGATATTTTCAACCAAACCCAATGTTAAATGTAAAAGCATATTCTGCTCATAAACTGGTCGAGCACAATCCAAACCATCAATCAATCAAATTTGACATTAAATATAAGGTTTTAAATAGAGAGAGTATTGACTTATATTTAACATCAAATCCTGAAACCAACAGATATCATACCGGGAATAACGATATCGATATCTTCCAAATTCCCATCACAATATCTGTAATCACGGAATCCAATATCGAAAATATCCATTGATAATTTCAATTCAAATCTAATCCAATTTATTTATTTTTAACCATTGGATTATTTTTCTAGTTAATAACTAGTTCATTTCGATAAAAATCTATTTTTATCTTTTCAAATATGGAGTTTTTCATCCCAATTCTTCCCAAATCATTTCTTATGATTTTACACAAATTATTACTATTTTTAATAATTTTATCAAGGCCTGTACAGTCGATTTCCATCAATGGCCATCGAACTGCACTTACAGCGACCTTTTTCAAATTTGATTTGGACGTAATTCCAAATCCAACAGTTAGATTTCAAATTTCTAATATTCGTTAGAAAGCTCTTTTCGATACGAACCCAACGGTTCCGGTTTCAGGAGAATCCGACGGTCGGATCTCCCGTAATGTCCGTTTGAAATAAATGGTCGAAATTCACGAACTGCCGCGGCGCGGCGCGTTCTATTCAGGCCATTATATTATATATATAATATATATAATATATATTTCGTCGATTTCCTTTTTTAAAACGAATTTTATAAATCATTTCAAATTTGTTTCAAAAACTATTTCAACCTTTATTTCAAATTCAAATCAAAATTGAATTTTTCCTTATAAATTCTTTCTACATTCACTTCTATTTGATTTCAATTCAAATTGATTTCAATTCGTTTTCAATTGAATTCAATTCGAATTCGTTTTCTATTCAATTCAATTCGAATTCGTTTTCTATTCAATTCAATTCGAATTCGTTTTCTATTCAATTCAATTCGAATTCGTTTTCTATTCAATTCGAATTCATTTTCTATTAAGTTCAATTCGAATTCATTTTCTATTCAGTTCAATTCGAATTCATTTTCTATTCAGTTCAATTCGAATTCATTTTCTATTCAGTTCAATTCGGATTCATTTTCTATTCAGTTCAATTCGAATTCAATTTCTATTCAGTTCAATATCGAATATTTCATATACATGACAATTTTATACAGTGTATATATATATGTTAAAAATTTTATTTTTAACAATCAAATCATTTTCACGTTCATATACATGTTATTTCACTTTTCATTTATATGTTATTTCACTTTTCATATATATGTTATTTCACTTTGCTATATATATAAATTTCACTTCGCTATATATATAAATTTCACTCTTCATATATATGTTATTTCACTTTCAATATATATGTTATTTCACTTTCAATATATTTGATATTTTCACTTTCAGTATATTTGATATTTTCACTTTCAATATATTGAATATTTTCACTTTCAATATATTCAATATTTTCACTTTCAATATATATTCAATATTTTCACTTTCAATATATATTCAATATTTTCACTATATATGATATTTTCACTTTCAATATATTCGATATTTTCACTTTCAATATATTCAATATTTTCACTTTCAATATATATTCAATATTTTCACTTTCAATATATGAATATATTTTATTTACTTTACACACACGATAAAAATATGATTTTTATCGTTCTAAACATTTATTCCACATATGAATATATTATATACTTCGTTCAAGTGATAAAAATGTGATTTTTATCGTTTCTATAATTTGTTCAACGTATGAATATTTTCTATACTTCATTCAAGGGATAAAAATGTGATTTTTATCGTCCAACTATTTTATTCAACACACAGGTATTTTTCCACACCAGTATATCTCAAACACAAACATCCATAATCAAACATTCGCAATAATCAACCATTCGTAATTATCAACCATTCGTATTTCATATTTATATTCCATTCGCATTTCATATTTATTTACCATCACACCACAATCAAATAAACCGTCGATGGTCTGTGGACGTATGTGAGCAGTTCATATATGCAGTAGTAAAATAAATTACTGTACAGAAAATATTTTAGTCAGAAGATTCTCACAGTGGGGTCCACTCCGTCAGTTTTTATCTGAATTTCTGAGTTGTTCGGATTTGAATTTTCCATATTTTCTGACTTGCTTCAAATCACTCCTAGTCAGTGTCATGTTGAAATGCTCGATCCCATGATTCCGACGCATTTCGAATCGTTCGAATTCGCTGCTGTACGGACAAGATATGGTCGTTCGAATGTTAATTACATTAAAGAATAATTAAATATATAATTATTTATATTCTAACGACGACGCGTATAATATATACGCTCGAATTATATTCAAAATAAATTTCTCGTCGATATTATTTAAAATAATTCATTTTAAATAATCAAAATTCGCTAAAATGGCCAAAATAAAATTTTTAAACTGGCCCAGATTTTCGGGTTGTTACACTGTGTAATTCATTCACTCCCTGTACAAAACCTTCCATCCCTTTGCATTAAAATCAACACTCTTTTCTCGTTTGCAAAACCGCACTCAGCGTTCAAATCCGCTTTTCATTCTCTCTTCCGCGATACCAAGAAACCGAACTTGAACTTCCCCTTTGTGCCGACAACAGTACTTCTATACTTGACCATCCCTTTGATCCTCTTCCAACTATCCTTCCTCTCAATCCCAACTCAATGAACTCGCCGCCCCCTTCATGTCCCGACCCCTTCTAGTGCTTGCATCCAAGTGCACCGTCTCTCCTCTTCTTCGTTCAGACTCTCGCCCTTACTTCCACCTTCGACGCCTGAAATCTTGAGTCACGGTCAGCCCTAGTGGCTTAGGGAAACGTCGAACACCCATCGGGTTTGTATGGGAGCATACGACGTCAAGCTTCATTTGGATTTTAATAGGATGAATTATTGAGGAGTGGCGGCTCAAAACGTTTTTGACAGAGTAAAAATTAGGTCTTAAGAAAGTGAGTTGAGGGTATTTATAATACTTGATTTACTTGGTCCTTAAATTTTCAATAGTAGTAGGGTGTACGTCCTTCTCTACGTGGCTTTGAAATGTCCACTTGTATTTGATACCCGTCAATTTATAGGGTCCATTAATTATTCACGGTTGGAAAGGAGAGACAACTCTCTTTCATTAAGCGCCTACTTCCATTTATAAACTTTAAAGTAAATGCAAACTATATGATAACTTTAATATGTAACAAATGCAACAAAGCAGGGTACCAGTGATTAAGTTACTTTAAAACATTACTAACTGAACAGGTTCAATGGTTTTCATGTTTGGTTCCAGCTACTATTACACGTCTCTCTACCGTCCACATTTCAGTTTACAATTGTTTTTTTTTTCAAAGAAAATATGCTACTGTAAATGAAACGCACCCATTACATAAACTCCTGCTTACTTACGGGTTTCCATCGACAGATATAAAAATACTGTTATGATCAGCGATGTGCCAGGATTCCAAAAATATAATAATACCAGTAGATGGACTCATATTGTGAAACCCTGAAATGTCGATACAGGGTGCCAAATACTCCAAATAAAAAGTTGCTTATTTAATTAATTAAAAATTACCATAAAATTCTAAAAATTAAATTATCGCTACTTCCCAAAGAACCATGTCTAAATTCAAACCCGATCTCTAATTATATCGAATAAACCTATACGGTCGATAAACGATTCTATAGCGACTATTTCAAAATTTGATTCGGACGTCAATCAAAATCTACACGACGAAATCCCGATTTTTCTCTTCCACTAGAAAGATATACTCCACCAGCTCCACACGTTTCTTGTTTCACAGAAATCCGATTTAAAACGAACCCTGTACAATCAGTTAAAGTTCAAATCGCCAAATAGCGAACTGCCGCCGCTCTGTTTTAATTATATTATAATTCTACGTTCAAACTAACGTCGATTGAATATATTCGTCAATATAATTCAACTCTAAGCTGAATTAAAACTTAGGGATAACCCTGTTCATAGAATATTGTGATTTCCAATATTCCTGATTATTTTGAATTAAATATATTATTTAATTATTTAATTTATTAAATATTCGCTATTATTTAATTAAACCACTATTTAATTCACTACATCATGATATATATAATTAAATTAATTAATTATAATCCCCCTGACAATGCGGGTCATTTCAACAACAAAGAATGATATAAAATCGGGTAGGTCGCATGGCTAAAATGTTAGCTGCCAATTACGGTGTACTGTCACCTGATCTAGAGAAATTCCATTTACTTCTATAATCTATTTCGATGTTGTCCCTTTCGGGAAACGGTTGCTGATCCCAATCGTTGGTGATAATACATTCGGTATACTCAAACGAAATGAGTGACCGGTCAGGTTTAGCCTGTGTTGCAAGATGTTCTTGTTGAACCCGGTGTATTTCCCTCTAGAGATACACTATCGGAAGGTGGTCCCATACCTTACCAGTTGGAATTCATTACCCAATAAGCGCCTGCGGTTTTTGATTATATAGTATGCATGCGGAGCGTGAAATGAAAGCGTTTCTGCTAGATGATTATTATATTGTTGATGATAGACACTATTATAATATTAAAAAAAAGTTTTGATATAAAGATTATCGTTTCTTTTAAAATAATTTTGAAAGTCAAATCAAGTGTTTTGGATTCTCATAAGGGAAAAACCTGTTCTGTTATATGGCGTGGTCTTATGAGATATCGTTTAAGTGCTCAAACTGTTTTAAATTGTTTTACTCACACCAGTCCCATGACTGACCCAGTGTTTATTTTGTTTTGTTTTCCTAAACTCTTGGGTGCCCAATTTTGTACTGGTATTCAAGTAGTCAGGATTTTACAAATATACTTGGAGAGCTTGGAGCAGGAGGCTTCAGGAATATATAGCTATTGTTTATTTCCGCTGTGTTGTAAGTGTTATACTCTGATAATGTTACTGCATTCATATACTAATTTTATTTCAAAGTTATGTATCTGTTATATATTGTTCGTTCCGCTGTGAGATTCGTGTTTACTCTGATGTTGTATGTTCTTCTTCTTCTTCCATTCTAAGTTTTTATCTTATCCATTCTCACCCTCTAATTTCTTTCATGGACTATCTGGTGTTTTTCGATGCTTGAGTAGTCGACATCATGTTTGTGTTGAGTACTCAAGGTCACCAAAATTCTGGGTCGTTACAGATATATATGTATGGACCGGCCCTGCATTTTCCTAAGGGCTCACCTGTGTCTGGGTCCTGAGGCTCGGGCTAGAGAGTCTCGAAGCGGTAAGAATGATTCCTTGCCTTGGTACACAAATGGAAATCCAACTTCAGATACGTGACATTTCAGTTTTAATTGTAGAACTAGTATTTGCCAGCATAATATATGGGTACCTATGTCGCTTATGATTGATACATTTATATTGAAGTTATTTTTGACACTATGCCCTTATAGTATATCAAAATGATTTGTTTTAAATATACCAAGCATATTTGGCTATTATAAGGGAAAACACTATCCTCTGGCTTGCGTTGCATTGTGTGATGGGACCTGGGTCTTATAATAGCCTCATTTTTCCAAAGAGCATTGCGTTATTTGATTTATGCACTGGTATTCTTGGGAGGAAACCTGTTCCTTGTTATACGGCGTGGTCCCTTGATTTACTCTAATTTAAAGTAAAGTTTTAAATAACTATTTTAGTCCTCACACCAGTCACATGACTGACTTAGAGTTTATTGTTTTAACCTAAACTCTAGGTGCCCCTATTTTCCATACGGGTAGCTTGTAGTTTTGGCTTTGCAGATTTCTTATTTACAGGATCCTGGTTTACAGCTAGAACTATACTCGGAAAGATCTATATCCGTGTATTCTTTTCAGTTGTGTTATGTATTATTTTTCCGTTGCTAACTAAATTATTTAATCTCTGATATTTTCTGATGTATATTAATTATTCATACTCTGTTATATTCTTGTAATCTGATGCAAATTGTTGTAATAGCAATGAAATGTTCTGTCGTTTGCCTTCCGATGTGTCAAGTTCTCAACTCAATCCGGGCTTTCCCTTATGGGGAAGTTTGGGTCGTATCAACTATTAGCAGGAAAGTAAGTAAATTTTTCTCTAACATTATAGAATATTACCTCATGCCTGGACAGGGTACGCTTCTTTTACAATTAGGACATTTATACTTCCTATCTTTCTCCTCAACTTCTTGATCACTACATGCTAAGCAAGCATCAAAATACCAAGTTTGTTCCTCATTTACATTCCTAACGGTTGCTTGATAAATAACTTCTTTCTGAAATTTATAAAATATAGTAACTTTATGTACTTGAATAGGAACGACAAATTAAAAATAAAAAAAATTAATGTCTAGGGTGTAAACCTCAATATTTTCAGATTTCAAGTTCCTTATCTCACCAATACTCAGTATTTGATCATCTTTGGTAATCATATCGCTACCATTAACTTTTCCTTCGTTGAAATCAATAATATCCAACCTACATATTTTATAAGTTTAATTTTTGATGCATATTATATTTAAAAAATATATTATATTACATTTTAATAAAACTCAGATTTACCTCTTTCTCATTCTAAGAACATTGTGATGATTGTCGTTGATGAAAAACCATGTTGCACCAACATTGGTCATATTAGGTTGCTCTACAACATAAGAAACGTCATGTTATTAAATTTTCACACATTAAAGTAATTGATAGTCGATAGCATAATTGGACCGATCGATGAGAGAATTAAGCTAGACTTATGGAGAAAAATGGGCAAATCCTAACAAAACATATTTTAATAAATTTTCTAAATTATGAATAACATAAAAGTCATACTAAAATTGTACATTTAAATGAATTCAACCTACAACTTGAACTGGCTTCTCAGTAACTTCTTTTAAAGCGGTAGCAAACAATTTGGGAAAATCATGCGAAAACCAAATTTTCACATTATAACTGTCAAAACAAAAAAATGGGAAGAAAAATATTTTTTATGCATATAACAAAACAAAGATATAAATTCCATAATATTTAAAGTGCTATATATACATCCCTCCCATCTGTAAATTCAAATATAAAATTGCATTGCTTTTTGCCATTTGCATTCACAAGCTCATTTAAACCATCTTTTAAGATATCACAATCTATATAATTGAGCACTCTAATAAAATCTGATAAATAATAATAATAAATAAATGAAACTTGCTACTTATTGTAAAATAGATGTGCATTCATGTCTAAAGTACCTTAGATCATACCTAATAATTGAACCTGTTCTTTCTCTAGTGATAACTCTTTCACATCAGCAATATCAAAAAATCAAATTCATTTTCCCATATCAACATCTCATAGTTCAATAATTTGGTTAACTTGGTACGTCATATGAAATGTCTAAATAATTGGAAAGTGTCATCAATCATTATAGAAAAAAACTTCAATCATGCAATATAATTAAAAAAATCATGAAGATAATAATAGAAACATATTTTAGCGTACAGGTAAAGGAAAAAGTACAAATTTGATAATCCAATATGTTTGTTGATAGTGATGCTGATGAGCTAATTTAGTCATCTATGAAGACTTTTTTCAGTTTACATTTATGCTATGTTTCCTGCAAAATTGGGACATTGTTTAATGCATAGTTCAACAGTGGAAATTGTCTAAATATTTGGTATGTACAAACTATCATGAAATAACAGTTCTTACAGTTCATTGTGTCATATACAAAAAATCAAAGGAAGGAAATGGCAACTAAAAATAGAAACATCTTTAAACACATAGCATTATGACCTAGAACATTACGTTGAGTTATAAACATTGCCTGTATTGAGGGGCCTTTTAGTTTCTAATTATATAGTTTCTCCTCTAAAACATTAGAGTTGTGCATCTAAGAGTTTAGCAATGAAAGCCCTTTAATAATTTAGCAAAAATCAACAATCATAAAAGTAAACTATATGTAATATATGTAAGTGCAACGTACCATAATTTAAGTGGTAAAAGATAAAGGGTAAAAAGGATAAAATTCTGTGAGAATATTTCAAACCATTTATTGTCCACTTTTAGCACAAAACATCTTAAATTTAATGTAGATAAAATTAACACCCATAATAATTTGAAATAAATTATGTTAAAATTAATATACAATCTTAAAAAATGAAATGAAATGAGACTGGAAATTGGTATCACAAACCATTCTCTTTAACTTAAATGACATAAATTACAAACCGTTCTCTTTAACATTGTAAAATCAATCTTACTTGTTTTACCAATCTAACCTACACATTAGCTCCATGCTGTACTATAAAACAAATAATAATGTAACAATAAAAATTTATTCAGTACAAAACCACACACATACATAAAAGTATTTTTCTATATTTATAACAAATTTGAAAACGGAAATAAGAGAAAAAACCTGTATAATAAGTATTTTCTCCAACTTCAGCAATATATTGATTTTCACCTATAGCTGATTGCAAGTTGGTTGAATATATTATTTACTATAATGGCAGCAGGAAAGTTTTCAAGAGAAAATATGTACGAAAGCTTAGTGGATGAAATAACAGTAGAGATTAGGAAATTACACAAATGACATAAATGACATTGGTAATATGCAGGAAAGTTTTGATAATAGTTTTTATAAATATCATAAATATGCAGGAAATTTTTGATAATATACATAAATGATATAAATGACATAAATTACATAAATGACATAAATGACATAAATTACAAACCATTCTCTTTAACATTGTAAAATCAATCCTACTTGTTTCATCAATCTAACCAACACATTAGGTCCACGCCGAACTATGAAACAAATAATAATATAACAACACAAATTTATTCAGTACAAAACCACACACATATATAAATGTATTTTTCTAAACTTATAACAAATTTGTCGAAGGAAAAAAGAGAACAAACCTATATGATAAGTATTTCCTCCAACTTCAGCAGTTTTGATAAATGACATAAATATGCAGGAAGGTTTGGATAATATGCATAAATGGCATAAATTAGATAAATTCCACAAAATGACATAAATTACAAACCATTCTCTTTAACTTTGTTAAATCAATCTTACTTGTTTCACCAATCTAACCTACACATTAGGTCCATGCTGTACTATGAAACAAATAATAATATAACAATACAAATTTATTCAGTACAAAAACACACATATATATAAACGTATTTTTCTATACTTATAAAAAGATTTGACTATGGAAATAAGAGAACAAACTTGTATAATAAGTATTTTCTCCAGCTTCATCAGTATATTGATTTTCACCCATAGCTCATTGCAAGTTTGTTGAATATATTATATTATTTTTTATAATGACAGTAGAAAAGTTTTCAAGAGAAAATATGTAGGAAAGCTTAGTGGATGAAATAATAGTAGAGAGTAGGAAATTACATAAATGACATTGATAATATGCATGAAAGTTTTGATAAATGACATAAATATGCAGGAAAGTTTTGATAATATACATAAATGACATAAATTACATAAATGACATAAATATGGAAGAAAGTTGTGATAAAAGTAGAGATTAGGAAATTACATAAGTGACATTGATTGGATGAAATAATTAAATGAATCTGTGATATAATTGGAAATCTAGAAATGGTAAGATTAGTGGGATATAATTGGAAATTCAAAAATGGTAAGATTAGTAGGAATTATAATATAGATAAATAATAATATAACAACACAAATTTATTTAGTACAAAACCACACACATATATAAATGTATTTTTCTATACTCATAACAAATTTGACAACGGAAATAAGAGAACAAACCTGTATAATAAGTATTTTCTCCAACTTCAGCAGTATATTGATTTTCACATATAGCTGATTGCAAGTTTGTTCAATATATTATTTTTGATAATGGCAGCAGGAAAGTTTTCAAAAGAAAATATGTAGGAAAACTTAGCGGATGAAATAATAGTACAGATTAGGAAATGACATAAATGACATTGATAATATGCAGGGAAGTTTTGATAATAGTCTTGATAAATGACATAAATACGTAGGAAAGTTTTGATAATATACATAAATTACATAAATGACATAAATTACAAACCATTCTCTTTAACATTATAAAATCAATTATACTTGTTTCACCAATCTAACCTACACATTAGGTCCATGCTGTACTATGAAACAAATAATAATATAGCAACAAAAATTTATTCAGTACAAAACCATACACATATATAAACGTATTTTTCTATACATATAACAAATTTGATGATGGAAATAAGAGAACAAACCTGTATAATAATTACTATATCCAACTTGAAAATATATTGATTTTCACCCATAGTTGATTGCAAGTTTGTCGTATATATTTCGATAATAGCAACACGAAAGTTTTCAAGAGAAAATATGTAGGAAAGCTTAGTGGATGAAATAATAGTAGAGATTAGGAAATTACATAAATGACATTGATAATATAAAGGAAAGATTTGATAACAATTTTGATAAATGTCATAACTATGAAGGAAGTTTTGATAATATACATAACTGACATAATTGACATAAATATGCAGGAAAGTTTTGATAATAGTAGAGATGAGAAAATTACATAAATAACATTGATTGGATGAAATAATTAAATGAATTTGGAATATAATTGGAAATCCAAAATTTGTAAGGTTAGCGGAAATTATAATATAGATAGATTATTAAATAGTAAATTCACTAAATTCATATTAACTTAACTTTATAAATTCCAATTAAGTTTGGGTAAATTTTATTTCACACGTTAATTCAACTAAGCATATAAATTACAATTCAAAATCATTTTATTAAATCGATACGTGCTTATAATATTTTAGAAAATACTTTTTATTTACTGACCATAATGTCCATGTATAATTTTCTTTCCTACGGTCAAGTGATATAGATATATATCATTCGACACGCTTTTAAAATATTTAAATCCCGAGTATATATATATATCATTTCAACTCACATCCCAGATCGGCTCGAAATTATTTTCTAAATCTATACATTCTTTTGGGTATATATATCATTTAAATCCATAAAGATTTTACCTAAATCTAAGGGAATTTTCAATGTGAGTACACATTAAAATAAATATAATGTAACACACATCACACAACAACCAAACATATCAATCAATCACATAGCTATTTATAATGTGTCAGTTATGTCTTTCGTGTGTGTATCACATTTGCCCAAGTCATATGGCAACAATCATGAATTTTCTAATGCATCACAAGGTTTCATATATCATTTCAAAAGATTTAATTCACTTAATAAATGTGCTAGTCGTGAGTGAGAGAAACCTAATCTGGATTCGAGATATTATAGAAACAATTGATTTCAAACAAAAATCAAACTAGTGTTTGACTTTAGCCTAAATTCCAAAATGCAAAATTTCACCCATCCATTTTTAAAAATGTAGATTTCGATGCTACGATCGTAACTCAATAGACCAAATTTGATATGAACCTAAATTATAAAGATATTAACTTTTTCAAAACTTAAATTAATCAAAAATCATCTTAATCTTAATTATACGATTAGCTACTAGTTACCTTGCTATTGTTCATCCCCACTACTTGTTCTCATCATCATTCTCACATTGCAACTTCAACCAAGAAGTGTCCTAAATACTTCCACAACTACATTCAGCATCACCGCATCCAACCAACAACAAAACAATCGAAACAGCAACCCACTTCCCTCCCTTTTCTCTCCATGAAGCCCAACCTCCATTGAATCTGCACCTTCTCGATACGACTCCTTCCCGACCTACCTCCCCTGAATCGAACAGCATGCAAGCCTACACAACACCTAAAAAATGCGCTAAAATATCGCGACCCCTTAATTAAACCACACTAAACTCAAACCTCATCTCCAGCTAGCAACAATTCGACAGTAATAATTTTTAATAAGATGACATATAAAATCCAAAATATTTCCTCTTACAAAGCCCACGGAAATCCGCTGCTATTTAGCGATGGAATTTTCCGCTGCTATAATTCTGTCGCTAATCTCGGTTTTTCTTGTAGTGTCCCTTGATAGCACAAGCGAAAATTTCCCGAACCCGTCACTAGAAAGTGGAATGTCATGATGTAAATAGGTGGTGCGCTGGGGATATTCGATGTTGTTGGTTATTGTAACAACCCGGAATTTCAGAACCCATTTAAAATTTTAATTTAAGTTATTTTAATGGATTTTGAATATTTAACATAATATATTTTGAATAATAATGACTAGAAATTAATTTAAATCAAATTTAGAGCTTATAAATTTAAATTATATATTTAACGAGCCTGAAATAGCGTGGTAGTTCGAAATTTTAATTTTAAACTTTGAGTGAATATACAGAATTCATTATAAGTCAGAATTTGATGAAACAAGAAACGTTGTAATATTTCGAACTGTAATTTTCTAATGAATGTAAGAAATCAAGAATTCGAATTATAAACTGTAAGTTATGACTAAATTAAAATTTCAGATAGTCGCTACGGAATTTATATATATTTTAATATAGCCCAAAAAGTCACATTTTGCATATAGATGAATTTGGACTCAAAACCACTTCCATTGAGTTCAAAATGACATTTGCGACGTCGAAAAGTGTAAGCTTTGATATATTCTGAGATTCAGAATTGTGGCATTTTGGTTGGGTTTTGGGTTAACCAAACTTAGCCCTTAAAAAGTGAAATTTCGCATCTGAGCTCAGAATTCGTCGAGACCAATTTTTCTGGATTCGCAATGATAAATCATTGCTAGATTTCTAGTGGCGCGTTAAATGGACTCAGTATGCTGCCGTGTGCGAAAAAACCATTTGCTAGAAAATAAGTAGTCATTTTACAAAGGAACGTTGTTGAGACGACCTTAGTATTCGATTCCTTTTTTTACGATTCGTAGTGTCCAATATTGGTTAAACCCAAAAATGCATGATTTTTGGAGTTAGCGCTTCGGCGTGCAAGAAGAAAATGTGTGCCAAAACCGCATATATTGAACGATATTTGAGCCTGTCTGAGAAAGTGGACGGAAGATCAAACGACTCGTAATTTGACGAAACTTGGTTCATTGGAATCGCCATCACGTGTACTATCATGTGTCCGAAAGGCACGACATTTGGAGATCATTTGCATTTGGGAAATTGGCGGGAAACTAGCATATAATTACTTTTCCCCCTTTTCTTTTTTCATTATTTTCCTTCTTCCACTTTCAACATTTTCTGAAAAATGGCCGCCACCTCCTCCATGCCAGTGCAACACTTCCCCTCCCTACCACCGGCCACCACCAACCGCCACCTCCCCCTCCGGCCACCTCCTCTGTAACACCCTGAGAATTCTATAACATTAAACTTCATAAATTAAAGGGTAATTAATTGTAATGACCCGTTTTGTCAGGGGCATTGTAATTAATTTATTTAATTATTTAAATGGTGAATTAAAGGATTAATGGTCGTGGAATTAAATAATATGGGATATTTAATTAAATTAAATAATTAAATAATATATTTAATTCAGAAATAATCAAAAATACTGGGAGTCACAATATTCGATGAACGAGGTCGTCACTTAGATTCAATTCGGCTTAGAGTTGAATTATATTGACGAATATATTCAATCGACGTCAGTTTGAACGTATAATTTTATTATAACTAAAATTGAGCTTGAAATGGCGCTGCAGTTCGTAATTTGGCGATTTGAACTTCAACTGAATGTACAGGATTCGTTTTAAGCCGGATTTATGTGAAACAAGAAACGTGTGGAGCTGGTGGAGTATATCTTTCTAGTGGAAGAGAAAAATCGGGATTTCGTCGTGTAGATTTTGAGTTACGTCCAAATCAAATTCTGGAAAAGTCGCTATGGATTTCCTTTATAATTTGCGACGCTTTATATACGTTATAAATTGATTTTTCGATACGAACTGAATATCGGGATAATCTGGAGTCTGGAAATCAATTCATAAAATCTGAGGTGATATTCTAGAGCCGGACGACATCGTATATGGATATATACGATAATATAAATTTATTTATATTTAATTTAATAGTATTTAAATATATTTATATATTTAAATGGGTCATCCAGAGCTTTAAAAATAGCCAGTTTTTCATACGACCTCAGAAATCGACGAAACCAATTTTGTTGGATCCGCAATATCAAATAGTTGTTAGATTTCCATTTTCGTGATTTTTAGAGTCACTGTGTGGCCGTACGGATTTTTAGAGTGAGAAACAGTCAGTATTTTGACAGTTAAAAATATGCTGTGTGAGCATACGGAGTCGGAATTCGACGAAACCAGTTTCGTTGGAACCATAATGTCGGGCTCTAGTTACATGTCCAGTTTCGTGATTTTTAGGTATCGTGTGGAATCACACGAATTTTTAGAAGTTAGAAACGAGTATAAAGAATTAAATAAAATATTAAAATAATGTAAAATAAAATATCTAGATATTTTTTATGGGATATATATACTCTCCTTAACTCTTCCCTTAAGACCTAAACACCTCGTTCTTCTGTAAATCAAGAGAGGCCGCCACAAACAATTATCACAGTAAAACCAAGAGGAAGAAAAATCAAAATAAAATAGAAACAAAATCTATAAATTCCGACTTAGATATATTTGCATTCGGGGTGATGAACGCTTCCACCTCATAGGATTTTTGTGGGGTTCGACGTTGTTCTGGGGCTCGACATTTTTGAACGAACATCTAGGGTTCGGGTTTAACGTTGATTCGAGGGGATTTATGCTAAAAGGAGGGGTGCAGGTTGCTATCGGGGAGAAGGCGCACCTTTGCAGGCGGTTTGGCGGTGCTCGGTGGGAAAACCTGTTGTGCGAGGTGTGTACAGCGTTGAGAAGCCTGAGAACGAAAAGGTGCTGAGGATGATCAGTTTCGCATTTGATGATATGGGTTGATGGAGTTTTCGGAGTGGAGTTTTATGGTGGTGGTTGCAAGGTCTGCCATTGAACGAGGCAGGGGTGGTTGGTGTTCAAAGGGTCGGTCAACGGTGGAGGTATTGGGTCTCCTGGAGATCGACATTTCGTGGTTTTGGGGAAGATAAGGTGCGGGTTTGGTAAATAAGTGGGCGATGGGCCTTGGTTTAAAGTAAGCCCAATAATATATAATCCAAGTTTTAATCTATTTTAATGTATATTTAACTTCTTAATATTGTAACTTCTCCATACGATATCAGAATTGGACGAAACAAGATCCGACAGGATCGTATGGACGGACACTACCCAATGGAACTGACCGGAAGTCCATTGGAGTTCGTTACAATTTATGGTGAAATGAATTGTCCATCTGAATCAACGACAATTATCGTTATCAACGATGATCGCCCAATGTGAGTAAAACTCACCAACTCTGAACAGTTTATAATTTCATGTTGTATTTTTAGAACTGTTAGAAACTGTCTGTTTGATTGTGTGTTGACTGTTGATTGAACTGCTATTCAGTTAATGAAATATTATATATATATATAATATAAACAGTTAGATAGCATATATATATTGATTCTGTTTATCAGAATAATTCATATTGAACTGAAAGTGATGACGATCATGTTGTCTAACATCTGTGGATGCAGGGAGACAGGTTGGAGGAATCCAACTGGATTCCTCAACATTTATTTTATTGTTTTTCATATATTGTTATATGATGTGATATAAAATCTGTGGGAGATTATATGTGCTTGGACGATATTGAACATCATGATTTGATATAATCGAATACCATAACATACCGAAATGTTGATAAGGGGATTTTCAAAGTGATATTGAAAATAGAACATATATAGATTGGAATATTTACAAATAAGAGATATTTATAAAGTGGAATATTTATAAATAAGAAATATTTATAAATTGGAATATTTATAAATAGGAAATATTTAGAAAAAGAAAATGATTTCAAAACATTTTCTTTTGAGTGGAAAGGCCTGTGTGGCGGGTTTGGGGACTTTCCCGATGCTCCCGATACAAAGGAGGTTATGGCAAATTTTCCCGAAAATTTAAGGAGTTAGAACATATAAAACGAATATTTGTGAAAATCAAATATAAGGGAAATTTATTTGTTAATCAAATATAAAGGAGTTATATTTGAATTGAAATCAAAAGGAGTTATATTTGAATTGAAATCAAAAGGAGTTATATTTGAATTGAAATCAAAAGGAGTTATCGATTTGTTAAATATAAAGGAGTTATATTTGAATTGAAATCAAAAGGAGTTATATTTGAATTGAAATCAAAAGGAGTTATCGATTTGTTAAATCAAAAGAGTTATATTTGAATTGATATCAAAAGGAGTTATATTTGAAATGAAATCAAAAGGAGTTATATTTGAAATGAAATATTAAGGAAATATATTTGAAATCAATATAAAGGAAAATATTTGAAAAGCAAATATAAAAGGAATTATTTATTTAGGGAATATATAAAGAGTTAAAAAGGAATTATTTATTTAGGGAATAAATAAGGAGTTAAAAGGATTTATTTATTTGGGGAAAATAAATAAAAGTATAAAGGAGATATTTATTTGTTAAATAAATAAGATAAGATAATGAATTATTTATTTAAGATAAATAAATAAGGAATTTAAATGGACTATTATTTGGTAAATAAATTAGATATTAAAAAGGGATTATTTATTTAGGAAATAAATAGAATTACAAAAGGAGACTTTATTTAGAAAATAAATAGAGATGAAAAGGAAACCGTTATAAAAGGGAAACCATTTTTTAAGTGAAGAACCGTTACTAAAAAGTAAATCTTTAAAAATGAATAAACGTTGTAAAAAGGAGATCTTTATAAAGCGAATAAAGTTAGTTAAATAGAATATAAGTTATTCGAAGTGAGTTAATCGAATATTAGTTTTTCGAATAAGAGTTAACCAGTTAGAGTGATTCGAATTAGTTATTCGAATAGAGTTAAACACATAAGAGTTAGTTGAATAGAGTTAAATAAATAAGATGATTCAAATTAGTTATTTGAATAGAGTTAAACAAAAAGGAGTTATCGATTGTAGTTTAATCGAAGGAAGTTATCGATTATAGTTTAACGAAAGGAGTTATCGATTAGTTAAATCGAAAGGAGTTATCGAATTTAGTTATTCGAAAAGGAGTTATCGATCGAATGGGAAGATTATCGAATATCGTTTATTCGAGGGGAGATTTTCGAATATAGTTTAATCGAAGGAGTTATCGATTTTTAGTTATTCGAAGTAAGTATAGAATATTAGTTAAATCGAATGAGTTATCGAATATAGTTTATTCGATGGAGTTAATCGATTAGAGTTAATCTAAATGAGTTGATCAAATATAGTTTATTCGAAGTAGAGTAGTCAAATATTGGTTATTCGAAGTGAGTTAATCGAATATTGGTTATTCGAAAAGGGGAGTTATCAAATCGAATAGATTAAAGGAGTTAATCGAATATAGTTTATTCGAATAGAGTAAAGGAGTTAATCGAATAGAGTTTATTCGACAGGAGTTAAGTGAATTGGTTAGATTAATCAAAGTGAATTGGTTAGATAAATCAAAGTGAATTGGTAAGATTAGTTAAGTGAATTAGTTAAGTTAAACTAAGTGAATTAGTTAAGTGAATTGGTTAAGTTAACCAAAGTGAGTTATTCGAGTTAATCAAAGTGATTAGTTCAGTTAATCGAGATAAGGAAACCAAGTTAGTTAATCGAGTTGAATTAGTCAGTCGAGTTAATAAATTGAGTTAGTCAAACCAAGTAAAACCAGTTAGAGTTAATTAATTTAGGTTGACCAGTCAGAGTGGATCAGTTAGGGTTAACCAGTTAGAGTTAATCAAATCCGAGTTAATCAAGTAGAGTAAAGTAAAATTAGAACTGACTAGAGATTGGTAAATTGAATGGTTTTCTAAATGTCTATCTGATATTGGTTTCAGCCTTCGAGATTTATACTTAGGGGATTGTTCTCATACTAGTTTACAGTCAAGGACTGATAGTTGGGGAAGAGTATTGATTTGTAAATAAGCAGATGGAAACGTTTTCCAGTGTTAATAACATATATTTTCTAAACATAGAAAATAAGGCAATGTGAATATATATAGATATATGTTGATGATTGATCGATAAAATTTCCGTCTGGAAATAATATCGTTGTTTGCACACTTGTTTTTCTTTGATAGTTAACTCACAGACTATCGAAATTTTGACCATTTTAACGTTGTTAATATGGAGAGACCGGTTGGATTATTATCCAAAGAACCACTCTTTATTGGCATAAGCGTTGCGAATCATATATGCCAAAGATAATTGAAGACGGAGTGAAATGCAAGGGCTGTTGTATAAGTCTTAGATAACAATGACTAAGATGGATGTACTGAATAGTGCCTTCGGTTTGTCCAGTCCCAGGACAACTTGTATGGACGAAGGTCTGACAGAGTATATCCAATGGATCGCGTAAGTTGATCTGTTCAAACGTATTCACGTTTGGTGGCGGAGGAATTCGTTTCTCAAAGCTGTATACCCGTGTTATTTTTGGATAAATCAATTTGTGATTTGGCGGATATGACGATGTGACATTCTAAGTGAATGAGGATGACTTGTATGAATGAATGTCTGATAGAGTATTTCCAGAATGGCTACATACGTTGATTTCTTCAACCGTACCAAGAGTGGAAGCGGAGAAGGAAACTTCTTTTAGCTGACACGTAATGTACTGTTGTAGACGTCAATTAGTGATTCTGATGGATCTGACAATGTGGCATTCGAAGTCAATCTGTTATGATGATAAAGCGTAGCTTCTAGCCTCATCAACCGGTAAATGACAGAAATCGGGCAGGCAGCATGGCTAAGTCGGTCGCACCGAAGTAGGGTGTATAATCACCTATCTAGAGAATATTCATTTGTTTCTTAAATCTATCAATGCTGTCCCATATATATAAGAGAACGGTTGCTGATCCCAACTGTTGGTGATATACATTCGATACACTCAAGCAAAATGAGTGGTCGGTCATGTGTGGCTGAGTTACAAGATGTTCTTGTTGAACTCCAGTTTATCGTTCCTAGAGTACACTGATCGGAAGGTAGTTCCATACCTTGTCATAGTTGGAAATCCATTACCCAATACGTGCTTGTGGTTTTGATTGTATACTATATATGTAGAACGTGAGATGAAAGCGTTTCTGCTAGTTGGTACATATTTGTATATAGACATTATTATAATATCAAAAGGTTTTTGATATAAAGTTATTTTGGATTCTCATAAGGGAAAAACCCGTTCCGTTCTGCGGCGTGGTCTTATGAGATATCGGTTACTTGTTCATATACCTGTTTAAACTATTTTACTCATACCAGTCCCATGACAGACCCGGAGTCTACTTTGTTGTTTTCCCTAAACTCTTGGGTGCCTAATTTGTACGGGCAGTCAAGTAGTCAGGATTTTACAGATATACTTGGAGAGCTGGAGCAGGAGGCTTCAGGATCATATAGCTATAGTTATTTCCGCTGTGTTGTAAGTGTTGTACTCTAATAAGTGCTATTGTATAAATAACTGTTATATTTCAAAGTTATGTTATCTAGTATATGTTATTCGTTCCGCTGTGAGGTTCGTGTTACTCTGATGTTGTGTTCTTCTTCTTCTTCTATTCTAAGTTTCTATCTTATCTATTCTCACCCTCTAGTTTCTTTCATTAATTACTGGGATTTTTCGATGTTTTGGTTATCGACATCGAGCTTATGTCGATAACCAAAGTCGCCGAAAATCGGGTCGTTACAGTTGGTATCAGAGCTTAAGTTAAGAATTACTTGGCTCTGTGGCGTGACTCGGTAGAGATAGGGTTAGTTATATACGAGTGCGTATTTGTATTTGATATAAAAACGGTTTTATATTGTGGAGATTCATTGGCTGAGTTGTTTATGTGTTCTGGTCGATCAATTTGATCCACTGTATCGGCAGGAGTGAATAAACACTTGAATACGATGGACCGACACAGTATGGATATGTGATATATTATCATATATAGGATGTGTTGGTAGTAATTTTAATCAGATAAGATTATAAAAATGTGAAATGGTTATGTATAACTAATCAGAATTTATACAAGTGAATTATATGAAATTGAAGTGAATTAAATCTGAAATTAAAGTCAGAATTGAAATTAAAAACTGGAAATTCAGATAAGTGTTTGTTATTGAATCTGGATTAGATATAGGTGAATTTTAAAATTCTGGGAGGTTTTTAATTTGTTTTAATAAGGATATTTTGAACTGATTCAAGATGGAAGTGTTTAAGTTTGAGTTTTGAAAAGGAATATAGTATTGAACTCACTTTGATCGCTGGAAAATAATTCTGATGATGGTGTACACATCATCAGTGTCATTTTGGAGTTATAAGTGACGGATTACTACCCAAGATTTTATTTTCAAATTTGTTTTGCGAAAACAAGTTGTTTAAGAATTCAAATGTTTTGAATTGGTATCATGATTTCAAGTTGATTTGGGATAAAACCCAGGAGTTTAAATTCTAGAATTAAAATTTAACTTGTTAAGTTAAGTAAAAACCGGGGTGATGAGAAAATAATCTGAAATGGTCTTGTACTGATTGGTTAAGAGTTTGAAATCGAGAATCAAACTCGAGTTTGAAAGGATATTTGGCTTGGATATAAAGTAAATGGTTGTGTTGGAGATAATGCAAAATTTGATTGGGGATAACAGTGGTATATGCTAAATCGATAGCATATAAAAGTGATAGAGTTTATATACCTGACAAAAAGGTACAAGTTTATATTTCATATGAGTTTGGAATTTATGAGCCGAATTGGCAAGCCGTTTGGCTGTTTGATTTTCTTTTGGGTTGGAGATGGCCTAGAGAGGCGAGTTGGAGTTTTACCGATAGGGTTGTACAAAGGAGGGTATGGTGAAATTTTCCGAAAATCTAAAGTGCTAGAAAATTTTCAGAATTTTTGAAAATTTTAGTAAGTCGGAAGGAATTAATATTTTAGTCGATATTAATTGGTTCAGTTGAAATCAGAAATAAAGGGTAAACAAATCTTAGGAGTTCCAATATATAGGGTCGTCCTCTAACTTAGCAATTTCGAGGATGAAATTATTTTAAGTGGGGAAGAATGTAATGACCCGCATTGTCAAGGGCATTATAATTAATTTATTTAATTATATAAATGGTGAATAAAAGGATTTAATGGTCGTGGAATTAAATAATATGGGATATTTAATTAAATTAAATAATTAAATAATATATTTAATTCAGAAATAATCAAAAATATTGGGAATCACAATATTCGATGAACGAGGTCGTCACTTAGATTCAATTCAGCTTAGAGTTGAATTATATTGACGAATATATTCAATCGACGTCAGTTTGAACATATAATTTTATTATAACTAAAATCGAGCTTGAAATGGCGCTGCAGTTCGTAATTTGGCGATTTGAACTTCAACTGAATGTACAGGATTCGTTTTAAGCCGGATTTCTGTGAAACAAGAAACATGTGGAGCTGGTGGAGTATATCTTTCTAGTGGAAGAGAAAAATCAGGATTTCGTCGTGTAGATTTTGAGTTACGTCCAAATCAAATTCTGGAAAAGTCGCTATGGATTTCCTTTACAATTTGCGACGCTTTATATACGTTATAAATCGATTTTTCAATACGAACTGAATATCGGGATAATCTGGAGTCTGGAAATCAAGTCATAAAATCTGAGGTGATATTCTGGAGTCGGACGACATCGTATATGGATATATACGATAATATAAATTTATATTTATTTAATTTAATAATATTTAAATATATTTATATATTTAAATCGGTCATCCAGAGCTTTAAAAATAGCCAGTTTTTATACGACTTCAGAATTCGACGAAACCAATTTTGTTGGATCCGCAATATCAAATAGTTGTTAGATTTCCAGTTTCGTGATTTTTAGAGTCACTGTGTGGCCGTACGGATTTTTAGGGTGAGAAACAGTCAGTATTTTGACAGTTAAAAATACGCTGTGTGAGCATACGGAGTCGGAATTCGACAAAACCTGTTTCTTTGGGACCATAATGTCGGACTCTAGCTACATGTCCAGTTTCGTGATTTTTAGGTATCGTGTGGAATCACATGGATTTATAGAAGTTTGAAACGAATATAAAGAATTAAATAAAATATTAAAATAATGTAAAATAAAATATCTAGATTTTTTTGTGGGCTATATATGCTTTCCTTAACTCTTCCCTTAAGACCTAAACACCTCGTTCTTCTGTAAATCAAGAGAGGCCGCCACAAACAATTTTCACAGTAAAACCAAGAGGAAGAAAAATCAAAATAAAATAGAAACAAAATCTATAAATTCCTACATAGATATATTTGCATTCGGGGTGATGAACGCTTCCACCTCATAGGATTTTTGTGGGGTTCGACGTTGTTCTGGGGCTCGACATTTTTGAGAGAACATCTAGGGTTCGGGTTTAACGTTGATTCGAGGGGAGTTATGCTAAAAGGAGGGGTGCAGGTTGCTGTCGGGGAGAAGGCGCACCTTTGCAGGCGGTTTGGCGGTGCTCGGTGGGAAAACCTGTCGTGCGAGGTGTGTACAGCGTTGAGAAGCCTGAGAACGAAAAGGTGCCGAGGATGATCGGTTTCGCATTTGATGATATGGGTTGATGGAGTTTTCGGAGTGGAGTTTTATGGTGGTGGTTGCAAGGTCTACCGTTGAACGAGGTAGGGGTGGTTGGTGGTCAAAGGGTCGGTCAACGGTGGAGGTATTGGGTCTCCTGGAGATCGACATTTCGTGGTTTTGGGGAAGATAAGGTGCGGGTTTGGTAAATAAGTGGGCGATGGGCCTTGGTTTAATGTAAGCCCAATAATATATAATCCAAGTTTTAATCTATTTTAATGTATATTTAACTTCTTAATATTGTAACTTCTCCATACGATATCAGAATTGGACAAAACAAGATCCGACAGGATCGTATGGACGGACACTACCCAATGGAACTGACTGGAAGTCCATTGGAGTTCGTTACAATTTATGGTGAAATGAATTGTCCATCTGAATCAATGACAATTATTGATATCAACGATGATCGTCCAATGTGAGTAAAGCTCGCCAACTCTGAACAGTTTATAATTTCATGTTGTATTTTTAGAACTTTTAGAAATTGTCTGTTTGATTGCGTGTTGACTATTGATTGAACTGCTAGTCAGTTAATGAAATATTATATATATATATATAATATAAATAGTTAGATAGTATATATATATTGATTCTGTTTATCAGAATAATTCATATTGAACTGAAAGTGATGACAATCATGTTGTCTAACATCTGTGGATGCAGGGAGACAGTTGGAGGAATCCGACTGGATTCCTCAACATTTATTTTATTGTTTTTCATATATTGTTATATGATGTGATATAAAATCTGTGGGTGATTATATGTGCTTGGACGATATTGAACATCGTTATTTGATATGATTGAATACCATAACATACCGAAATGTTGATAAGGGGATTTTCAAAGTGATATTGAAAATAGAACATATATAGATTGGAATATTTACAAATAAGAGATATTTATAAAGTGGAATATTTATAAATAAGAAATATTTATAAATTGGAATATTTATAAATAGGAAATATTTAGAAAAAGAAAATGATTTCAAAACATTTTCTTTTGAGTGGAAAGGCCTGTGTGGAGGGTTTGGGGATTTTCCCGATGCTCCCGATACAAAGGAGATTATGGCGAATTTTCCCGGAAATTTAAGGAGTTAGAACGTATGAAAGGAATATTTGTGAAAATCAAATATAAGGGAAATTTATTTGTTAATCAAATATAAAGGAGTTATATTTGAATTGAAATCAAAAGGAGTTATATTTGAATTGAAATCAAAAGGAGTTATATTTGAATTGAAATCAAAAGGAGTTATCGATTTGTTAAATATATAGGAGTTATATTTGAATTGAAATCAAAAGGAGTTATCGATTTATTAAATCAAAAGGAGTTATATTTGAATTGAAATCAAAAGGAGTTATATTTGAATTGAAATCAAAAGGAGTTATATTTGAAATGAAATATTAAGGAAATATATTTGAAATCAATATAAAGGAAAATATTTGAAAAGCAAATATAAAAGGAATTATTTATTAAGGGAATAAATAAAGAGTTAAAAAGGAATTATTTATTTAGGGAATAAATAAGGAGTTAAAAGGATTTATTTATTTAGGGAAAATAAATAAAAGTATAAAGGAGATATTTATTTGTTAAATAAATAAGATAAGATAATGAATTATTTATTTAAGATAAATAAATAAGGAATTTAAACGGATTATTTATTTGGTAAATAAATTAGATATTAAAAAGGGATTATTTATTTAGGAAATAAATAGAATTACAAAAGGAGACTTTATTTAGAAAATAAATAGAGATGAAAAGGAAACCGTTATAAAAGGGAAACCATTTTTTAAGTGAAGAACCGTTACTAAAAAGTAAATCTTTAAAAATGAATAAACGTTGTAAAAAGGAGATCTTTATAAAGCGAATAAAGTTAGTTAAATCGAATATAAGTTATTCGAAGTGAGTTAATCGAATATTAGTTTTTCGAATAAGAGTTAACCAGTTAGAGTGATTCAAATTAGTTATTCGAATAGAGTTAAACACATAAGAGTTAGTTGAATAGAGTTAAATAAATAAGATGATTCGAATTAGTTATTTGAATAGAGTTAAACACAAAGGAGTTATCGATTGTAGTTTAATCGAAGGAAGTTATCGATTATAGTTTTATCGAAAGGAGTTATCGATTAGTTAAATCGAAAGGAGTTATTGATTTTAGTTATTCGAAAAGGAGTTATCGATTTGTTAAATCGAATGGTAAGATTATCGAATATCGTTTATTCGAGAGGAGATTTTCGAATATAGTTTAATCGAAGGAGTTATCGATTTTTAGTTATTCGAAGTAAGTATAGAATATTAGTTAAATCGAAGGAGTTATCAAATATAGTTTATTCGATGGAGTTAATCGATTAGAGTTAATCCAAATGAGTTGATCGAATATAGTTTATTCGAAGTAGAGTAGTCAAATATTGGTTATTCGAAGTGAGTTAATCGAATATTGGTTATTCGAAAAGGGGAGTTATCAAATCGAATAGATTAAAGGAGTTAATCGAATATAGTTTATTCGAATAGATTAAAGGAGTTAATCGAATATAGTTTATTCGACAGGAGTTAAGTGAATTGGTTAGATTAATCAAAGTGAATTGGTTAGATAAATCAAAGTGAATTGGTAAGATTAGTTAAGTGAATTAGTTAAGTTAAACTAAGTGAATTAGTTAAGTGAATTGGTTAAGTTAACCAAAGTGAGTTAGTCGAGTTAATCAAAGTGATTAGTTCAGTTAATCGAGATAAAAAACCAAGTTAGTTAATCGAGTTGAATTAGTTAGTCGAGTTAATAAATTGAGTTAGTCAAACCAAGTAAAACCAGTAAGAGTTAATTAATTTAGGTTGACCAGTTAGAGTTGATCGGTTAGGGTTAACCAGTTAGAGTTAATCAAATCAGAGTTAATCAAGTAGAGTTAAGTAAAATTAGAAGTAACTAGAGATTGGTAAATTGAATGGTTTTCTAAGTGTCTATCTGATGTTGGTTTCAGCCTTCGGGATTTATACTTAGGGGATTATTCTCATACTAGTTTACAGTCAAGGACTGATAGTTGGGGAAGAGTAGTGATTTGTAAATAAGCAGATGGAAACGTTTTCCAGTGTTAATAACATATATTTTCTAAACATAGAAAATAAGGCAATGTGAATATATATATAGATATATGTTGATGATTGATCGATAAAATTTCCGTTTGGAAATAATATCGTTGTTTGCACACTTGTTTTTCTTTGATAGTTAACTCACAGACTATCGAAGTTTTGACCGTTTTAATGTTGTTAATATGGAGAGACCGGTTGGATTATTATCCAAAGAACCACTCTGTATTGGCATAAGCATTGCGAATCATATATGTCAAAGATAATTGAAGACGGAGTGAAATGCAAGGGCTGTTGTATAAGTCTTAGATAACAGTGACTAAGATGGATGTACCGAATGGTGCCTTCGGTTTGTCCAGTACCAGGACAACTTGTATGGACGAAGGTCTGACAGAGTATATCCAATGGATCGAGTAAGTTGATCTATTCAAACGTATTCACGTTTGGTGGCGGAGGATTTCATTTCTCTAAGCTGTATACCCGTGTTATTTTTGGATAAATCAATTTGTGATTTGGCAGGTTTGACGATGTGACATTCTAAGTGAATGAGGATGACTTGTATGAATGAATGTCTGATAGAGTATTTCTAGAAAGGTCACGTACGTTGATTTCTTCAACCGTACCAAGAGTGGAAGCGGAGAAGGAAACTTCTTTTAGCTGACACGTAATGTACTGTTGTAGACGTCAATTAGTGATTCTGACGGATCTGACAATGTGGCATTCGAAGTGAATCTGTTATGATGATAAAGCGTAGCTTCTAGCCTCATGAACTGGTAAATGACAGAAATCTGGCAGGCAGCATGGCTAAGTCGGTCGCGTCGAAGTAGGGTGTGTAATCACCTATCTAGAGAATATTCATTTGTTTCTTAAATCTATCAATGCTTTCCCATATATATACGGGAACGGTTGCTGATCCCAACCGTTGGTGATATACATTCTATACACTCAAGCATAATGAGTGGTCGGTCATGTGTGGCTGAGTTACAAGATGTTCTTGTTGAACTCCAGTGTATCGTTCCTAGAGTACACTGATCGGAAGGTGGTTCCATACCTTGTCATAGTTGGAAATCCATTACCCAATACGTGCTTGCGGTTTTGATTGTATACTATATATGTAGAACGTGAGATGAAAGCTTTTCTGCTAGTTGGTACCTATTTGTATATAGACATTATTATAATATCAAAAGGTTTTTGATATAAAGATATTTTGGATTCTCATAAGGGAAAAACCCATTCCGTTCTGCGGCGTGGTCTTATGAGATATCGGTTACTTGTTCATATACCTGTTTAAACTGTTTTACTCATACCAGTCCCATGACTGACCCGAAGTCTACTTTGTTGTCTTCCCTAAACTCTTGGGTGCCTAATTTGTACGGGCAGTCAAGTAGTTAGGATTTTACAGATATACTTGGAGAGCTGGAGCAGGAGGCTTCAGGATCATATAGCTATAGTTATTTCAGCTGTGTTGTAAGTGCTGTACTCTGATAAGTGCTATTGTATACATAACTGTTATATTTCAATGTTATTATATTTAGTATATGTTATTCGTTCCGCTGTGAGGTTCGTGTTACTCTGATGTTGTGTTCTTCTTCTATTCTAAGTTTCTATCTTATCTATTCTCACCCTCTAGTTTCTTTCATTAATTACCCGGATTTTTCGATGTTTTGGTTATCGACATCGAGCTTATGTCGATAACCAAAGTCGCCGAAAATCCGGGTCGTTACATTAATTCTAAATGAAAGAATTAAGGGAAACGGCTTACGCCATTGCGTTCGTCTTGGAATTCTACTTAAGATAGAGTCCGAGTTTGCGTAAATCGGACTCCATGTGAAGGAGTTATGGCCTTCGGAAGTTTCAGAATAAAATTTAAAATTCAAACAGCTCAGTTTCGGATTCAAAATTCGAAAAATTAACTCAAACCGAGCTGGGCGGGAAAATTCCCGCCCAGAGACCAGGTCGACCACAGTGTCGACTAGGCAGTCGACCTGGTCTCCCCCAGGTCGACCATGCAGTCGACCTGGGTGTCGACCTGCCAATCGACCTGCCTGGTCGACCTGGCTGGCTAGGTCTGGTCCTGGCTCGAATTTCTGTGGCTCTGTACGGTTTGAATTCCTCCTGTCTTCATCTAATGGATCAAAACAATTTGAAAACTCTATATATACATCCTATGTCTCAACTAATATTCACAAAAAAAAAATAAGATCGGAGTCGTCATGCTGCCGGGAAGGAATTGAGCGTAGCCGTCAAGAGAGACGAATCAAACTAAGAAGCAAACTAAAGCTTAATCAATGCAACGTTGCTACCCAAAGGTGAGCATCTCCAAATCAGAATACAGAAATCAGAAAAACAAGATTTCATCACATGTTGTAAGTATAGTGATCCTTCAGAATATGAATAAAAACTGTGATGTGATTCGATGTAATTGAAAATAGAATCGTGTTATTGTATAATGATGTGAATTCTGTATATTGTAATGATTCTGTCATGATTTGTGTATTGATATTTGTGGCATAAATTGATTGATGCAAGTCTATTGGACATTTGTATATGAAAGTAATAGTACTTGCAAGTTTGTGGCAAAAACTAGAATTTGATCCCTTTATGTTTATGTCGATGGTATGGACTATATACATCTTTTAAGTCTAAATTAAGACTTATGCAAACATGTTCTAGATTTGAGACCTTTTATGCCTACATGATTCAAAACCTATGTATACATTCTATGTTTATTGCAAGTATAATTGGATCTATGTTAAGTATCGTTTGGATTACATAAACTATGCAAGTTTCATGTTGAAATAGGCTATATGACTAGATGTTAAATTTAGATGAATATACAACATGCTAGTTTTGTGTTTGACATTATGCCAAGTTAAATATGTTTAACCCCAAGTTTGTATAAGTCTAAATATACCATTTTATGTTACACTTATTTAGTTGTTTGCCTATTTGAATGCAAGTTCACATGATCCAATGTTTATGTTAGTTGAATCGTTAAATTGCAAGTTCATGGGCTACACACCTTTATGTATTGTGGAATATTACATGTTCTTGATTTCCCCTTTTCTCACGTTTATAAAGTTGGGCTGAATTGTGTCGAGCCCAACATTTGTTATAATGTTGTGAATGTACAAACGGGGGTAATAGCATTGGGTGTAAAACATGAATATATATATATATATATATATATATATATATGTTGGCACGTTTGGCACATGCCAACGACAATGGCCTTTAAGCGGTATGAATTGTTATACCCAAAAATAAAGGACATGACATTTACATATAAAATTGAGAAGTGACAAAATATGTAAATCTAGAAAATACGATATGCTTAATCAGAGGTTGGATTGAGTTGTGACATAAACCTGCCCGGTCCCGCCCGGCTATCCAGTAGTCACAACAATACCTATCCAATGTGGGTGGTTAAGCATTGAGCCCAATAAGGACCCGAGGTTAGACTGAGGTACGGTGTAAACCTACCCGGAACCAACCGGCACATCCAGTAATCGTAGCAATATCAGTCTAATGTGAGTGGTCGGTGCTTTATGAGGCTAATGACAGATGGTAGGGTTAAGTCAACCTAAAACACTTGACAAAATTTCAACATGTTAACAAGAATTGATGGATGAGGTTAGGTAAATACAGACACTTGACCACTTAACATGTTTGACTAGAAAACCCTAGTAACGAGGGACCCGTTTCAGCAGTAACCAAAGTTAGGTATCATAGTACCCCGAAACTAGGCAGGGTGGGGCACGATTATAGGGCTAATTATAAGCGGTCAAGATGACGGCGGTGGGTGCATAGTGTAGGTTCTAACGGGGTGCGGTCGTGCACGTACTATGGAGCAGACAAACAGGGCACCGGGGGCACCAATAGTATAACCTGTGTACTCTAGAACTGTGTCGGGGGCCGCCACCATGGGTCTTGATCCACCCCATGGTGAGACCAACATAGGTATCTACAACTCTTGGAGGCCATATGACACACGTGTTTTATGCGAGTAAGAGCCGATATTTTTAACAAAGGGGATCACTTCACCCTCAGCATGGGGTGCCAGTTAGAATAAATTCTAGTAGTTGCAGAGATATAGTGTGGGTGCGATAGGGCATTCGTTTCTAGACTACATTCCCTTAGCTTATGATACTTTCCTGTTTTCAGTTTATATCTATCATGCCCCTTTTTCTTATTCACATACTGAAGAGTCACTAGATTTACTCAGGCTTTATGTCTGACTCTATTTTCTTTTCGTCTTCTTTTCTTTCGTTCCCCCTCCCCCCCCCCCCCTGTGACGAAATTGGAATTTCGCTCGGTCCGAACCAGTCGCTAAACCGACTCAGACCGTTCGAAACGCCCTGTCGTTGAGAACACGACAAAACAGAACGCATACAGAAGAACATTTCACTGTTATTACAACAATGCATCAGATTACAAGAATATACAGAGTATAAATGAATATTACACAGAAATATCAGAGATTTAAATTACATTTAAATACATCGCAGCGGAAAATAATAAAATACACAACTAGAAGAGATATACGGATACAAAGCTTTCCGGGTATCATTCCAGCTGTAAACCCGGATCCTGTGAATATAAATCTGCAAAACCAAAACTACTAGCTGCCCGTGTCAAAATAAGGGCACCCAGAGTTTAGGTTAAAACAATAAACTCTAGGTCAGTCATGTGACTGGTGTGAGAACTAAAACAGTTTTTAATCTTTGTTTTTAAAGTTAGGTAGATCAAGGGACCACGCCGTATAACACGGAACGGGTTTCCTCCCAAGAGTACCAGTGCATAAAACAAACAGCACAATGCTAAATAAAGAAAAATGAAGCTGTTATAAGACCCAGGTCCCATCACACAATGCAACGCAGCCGAGGATAGGGTTTTCCCTTATAACAGCCAAAGAATGCTTGATACGTTTAAACCAAATCATTTGATACTACTATAAGTGCATAGTGTATAAAACAACTTCAAATCATAAGTATCAATCATAGGCGGCATGAGCGCCCCATCCCACTATGTCGCCATACTAGGCTCTACAAATAAAACCGCAAATGTCACGTATTTGGAAGCTGGATTTCCATCTATGAACCGAGGCAAAAGATAGTCCTCACCGACTTCGAGACTCTCTAGCCCGAGCCTCAGGCAAGTACTCAGTCAAGCCTTGGATCCTCAGGGCCAGTCCACCGATGTGGATTAAACTTAAACCCTGAACATGCATCTCCCCACCCTATGGGGTGTAAGTCTGGTCCGTCTGCCGACCAGAATGCATCGGCCGAAACCGATATAACCGAGGCGCCTCGCAACAGCAACAACCACATAAGTCAAACTCGTCAGGGCGTGTAAAACCACTGACGCCACTTCTAGCTAGAAAGAAACGCATGCCATCCCTGACGTCCGTCTCCCGTTTTTGGTTCACAACCGGGGTGTGAGGCTCGCGAATTCACGTTACACAAAGCTGTGCCACACAGGCTGTGCTTTGATCATCACCTCGAGACTTTGCTTTTCAACAGAAGCCTCGATCCATTGCCACTCAGGCATGCCACACAGGCAATTCACTCCATGCGTTTGATATCCATCAATATATAACCCCTGAGCTCGTACGTCTCAGAGAAGGGCGTTAAGCAAGAGAATAAATTCTCCACCGCCAAACAGATATATATTTAATAGAGATCAATCACACAGACTAAAATCCAATGTCAGACACACAGTCCATTTACAAGTCCGTTCTGGGTCTGAACGAAACCGGAGGCACCTAGTACCCCGCATATCCATCGATCTCCAAGTACGTCTGGACGATCACCAACTGTTTCCATCTTCTTGGGTGTACAGCCCAATCAAGATCATCAGTAATCACCCAAACGACGTGAAGACTTCCGGTCTTCGACCACCGTCTTCATCTTCGACACCACGTCGAATCAGTTATTCAGAATGGGATAAACCCGGTCTTTCTGAATAACTCGCGTATATATTATAAAAGTGTTACACAAACACAACATACGCCTCATTCCAATTCAGAATATTCTTTTATTCAAATATTCCTATACTTTGGGAAAAGTTCCCATTAATTTTATCCAAGATAAATTCTTTAAATTTATTCTTTAATCTCCTTTGAATATCAATTCAAACTAGTCGGGATTAGCGAACCACACCGAAGTAATCATTTTTTTTTATTTCCCAATCCCAACCTATTCATCCCATGAAGTAAAACTGGTAGTACTTCATATCTAACACCACAGTGTTATCGGTAATTCAATTACCATTTCACGTTCAAATCTAATTAAAGATTTAACTATCGCCTGGAGTAAAACTGGTGATACTCCATTCTCGATCTTTTCAATCTAATTAAAGATTCATTAAAACTCCACTTAGTTTTAATCGTTATCTGGGTTAAAGAATCAGTGTCATTTAAAACACGATTCGCGATAAACCCAAAATCACATTCCATTAATTATCGGGTTAAAGAGCAAGTGTTATTTAAAACACTGTTCACGATAAACCCAAAAATCAATACCAATTCAATTCCAATTAAATATCATTTAATTGGTACACTTCATTAAATCTAAATAAAAAGATTTAATCTTTTCTCAACTGGGTTCAAGAACAGTGTTAGTGAAGACACCATTCACGACAAACCCAAATCACACTTGATATTCAATACAAGGCTCTGAATAGAAAATATACCGGCTTATATTCAATATCAAATTCTACGACTAACAAATGTCGTATAGGAAATAACGATATAAATATATATCTTTCAAATTTCCATAACAACATCTGTATAATCACGAATTCCAACATCGAAATATTCCGAAGACAATTTCGATTCAAATCCACTCCAATGCAATCATTGGAAATTTTGGTTACTTTCAAAACCCTTTTCAAATTCAATTTATTTATTTAAAAATAAATAGAATTATAATTCTAGTTCAAAACTAGTTCGTTCCGATAAAAATCTATTTTTATCTTTTCAAATATGGAGTTTTTCATCCCAAATCTTCACAAATCATTTCTTATGATTTTACACAAATTATTACTATTTTTAATAATTTTATCAAGGCCCGTACAGTCGATTTCCATCAACGGCCATCGAACTGCACTTACAGCGACCCTTTTCAAATTTGATTTGGACATAATTCCAAATCCAATCGTTAGATTTCAAATTTCTAACCTTCGCTAGAAAGCTCTTTTCGATACGAACCCAACGGTTCCGGTTTTAGGAGAATCCGACAGTCGGATCTCCCGTAATGTCCATTTGAAATAAATGGTCGAAATTCACGAACTACCGCGGCGCGGCGCATTCTATTCAGGCCATTATATTATATATATAATATATATAATATATACTTCGTCGATTTCTATTTAAAACGAATTATATAAATAGTTTTAAAATCGTTTCAAAAGCAATTTCAACTTCCATTTCAATTCAAATCAAAATTGAATTCTTCTTTATAAATTCGTTTTAAAATTCATTTCTATTCAATTCAAATTTCAATTCAATTTGAATTCATTTCAATTCGTTTTCAATTCAATTCATTTCGAAATCGTTTTCAATTCAATTCATTTCGAAATCGTTTTCAATTCAATTCACTTTGAAATCGTTTTCAATTCAATTCACTTTGAATTCGTTTTCAATTCAATTCATTTTGAAATCGTTTTCAATTCAATTCACTTTGAATTCGTTTTCAATTCAATTCATTTCGAAATCGTTTTCAATTCAATTCATTTGGAAATCGTTTTCAATTCAATTCATTTCGAAATCGTTTTCAATTCAATTCATTTCGAAATCGTTTTCAATTCAATTCATTTCGAAATCGTTTTCAATTCAATTCACTTTGAAATCGTTTTCAATTCAATTCATTTCGAAATCGTTTTCAATTCAATTCATTTCGAAATCGTTTTCAATCGATATAAATATCGTTCACGTCAAAATGGCGTCAATCTAATCAACACGGCTTCATAAATTTCTATTTTCAAATATTCTATTTCAAATATTTCTATTTCAAATATTTCTATTTCTAAACTGGAATGAGGCCCAATCAATTACCATATAAAATTAATTATATAGATTTTCATACAACACATGTATATAATAGCATTGAAAAATAATCAACCATCAACCAAAGTGCACTACACTGTATAAGCATCAAATAAAGATATCTAACGCTTATAACAGCATGTCAATCAATCAATCGACATATTTAATCAATCAGGATGAGTGAACTTCAAATTTCATCCTAATACCCGTGTGGGGTTTCAAACAATCAAACACATAGTTTATTTGTGCTGTTGGGCGATGTGTAAAATTTATCGTCCCAATCAATATCAGTCAAATCAGTGTACATAAACAAACCGTCTGGTTTGTAAATGAATATTTTATTTTATTCACATTCACGTTAAAAACTATATTTTTAACGATAAAATATTTATTCTAACACATGAATTTTCTTTCAGTTCATTTATTCAATAGATGACATTTTTATTTTTCTAACATATTTTAGAAAATTTTGGCGGCATAACGGCACGATACTAGAAACGGGACGAGGCCTAGCCTTATCCCCGGTCTAGTGAAGGCCCACGCCATTCACACATCAATCAAATCAATTTCATCTCACCAAACAATTCAATTCAAACAAATAATCCAACTAATCTATGCAACCAAACAAACAAGTCCATGGTCTGTGGACGATTGTGTCGGGTGCTACTAAGCACCGTCTGCATCCTAGTATATATATATAATTAGAAAAAGAAATTGAAAGGTGAGAAATTCTCACATATAGCTATCCTAGCTCCACGGCACTTCTAATGCAGGAAATCTTCGCCAACTCGCCTTTTGTCGCTTTCGCCCGTATTCTCTACATATGTAAAAATCGAATTTTTACTACGCTATTCAATATATAAAAATATGATTTTTCTTTCGACTTTCAATATATAAAAATATGATTTTTACTTCGACTTTCAATATATAAAAATATGATTTTTACTTCGACTTTCAATATATAAAAATATGATTTTTACTTCGACTTTCAATATATAAAAATATGATTTTTACTTCGACTTTCAATATATAAAAATATGATTTTTACTTCGACTTTCAATATATAAAAATATGATTTTCACTTTGACTTTCAATATATAAAAATAAAGTTTTCGCCTTTATAAAAATAAAAAGATTTCATCTTTATAAAGATCACATTTTTATTTTTCTACACATATAAAGATGATATTTTTAATATTTTTATCATGTAAAAATTATATTTTTAACTCTCTACCTAACCAAAAATCATATTTTTACATCTTCTACTTAATAAAGATTATATTTTTAATACTTTAAAAATATAAAAATCATTTTTTTTACTATTTCTATATTATAAAAATTATATTTTTACTCTTTACCTTCAATAAAAATTATATTTTTCCTAATACAAAAACCTAAACTTTTATAAATTAAAAATCCAAACTGAAAAATAAATAAAACGAAATTAACATGAAAACTTATAGCGTTGATTGGAGGAAGAAAAAAGGGGGGGGGGGTCCTTTGCGGCGGTGCAACTGGGAGGTGGAGGACTGGGCGGAGGTGGGTGGCGGCTCTGGGTCTCGGCGGCGTCGGATTGGGTTTTGGGGGTATTCGGGTTTCGTGGCAGAGGAGGGGGCGGAGTGGAGGAAGAAGAGATCGGAGGAGAGGGAGGCGGATTACGGGGAGGTGGCGCAGTGGCGAGCCCCGCCTCTGGCGGCGGTCGAGGCAACGGCGGGGGGGGATCGCGATTTTCGTTTCTCTCTTTTTTTTTTATTAATTCGATCTGAAATAAATTGGGGGGGCCAGAGCGGTTAAAAGGGGGGGAAGAAAAGAAATTTTTTTTTATTATTTTATTTTTATTTTTTAATTATTTTATTTTCGAAAAAGTTGACTTTTACATACGAACTCGAAATGAGGCCCACCGCCTGTCGTCCATAGCGTTTTACCCCTATTCCGAACACAATGGGATATGTATCGCAAGCTGATTTGATCGTTACAATCAGTTTCCTTTTGAATTTTCATTTAAATCACAATATTGAATTTTAAACGCACGTTTCAAATTACAGGGGTCACATACTAACTAGAAAAATTCCAGAAAAATATTTTCTAGCTTCGTATTGACGATACGGTCCTAACAAAACTTGTTTCGTCGAATTCTGAGACCGTTTGAAAAATGGCCAATTTCCAGTCGATTAAAACTAACTTAAACTGGCCAAACGCGTTTTCCTTTGCCACGCTCACATATTGATTCGAAAAATTATGAAATTTGAAACCTAACAATAAACTGACCCTGCGGATCCAACAAAAGTGGTTTCGTCGAAATCCGAGGTCATTTGCAAAATGTCCATTTTTAAGGGCCTGAATTCCATAGCGACTATTCAGAATTTTCAACTGGACATATCTTTTGATTCCCGCTACAAACTTTTGATTTTTCGGATTCGTTGGAAAGGTATTCACTATTAGATTCCATTATTTTTGTTTTCACTAAAATCCGGATTATTTTGCGCCCGGTACATTCAATTGAAGTTTGAAATCGAATTATCGAACTACCGCGCCATTTTCAAATCTATTTATAATTATTCATATTCTAACGACGACGTATATAATATATACGTTGAATTATATTCAAAATAAATTTTCCCGTCGATATTATTTAAAATAATTCATTTTAAATAATCAAAATTCGCTAAAATTGCCAAAATAAAAATTTCAAACTGGCTCGCATTTTACGGGTTGTTACAATCTCCCCCACTTAAAACTTTTCGTCCCCGAAAAGGAACAAAGTCGAAAGTGGTTTGATTAATCAACTCTACGCTCGATCTGGCTTCCATTCTCCAACTCTTTAGTTTCTGAGAATTTTCAAAATTTCAAAAATTTGGCTAACACCCTAAATTTTTGAAAAATTTCGCCATAACCTCCCCTGCACCGGGAGCATCGGGGAATTTCAAATAGCTTCCCCGGTCCTTCAGATCTCAAAAAGAAAAAGAAAAAGCCAAGCGGCTAGCCAATAGGCTCACAAAATCATCATCACCCAAACAAAACAGGAAATTATGTAGTAAACATGTACCTATTTGTCGGGCAAACAAATTTTATTCTCTGCTCTAGCCTCCTTGCTATGACCTGTTCAATGATATATATGCATATGCAAGCAAATGCAACCAATTTTCAATACAATTCAATATTTGATCAAATTAGGCATAATGGTTCAAAATTATCAAACAATTAAACAAACAACACAAACATCAAACCATTTGTGAATTAGAGTTTCAAATTCCTAATTTTGATATATATACAAAAAATCAGATTTTTGATGCCACATCACAACAATAGGCCCTATCTAATTTTTGGTTCTCACACCAGTCTAATGGAAATATATAGATATCACACCTTCGTCACACGAATATAGATTCTGACGATGAGTACTCAACCATCAGAATCATCTTCGGGCTACTAGAGTATGATTCTATATCTATCCAATATATTAAAACTTCGAATACACGCGGATCAGACGTATACGCAAAATCTTTATATACTGGACTGTCCAACTCAATATAAATAGATAATCAGATACGAATAATTGACTTAAATTTTCAAAACAAAATTTGTTTTCATTTGAAAAATATACTCTTCACACTCGTTCTAGGATACTACTAATCCTATCTCTAACGAGTCATTCCCATTGGATATTACTAATCCAATATCTGTATTCTTTCGTATGGTTCTAATGTGTCTTGTTCTCTGCTTTGTAAACCAAAGCTCTGATACCAAATGTGACGAAATTGGAATTTCGCTCGGTCCGAACCAGTCGCTAAACCGACTCAGACCGTTCGAAACGCCCTGTCGTTGAGAACACGACAAAACAGAACGCATACAGAAGAACATTTCACTGTTATTACAACAATGCATCAGATTACAAGAATATACAGAGTATAAATGAATATTACACAGAAATATCAGAGATTTAAATTACATTTAAATACATCGCAGCGGAAAATAATAAAATACACAAATAGAAGAGATATACGGATACAAAGCTTTCCGGGTATCATTCCAGCTGTAAACCAGGATCCTGTGAATATAAATCTGCAAAACCAAAACTACTAGCTGCCCGTGTCAAAATAAGGGCACCCAGAGTTTAGGTTAAAACAATAAACTCCAGGTCAGTCATGTGACTGGTGTGAGAACTAAAACAGTTTTTAATCTTTGTTTTTAAAGTTAGGTAGATCAAGGGACCACGCCGTATAACACGGAACGGGTTTCCTCCCAAGAGTACCAGTGCATAAAACAAACAGCGCAATGCTAAATAAAGAAAAATGAAGCTGTTATAAGACCCAGGTCCCATCACACAATGCAACGCAGCCGAGGATAGGGTTTTCCCTTATAACAGCCAAAGAATGCTTGATACGTTTAAACCAAATCATTTGATACTACTATAAGTGCATAGTGTATAAAACAACTTCAAATCATAAGTATCAATCATAGGCGGCATGAGCGCCCCATCCCACTATGTCGCCATACTAGGCTCTACAAATAAAACCGCAAATGTCACGTATTTGGAAGCTGGATTTCCATCTATGAACCGAGGCAAAAGATAGTCCTCACCGACTTCGAGACTCTCTAGCCCGAGCCTCAGGCAAGTACTCAGTCAAGCCTAGGATCCTCAGGGCCAGTCCACCGATGTGGATTAAACTTAAACCCTGAACATGCATCTCCCCACCCTATGGGGTGTAAGTCTGGTCCGTCTGCCGACCAGAATGCATCGGCCGAAACCGATATAACCGAGGCGCCTCGCAACAACAACAACCACATAAGTCAAACTCGTCAGGGCGTATAAAACCACTGACACCACTTCTAGCTAGAAAGAAACGCATGCCCTCCCTGACGTCCGTCTCCCGTTTTTGGTTCACAACCGGGGTGTGAGGCTCGCGAATTCACGTTACACAAAGCTGTGCCACACAGGCTGTGCTTTGATCATCACCTCGAAACTTTGCTTTTCAACAGAAGCCTCGATCCATTGCCACTCAGGCATGCCACACAGGCAATTCACTCCATGCGTTTGATATCCATCAATATATAATCCCTGAGCTCGTACGTCTCAGAGAAGGGCGTTAAGCAAGAGAATAAATTCTCCGCCGCCAAACAGATATATATTTAATAGAGATCAATCACACAGACTAAAATCCAATGTCGGACACACAGTCCATTTACAAGTCCGTTCTGGGTCTGAACGAAACCGGAGGCACCTAGTACCCCGCATATCCATCGATCTCCAAGTACGTCTGGACGATCACCAACTGTTTCCATCTTCTTGGGTGTACAGCCCAATCAAGATCATCAGTAATCACCCAAACGACGTGAAGACTTCCGGTCTTCGACCACCGTCTTCATCTTCGACACCACGTCAAATCAGTTATTCAGAATGGGATAAACCCGGTCTTTCTGAATAACTCGCGTATATATTATAAAAGTGTTACACAAACACAACATACGCCTCATTCCAATTCAGAATATTCTTTTATTCAAATATTCCTATACTTTGGGAAAAGTTCCCATTAATTTTATCCAAGATAAATTCTTTAAATTTATTCTTTAATCTCCTTTGAATATCAATTCAAACTAGTCGGGATTAGCGAACCACACCGAAGTAATCATTTTTTTTATTTCCCAATCCCAACCTATTCATCCCATGAAGTAAAACTGGTAGTACTTCATATCTAACACCACAGTGTTATCGGTAATTCAATTACCATTTCACGTTCAAATCTAATTAAAGATTTAACTATCGCCTGGAGTAAAACTGGTGATACTCCATTCTCGATCTTTTCAATCTAATTAAAGATTCATTAAAAATCCACTTAGTTTTAATCGTTATCTGGGTTAAAGAATCAGTGTCATTTAAAACACGATTCGCGATAAACCCAAAATCACATTCCATTAATTATCGGGTTAAAGAGCAAGTGTTATTTAAAACACTGTTCACGATAAACCCAAAAATCAATACCAATTCAATTCCAATTAAATATCATTTAATTGGTACACTTCATTAAATCTAAATAAAAAGATTTAATCTTTTCTCAACTGGGTTCAAGAACAGTGTTAGTGAAGACACCATTCACGACAAACCCAAATCACACTTGATATTCAATACAAGGCTCTGAATAGAAAATATACCGGCTTATATTCAATATCAAATTCTACGACTAACAAATGTCGTATAGGAAATAACGATATAAATATATATCTTTCAAATTTCCATAACAACATCTGTATAATCACGAATTCCAACATCGAAATATTCCGAAGACAATTTTGATTCAAATCCACTCCAATGCAATCATTGGAAATTTTGGTTACTTTCAAAACCCTTTTCAAATTCAATTTATTTATTTAAAAATAAATAGAATTATAATTCTAGTTCAAAACTAGTTCATTCCGATAAAAATCTATTTTTATCTTTTCAAATATGGAGTTTTTCATCCCAAATCTTCACAAATCATTTCTTATGATTTTACACAAATTATTACTATTTTTAATAATTTTATCTAGGCCCGTACAGTCGATTTCCATCAACGGCCATCGAACTGCACTTACAGCGACCTTTTTCAAATTTGATTTGGACATAATTCCAAATCCAACCATTAGATTTCAAATTTCTAACCTTCGCTAGAAAGCTCTTTTCGATACGAACCCAACGCTTCTGGTTTTAGGAGAATCCGACGGTCGGATCTCCCGTAATGTCCATTTGAAATAAATGGTCGAAATTCACGAACTGCCGCGGCGCGGCGCGTTCTATTCAGGCCATTATATTATATATATAATATATATAATATATACTTCGTCGATTTCTATTTAAAACGAATTATATAAATAGTTTTAAAATCGTTTCAAAAGAAATTTCAACTTCCATTTCAATTCAAATCAAAATTGAATTCTTCTTTATAAATTCGTTTTAAAATTCATTTCTATTCAATTCAAATTTCAATTCAATTTGAATTCATTTCAATTCGTTTTCAATTCAATTCATTTCGAAATCGTTTTCAATTCAATTCACTTTGAATTCGTTTTCAATTCAGTTCATTTCGAAATCGTTTTCAATTCAATTCACTTTGAAATCGTTTTCAATTCAATTCACTTTGAATTCGTTTTCAATTCAATTCATTTTTAAATCGTTTTCAATTCAATTCACTTTGAATTCGTTTTCAATTCAATTCATTTCGAAATCGTTTTCAATTCAATTCATTTCGAAATCGTTTTCAATTCAATTCATTTCGAAATCGTTTTCAATTCAATTCATTTCGAAATCGTTTTCAATTCAATTCATTTCGAAATCGTTTTCAATTCAATTCACTTTGAAATCGTTTTCAATTCATTTCGAAATCGTTTTCAATTCAATTCATTTCGAAATCGTTTTCAATCGATATAAATATCGTTCACGTCAAAATGGCGTCAATCTAATCAACACGGCTTCATAAATTTCTATTTTCAAATATTCTATTTCAAATATTTCTATTTCAAATATTTCTATTTCTAAACTGGAATGAGGCCCAATCAATTACCATATAAAATTAATTATATAGATTTTCATACAACACATGTATATAATAGCATTGAAAAATAATCAACCATCAACCAAAGTGCACTACACTGTATAAGCATCAAATAAAGATATCTAACGCTTATAACAGCATGTCAATCAATCGATCGACATATTTAATCAATCAGGATGAGTGAACTTCAAATTTCATCCTAATACCCGTGTGGGGTTTCAAACAATCAAACACATATTTTATTTGTGCTGTTGGGCGATGTGTAAAATTTATCGTCCCAATCAATATCAGTCAAATCAGTGTACATAAACAAACCGTCTGGTTTGTAAATGAATATTTTATTTTATTCACATTCACGTTAAAAACTATTTTTTTAACGATAAAATATTTATTCTAACACATGAATTTTCTTTCAGTTCATTTATTCAATAGATGATATTTTTATTTTTCTAACATATTTTAGAAAATTTCGGCGGCATAACGGCACGATACTAGAAACGGGACGAGGCCTAGCCTTATCCCCGGTCTAGTGAAGGCCCACGCCATTCACACATCAATCAAATCAATTTCATCTCACCAAACAATTCAATTCAAACAAATAATCCAACTAATCTATGCAACCAAACAAACAAGTCCATGGTCTGTGGACGATTGTGTCGGGTGCTACTAAGCACCGTCTGCATCCTAGTGTATATATATAATTAGAAAAAGAAATTGAAAGGTGAGAAATTCTCACATATAGCTATCCTAGCTCCACGGCACTTCTAATGCAGGAAATCTTCGCCAACTCGCCTTTTGTCGCTTTCGCCCGTATTCTCTACATATGTAAAAATCGAATTTTTACTACGCTATTCAATATATAAAAATATGATTTTTCTTTCGACTTTCAATATATAAAAATATGATTTTTACTTCGACTTTCAATATATAAAAATATGATTTTTACTTCGACTTTCAATATATAAAAATATGATTTTTACTTCGACTTTCAATATATAAAAATATGATTTTTACTTCGACTTTCAATATATAAAAATATGATTTTTACTTCGACTTTCAATATATAAAAATATGATTTTTTACTTCGACTTTCAATATATAAAAATATGATTTTCACTTCGACTTTCAATATATAAAAATAAAGTTTTCGCCTTTATAAAAATAAAAAGATTTCATCTTTATAAAGATCACATTTTTATTTTTCTACACATATAAAGATGATATTTTTAATATTTTTATCATGTAAAAATTATATTTTTAACTCTCTACCTAACCAAAAATCATATTTTTACATCTTCTACTTAATAAAGATTATATTTTTAATACTTTAAAAATATAAAAATCATTTTTTTTACTATTTCTATATTATAAAAATTATATTTTTACTCTTTACCTTCAATAAAAATTATATTTTTCCTAATACAAAAACCTAAACTTTTATAAATTAAAAATCTAAACTGAAAAATAAATAAAACGAAATTAACATGAAAACTTACAGCGTTGATTGGAGGAAGAAAAAAGGGGGGGGGGTCCTTTGCGGCGGTGCAACTGGGAGGTGGAGGACTGGGCGGAGGTGGGTGGCGGCTCTGGGTCTCGGCGGCGTCGGATTGGGTTTTGGGGGTATTCGGGTTTCGTGGCAGAGGAGGGGGCGGAGTGGAGGAAGAAGAGATCGGAGGAGAGGGAGGCGGGTCGAGGCAACGGCGATTTTCGTTTCTCTCTCTTTTTTTTTTTTTTATTAATTCGATCTGAAATAAATTGGGGGGGCCAGAGCGGTTAAAAGGGGGGGAAGAAAAGAATTTTTTTTTTAATTATTTTATTTTTATTTTTTTAATTATTTTATTTTCGAAAAAGCTGACTTTTACATACGAACTCGAAACGAGGCCCACCGCCTGTCGTCCATAGCGTTTTACCCCCATTCCGAACACAATGGGATATGTATCGCAAGCTGATTTGATCGTTACAATCAGTTTCCTTTTGAATTTTCATTTAAATCACTATATTGAATTTTAAACGCACGTTTCAAATTACCGGGGTCACATACTAACTAGAAAAATTCCAGAAAAATATTTTCTAGCTTTGTATTGACGATACGGTCCTAACAAAACTAGTTTCGTCGAATTCTGAGACTGTTTGAAAAATGGCCAATTTCCAGTCGATTAAAACTAACTGAAACTGGCCAAACGCGTTTTCCTTTGCCACGCTCACATATTGATTCGAAAAATTATGAAATTTGAAACCTAACAATAACCTGACCCTGCGGATCCAACAAAAGTGGTTTCGTCGAAATCCGAGGTCATTTGCAAAATGTCCATTTTTAAGGGCCTGAATTCCATAGCGACTATTCAAAATTTTCAACTGGACATATCTTTTGATTCCCGCTACAAACTTTTGATTTTTCGGATTCGTTGGAAAGATATTCACTATTAGATTCCATTATTTTTGGTTTCACTAAAATCCGGATTATTTTGCACCCGGTACATTCAATTGAAGTTTGAAATCGAATTATCGAACTACCGCGCCATTTTCAAATCTATTTATAATTATTCATATTCTAACGACGACGTATATAATATATACGTTGAATTATATTCAAAATAAATTTTCCCGTCGATATTATTTAAAATAATTCATTTTAAATAATCAAAATTCGCTAAAATTGCCAAAATAAAAATTTCAAACTGGCTCGCATTTTACGGGTTGTTACACCCCCCCCCCCAAGGTCCACAGGGAGGAAACAACCCATCTTAGACAGACTTTTTGCAAGCTTTAAGATAGTAGATGTATTGTTTGGATCTCTTTTGCTTGGATCATGGCTTTGGATATCACTATGGGAATTTTTTTACTACATTTATGTTTTGTACTTCTTTAAGAATCAAGACAGTAATGAGGATGTAATGTTTTTGGAAGTATTTTGTATGAATATGCATTGATGAAATAAAAGTTGTTGTTTTCCGCTGTTCAAAATATATGTGTTTATATTCTACCTTGTATTTATCTGTGACTTTTACTTATAAACCTCCACCAAAGTTAAGGCATTCCCATTGAGAGTGACCTTAATGGAGGTGGGGTGTTTCACTTGGTATCAGAGCATAGGTTTACCAAATAAGATAAAAGTTTCTGAAATTGTTCCCCAAAGAAAGTTTAAAGAAGTATTTTCCAAGAAAAAGTGTTATATATTTGAAAAGGCATAATCCCCCAAAGCCATGTGCACTATCTCTCTCTCTATCCTTCGTTTTGAATCTTTCCTTTCCGTTTCAGCATGTTTGGAGACCTTAACCTTCCAGAAGGTGTAAGGACACCCGGTTGGTTTAGGAGGTACTTAGAAGCAAGGGCCAATGACGCGGGCCCAGCAAACATTCCCCCTCGAGTGGCAGCATTTCCTCCTCCTCTCGGAAATGCCTTCGCAAGAACTTGTAGAGACTTCAAGGCTATGGGTGGAAAAGACTTTCATGAGACAAAATCCTTTGTAGGAGCAAGAAACTGGCTAAAAGAGACCGAGGATCTGTTTGTCATCTTCGGAGTTGATGACAGGCAAAAGATACAGCTAGCAGTTTGGTTGCTTAAAGATAAAGCTTCCTATTGGTGGGAGATCACTAATGCTCAGAGGGCAGTAGAAACATGGGAAGATTTCAGGACAAGATTTGAGATAAAATTCCTTACCCTAGCTGAAAGAAGCCTGCAAATGGAGAAGTTCCTAACTCTTAAACAGGGAAGCATGACGATCAAGGAGTACGTCAATCAGTTTAATCAGCTTGCCAGATTTGGGCTAGACTTAGTAAAAACCAACACAAGAAGGCGCGTCGCTTCGTCAAAGGTCTGAATCATCCTCTGCCCAGTCTTGCCATGAACCATGTATCCACGAGAGCGACTTATGAAAGCTTGGTGGACATGGCGTTGCTACACGAGGAAGACCACGACAAGAAGGAGATTAAGGTAGAAGAAAAGAAAGAGGGTTTACAAGCTAAGAAAACAGACTTCAAGAAAGACGGGAAGAACAATAAGCCCCATGAGAAGAGAAAGTGCAATTTCTGTGGCACTGTTGGACATATTTCAAAAGACTGCCGAAAGAGGAAGGCGAAGATGGGTGGCTGCTTTTATTGCAGAGAGACTGGGCATCAAGCTAAGGACTGCCCAAAGAAGAAAGGGCAGAGACAGAAAGCTGGATCCACTTCAGGGGGTCAAGTTCATGCACTGGTGGCACCTCCACAGGAACGAGGTAGTAATATTTCTGTAGAAGGTGTAGTCTATCTTTATGATCATCCAGTTCGCACACTTTTTGACTCTGGTGCATCACACTCCTTTATTTCATCTGCCTTAGTAGAATCTCTACATTTAGACACTAGTATTGTAGAGGATCCCTTAGTAGTTTCAAATCCTATCGGGCGCTCCGCTTATTTGTCAATGGTTTGTTTGGGTTTGAAAATCTCTATTCTCAGCATTGAGTTTAGTTGTAATGCCTTTTTTTTGGGCTTCTCCGGATATAGTCTGATCTTGGGCATGGACTGGTTATCCAGTAATGGTGCCATTCTTGATTGTGAGAAAAGAGTAGTTAGACTCTTGACTCAATTATTAATAATAATCCACTTTCCCCCAATTTTAATAATTCCCTACTTGAATTATTAATTACTTCCAATTTTTAACAATGTCCATAATAGACTCAATTATGGACATCCATTCATGGTGTAAGAACCCGTAACTTCCCCGTGAAGGAAAGCACGAATACTTTGAGAACAACACACAAAAGGACGCAGACGGAAGAACATTTCATTGCTATTACAACAATTCCATCAGATACAAGAATATACAGAGTATAAATGAATAAATTACATTCGACAAATATCAGAGATTACAATAAATTACATAGCAGCGGAAAAATATACAAAAGCACAACTGAAAGTGATACACGGATACAGAGCTTTCCGAACATCGTTCCAGTTGTAAATCAGGACCCTGTGAATATAAATCGGCAAAACCAAAACTACTAGCTGCCCGTGTGGAAAATAGGGGAACCCAGAGTTTAGGTTAAAACAATAAACTCCAGGTCAGTCATGTGACTGGTGTGTGAACTAAAACAGTTATTAATATTGGTTTTAAAGTTAGGTAATCAAGGGACCACGCCATATAACACGGAACGGGTTATCTCCCAAGAATACTAGTGCATATAACAAAACAACGCAATGCTTTTTGGAAAAATGAAGCTATTATAAGACCCAGGTCCCATCACACAATGCAACGCAAGCCGGAGGATAGGGTTTTCCCTTATAATAGCCAAACATGCTTGGTACGTTTAAAACAAATCATTTGATACTATCATAGGTGTATAGTGCCAAAATAATTTTAATCATAAATATCAATCATAGGCGGCATGGGTACCATCTATCATGTCGCCATACTATTTCTACAATTAAAACCGCAACATCACGTATTGGAAATTGGATTTCCGTCATGAGCCGAGGCAAGGGGCAAGCTCCTCTCCGCGTTCGAGACACTCTAGCAAATGTCCCAGGACCCCACTCTGATCCTTGGATCTTCAGGGCCGGTCCTCTCTTACTTTTGAGGATTAATTATTCCTGAACACACGTTTCCCGGTCCTTACAGACCTATATCCGAGGCGCCTCGTATCCAACAACCACACAGGTGAAAAGTATATAAATGTCAGGGCTGGTTGGTCACTGACACCACCCTAGCTAGAAAGAAACGTCGTGCTCTCCCTGCAGTCACTATCCCGTTTTTGACTCATACCGAGGTGTGAGGCTCGCGAATTCACGTTATACACAAAGCTACGCCACACAGGCCGTGCTTTGATCATCAACCACAAGACTTTGCTTTTCAACAGAAGCCTTGATCAATTGCCACTTACGCATGCCACATTGGCAATTCACTTCATGCGACTGATGTCCATCGATATACAACCTCTGAGCTCGTACGTCTCAGAGAAGGGCGTTAAGCAAGAGAATAAATTATCCGCCGCCAAACAGATGTATATTTAATAGAGATCAATCAACACAGAATAAAATCCAATGTCAGACACACAATCCATTTACAAGTTCGTTCTGGGTCTGAACGAAACCGGAGGCACTTTCCTCGCATATCCATCCATCTCCAAGTACGTCTGGACGATCACCAACTGATTCCCTCATCCTGGGTGTACAGCCCAATCAAGATCATCAGTAATCACCCAAACGATGTGAAGACTTCCGGTCTTCAACCACCGTCTTCATCTTCGACATCTCGTCGAATCGGTTATTCAGAATGGGTATAACCCGGCCTTTCTGAATAACCCACGTATATAGTAAACAAATGTTACACAAACACAACGAACGCCTCATTCCAATTCAGAATAGTCTTTTATTCACAAAATCACATTCTTAGGGAAAGGTTCCCATTAATTTTATCCAAGATAAATTCTTCTAAATTTATTCTTTAATCCTCCTATGGATATCATTTCAAATTAGTCGGGATTAACGAACCACACCGAAGTAATTATTTATTTTATTTCCCAATCCCAACCTATATCCCATGGAGAAAACTGGTAATACTCCACATCTAACACCACGGTGTTATCGGTAAAATTAGTTACCATTTCACATTCAAATCTAATTAAAGATTTAACTATCGCTTTGGAGCAAAACTGGTGGTACTCCACTCTCGATCACTTTTCAAATTTGATAATTAAAATTATTAATTCACATTTTTAATCTAATTAAAGATTCATTAAAACTCCACTTAGTTTTAATCTTTTCAAAAATCAATATCCTGCCTTTAACTAGGTTAAAGAACCAATGTCATCAGAACACGATTCACGACAAACCCAAATCACATTTGATATTAAATACAAGGCTCTGAATAGAAAATATATCGACTTATATTCAATACCAAATTCTGAAACCAACAAATATCGTATTGGAAATAACGATATAAAATATATCTTTCAAATTTCCATAACAATATCTGTATAGTCACGAAATCCAACATCGAAATATCCTGAAGATAATTTCGATTCAGCTCCATTCCAATCCACGTATTGGAAATTATCGATTATTTTCAAAATCACTTTCAAATTCAATTTATTTATTTCAAAAATAAATTGGTTTTACTTCTAGTTCAAAACTAGTTCATTTCGATAAAAATCTATTTTTACCTTCTAATGTGGAATTTTCCAGCCCAATTCTTTCCAATTCACATATTATAATTTTACACAAATTATAGATATTTTTGATAATTTTATCAAGGCCCGTACAGTCGATTTCCAACAACGGCCATCGAACTGCACTTACAGCGACCTTTTTCGAATTTGATTTGGACATAATTCCAAATCCAACCGTTAGATTTCAAATTTCTAATATTCATTGGAAAGCTCTTTTCGATACGAACCCAATGGTTCCGGTTTTAGGAGAATCCGACGGTCGGATCTCCCGCAACGTCAATTCGAAGTCAATGGCCGAAATTCACGAACTACCGCGGCGCGGCGCGTTCTATTCAGGCCATTATATATATATAATATATATATTATATATTTCGTCGATTTCCTTTTAAAACGAATTTTATAAATCGTTTTAAATTCGTTTCAAAACAATTTCAACTTCCTTTTCAATTCAAATCAAAATTGAATTCTTCTTTATAAATTCGTTTTAAAATTCATTTCTATTCAATTCAAATTTCAATTCAATTTGAATTCATTTCAATTCGCTTTCAAATCAATTTGAATTCGTTTTCACTTCAATACATTTCGAAATCATTTTCAATTCAATTCATTTCGAAATCGTTTTCAATTCAATTCATTTCGAAATCGTTTTCAATTCAATTCATTTCGAAATCGTTTTCAATTCAATTTATTTCGAAATCGTTTTCAATTCAATTCATTTCGAAATCGTTTTCAATTCAATTCATTTCGAAATCGTTTTCCATTCAATTCATTTCGAAATCGTTTTCAATTCAATTCATTTCGAAATCATTTTCAATTCAATTCATTTCGAAATCGTTTTCAATTCAATTTATTTCGAAATCGTTTTCAATTCAATTCATTTCGAAATCGTTTTCAATTCAATTCATTTCGAAATCGTTTTCAATTCAATTCATTTCGAAATCGTTTTCAATTCAATTCATTTCGAAATCGTTTTCAAATCAATATAAAAATCGTTCACGTCGAAATAACGCATCTCTAATCAACACGGCTTTATATTTTTCAAAACTCCTTTATTCTATCCAACAAATGAATATTTATCCCATTCAACACATTAATCTATATTTCTTTCAACACACGACTAATCTCAACACATGAGTACTGTCAACACATCACTATTTTTGTTATGTAAAATATTTTATAAAACTATGGTATCTATCGTTTGATTTTAATTAGACTTCTACTAGGAAGTAGTTCTAATTTTAAATATGATAAAGATGTAATTTATTTTATTTAAAATATTTCACTCAACACATGAACATCGTCAACACATGACTATTTTTATATTCAACACATGAATTTTCTTTTATAATATTCATTATTTTCCCGATTGGAATGAGGCCCAATCAATCACCATATAACGTTAATTATATGGATTCCATACAACACATGTATTTAATAGCATTAATAAACAATCAACCATCAACCAAAGTGCACTACGCTGTATAAGCATCAAATATAGATATCTAACGCTTATAACAGCCTGTCAATCAATCGACCGACATATTTAATCAATCAGGATGAGTAAACTTCAAATTTCATCCCAACACCCGTGTGGGGTTTCAAACAATCAAACACAGATTTTATTTGTGCAGTTGGCGATGTGTAAAATTTATCGACCCAATCGATATCAGTCAAATTAGTGTGTATAAACAAATCGGCCGATTTGTTTTTAATTATTTATTTATTCACTTTCACGTTAAAAACTATATTTTTAACGATAAAATATTTTATTTCAACACATGAATTTCTATTAGTTCATTTACACAATAAAAATGATATTTTTATTTTTCTAACATATTTTAGAAAATTTCGGCGGCATAACGGCACGATACTAGAAACGGGACGAGGCCTAGCCTTATCCCCGGTCTAGTGAAGGCGCACGCCATTCACACATCAATCAAATCAATTTTAATTCACCAAACAATTTAATTCCAACCAATTAGACTAACCAACTACACAACCAAACTATTTAACAAACAAGCCATCCATGGTCTGTGGATGACGGGTGTCGGGTGCTACTAAGCACCGTCTGCATCCTAGTATATATGTAACTAGAAAAAGAGAATTTGAGTGAGAAGTTCTCACCGAAAGCTATCCAATACCACGACTCTTATTTATAGAAATCTTCTTCGTTATCCCATCTTCGTCATCTTCGTTGCCCGTAGTCACTATATATATAAAAATCACACATTTTTATATTTCGATGTCTTTAAAATAAAAATCACATTTTTATTTGCTTACTTTCCATTTAAAAACCATATTTTTATAATCACTTCATATATTTAAAAATCGAATTTTTACTATGCTATTCAATATATAAAAACCATATTTCCTTACCGCTAATATATAGATAAAAATTCTATTTTTATAACGCTATTCTCTATATAAAGATTTCGCCTTTTCGAAAATATAGATTTCATCATAAAAAAAAATCATCACTTTACTTCAACGTATATAAAATAAAAATCAGATTTTTATTTCGCTACATATACAAAGATGATATTTTTATATTCTCTATCCTATAAAGATTATATTTTTAATACTTTAAAAATATAAAAATCATATTTTTAATATTTCTATATAGTAAAGATTATATTTTTAACTCTCTACCCAACCAAAAATCATATTTTTACATCTTCTACTTAATAAAGATTATATTTTTAATACTTTAAAAATATAAAAATCATATTTTTAACATCTCTACTTTATAAAAATTATATTTTTAATATCTCTACATTATAAAAATTGTATTTATTCTTTCTATAATATAAAAATTATATTTTTATCGCTATATGAATATATAAAATCATATTTTTCTCCCTAATCAAAAATCAAACCTTTACTTGTTTAAAAATCAAACCTCTATACTTCTAAAAAATCAAATCTTTATGATGTTTAAAATTCGAGCTTTATGTTGTCATTCATGTGATAAAATCCATATTTTCATATAAATAAAAATCAACACTTCATACCGATAAAAATCATGACTTTTATAAACTAAAGATCATGCCTTTTTATTAATAAAATATAATCTTTACATGTTATATATATAAATAAACAAAAAAACAAAATTTTCATAGGCTATAAAAACTGATTTTTTTTATAATTTTTATAGAACTAATTACTCCGCACAAATGAAAAAAAATAAGAAAATAAAAATATAAACACTTACAATCGAATTCAGAGGGGGGGGTTCCATCGCTGGCGGAGGACGTCGTCGGAGGGAGCGGGGTCTGGGGTGGCGCCGCGCCAGGAGGCGGCGAAGGTGGAACCATGTGGGGACAGAACTGCAGTTTTTTTCTTATTGGGCTCTGGGGCTCGAGGTTGTCAATGTTGGAAGAAGAGGGCATCGGAGAATGGGAAAGATAGCGGAGGAGGTGGAGGTCAGAGGAGCTTGTGGTGGGGATGGGCGGCGATGACCTAGGGTGGTGGCGGGGGAATCGCGACAGCAAGAATAGGGGAGGCGGGATCTCGAATTTTGACCGGGGGCTTTTATTTTTAGGGTTTGACTAATAGGTATAGGTATATATATTTAATTTATTGATATTTTATTCTAATTTAACTAACCTCAAAGTTTTCACATTCAAACTCGAATTCGAACCCAACGTCTGTCGCCCCTAGCTAATTACCCCCATTCCGAAAACAATGGGATATGTATCGCAAGCTGATTCGACTATTTCGATCAGTTTCCATTGAATTTACATTTTAAATCATTATATTGAATTTTAAACGTACATTTCAAATTACCGGGGTCACATACTAACTCTAAAAATTCCAGAAAAATATTTTCTAGCTTCGTATTGACGATACGGTCCTAACAAAACTAGTTTCGTCGAATTCTGAGACCATTGGAAAAATGGCCATTTTCCAGTCGATTAAAATCAACTGAAACCGGTCAAACACGTTTTCCTTTGCCACGCTCACACATTGATTCGAAAAATTATGAAATTTGGAATCTAGCAATAACTTGACACTGCAGATCCAACAAAAGTGGTTTCGTCGAAATCCGAGGTCATTTGCAAAATGTCCATTTTTAAGGGCCTGAATTCCATAGCGACTATTCAGAATTTTAAACTGGACATATCTTTTGATTCCCGCTATGAAATTTTGATTTGTTGAATTCGTTGGAAAGATATTATCATTTAGATCCTAATGTTTTCGGTTTCACTAAAATCCGGATTGTTTTGCACCTGGTACATTCAATTGAAATTTGAAATCGAATTATCGAACTACCGCGCCATTTTCAATTCTATTTATAATTTATATATAAATATTTATATTCTAACGACGACGTATATAATATATACGTCGAATGCTGTTCAAAATAAATTTCACGTCGATATTATTTAAAATAATTCATTTTAAATGTTCAAAATTCGCTAAAATTGCCAAAATAAAAATTTTAAACTGGCCCAGATTTTCGGGTTATTACAATCTCCCCCACTCAAAACTTTTCGTCCCCGAAAAGGAACAAAGTCGAAAGTGGTTTGATTAATCAACTCTACGTTCGATCTGGCTTCCATTCTCCAACTTTTCAGTTTCTGAGAATTTTCAAAATTTCAAAAATTTGGCTAACACCCTAAATTTTCGAAAAATTTCGCCATAACCTCCCCTGCACCGGGAGCATCGGGGAATTTCAAATAGCTTCCCCGGTCCTTCAGATCTCAAAAAGAAAAAGAAAAAGCCAAGCGGCTAGCCAATAGGCTCACAAAATCATCATCACCCAAACAAAACAGGAAATTATGTAGTAAACATGTACCTATTTGTCGGGCAAACAAATTTTATTCTCTGGCTCTAGCCTCCTTGCTATGACCTGTTCAATGTAAGTATATATATATATGCAAGCAAATGCGACCGATTTTCAATACAATTCAATATTTGATTATATTAGGCATAAATGGTTAAAAATTAGCAAACAATTAAACAAACAACACAAACATCAATCAATTAGTGAATTAGAGTTTCAAATTCATAATTCTGATACATATATACAAAAATCATGTTTTGATGCCAAATCACAACAATGTATTCTAACTATATATGTTTTGGTTCTCACACCAGTCTAATGGAAATATATAGAAATCACACGTTCGAAACACGAATATAAATTCTGATGATGATATATCAATCATCAGAACCATCTCCGGGTGTCTAGAATGTGATTCTATATCTACCCAGTATATTAAAACTTCGAATATACGTTCATGACGCGTATACGCGAAATCTATATACACTCGATTGTCCATATTCAAAATAAATAAATATTCAAATACGTATAAAACGATTTAAATTTTCAAAACAAAATTGTTTTCATTTGAAAAATATACTCTTCACACTCGTTCTAGGATACTACTGATCCTATCTCTAACGAGTCATTCTAATTGGATATTGCTAATCCAATATCTGATGAATTCTTTCGTATGGTTCTAATGTGTCTTGTTCTCGAGCTCTGTAAACCAAAGCTCTGATACCACTGTAAGAACCCGTAACTTCCCCGTGAAGGAAAGCACGAATACTTTGAGAACAACACACAAAAGGACGCAGACGGAAGAACATTTCATTGCTATTACAACAATTCCATCAGATACAAGAATATACAGAGTATAAATGAATAAATTACATTCGACAAATATCAGAGATTACAATAAATTACATAGCAGCGGAAAAATATACAAAAGCACAACTGAAAGTGATACACGGATACAGAGCTTTCCGAACATCGTTCCAGTTGTAAATCAGGACCCTGTGAATATAAATCTACAAAACCAAAACTACTAGCTGCCCGTGTGGAAAATAGGGGCACCCAGAGTTTAGGTTAAAACAATAAACTCCAGGTCAGTCATGTGACTGGTGTGAGAACTAAAACAATTATTAATATTGGTTTTAAAGTTAGGTAATCAAGGGACCACGCCGTATAACACGGAACGGGTTATCTCCCAAGAATACTAGTGCATATAACAAAACAACGCAATGCTTTTTGGAAAAATGAAGCTATTATAAGACCCAGGTCCCATCACACAATGCAACGCAAGCCGGAGGATAGGGTTTTCCCTTATAATAGCCAAACATGCTTGGTACGTTTAAAACAAATCATTTGATACTATCATAGGTGTATAGTGCCAAAATAATTTTAATCATAAATATCAATCATAGGCGGCATGGTTACCATCTATCATGTCGCCATACTAGTTCTACAATTAAAACCGCAATATCACGTATTGGAAATTGGATTTCCGTCATGAGCCGAGGCAAGGGGCAAGCTCCTCTCCGCGTTTGAGACACTCTAGCAAATGTCCCAGGACCCCACTCTGATCCTTGGATCTTCAGGGCCGGTCCTCTCTTACTTTTGAGGATTAATTATTCCTGAACACACGTTTCTCGGTCCTTACAGACCTATATCCGAGGCGCCTCGTATCCAACAACCACACAGGTGAAAAGTATATAAATGTCAGGGCTGGTAGGTCACTGACACCACCCTAGCTAGAAAGAAACGTCGTGCTCTCCCTGCAGTCACTATCCCGTTTTTGACTCATACCGAGGTGTGAGGCTCGCGAATTCACGTTATACACAAAGCTACGCCACACAGGCCGTGCTTTGATCATCAACCACAAGACTTTGCTTTTCAACAGAAGCCTTGATCAATTGCCACTTACGCATGCCACATTGGCAATTCACTTCATGCGACTGATGTCCATCGATATACAACCTCTGAGCTCGTACGTCTCAGAGAAGGGCGTTAAGCAAGAGAATAAATTCTCCGCCACCAAACAGATGTATATTTAATAGAGATCAATCAACACAGAATAAAATCCAATGTCAGACACACAATCCATTTACAAGTTCGTTCTGGGTCTGAACGAAACCGGAGGCACTTTCCTCGCATATCCATCCATCTCCAAGTACGTCTGGACGATCACCAACTGATTCCCTCATCCTGGGTGTACAGCCCAATCAAGATCATCAGTAATCACCCAAACGATGTGAAGACTTCCGGTCTTCAACCACCGTCTTCATCTTCGACATCTCGTCGAATCGGTTATTCAGAATGGGTATAACCCGGCCTTTCTGAATAACCCACGTATATAGTAAAAAAATGTTACACAAACACAACGAACGCCTCATTCCAATTCAGAATAGTCTTTTATTCACAAAATCACATTCTTAGGGAAAGGTTCCCATTAATTTTATCCAAGATAAATTCTTCTAAATTTATTCTTTAATCCTCCTATGGATATCATTTCAAATTAGTCGGGATTAACGAACCACACCGAAGTAATTATTTATTTTATTTCCCAATCCCAACCTATATCCCATGGAGAAAACTGGTAATACTCCACATCTAACACCACGGTGTTATCGGTAAAATTAATAACCATTTCACGTTCAAATCTAATTAAAGATTTAACTATCGCTTTGGAGCAAAACTGGTGGTACTCCACTCTCGATCACTTTTCAAATTTGATAATTAAAATTATCAATTCACATTTTTAATCTAATTAAAGATTCATTAAAACTCCACTTAGTTTTAATCTTTTCAAAAATCAATATCCTGCCTTTAACTGGGTTAAAGAACCAATGTCATCAGAACACGATTCACGACAAACCCAAATCGCATTTGATATTAAATACAAGGCTCTGAATAGAAAATATATCGACTTATATTCAATACCAAATTCTGAAACCAACAAATATCGTATTGGAAATAACGATATAAAATATATCTTTCAAATTTCCATAACAATATCTGTATAGTCACGAAATCCAACATCGAAATATCCCGAAGATAATTTCGATTCAGCTCCATTCCAATCCACGCATTGGAAATTTTCGATTATTTTCAAAATCACTTTCAAATTCAATTTATTTATTTCAAAAATAAATTGGTTTTACTTCTAGTTCAAAACTAGTTCATTTCGATAAAAATCTATTTTTACCTTCTAATGTGGAATTTTCCAGCCCAATTCTTTCCAATTCACATATTATAATTTTACACAAATTATAGATATTTTTGATAATTTAATCAAGGCCCGTACAGTCGATTTCCAACAACGGCCATCGAACTGCACTTACAACGACCTTTTTCGAATTTGATTTGGACATAATTCCAAATTCAACCGTTAGATTTCAAATTTCTAATATTCATTGGAAAGCTCTTTTCGATACGAACCCAACGGTTCCGGTTTTAGGAGAATCCGACGGTCGGATCTCCCGCAACGTCAATTCGAAGTCAATGGTCGAAATTCACGAACTACCGCGGCGCGGCGCGTTCTATTCAGGCCATTATATATATATAATATATATATATATTATATATATCGTCGATTTCCTTTTAAAACGAATTTTATAAATCGTTTTAAATTCGTTTCAAAACAATTTCAACTTCCTTTTCAATTCAAATCAAAATTGAATTCTTCTTTATAAATTCGTTTTAAAATTCATTTCTATTCAATTCAAATTTCAATTCAATTTGAATTCATTTCAATTCGCTTTCAAATCAATTTGAATTCATTTTCACTTCAATTCATTTCGAAATCGTTTTCAATTCAATTCATTTCGAAATCGTTTTCAATTCAATTCATTTCGAAATCGTTTTCAATTCAATTCATTTCGAAATCGTTTTCAATTCAATTTATTTCGAAATCGTTTTCAATTCAATTCATTTCGAAATCGTTTTCAATTCAATTCATTTCGAAATAGTTTTCCATTCAATTCATTTCGAAATCGTTTTCAATTCAATTCATTTCGAAATCGTTTTCAATTCAATTCATTTCGAAATCGTTTTCAATTCAATTTATTTCGAAATCGTTTTCAATTCAATTCATTTCGAAATCGTTTTCAATTCAATTCATTTCGAAATCGTTTTCAATTCAATTCATTTCGAAATCGTTTTCAATTCAATTCATTTCGAAATCGTTTTCAAATCGATATAAATATCGTTCACGTCGAAATAACGCATCTCTAATCAACACGGCTTTATATTTTTCAAAACTCATTTATTCTATCCAACAAATGAATATTTATCCCATTCAACACATTAATCTATATTTCTTTCAACACACGACTAATCTCAACACATGAGTACTGTCAACACATCACTATTTTTGTTATGTAAAATATTTTATAAAACTATGGTATCTATCGTTTGATTTTAATTAGACTTCTACTAGGAAGTAGTTCTAATTTTAAATATGATAAAGATGTAATTTATTTTATTTAAAATATTTCACTCAACACATGAACATCGTCAACACATGACTACTTTTATATTCAACACATGAATTTTCTTTTATAATATTCATTATTTTCCCGATTGGAATGAGGCCCAATCAATCACCATATAACGTTAATTATATGGATTCCATACAACACATGTATTTAATAGCATTAATAAACAATCAACCATCAACCAAAGTGCACTACGCTGTATAAGCATCAAATATAGATATCTTACGCTTATAACAGCCTGTCAATCAATCGACCGACATATTTAATAAATCAGGATGAGTGATCTTCAAATTTCATCCCAACACCCGTGTGGGGTTTCAAACAATCAAACACAGATTTTATTTGTGCAGTTGGCGATGTGTAAAATTTATCGACCCAATCGATATCAGTCAAATTAGTGTATATAAACAAATCGGCCGATTGGTTTATAATTATTTATTTATTCACTTTCACGTTAAAAACTATATTTTTAACGATAAAATATTTTATTTCAACACATGAATTTCTATTAGTTCATTTACACAATAAAAATGATATTTTTATTTTTCTAACATATTTTAGAAAATTTCGGCGGCATAACGGCACGATACTAGAAACGGGACGAGGCCTAGCCTTATCCCCGGTCTAGTGAAGGCCCACGTCATTCACACATCAATCAAATCAATTTCAATTCACCAAACAATTTAATTCCAACCAATTAGACTAACCAACTACACAACCAAACTATTTAACAAACAAGCCATCCATGGTCTGTGGATGACGGGTGTCGGGTGCTACTAAGCACCGTCTGCATCCTAGTATATATGTAACTAGAAAAAGAGAATTTGAGTGAGAAGTTCTCACCGAAAGCTATCCAATACCATGACTCTTCATTTATAGAAATCTTCTTCGTTATCCCATCTTCGTCATCTTCGTTGCTCGTAGTCACTATATATATAAAAATCACACATTTTTATATTTCGATGTCTTTAAAATAAAAATCACATTTTTATTTGCTTACTTTCCATTTAAAAACCATATTTTTATAATCACTTCATATATTTAAAAATCGAATTTTTACTATGCTATTCAATATATAAAAACCATATTTCCTTACCGCTAATATATAGATAAAAATTCTATTTTTATAACGCTATTCTCTATATAAAGATTTCGCCTTTTCGAAAATATAGATTTCATCATAAAAAAAAATCATCACTTTACTTCAACGTATATAAAATAAAAATCAGATTTTTATTTCGCTACATATACAAAGATGATATTTTTATATTCTCTATCCTATAAAGATTATATTTTTAATACTTTAAAAATATAAAAATCATATTTTTAATATTTCTATATAGTAAAGATTATATTTTAAACTCTCTACCCAACCAAAAATCATATTTTTACATCTTCTACTTAATAAAGATTATATTTTTAATACTTTAAAAATATAAAAATCATATTTTTAACATCTCTACTTTATAAAAATTATATTTTTAATATCTCTACATTATAAAAATTGCATTTATTCTTTCTATAATATAAAAATTATATTTTTATCGCTATATGAATATATAAAATCATATTTTTCTCCCTAAACAAAAATCAAACCTTTACTTGTTTAAAATCAAACCTCTATACTTCTAAAAAATCAAATCTTTATGATGTTTAAAATTCGAGCTTTATGTTGTCATTCATGTGATAAAATCCATATTTTCATATAAATAAAAATCACAACTTCATACCGATAAAAATCATGACTTTTATAAACTAAAGATCATGCCTTTTTATTAATAAAATATAATCTTTACATGTTATATATATAAATAAACAAAAAAACAAAATTTTCATAGGCTATAAAAACTGATTTTTATTTTTTTTTATTTTTATAGAACTAATTACTCCGCAAAAATGAAAAAAAATAAAAAAATAAAAATATAAACACTTACAATCGAATTCAGAGGGGGGGGGGGGGGTCCATCGCTGGAGGAGGACGTCGTCGGAGGGAGCGGGGTCTGGGGTGGCGCCGCGCCAGGAGGCGGCGAAGGTGGAACCATGTGGGGACAGAACTGCAGTTTTTTTCTTTTTGGGCTCTGGGGCTCGAGGTTGTCAATGTTGGAAGAAGAGGGCATCGGAGGATGGGAAAGATAGCGGAGGAGGTGGCGGTCAGAGGAGCTCGTGGTGGGTATGGGCGGCGATGACCTAGGGTGGTGGCGGGGGAATCGCGACAGCGAGAATAGGGGAGGCGGGATCTCGAATTTTGACCGGGGGCTTTTATTTTTAGGGTTTGACTAATAGGTATAGGTATATATATATTTAATTTATTGATATTTTATTCTAATTTAACTAACCTCAAAGTTTTCACATTCAAACTCGAATTCGAACCCAACGTCTGTCGCCCCTAGCTAATTACCCCCATTCCGAACACAATGGGATATGTATCGCAAGCTGATTCGACTATTTCGATCAGTTTCCATTGAATTTACATTTTAAATCATTATATTGAATTTTAAACGTACATTTCAAATTACCGGGGTCACATACTAACTCTAAAAATTCCAGAAAAATATTTTCTAGCTTCGTATTGACGATACGGTCCTAACAAAACTAGTTTCGTCGAATTCTGAGACCGTTGGAAAAATGGCCATTTTCCAGTCGATTAAAATCAACTGAAACCGGTCAAACACGTTTTCCTTTGCCACGCTCACACATTGATTCGAAAAATTATGAAATTTGGAATCTAGCAATAACTTGACACTGCGGATCCAACAAAAGTGGTTTCGTCGAAATCCGAGGTCATTTGCAAAATGTCCATTTCTAAGGGCCTGAATTCCATAGCGACTGTTCAGAATTTTAAACTGGACATATCTTTTGATTCCCGCTATGAAATTTTGATTTGTCGAATTCGTTGGAAAGATATTATCATTTAGATCCTAATGTTTTCGGTTTCACTAAAATCCGGATTGTTTTGCACCCGGTACATTCAATTGAAATTTGAAATCGAATTATCGAACTACCGCGCCATTTTCAATTCTATTTATAATTTATATATAAATATTTATATTCTAACGACGACGTATATAATATATACGTCGAATTCTATTCAAAATAAATTTCACGTCGATATTATTTAAAATAATTCATTTTAAATGTTCAAAATTTGCTAAAATTGCCAAAATAAAATTTTTAAACTGGCCCAGATTTTCGGGTTATTACACATGGTATGCAAAATCTTACAAAATTGCACCCAATTTATTAATTCCTAATATTACCCCTACCCCACGTTTGAACGTTTATTCGCAAAATATATGTTAGACTCGAATAGCCTAACTCATAGCATAAAAGAGATTATCATAATAACAACATGTATATGTGACCAAATGAATCATAATAAGGGGTGAAACTTGCATATGTCCAACTTGCATAGATTATACATGTCATGGACCTAAAGGTGTCAACTTGTTCAAAATTCACCTAATATAATCTCAATCAATTTTCATAAACTTACATATGAACATGTGTGAATCAACATCATCTAATTTTTTTACAACATGGTTTTATATGGGTACACCTAACTCAATAGGCAAATTTCCATAATCAAGTTTTATTTAATTATAGTTTCAAGTTTATGGGTACACCTAACCTAATAGGCAAATTCCCATAAACAAGATCCATTTAAATCAAGAAAAAAAAACATAACTTTAAGCATGATCCAACAACATCATGATTTTTCAACATAATATAGCATGATTTATAACATGGCATAGTATGATAGTATAACATAGCTTGACATGATTCTCAACATAGCACGACATAGCATAAGAGAATTTACAACATAGCATGACATAGCATATATAATTTACATCATACGACAACATAATAACATAATAAGAGATCCACAATATATAGAATTTACAATTACAAATCACATCACTTTCTTGTGATCCATTCATAACTGAGTCAAATTAGTTTGTAACAGTCTTGTGAGAATCATCATACTCACCAACAAAAGAAGAGAATTAGAGAGAGAGTTCTTTGGTTTTTATTTGTTTTGTTGAGTAGAATTTAGTTGTAGTAGATTAGGCTTCCTCTTCTTAGTTTGTGACGGCTACGCTAAACTCCATGGCAGCAGCATGACAGTAGCTTCTCTAATTTTACAAGTGATTTAGGTTTAGGGTCTACCCACTTATTTATAGATTTTAGAATGCATTTAGGCCATTAGATTTAACCTAGAAATAACTGCAGCCGTTCAGACAAGATGGGGTTTATCTTGTTGACTCAGCAATGAGTCAGAAGTGACTCAGCAAACACTCAGCATATTAATAAACTTCTATTCATGTCATAAATATATATATATATATATTTTCTACAATGTACATATTAGATACATCCCCCTTTACTTATTATTGTTTTTATATACATATTAGATACATCCCCTCTCTCACACACTTATTAATATTTTTATATTCATATTAGATACATCCCCTCTCTTACACACTTATTAATATTTTTATATTCATATTAGATACATCCCCTCTCTTACACACTTATTAATATTTTTATATTCATATTAGATACATCCCCTCTCTTACACACTTATTAATATTTTTATATTCATATTTGATACATCCCCTCTCTTACACACTTATTAATATTTTATCAACTTTAGTGTTAATAGAAAATTCGGGGTGTTACATTCTCCCCTCCTTTTAGGATTTCGTCCCCGAAATCTTCAAGTCTGGAAGAATGTATATCCTACCATCCAAACGTCCATCTACTCATCCATCATACACAGGCATCCATTGTCCTTAAAAGACTTCTAATGCTTTATGATCATATGCAAGTGTGTGTACATGTCCTTACCTAATGCGAAATCAGGCGGTCTACTGATTCAGTTGACCTCCTTAATGCAAATTATGTAAGTGTCATGAATCCATTATGTATGCAAAAGATCCTAATTGCTTACATACTACTTCTATATGCGTGCACACCTATTCAACCGAATGCAGCATCCATATGATGGTACAACCATTATACATCCATTATACTAAATACATCCATATATATGCAATATGCAATATGAAGTGACTGAAGCCGATCTAGTGCCTAAAGTGTGTGTATATATGCATCCACGAGCAACCACTAGCAAACACTTGCATCCATTTTGCATCCATCATACATAACATGTCTCAAACACATGTTTCAACCATAGGATTATCCTAACTAAAGGTCAAAGAAACTAATGAGAGGACATACTAAAGATAAGATAAGATAAGCTAAGCGATAAAGGAGAAATTAAAAGACATACCCTCAAAAAGAAAAGGGCACAACGAACGCATCTTCTCTTCTGTCTCCCAAGTTGCGTTGCTCTCATCATCTCCCCATTGCACTTTAACCAGTCTGACCTCTCGATTCCTCAACTTTTTGATCTCCGACCCAAGAATGCATGTAGGAGCTCGTCTAATTGTTGCATCACGCTCTATTTCCACCTCTTTAAGCAAGCTCGGCTCTACCACCTCCGCGGTCTTGTGCAAACACTTCCTCAAATGTGATACATGGAATACGTCGTGTACTCCACTAAGTTTCTCAGGCAACTCCACCCTATATGCCATCTTCCCAATCCTGTTTTTTACAGGAAACGGCCCTACAAACCTTGGTGCTAATTACCCCACGGACCCAAAGCGAACAACATTCTGTAACGAAGATACTTTGATAAAAACCATGTCCCCAATGTCAAACTCAAGATTTGTCCTCCTCTTATCAGCATACGATTTTTGCCTATCTTGTGCTGCTTTCATCCTCCTTCGAATCAACTCAATCTTCTCCGAGGTTTCCCTAACCATATCGGGCCCAAGTAGGATTTTATCGGTAGATTCCCACCAACATGTAGGCGAACGGCAAGGCCTTCCATAAAGAGCTTCGAAAGGTGCCATACCAATACTAGACTGAAAGCTATTATTATATGCGAATTCTACTAACGGAAGGTGCTCTTCCCATGTACCCCCAAAGTCTAGGATACAAAGCCTTAAAAGATCCTCTAGAATGCGATTCACCCTCTCGGTCTGGCCGTCTGTCTGAGGATGATATGCGGTGCTCAAACATAGCTGAGTCCCTACCGCCTCTTGTAAACTCTTCCAAAATTCGCTAGTAAAGATGGGGTCACGGTCGCTTACTATACTAGAAGGAATACCGTGCAAACGAACTATCTCCTTAATGTATACAGAAGCCAACCACGGAGCAGTCCTCTTACTTTTCACGGGAATAAAATGGGCGCTTTTAGTAAGTCTATCTACTATAACCCAAATCCCCGTGTTACCCTTCCTTGATCTTGGTAATCCATCCACAAAATCCATTGAGATGCTTTCCCATTTCCATAGTGGAAATTCTAATGGGTGAAGCAACCCACCGGGTTTCTTTTGTTCTGCTTTAACTCGTTGGCACACCAAGCATCTAGCGACGTACTCGGCCACATCCTTTTTCATACCGGCCCAAAAGAAAACCCGCTTCATATCTTTGTACATCTTATCCCCACCGGGATGAATGGTCATTTTTGAGCGATGAGCATCATCAAGAATGGCCTTCCTTAAGTCTTCGTCTTGTGGTACACAAAGTCTATTATCCCTTCGTAACCAACCCTTATCGTCTAGGGTATACCTACGAAGATGGCTTGACGACTCCCCCCCTTTGAGCTTTTCTACTGTCTCAACCAACTGTGGGTCGTCTCGCTGTGCCTCACCAACCCGTCCTAGAAGTGTAGGTCTAACCTCCAAGGATGCTAACAGACCGGGTACTAAGTCAACGGAGGGTCTAAAGTCAAACTTAGAGATGAATTCTAAGCTTTGTCGTTCAACAAACAACGGACTCAAGGACAACCTTTTCCTACTTAAGGCGTCTGCCACCACGTTACCCTTGCCCGGGGTATATGCTATTTCAAAATCGTAGGAGGCTAAGAATTCCATCCACCGTTGCTGCCTTAAATTCAAATCCTTCTGAGAGAATAAGTATTTTAATGATTTGTGGTCAGTGAACAGTTCGAATTTCTCACCAAGAAGATAGTGACGCCAAGACTTAAGCGCGAAAACAATTGCGGCTAGCTCTAAGTCATGCGTGGGGTAATTCTTTTCATGAGCCCTCAACTGCCTTCCACCATAGGCTATTACTCTTCCCTCTTGCATGAGGACCGCGCCAAGTCCCGTCCCACAAGCATCAGTATAGATGGTAAACGGTTTATTCCCGTCTGGCAGCACTAAGACTGGGGCTGAAGTTAAGGCTCTCTTTAAACGTTGGAACGCATCATCGCAATCTTTGTCCCACGTAAAAACCAGGTTCTTCTTCGTTAACCGTGTTAATGGAGCTGATATTTTTGCGAAGTCTTTGATAAACTTCCTATAATAGCCAACCAACCCCAAGAAACTTCTTACTTCGGTTGCATTTTTAGGGACCTTCCAATCTTGGATGGCCACCACCTTTGCGGGATCCACTGCTATCCCTTCTTTGGAAACCACGTGCCCTAAGAACCGTACTTCCTTCCTCCAGAAGTGACACTTAGAAAATATTGCCTTAAGGTTATGCGCTCGAAGGGTTTCCAACACTTCCCTAAGATGTAGGGATTGCTCTACTTTATTCTTAGAAAAGACTAAGATGTCATCCACAAAGACTACCACGAATTTGTTAAGGTATTCCCTAAAAACCCTACTCATCAAATCAACAAAATATGCAGGGGCGTTTGTCAAACCAAAGGGCATCACTAGCCATTCATAGAATCCGTCAGGAGTCCTAAAAGCAGTCTTATCTATACTATCCTCAGCCACTCTCAGTTGATGAAAGCCAGTGGCTAACCCAACTGCGAAAACACTGAGGCGCCAACTAACTGATCAAAGAGATCATCAATCCTCGGCAGTGGGTGTCGGTTCTTTTTAGTAAGCTTGTTTAGTTCTCTATAGTCCATACAAGGTCTAAGAGACCCATCCGCCTTTGTGGCAAAAACTACTGGAGCACCCCACTCCGATATACTACGTCTTATGAACCCCTTCTCAAGCAACTCCTTTACTTGCTTATTGAGTTCCCTCCTTTCACGAGGAGCCATGTGGCGCACTGGCAAAGATACGGGTTTAGCATTATCCACAAGATAAATTCGAAAGTCTATCTCCCGCTTTGGAGGTAAGCCTTTCACCTCCTCAAACACATCCAGATATTCCCGGACCACTTCTACCGATCGCAAGTTCTCTACAGACGCGTCAAGCGATTCAAGATAACTTAGCATAACGGAATTTATGGGATTACAAAAGATGCCGAGAGCATTACCAAGGCGAGTCACAAGCCTAACTACTCACCTTTCACAATCAAGAATGGCCCTATTTCTAGACAACCAATCCATTCCTAAAATTAGCCCATAGCCCGTGAAGCCCAATACATAAGCATCACATCTAAATTCAACGCTAAGTATAGAGATTTTCAAATCCAAACATATCATGGTCAAATGAGTCGAACCCCCAATTGGATTTGAAACGACCAAGGGATCCTCTACTAAACTGGTGTTCAAGTGCAGTGATTCAACTAATGATGCAGAGATAAACGAATGAGATGCGCCAGAATCGAATAAGGTACGGACAGGATGATCAAACAGAAAAACTAAGCTTTCAACAGAAATTGTTCTACCTCTTTCTTGCAGCGGTGGGGCCGCAATAGCCTGAACTTGCCCCCTTGCCTGCCCTGGTGCCATAAGGGCCTGCACCTGTCCTCCCGAGGTAGACCATGCCCTCTGCCCCTTCTTTGGACAGTCCTTCACTAAATGTCCCGCATCTCCACAATGAAAACAACCAGTCTTCTTTTTCTTTCTACAATCTTTGCTGAGATGGCCAGGCGTCCCACAATTGAAGCATTTCTTCTTCCCTTTGCCATTATTGTTTTTACCACCCTTCTTATTTTGCTGTTGGGGTTTCTTCTGATCCCCTTTCTTTTCAACTGCCTTATCCTCATGCATAAGTGCCATTTCTACTAGCTTTTCAAAGGTGGCTCCCATAGGGATGTGGGTCATAGCCAACCCTTGCAACGGTTCATTCAAGCCTCTAACGAACCTCAAAGCTTTCTTCTCTGGCGTGTTCACCAACTCCAAGCCAAACCTTGCTAACTGATTAAATTTATTGACATATTCCTTTACTGATGAGCTCCCTTGCTTTAGTGCCAGGAATTTTTCCATATTTAAGTTCTCCTCTGCCCTTGAAAGAAACTTTGCCTCAAACCTTCGTCTGAAATCCGCCCATGAATCAACTGGACGTTCCCCGTTAGTGACCTCCCACCAAAACGAGGCCTCTCCCTTCATTAACCAAGCAGCTAAACGGACTTTCCTCCCATCTTCCACTTCAAAGATATCCAACAATTCCTCAGTCTCCTTAAGCCAATCTCTGGCCTCCACAAACGTCTCAGTCCCTTGAAAAGTTTTTCCTCCCATAGCCTTGAATTTCTTGCACGTCTTTGCAAAAGTGTCAACACGAGGAGGAGGAGGAGGAGGAATGGGTGCAACTAGGGGTGGAGGAGTATCCGCTGGGCCTGCAGTGGTGGCCCTAGCCTCCAAGTATCTCCTAAACCACCCTGGAATCGTCACACCTTCTGGGAGATTAAGATCTTCAGCCATGCTGAAACGAAAAAGGAAAGATTCAAAATGGAGAATTCGAAAGATAAAGATAAGGATATGGCTATTTGGGATTATGTTTTTCATAAAAACTCTCTTTAAATAACATGTTTTTTTTTTTTTTTGAAAGCACTTCTTCCAAAAATACTTTAGAAAAAAAATATTTTTCTAAAAAAAAATTTTATCTGTTCTGGTAACCTTATGCTCTGATACCACGTGTAACACCCCACGTCCATTAATGTCACTCACAAAGGGAATGCATTAACTTCCATGGAGGTTTTAAGTGAATATAGAACCGTAAAATTACAACAAGACAGATATAAAATAGTACTTGGAAATTCCAAACTTTATTTCATTGTAGCAGAAGTCAAAACATGTTTGATTACATCATAACACCATATTCAATGTCAAGTACAATATCTATCTTGATAAAACAAGTACATAATCCCATTACATGAATAGCCATTAAAAAGAAAGATAACAAGCTGGACTTTACTTCAGCAGTCCAAGCTTTCCAGAAGATAAGCGATCCAACTAGACTCCACTAGAACTTGGCCCAACCTGCGGACCTGAAGGGAAAAAAAGGATGGAAAAGAGGGGGTCAGACATAAAGTCTGGTGAATATGATAATTCTACAATACTACTACCAAAATAACTGGACAAGGCATAAGCTGGAAAACAAGAAAATGTCTATGAAGAGCAGATTAAGGACATAGACAATCGCTAAAGGCAACGTTATATGCGCTCCTAAATACTAAAGGATAAACACTATACTGCACCACACCAGTCACCCTAAAGATTCATCCCACTTAGCTTCACTTAGAAACTTTCCCAATGACTTTACGTACCCCTAGCTGACTACATAGGTGCCGCCTGCCCCTATCTCCACTAGGTGTACCCTACTTCCCATTATTCGATCGGCTCCCTAACTCGTAGATACCCGTGCTGGCCCCACAGTGGGGTGTATCACTCCCCTAAAGTGGCAACCTGATACAACGGACATGCACGGCTTATACCTACACGATGCAACAACGTCTTACCTACCAGCCCGGGTCCACACACGCATATGAAACCCGTTGGACTTGCGTTGCCACCGCTCCCTGTTTTGGCCTCTTATAGTCAAACCCAGTATGCGTGTCCCGTCCTCGACTTGGGTCGAGCCCACAAAGATACGTTTTGGGATACTGGTTGAAATGGGCCCCCACTATTTACCACAAGCATTCCACCTAAGCTTGTCCCCATTAGTCCATCCCACTTAACCCACTTAATCATGTTCATTTACATGTGTGTTTGGTTAAGTCTAATCGTATTTCAAATGCCTCTAAAGGCAACCACCAGATTCCTCATGCCACCCAAGGCACCTACTTAACCCCCATGTCCTACCTTACATGATTATCTGGTTAAGTATTTCTTAGTTCATTAAGGCCATAACCTCATAAAGACCTCTCACATTAGACTGGCATTTATGGCAGCTGGATTTGCCGGGCGGGTCCGGGCAGTCTTACACCATAAAAGAGTCTAACCTCGTGTCTTTACAACTGTTATGCTTTAGTTTGGGCCTAGGACCTCTCACATTGGGCCGACATTTGTGACTACTGGATTTGCCGGGCGGGTCCGGGCAGGTTTACATCACAAACGGGTCCAACCTCGTGTCCTAAGCATTGATTATTAATAATAATCCACTTTCCCCCAATTTTAATAATTCCCTACTTGAATTATTAATTACTTCCAATTTTTAACAATGTCCATAATTGACTCAATTATGGACATCCATTCATGGTATGCAAAATCTTACAAAATTGCACCCAATTTATTAATTCCTAATATTACCCCTACCCCACGTTTGAACGTTTATTCGCAAAATATATGTTAGACTCGAATAGCCTAACTCATAGCATAAAAGAGATTATCATAATAACAACATGTATATGTGACCAAATGAATCATAATAAGGGGTGAAACTTGCATATGTCTAACTTGCATAGATTATACATGTCATGGACCTAAAGGTGTCAACTTGTTCAAAATTCACCTAATATAATCTCAATCAATTTTCATAAACTTACATATGAACATGTGTGAATCAACATCATCTAATTTTTTTACAACACGGTTTTATATGGGTACACCTAACTCAATAGGCAAATTCCCATAATCAAGTTTTATTTAATTATAGTTTCAAGTTTATGGGTACACCTAACCTAATAGGCAAATTCCTATAAACAAGATCCATTTAAATCAAGAAAAAATAAACATAACTTTAAGCATGATCCAACAACATCATGATTTTTCAACATAATATAGCATGATTTATAACATGGCATAGTATGATAGTATAACATAGCTTGACATGATTCTCAACATAGCACGACATAGCATAAGAGAATTTACAACATAGCATGACATAGCATATATAATTTACATCATACGACAACATAATAACATAATAAGAGATCCACAATATATAGAATTTACAACTACAAATCACATCACTTTCTTGTGATCCATTCATAACTGAGTCAAATTAGTTTGTAATAGTCTTGTGAGAATCATCATACTCACCAACAAAAGAAGAGAACTAGAGAGAGAGTTCTTTGGTTTGATTTGTTTTGTTGAGTAGAATTTAGTTGTAGTAGATCAGGCTTCCTCTTCTTAGTTTGTGACGGCTACGCTGAACTCCATGGTAGCAGCATGACGGTAGCTTCTCTAATTTTACAAGTGATTTAGGTTTAGGGTCTACCCACTTATTTATAGATTTTAGAATGCATTTAGGCCATTAGATTTAACCTAGAAATAACCGCAGCCGTTCAGACAAGATGGGGTTTATCTTGTTGACTCAGCAATGAGTCAGAAGTGACTCAACAAACACTCAGCATATTAATAAACTTCTATTCATGTCATAAATATATATATATTTTCTACAATGAACATATTAGATACATCCCCCTTTACTTATTATTGTTTTTATATACATATTAGATACATCCCCTCTCTCATACACTTATTAATATTTTTATATTCATATTAGATACATCCCCTCTCTTACACACTTATTAATATTTTTATATTCATATTAGATACATCCCCTCTCTTACACACTTATTAATATTTTTATATTCATATTAGATACATCCCCTCTCTTACACACTTATTAATATTTTTATATTCATATTAGATACATCCCCTCTCTTACACACTTATTAATATTTTAGCAACTTTAGTGTTAATAGAAAATTCGGGGTGTTACAGTGCGCCCTACTCTTATGGATACAATAGGGACAGCACAACGTAAAGAGTCTTAGCTAGTTGAAGTGGTTGATAAGCTAATTAGGGGTGAGACTTCTAGTCACCTCAATAGGTACTCTATCGACGATAAAGGTTGGCTAAGACGCGATGGAAGACTATGCGTCCCACAAGCAAGAGAGCTGGTAAAGAAGGTTCTCGAGGAAGCACATCATTCCAAGATGACCATACACCGAGGTGGAGACAAAATGTACAAGGACATGAAAAGAGTTTTCTTCAGGAGCGGTATGAAGAAGGACGTGGCAGATTTCGTTTCCAAGTGTATGATATGCCAATAGGTCAAGGTGGAATAGAAAAAGCCTGGAGGACATACTTCATCCCCTAGAGGTCCCACAATGGAAGTGGGATAGCATTTCAATGGACTTCGTTGATGGGCTGCCTAGGTTTAGAAGGGGCAATACTAGCATTTGGGTAACAGTGGATAGGCTTACAAAAAGCGCCCACTTTTTTGCTGTCAAAAATAGAAGGACTGCCTCATCTCTAGCGTCTCTTTACCTTAAGGAGATAGTTCGACTCCATGGGATACCCTCCAGCATTGTTAGTGACCGAGACCCAATCTTCACAAGCGAGTTTTGGCAGAGTCTGCAAGAAGCTGTAGGCACACAGTTATGTTTGAGTATGGCCTATCACCCCCAAACCGATTGCCAGACGGAAAGGGTGAATAGAGTTTTAGAGGATCTTTTAAGACTTTGCGTTCTTGACTTTGGAGGGACATGGGAGGATCACCTTCCTTTAATGGAATTTGCTTACAACAACAGCTATCAAGCAACCATAGGTATCGCACCCTTCGAAGCTTTGTATGGAAGACCATGCAAATCACCAACTTGTTGGTGGGAGTCTACAAATAAGCTTATTCTTGGACCGGACATGATTATAGAGACTTCAGAAAAAGTGGATTTGATACGAAGGAGGATGAAGACAACCCAAGATAGACAAAAATCCTACGTAGACAAGAGAAGGACCGACCTTGAGTTTGAGGTTGGGGATAGGGTTTTCCTGAAGGTATCTCCTTTAAAGAACATCGTTCGCTTTGGATCCACTGGGAAGCTAGCACCAATATTTGTAGGGCCGTTTCCTATCATCGAGAAGGTTAGGAATATGGCCTATAGATTAGAGCTACCCGAGAGATTGGCCGGATTTCACAATGTCTTTCATGTTTCTCACCTCCGGAAGTGTTTGCATGAGTCTACGAAACTGGTGGAACCTAACATTCTAGAAGAAGCCGAAGTGGAACGTGAAGCAACTGTGAGGAGAGTTCCAACCCGTATCTTAGGAACTGAAGTGAAAAAGCTACGCAACTGCGAAGTCAAGTTCGTCAAAGTTCAGTGGAGCGACGCTGAGGAAGACGCGACCTGGGAAACTGAGGGCAGAATACGCGCTGCCTACCCTTTTCTTTTTGAGGGTACATCTTTAATCTCTCTCTTTTTCCTTAAGTTATTCTTGATCTATCTTTTTAGGTATATCTCCTTAGTCCTTTTCCTAACTTATTAGGTGGAAAACAAATGGATGCAAACATGTACTTGAAAACATGTTATGGATGATGGCTACAAGTGGTTGCTAGTGATTGCTAGTGGTTGCTCGTGGATGCATATACACACACACGCTAGGTTTTAGATCGGCTCAGTCACTTCATATTCCATATGCATATATGTATTCTCATTTGTATATGGTTGAAACTTGATATGTTGTCATATGGTTGTCGCATTTGTATGAATAGTTGTGCACTCATGTATAATTATGAGTAGGAAAAATTTGCATACATAATGGATTCACAACACTTACATGATTCGCATCTAGGAGGTCAACTGAATCAGTAGATGAGACGACCCCAAACCCCGTACTGACGGTGGCAAGGGTTATCTTTGGAATATAACACAGAAACAGATAATAGCAGAACAGAATTAAGTAAATACACCAGATAATGAACAATAGAATATACTGGATAAAAGTAATCATCAGAGTTACATACTACACAGGATCTTACTTAGTACAAAAACAGTTCAGCTATACATAAATGTCTACAGCGGGAATAAACAAAATATGTACAATAGGAGCTAAACAACATAAAAAGAGATAAATGATAGAATCCATCTTCAGCTCCAGCTATCCAGAAAGAACCAGCTAAACCTGAATACAAGGCTGTCCATGTAGAAAAAGGGGCACTCGAGTTTGAAAGTGAAACAAACTACGAGTCAGTCATGGGACTGGTATGAGAAATCTACTCAACACATATATAATTTGGCTATTCACAGGACCACGCCACTTTCGTGGAACGGGTTTACTCCATTGGATTGCCAGTGCTTTAAAACAAATCTTTCTTTTAAACATCGCAATGCTTTTTATAAAAAATGAAGCCATTATAAGACTCAGTTCCCATCACACAATGCAACGCAAACCGGAGGATAGAGTTTTTACCTTATAATGGCCAAAATATGCTTGATACGAATAAAACAAAGGCATTTGATATTATTGCTAGTGTTTATATGTTTTGAAAACAATTTCATATCATAACTATCAATCCTAGACGGCATGGGTACCATATATCATGTCTCCATATACATATACAATCAAAACCGCACGATGTCGTATTTGGAAATTGGATTTCCGTCATGAACCAAGGCAAAAGATAGTCCTTACCGAATTCGAGACGCTCTAGCCCGTGTCTCAGGCAAGTACTCGGTCAAGGCTTTGGATCGTCAGGGCCGGTCAACCGATGTGGATTAAAATGCCTGAACAATACGTTTCCCCGCCCTTTGGGGCGTAAACGAGCCAACGAATGACTCCATCGGACCCGGATCATCCGATTAAACCGAGTCACCTCACAACAGCAACAACCACATAGGTGAAAAGTATATAAATGTCAGGGCTGGTAGGTCACTGACACCACCCTAGCTAGAAAGAAACGCATGCCCTCCCTGAGGTCCTTCTCCCGTTTCGGGTTCATACCGGGGTGTGTGGCTCGCGAATTTACGTTATGCACAAAGCTACGTCACACAGGCAGTGCTTTGATCATCACCACAACACTTTGCTTTTCAACAGAAGCCCTGATCACTGCATCTTAGCATGCCACACAGGAAATTCATGCCATGCGACTGATGTCCATCGATACACAACCTCTGAGCTCGTGCGTTTCAGAGAAGGGCGTTAAGCCTAAGAATAAATTCTCCGCTGCCAAACAGATGTATATTTAACAGAGATCAATCAACACAGAATAAAATCCAATGTCAGACAAACAGTTCATTTACAAGTCTGTTCTGGGTCTGAACGAAACCGGAGGCACTAAATACCTCGCAAACCCATCGATCACCACGTACGTCTGGACGATCACCACTCATTATCCATATTTCGGGATGCCTCCCAATCAGGACCTCGGTTACTATCCAAATGTGGTGAAGATCTCCGGTCTTCAACCACCGTCATCATCTTCGAATTTCAATCGTCGGTCAATTATTTGAAATGAGAATTAACTCGGCCTTTTCAAATAATTCACGTATATTTAGAATTTCAAATCAATTTATTTCAATGGTTAAATCATTCGACAACACCAAATTTGTTCTTTAATGAAATTTTCACACCAAACACATTCAACCATCAAATACCACATAAATCGAGCAAATTTAGTTTATTTCCATTCCATATCGTTTATGATATTTTATAACGATTTATCGCTATTTTTATTTATTTTAAAATAGCCAATTTATTCAAAACGACGCTTCGGGCCATAACGCGGTCGTGGCGCTGTTTTTCTTCAGATTTGATTTACACATAACTGAAAATCTAACCATTGGATCTTCACGCAATTTACATCATTAGAAATGTCTTTTTAAAACAAATCCAACGGTTCCAGTTTCGGGAAAATCCGACGGTCGGATCTCCCGGTACAATCGTTTGAAGTTTCGATTTCAAAATACGAACTACAGCATCGTTATTCAATTTAATATAATTATATATATATATATATATATATATATATATATATATATATAATCGTTTCTGGCGCTGTTTTTCTTCAGATTTGAAATAAACACTCCAGACAATCCAACCGTTGGATTTTTACAAAGTTGGTGTCGTTGGAAAGATTTTTCCAAGGCGAACCCAATGGTTGCGGTTTCGGGAAAATCCGATGGTCGGATTTCCCGCACTAGTTGTTTGAAATCACGGTTTCAAAACACAAGCTGCACGGCCACGTTTCGTTTTAATTTTATTTATATTTATATATTTATATAAATATAGTTCATTCAAAAATTCCTATATCGTTTTCACTTCATATATTTCACTAACGCCTTTAAATTTTGGAAAATTTCGCCATAACCTCCTTTGTACGGGAGGGGTTGGGAAAATTCCCAAATAGCCACATGGGCGTCTCATGTCGAAAAGAAAAGGAAAAAGCCAAGCGGCTAGCCAACAGGCTCATAAAATCATCACCCAAACAAAACAGTAAATGTGTGCCTATTTGTCGGGCACAAAATTTTATTCCTCTTCTCTAGCCCTTTTGCTATAACCTGTTCAATAAATATGCATGTACATATATACAGTTCTTATCACTTATCATTTTCCATTCAACTTCATATTTGATTCCATTTGGTTTAAAAACACCATTCATTTTAATGTTGCATTCATAGGCAAAAATCATATCATTAGCTAATTAATGAATATTTCAACTCACGCATATTCATTTGAATGAGTTGCTATTTTTAGCACTTCACATTTCAACAATTCATGTATATAATAAAAATGTGATTTTTATTGTAAAACAATTCATTTCAAAACACAATTATTTTATATAGTCTATAGAGGTGATAAAAATAGGATTTTTATTGTAAAACAATTTCTTTTAAAACGAGATTATTTTACATAGTCCATATAGATGATAAAAAGGTGATTTTTATTATAAAACAATTTATTTCAAACTATGAATACCATTCAACACATGAATTTCTAATCAACGAATGAATATCGATTCAACACATGAAGGTTTTCTATAGTTTCTATATATAGATAAAAATGTGATTTTAATATTTAAAACGTAAATACCATTCAACACATGAATTTCTAATCAACGAATGAATATCGATTCAACACATGAAGGTTTTCTATAGTTTCTATATATAGATAAAAATGTGATTTTTATATTTAAAACGCGAATACCATTCAACACATGAATTTCTAATCAACGAATGAATATCGATACAACACATGAAGGTTTTCTATTCAATGAATAAACATAGTTTCAACAAATGAAAATAATTCAAACACATGAATATTATTCAAAATTTCGGCAGCATAACGGCAGGGTAGTTAAAACCGGGACAGTCTCTAGTATGGCTCCTCGCTCTACCGTAAAATCTCGCGGTTTTTGACAATGGGGATCATGCATCTAGTTCGCACGCAGGCGGCATGTATATGTTTATTTCATTTCCACAAACTAATCCTATGTGGTTTCAACCAAATATTTTTCAACCACAAACGGGTATTTTTCAACCACAATCAATTAATATCAACCACAAACAATCCCAAACAACCATTCTCTATCAATCAATTTTCACACCAATCACAACCAATAAATATCGTCCATGGTTTGTGGACGAGGGGCGTGTATATATATATATATATATATATATATATATATAGCAATTCACTTTTATTTCAACACATATATAATTTTTACAACGCATATATAACTTATACATCGAACACGCTTATATAACTCATACATTGACTATATAATTTATACATCGTCGTTTTCCATATCGTTTACAAATTAGAAATCTCACATTGGGTTCCACTCCACCAAAAATAGCAGAAAGCTCAGAAAAATATGCGGTCAGTCCCATGTTGATGTGTTTTCCTCCACGATCGCAACGCAAGTTGTTTCGTTCCATTCTGATTTAAAACGAACGAGTTATGGCAATTTATAAGTTAAACAAGTTAACTTGTAATTAAATTAATTAATTAATTTAATCACCCTGTTTAATTCCTTAAACCATCTTCTCCCTGTATCGTTACTCAGCCGATTTCTGAACCCAAACACTCCAAACCCTTCATTGATTTGCGCGCGCCACCTGGAGGATCGGATGTCGATCGGAGACTGGCACGCAAAAGGGGGTGGCACCGCCTACCAGCGCCTGAAGCGGCGGCGCGTTCGACGGCTACTGCGCCTCGAGAACCATGAACAACTTCCGCCCCTTTCCACCTCGATTTCTTCCAAACCACCACACTACAGGCGATCTTAACCGTCGGATTAGAAGATCTCCTCACCCTCCACGATTTTGCATTGGGAGATTTGAGTTTAATTGATTACATTGAGAACGGTGAAGGAAGGAAGATCGGAGCTCGTGGGCCTTTCATTTTCAAACGGCGGCTGAAGCAATTGGATAGCTAGGGTTTAATGGGTGTGCTATTTATATTAAATATATATAATTAATTTATTCTATTAATTGTTTTATTGTGAAAATTTGTATTCGAACACCAAATCGAACCCAATGACTATCGCCCCTAGCTAATTACCCCCATCCCGGACACACTGGGATATGTTTCGTATGCCATTTTGATTGTTACAGTCATGTTTTCCTTCAAATTAAAATATAAAACATTCAATATTTAATTTAAACGTACATTTCAATTTGCCAGGGCCACAAACTAATTCGAAAAATTCCAGAAAAATAAATCTAGCTATGTTTTGACGATACGGTTCCAACAAAACTAGTTTCGTCGAATTCTGAGACCGTTTGCAAAAAGGCCCATTTTTGGTCGATCTAATTTAACTGTAATTGACCAAAACACATTTTCCTTTGCCACGCTCACATACTAGCTTCAAAAATTATGAAATTTGAAACCTAGCAATAACTTCCCATCCTGGATCCAACAAAAGTAGTTTCGTCGAATTCCGAGGTCGTATGCAAAATGGCCAATTTCACGGGCTATATAAATTCCATAGCGACCTTTCTGAAAATTCATTCGGCCATAACTTTCGCTTTCCGCTATGAAAATTCGATTTTTTAGATTCGTTGGAAAGGTATTCACTAACAGATTTAAATATTTTTGGTTTCACTAAAATCCGTTTTGTTTTGCACCCGGTACAGTCCGACAAAGTTTGAATTCAATTTTTGAAACTGCAGCGCCATTTCAGGCCTTGTTTATAATTATAATTAATTATATTCGTTTTCAATTGTCGATTCAAACTCAGTTTTCATCGCCATTATTTAAAATATTTATTTTAAATATTTAAAATCCATTATTTTAGCCAATTTAAAATTTTTAAATTGGTTCAGATTTTCTGGGTCGTTACAATCTCCCCCACTTAAAACTTTTCGTCCCCGAAAAGGAACAAAGTCGAAAGTGGTTTGATAAATCTACAATCACACAACACAACCATCAATCCAATTGTTTTTCAACCTTTCAAAAATATATTAATCATTTTCTATACTCTTTTTAAAATCATTCAGACTATAGAATTTAAAAGTTCACATCCATGGAAAGAAAATAACAATAGAATAGAGAATTAAATGGTAATGCAAAATATGGCAAATGTACCTTGCACCGGAGTCAACAGAGATATCCACTCGGCATCTAGGATAAGCCTTCTGAATGCTCTCCTCAGTTTCCCAAGTACAATCTCGCGGATCTCCACTCCATTGCACTTTGACTAAGTGAACCTTCTTGTTCCTCAGCTCTTTGGTTTCTTTGCCGATAATCTTTAGCGGCTCTCGTCTCACAGCTAAATCTGGAGTAATTTCAATGTCCTGTTGAGCTGCTTCTTCCACGATTAAGTCTGGATCATGAACGTGCTTTCGAAGTTGAGATATATGAAATACATCATGAACCCCAGGCAACCAGTCAGGCAGTTTGACCCTATAAGCGAGAGTTCCAATCCGTTCCAAAATAGGAAGCGGACCTATGAATTTGGGCGCCAACTTTCCAGTTTTATCGAACCGGATAACTCCTCTCATCGGCGATACTTTCAAATATACATAGTCGCCAACCGCAAAGGATATATCTCTTCTTCTTCTATCGGCATAGCTCTTTTGTTGGCTTTGAGCGACGAGTAATCGCTTTTTAATAAAATCGAACTTGTCGGCAGCTTCTCGAATCATATCTGGACCCAACACAAGTCTATTTCCAGGTTCGACCCAACAAGCAGGAGATCGGCATGGTCTACCATACAATGATTCGAATGGCGACATTGTCAGACTCGCCTGGTAGCTGTTGTTATATGAGAATTCAGCCAAATGCAGATGGTCTTCCCATCATCCACCGAAATCTAGAACACAAGCCAGCAATAGATCTTCTAAAATACGATTCACCCTCTCAGTCTGACCGTCTGTTTGAGGATGATAAGCGGTGCTCAAGTTCAACTTCGTTCCCAGCTCTACTTGAAATGCTTCCCAGAATTTGCTAGTGAATATTGTATCTCTATCACTGACTATACTGAGCGGCACTCCAAGTAGTCTAACTATTTCCCTGAAGTAAATCTATGCCAGACTCTGAGCAGTTCTGTTTGATCTGACAGGTATGAAATGGGCGGTCTTCGTGAAGCGATCTACGATCACCCAAATACTATCATTCCCTTTTATGGTTCTGGGCAAACCATCAATGAAATCCATAGAAATATGTTCCCACTTCCAACCAGGAACGTCTAGTGGTTGTAATAATCCAGCCAATTTATGTTGGTCGCTTTTGACTAGCAGGCAAGTAGGGCATCGGCTAACATATAAAGAAATGTCCCTCTTCATCGACTTCCACCAGAAAGTGCGCTTGATGTCATTATACATTTTGCTTACTCCCGGATGGATACTAAGTTTCGACTTATGGCATTCATCCAGTACTTTCTTTCGAAGCTCAGGAATGTTAGGGACACAGATTCGACCTTTCAGCCTTAGAATCTCCTCATTATCAACTTGAAAACTCGAGGGCTCGCCTTTCTGAATTATCCCTCTGATCTTCTGAATGAAGTAATCATCCCTCTGAAGAGAAAATATTTTATCTAGCAATGAAGTCGTGATAATAAAACTGGCGATCATCTCATTCTTTCGGCTTAGCGCATCGGCTATGACATTGGCTTTTCCTGGAGTGTATAGAATCTCAAAGTCGTATGCTGCAAGGAACTCTAGCCAACGTTGCTGCCTCAGATTCAGGTCCTTCTGAGTGAACAGGTACTTTAACGATTGGTGATCTGTAAACAGTTCGAATCTCTCACCCAGGAGATAGTGTCTCCAGATTTTCAAGGCGAATACTATAGCCAATAACTCAAGATCATGAGTTACATAGTTTTTCTTGTGCGGCTTCAGTTGACGGCTAGCATAAGCAATCACTTGGCCCCTTTGCATTAACACTGCGCCAAGGCATTCTCTGGAAGCATCAGTCCAGACTTTCAAATCCTGATTGCCATCGATGATGGTTAACACTAGAGCAGTCGTTAGTCTTAATTTTAGCTATTCAAAAGCCTCCTCACTTTCTGGAGTCCATTTGAATTTAGAGTGCTTCTTTGTAAGCTTCATTAAGTGACCAGATATCTTCGAAAAGTCTTTAACGAACTTTCGGCAATAGCTAGCCAATCCGAGAAAACTACGGACTTCAGTGGGGGTACTGGGTTGTTTCCAATTCTGAATAGCCGTGATTTTGCTTGGATCCACGGCGATTCCTTCTTTCGATATGACGTGGCCTAGAAATTTTACTTCATCTTGCCAGAAGATACATTTGGAAAATTTGGCTTTTAATACATTCCGTCTCAGAATTTCTAGAACTATTCCAGATGCTTTTCATGTTCGTCCTTTGATTTAGAGAAGATTAGAATATCGTCAATAAAAACCAGAACAAATTTATTCAATACTCCTTTGAATACTCTGTTCATCAGATCGACGAATTAAGCGGGAGCGTTACATAAGCCGAACGACATTACTAACCACTCGTAGAATAAGTCGGGACCTCTGAATGTTGTCATCGGAACACACTCCTCGGCAATTCGAAGCTGATGGAAACCTGTAGCTAGGTCCATCCTTGAGAATACTTGTGTGCCATTTAATCGATCCAACAAATCATCAATCCGCGGCAATGGATATTTGTTCTTTATTGTCTGCTTGTTCAAATCCCGATAATCCACACATAAACGTAGAGTACCGTCAGATTTTGGGACAAACACCACTGCTGTACCCCAATCAGAGAAACTAGGTCTGATCAGACCCTTCCATACTAGCTGTCTTGTTTGATTGTCTAATTCCCCCTTCTCTTTCAAGGACATTCTTCGAATAGCGTGAACTACCAGCCTTGCATTGGGAATTAAAGCAATTTTGAAATCTATTTCTCTCTGCGGAGGTAAGTGGACAACTTCTTCAAACACATCCGCATAATTTTTGACGACAGGAATGTCTTTCACTAGGTCAGGAATACTTTCTGTGACTTCTGGGATATTTTCTATTTGGGTTGGATAAACATTTAGAGCTGCCCAGAAGTCTTTTCTATTAGCATTCTGACCTTCACAGGGAATGGTTATATAATCACCTGATTTAATCTTCGCCTTTACAACTCTGTCGGCGCATTTAACTTCAGCTTCATATTTGGTCAACCAGTCTAACCCCAGGATAAGATCAAACTCTTTAAAATTCATGACGACTGCGATGGTAGGAAACCGATAACGAGAGAAAGAAACCGGCACTACACAAATCCAACTAAGATCAATGGAACCTCGAACCGGATTCTGGACAGTCATTGGTTCCTTGAGCTTTTTCAAATTCAATTCCAGTTTCTTAGCTGCATCTTTGGCAATGAAACTTCGTGACGCGCCTGTGTCAAACAGTACTTTGACTGGAATGTTTTTGACAGTAAGTGTTCCTTCTAAAACATTAGCCCTTTCTTGACTAGCCGAGGGCTCGGAACTTTCTGCTACTTCATTTATATATACGGCTTCAGATTTCTTTGAGAGTTGGCACTCCCGTGCAATATGACCTACTTGATGACACTCATGGCATCTCCTTTCCCAATGTGGGTTCTTTTGTTTCATAATGCGCTTATATCCACTCCTGACCTGTTCCTCTAAAGATCGGCAACTTATCGAGCGATGTCCTCGCCTATTGCAGTTATTGCATACGGCGGTTGTTACGGGTTCCTTCTTAGATTTAGCCCTTTTTCTCTTGGCACTGGGCTTCTTACTGGCTTCAGGAATATCAGTTCCCTTCTCTTTTTTGTCACTACAACAAACTTCTTCTTCGTCGCGCAACATTCCTTTCCTATGGCAATCTTCATACTGATAAGCCATGTATATCATTTCAGAAAAAGGAAGCTTCACATTCCTCATTACCTTATTCTGATATCTCCTTTGCAGGCCATGAATAAATCTCAGATTTTTCCTTTTTGGATCTTGAATCAGATGAGGAGCAAAGTGAGCAAGTTCGTTGAATTTCTTATGATATTCTGGGATGGTCATATCACCTTGTATCAAATAAGAAACTTCATCACATAATCTCTCGGTTGCTTCGAGAGGAGTAAATCTTTCCAAGAAAATCACTTTGAATCTGTCTCAGGTGATATCACCATCTGGATTATCTTTAATAATTGAATCCCACCAAAACAAAGCTTCTTCTTTGAGTGCCCAAGACGCCAGTAATCTTTTCTGATCATCTATCAGCTTTAAAGCCTCAAAAATTTTCTCTGTAGAATGAATCCAAGCTTGTGTTTCCATAATGGACTCCTTGCCTAAGAATGGCGATCCACCAAGATTTCGAAATCTCTTGAATAGAACTTCTATATCGGATCCTGGCGGCGGGAGTACAACTGGCTTATTAGCTGGTCGAGCCATACGATTATTTCTTCTGTTCCTGTCACTCATTTTCTAGTGCGTCTGCAATTAGCAAACAAAGTGTCAGGTCAACAGAAAAGATATTTCAAAATATAGAGACAAATACTTCGATGTAAATGTGTCCACTGGGGTGTATTCCATTCTGCTTTACTTATACTAGGATACTACTGATCCTATCTGTATTGAATTACCCGTCCTAGAACACTACTGGTTCTATTTCTGACGAGTTTGTTCAAATGTTACATTCCAGAACTAAGCTTAACCAATGCTCTGATACCACATTGAGACGACCCCAAACCCCTTACTGACGGTGGCAAGGGTTATCTTTGGAATATAACACAGAAACAGATAATAGCAGAACAAAATTAAGTAAATACACCAGATAATGAACAATAGAATATACTGGATAAAAGTAATCATCAGAGTTACACAGTACACAGGATCTTACTTAGTACAAAAACAGTTCAGCTATACATAAATGTCTACAGCGGGAATAAACAAAATATGTACAGTAGGAGCTGAACAGCTTAAAAAGAGATAAATGATAGAATCCATCTTCAGCTCCAACTATCCAGAAAGAACCAGCTAAACCTGAATACAAGGCTGCCCGTGTAGAAAAAGGGGCACCCAAGTTTGAAAGTGAAACAAACTACGAGTCAGTCATGGGACTGGTATGAGAAATCTACTCAACACATATATAATTTGGCTATTCACAGGACCACGCCACTTTCGTGGAACGGGTTTACTCCATTGGATTGCCAGTGCTTTAAAATAAATCTTTCTTTTAAACATCGCAATGCTTTTTATAAAAAATGAAGCCATTATAAGACTCAGTTCCCATCACACAATGCAACGCAAACCGGAGGATAGAGTTTTTACCTTATAATGGCCAAAATATGCTTGATACGAATAAAACAAAGGCATTTGATATTATTGCTAGTGTTTATATGTTTTGAAAACAATTTCATATCATAACTATCAATCCTAGACGGCATGGGTACCATATATCATGTCGCCATATACATATACAATTAAAACCGCACGATGTCATTTTTGGAAGTTGGATTTCCATCATGAACCAAGGCAAAAGATAGTCCTTACCGAATTCGAGACGCTCTAGCCCGTGTCTCAGGTAAGTACTCGGTCAAGCCTTTGGATCGTCAGGGTCGGTCCACCGATGTGGATTAAAATGCCTGAACAATAAGTTTCCCCGCCCTTTGGGGCGTAAACGAGCCAACGAATGACTCCATCGGACCCGGATCGTCCGATCAAACCGAGGCGCCTCGCAACAGCAACAACCACATAGGTGAAAAGTATATAAATGTCAGGGCTGGTAGGTCACTGACACCACCCTAGCTAGAAAGAAACGCATGCCCTCCCTGAGGTCCTTCTCCCGTTTCGGGTTCATACCGGGGTGTGAGGCTCGCGAATTTACGTTATGCACAAAGCTACGTCACATGGGCGGTGCTTTGATCATCACCACAAGACTTTGCTTTTCAACAGAAGCCCTGATCACTGCATCTTAGCATGTCACACAAGCAATTCATGCCATGCGACTGAAGTCCATCGATACACAACCTCTGAGCTCGTGCGTTTCAGAGAAGGGCGTTAAGCAAAAGAATAAATTCTCCGCCGCCAAACAGATGTATATTTAACAGAGATCAATCAACACAGAATAAAATCCAATTTCAAACACACAGTCCATTTACAAGTCCGTTCTGGGTCTGAACGGAACCAGAGGCACTAAATACCTCGCAAACCCATCGATCACCACGTACGTCTGGACGATCACCACTCATTATCCATATTTTGGGATGCCTCCCAATCAGGACCTCAGTTACCATCCAAACGAGGTGAAGATCTCCGGTCTTCGACCACCGTCTTCATCTTCGAATTTCAATCGTCGGTCAATTATTTGAAATGAGAATTAACTCGGCCTTTTCAAATAATTCACGTATATTTAGAATTTCAAATCAATTTATTTCAATGGTTAAATCATTCGACAACACCAAATTTGTTCTTTAATGAAATTTTCACACCAAACACATTCAACCATCAAATACCACATAAATCTAGCAAATTCAGTTTATTTCCATTCCATATCGTTTATGATATTTTATAACGATTTATCGCTATTTTTATTCATTTTAAAATAGCCAATTTATTCAAAACGACGCTTCGGGCCATAACGCGGTCGTGGCGCTGTTTTTCTTCAGATTTGATTTACACATATCTGAAAATCTATCAATTGGATCTTCACGTAATTTACATCATTAGAAAGGTCTTTTCAAAACGAATTCAACGGTTCCAGTTTCGGGAAAATCCGACGGTCAGATCTCCCGGTACAATCGTTTGAAGTTTCGATTTCAAAATACGAACTACAGCATCGTTATTCGATTTGATATAATTATATATATATATATATATAATCGTTTATAGCGCTGTTTTTCTTTAGATTTGAATTAAACATTCCAGACAATCAAACCATTGGATTTTTACAAAGTTGGTGCCGTTGGAAAGATTTTTCCAAGGCGAACCCAACGGTTGCGGTTTCGGGGAAATACGATGGTCGGATTTCCCGCACTAGTTGTTTGAAATCACGGTTTCAAAACACGAACTGCACGGCCACGTTTCATTTTAATTTTATTTATATTTATATATTTATATAAATATAGTTCATTCAAAAATTCCTATATTGTTTTCACTTCAAATATTTCACTAACGCCTTTAAATTTTGGAAAATTTGGCCATAACCTCCTTTGTACGGGAGGGGCTGGGAAAATTCCCAAATAGCCACACGGGCGTCTCATGTCAAAAAGAAAAAGAAAAAGCCAAGCGGCTACCCAACAGGATCATAAAATCATCACCCAAACAAAACAATAAATGTGTACCTATTTGTCGGGCACAAAATTTTATTCCTCTTCTCTAGTCCCTTTGCTATAACCTGTTCAATAAATATGCATGTACATATATACAGTTCTTATCACTTATCATTTTCCGTTCAACTTCATATTTGATTCCATTTGGTTTAAAAACACCATTCATTTTAATGTTGCATTCATAGGCAAAAATCATATCATTAGCTAATTAATGAATATTTCAACTCACGCATATTCATTTGAACGAGTTGCTATTTTTAACACTTCACATTTCAACAATTCATGTATATAATAAAAATGTGATTTTTATTGTAAAACAATTCATTTCAAAACACTAATATTTTATATAGTCTATAGAGGTGATAAAAATAGGATTTTTATCATAAAACAATTTCTTTGAAAACGAGATTATTTTACATAGTCCATATAGATGATAAAAAGGTGATTTTTATTATAAAACAATTTATTTCAAAATATGAATACCATTCAACACATGAATTTCTAATCAACGAATGAATATCGATTCAACACATGAAGGTTTTCTATAGTTTCTATATATAGATAAAAATGTGATTTTTACATTTAAAACGCGAATACCATTCAACACATGAATATCTAATCAACGAATGAATATCGATTCAACACATGAAGGTTTTCTATAGTTTCTATATATAGATAAAAATGTGATTTTTATATTTAAAATGCGAATACCATTCAACACATGAATTTCTAATCAACGAATGAATATCGATTCAACACATGAAGGTTTTCTATTCAATGAATAAATATATTTTTAGCAAATGAAAATTATTCAAACACATGAATATTATTCAAAATTTCGGCAGCATAACGGCAGGGTAGTTAAAACCGAGACCATCCCTAGTACGGCTCCTCGCTCTACCTTAAAACCTCGCGGTTTTTGACAATGGGACCATGCATCTAGTTCGCACGCAGGCGGCATGTATATATTTATTTCATTTCCACAAACTAATCCTATGTGGTTTCAACCAAATATTTTTCAACCACAAACGGGTATTTTTCAACCACAATCAATCAATATCAACCATAAACAATCCCAAACAACCATTCGCTATCAATCAATTTTCACACCAATCACAACCAATAAATATCGTCCATGGTTTGTGGACGATGGGCGTGTGTATATATATATATATATATATATATATATATATATATATATATATATATATATATACATATATATATAGCAATTCACTTTTATTTCAACACATATATAATTTTTACAACGCATATATAACTTATACATCGAACATACAACTTATACAACGCTTATATATGAGGTGTACAATGCTTATATAACTCATACATCGACTATATAATTTATACATCGTCATTTTCCATATCGTTTATAAGTTAGAAATCTCACATTTGGTTCTACTCCACCAAAAATAGCAGAAAGCTCAGAAAAATATGCGGTCAGTCCCATGTTGATGTGTTTTCCTCCACGATCGCAACGCAAGTTGTTTCGTTCCATTCTGATTTAAAATGAATGAGTTATGGCAATTTATAGATTAAACAATTTAACTTGTAATTAAATTAATTAATTAATTTAATCACCCTGTTTAATTCCTTAAACCATCTTCTCCCTGTATCGTTACTCAGCCGATTTCTGAACCCAAACACTCCAAACCCTTCATTGATTTGTGCGCGCCACCTGGAGGATCGGATGCCGATCGGAGACTGGCACGCGAAAAGGGGTGGCACCGTCTACCAGCGCCTCAAGCGGCGGCGCGTTCGACGGCTACTGCGCCTCGAGAACCGTGAACAACTTCCGCCCCTTTCCACCTCGATTTCTTCCAAACCACCACACTACAGGCGATCTTAACCGTCGGATTAGAAGATCTCCTCACCCTCTACGATTTTGCTTTGGGAGATTTGAGTTTAATTGATTACATTGAGAACGGTGAAGGAAGGAAGATCGGAGCTCGTGGGCCTTTCATTTTCAAACCGCGGCTGAAGCAATTGGATAGCTAGGGTTTAATGGGTGTGCTATTTATATTAAATATATATAATTAATTTATTCTATTAATTGTTTTATTAAGAAAATTTGTATTCGAACACCAAATCGAACCCAATGACTATCGCCCCTAGCTAATTACCCCCATCCCGGACACAATGGGATATGTTTCGTACGCCATTTTGATTGTTACAGTCATGTTTTCCTTAAAATTAAAATATAAAACATTCAATATTTAATTTGAACGTACATTTCAATTTGCCAGGGCCACAAACTAATTCGAAAAATTCCAGAAAAATAAATCTAGCTATGTTTTGGCGATATGGTTCCAACAAAACTAGTTTCGTCGAATTCTTAGACCGTTTGCAAAAAGGCCCATTTTTGGTCGATCCAATTTAACTGTAATTGACCAAAACACATTTTCCTTTGCCACACTCACATACTAGCTTCAAAAATTATGAAACTTGAAACCTAGCAATAACTTCCCATCCCGGATCCAACAAAAGTGGTTTCGTCGAATTCCGAGGTCGTATGCAAAATGGCCAATTTCACGGGCTATATAAATTCCATAGCGACCTTTCTGAAAATTCATTCGGCCATAACTTTTGCTTTCCGCTATGAAAATTCGATTTTTCAGATTCGTTAGAAAGGTATTCACTAACAGATTTAAATATTTTTGGTTTCACTAAAATCCGTTTTGGTTTGCACCCGGTACAGTCCGACAAAGTTTGAATTCAATTTTTGAAACTACAGCGCCATTTCAGGCCTTGTTTATAATTATAATTAATTATATTCGTTTTCAATTGTCGATTCAAACTCAATTTTCATCGCCATTATTTAAAATATTTATTTTAAATATTTAAAATCCATTATTTTAGCCAATTAAAAATTTTTAAATTGGTTCAGATTTTCTGGGTCGTTACAGTAGACCGCCTGATTTCGGCATTAGATAAGGACATGTACACACACTATGCATATGATCATGAAGCATTAGAAGTCTTTTAAGGACAATGGACGCCTGTGTTTATTGGTTGAGTAGATGGACGATTGGATGATAGGATATACATTCTTCCTAACTTGAAGATTTCGGGGAAGAAATCCTTTTAAGAAGGGGAGAATGTAACACCCTGAGAATTCTATAACATTAAACTTCATAAATTAAAGTGTAATTAATTATAAATGAAAGAATTAAGGGAAATAGCTTACACCATTGCATTCGTCTCGGAATTCTACTTAAGGTAGAGTCCGAGTTTGTGTAAATCGGACTCCGTATGAAGGAGTTATGGCCTTCAGAAGTTTCAGAATAAAATTTAAAATTCAAACAGCTCAGTTTCGGATTCAAAATTCGAAAAATTAACTCAAACTGGGCTGGACGGGAAAATTCCCGCCCAGTGACCAGGTCGACCACAGAGTTGACTGGCCAGTCGACCTGGTCACACCCAGGTCGACCATGCAGTCGACCTGGGTGTTGACCTGCCAGTCGACCTGCCTGGTCGACCTGGCTTGCTAGGTCTGGTCTTGGCTCAAATTTCTGTGGCTCTGTACGGTCTGAATTCCTCCTGTCTTCGTCTGACGGCTCAAAACAATTTGAAAACTCTATATATACATCCTATGTCTCAACTAAAATTCACACAAGAAAATAAGATTGGAGTCGTCATGCTGCCGGGAAGGAATTGAGCGTAGCCATCAAGAGAGACGAATCAAACTAAGACGCAAACTAAAGCTTAATCAAATTAATCAACGCAACGTTGCTACCCAAAGGAGAGCATCTCCAAATCAGAATACAGAAATCAGAAAAACAAGATTTCATCACACGTTGTAAGTATTGTGATCCTTCAGAATATGAATAAAAACTGTGATGTGATTCGATGTAATTGAAAATATAATATTGTTATTGTATAATGATGTGAATTCTGTATATTGTAATGATTCTGTCATGATTTGCGTATTGATATTTATGGCATAAATTGATTGATGCAAGTTTATTGGACATTTGTATATGAAAGTAATAGTACATGCAAGTTTGTGGCAAAAACTAGAATTTGATCCCTTTATGTTCATGTCGATGGTATGGACTATATACATCTTTTAAGTCTAAATTAAGACTTATGCAAACATGTTCTAGATTTGAGACCTTTTATGCCTACATGATTCAAAACCTACGTATACATTCTATGTTAATCGCAAGTATAATTGGATCTATGTTAAGTATCGTTTGGGTTACATAAACTATGCAAGTTTCATGTTGAAATAGGCTATATGACTAGATGTTAAATTTAGATGAATATACAACATGCTAGTTTTGTGTTTGACATTATGCTAAGTTAAATATGTTTAACCCAAAGTTTGTATAAGTTTAAATATGCCATTTTATGTGACACTTATTCAGTTGTATGACTATTTCAATGCAAGTTCACATGATCCAATGTTTATGCTAGTTGAATCATTAAATTGCAAGTTCATGCACTACACACCTTTGTGTATTGTGGAATATTACATGTTCTTGATTTCCCCTTTTCTCACGTTTATAAAGTTGGGCTGAATTATGGCGAGCCCAACATTTGTTATAATGTTGCGAATGTACAAACGGGGGTAATAGCGTTGGATGTAAAACATGAATATATATATATATATATATGTTGGCACGTTTGGCACATGACAATGACAATGGCCTTTAAGCGGTATGAATTGTTATACCCAAAAATAAAGGACATGACATTTACATATAAAATTGAGAAGTGACAAAATATGTAAATCTAGAAAATATGATATCCTTAATTCGAGGTTGGATTAAGTTGTGACATAAACCTGCCCGGACCCGCCCGACTGTCCAGTAGTCACAACAATACCTATCCAATGTGGGTGGTTAAGCATTGAGCCCAATAAGGACCCGAGGTTAGACTGAGCTATGGTGTAAACCTGCCCGGAACCAACCAGGACATCCAGTAACCGTAGTAATATCTGTCTAATGTGAGTGGTCGGTGCTTTAAGAGGCTAAGGACAGATGGTAGGGTTAAGTCAACCTAAAACACTTAACCAAATTTCAACATGTTAACAAGAATTAATGGATGAGGTTTGGTAAATACAGACATTTGACCACTTAACATGTTTGACTAGAAAACCCTAGTAACTAGGGTCCCGTTTCAGCAGTAACCCAAGTTAGGTATCATGGTACCATGAAACAAGGCAGGGTGGGGCACAGTATAGGTTCTAATGGGGTGCGGTCGTGCACGTACTTCGGAGCAGACAAACAGGGCACTGGGGGCACCAGTATTATAACCTATGTATTCTAGAACTGTGTTGGGGGCCGCCACTATGGGTCTTGATACACCCCATGGTGGGACCAGCATAGGTATCTACAACTCTCAGGGGTAGTATGACACACGAGTTTTATGCGAGTAGGAGCTGATCTTTTTAACAAAGGGGATCACTTCACCCTCAGCATGGGGTGCCAGTTAGAATAAGTTCTAGTAGTTGCAGAGATATAGCGTGGGTGCAATAGGGCATTCGTTCTCGACTACATTCCCTTAGCTTATGATACTTTCCTGTTTTCAATTTATATCTATCATGCCCCTTTTTCTTATTCACATACTGAAGAGTCACTAGATTTACTCTGGCTTTATGTATGACTCTATTTTCTTTTCGTCTTTTTTTCTTTCGTCCCCCCCCCCCCAGGTCCACAGTGAGGAAACAACCCAGCTTAGACAAACTCTTTGCAAGCTTCAAGACAGTAGATGTATGGTTTGGATCTCTTTTGATTGGATCATGGCTTTGGATATCACTATGGGGATTTTGTTACTTTATTTATGTTTTGTAATTCTTTAAGAATCAAGACAGTAATGAGGATGTAAAGTTTTTGGAAGTATTTTGTATGAACACGTATTGATGAAATAAAAGTTGTTGTTTTCCGCTGTTTAAAATATATGTGTTTATACTATGTCTTATGTTTATCTGTGACTTTTACTTATAAAATTCCACCAAAGTTAAGGCATTCCCATTGAGAGTGACCTTAATGGAGGTGGGGTGTTTCATCCTCTTCCTTCTCTCTCTCATTTTCTATAAACCCTAGCCCCTAAATCACCAACCACCACCACTACAGGCCCCACTGCCACCACCTCTCAGCCATCTGCCACCGCCACCCCTCCGCCTGCAGCACCACCAGCGCCGCCCATGGGCCCCACCTCCTCAAAAATACATTTTTTCACTAAATCCCATTTTTGCAAATAACCCCCTATCGTTCTTTCCTCAATATCTTCCAATCTGTTCATTCTTGGCAAAACTCCTCTAAGCCAAAGTTGTAGAGCTCGATTTTCCCTTTGATTTTAATATATGGCAATCGAATTTTGGAGTCCAGAGCTGTCCGGAAAACACGTTTCAAGATCGTTGACCTGGAGCAAAGATTCATGATTTCTGGCGAATTGGTGTATTTTTGGAAGAAAGACCATTAGGCGAAAGTTGCTCAGAATGGTGTTTATGCTAGAAAAGGTGTTTGGTCAAGTTTGGAGGTCGTATGTGGAAGTTAGAGTTAGAACGGAGAATTCGGACGACGAAAATCAAAGAATGACGAAGTGGAAATCAATGGTGAGAACTCTCTTACTCAAATCATTTTTGTTATGTTATTATAGCATAGGTTGTAAATGGGGCTTAGTAGCTCCTGTCACTGTTGTTTGAACCATGGATGTTTTGTTGATTTTTGGTTATTGGTTGAATGTTATTGTATATGGGTATGGCAACCCTATTAAGGAATTATTACATATCAAATTGACATGTATGACGCAAGCCAGTATCAGGAGAGGGGTAATGCATAGATATTATTACGATCCTACAAAATAGCACCGTTAAAATGGCGAAATTTTCTGAAACATGTTAGAAAAAATTATATATATCATATGATAGTTGAATTGGGATTACACATCCATTTACAAGTCGGACGACTTGTTTGTGTTCGCTTATTTAAGTGATATCGATTGGGACGCTAATTTTTGCACATCGTCCAAGTGCACAAATAATAATCAGTATTTGTTGGTAGAAAACCCCACAAGGGTCTTGGGATAATATTCTAATCACACATCTCCCTTGTGATTAGTTGGATGTCGATCGATTGATTGACAGACCATTATAAGCATTTTTTGTTTATTTAGTGCTTATACAGTTGTAGAATGCACTTTGGTTGTTATTTAGATGTTTAATGATTATTTATCATTATTATTGAATACATGAGATGTATGAAATCCATATAACTAAAATTATATGGTAATTGGTTGGGACTCATTCCAATTCAGAAATAACGAATATTTAAATTTAATATTCAGTGTAAGAGTCAAAATATGGTTTTGATGTCTGATTTTGGATGGTCACAAAAATATTAAGGTGAATGAAGCCGAGTTAAGTAGATTTGCGTCATTTTAACTCAAATAGATTTTTATATTTATTTTATTCATTTTATAATGAGTATGAAAATGAAATGGATTTCAAATTAAGATCATTTTGAAAATATTATCATTTTAATATTATAATGATATGGAATACTCAATTTTGATTTAAAATTGAAAAGCAAGATGGAGTCGTTATAAAACGAGTTAATAAATGTTTTATAAAACACATTTTGGATAGAAATCGAAGAAATATATATTATATATATTAAATATACATTTAAATGGTTTGAATAGAACGCGTCGCGCAGCGACTGTTCGAGAATTTCAACCATTGACTTTGAATGGACGTAACGGGAGACGACCATCGGATTCTCCTAAAACTTGAAACGTTGGGTTCATTTCGAAAAGAGCTTTCCAATGAATATAAGAGATTGAAATTTACATAGTTGGATTCTAAAATATGTCCACATAAATTTCGAAAAAGGTCGTTATGGATGCAGATCGGTGATGAAAACCGACTGTAAGGGCCCTAATAAAATTTTTAAAAATATAAATAGATTATGTAAAATCATAATTAATGATTTGAAAAGATTTTAGACGAAAAAAATTTCATATTTGAAAAGATAAAAGATATTTTCATCAGAATGAACTAGTTAATAACTAGAAATATTAATTGCATGATTTTTGCAAAATAAATAAATTGGATTGAGAATGGTTTTTAAATAACCAGAGTTTTCCAATATAAATATATTGGTATGGGTTTGAATGGAAATTATCTTTGGATATTTCAATACTGGATTCCATGATTATACGGATATCGTTGAGGAATTTGAAAGTATAAATACCGTTATTCCAAATACAATATTTGAATAACGATATTTATTGGTCTCAGAATTTGATATTGATATAAGTCGACATGATTTCTATTCAGAGCCTTGTATTTAATATCAAATTGGATTTTGGGTTTGTCATGAATGGTATCTTTAATAATATAGTTCTTAAACCCAGTTGAGAAAGAATAAATCTTTTAATTAAGATTTAATGAGATTTTCCAATTAATAAATATAATTGGAATTAAATGGAAGTTGATTTTGGGTTAATTATAAGCAATGTTTTAAATGACATTGGTTCTTAAAACCCGATTAACAATGAAATTGTGATTTGGAGTTTATTTATCTTTTAACGAAGATTTAGTGGAATTTTCCAAAGTAAAGTTTTTCAATTTAATACATTAAATTGGAATAGAGTGGAATTCGATTTATTAATAATCGAAATGTGCTTCTATGAAGGAAGACAATTACTAGTTATGGAATTTAAAAGGCTTTGCCATAATTCTGTTTATCGTATTAGGCTAACATGGAAATTCATATTGATTACAACTGATCTGATTTCTGTGAAGATTCCATTTTGAAGGAATATGGTTTCGGGTTTATCGTGAATAATGTTTTGAAGGACATTGGTTCTTTAACCCAGTTAAAGACGGGATTAATTTCCTAAGATTGAATAATCATTAAATAATGATTTTTGAAGGTTAAAACTAAATGGAGTTTTAATGAATCTTTAATTAGATTGAAATGGGAATAAAGTAATTAAATTTACTGAATTCAAGAATTGTTCGAGAATTGAGTACCACCAGTTTTACTCCAGGCATTAGTCAAATCTTTAATTAGATTTGAACGTTAAGTGGTAATCAATTTTACCGATGACACATTAGGTGTTAGATGTGGAGTACCACCAGTTTTGCTCCATGGGGTGAATAAGTTGGGATTGGGATAATAAAATAAAATAAATGATTTTCTCGGTAAGGCGTTAATCTCGACTATTGTGATAAACCTTAATTTGGTTTAAATTGTTAAAAGATATTACAAAATATTTTGAAATGACATCCAAAGGAAGAATAAAGAATAAGTTTAAAAGAACTTATCTTTGATAAAATTAACGGGAAACATTCCCAAGAATATTCTGAATTGGAATGAGTCATATATTATGTTTTTATAACACTTGATTGTAAGATACGTGAGCTATTCGGAAAGACCCGGTTTAACCCATTCTGAATAATTAATACGACTAAAAGTCAACGATGAAGACGGTGGTTGAAGAACGGAGATCTTCACATCGTTTGGATGATTACGGGTGTCTTGATTGGGCTGTACCCCCAAGACAAGGTAATAAGTGGTGACCGTCTAGACGTACTTGGAGATCGACCGGATATGCGAGGGCCTCTCTTCTATATTGTACATATGGGATGAGGAATAAGGTGCCTTTGGTTTCGTTCAGACCTATAATGTACTTGTAAATGGATTGTATGTTTGACATTGGATTTCATTCTGTGTTGATTTGTTTCTATTAAATATGTATCTGCTTGGTAGCGGAGAATTTATTCTTTTGCTTAACACCCTACTCTGAACATATGAGCTTAGAGGTTATATATAGATAGACATCAGTCGTATCGCGCGGATTGTCAATGTGGCATGCTAAGATGCAAATGATCAAGGCTTTTGTTGAAAAGCGGAGTCTTATGGTTGATGATCAAAGAACGACTTTAAATAGCACAGCTTTGTGTATAGCGTTAATTCACAAGAACACACCCTGGTATGAGTCTAAAATGGGATCAGGGACGCAGGGAGGACATGACGTTTCTTTCTAGCTAGAAGTGATGTCATGGTATGGAGCTCAGACATTTTTACTTATGTGGATGATGGATGCGAGGCGCCTCAGATATTGAGTCCCTAGTGTCCTAGAGATTTGTCTGATAGGACAGGGAAATGTGTTTTCAGGAATAACCAATCCACTAAAGTAAGTGTGGTCCGGCCCTGCAGGAACCAAGGGTTGCCCAAAGTGTGTAATCCTAAGGCATTGCTAGAGTGTCTCGAATCGGAAGGAGCCACCGCTAGCCTTGACTCATAATGGAAATCCAATTTCCAATACGACATCGTGCGATTTTAATTGTAAACCTATGTATGGAAACATAATATATGGTACATATGTCGTCTATGATTGATACATTTATATTGGAAGTTGTTTTTGAGACTATGCACATATAGTAATTTCAAAATGATTTGTTTTAAAGCGTATCAAGCATGTTTGACTATTATAAGTTAAACACTATCGTCCGGCTTTCTTGAATTGTGTGGCGGGACCTGAGGCTTATAATAGCTTAATTTTTCAAAAAGCATTGCATTGTTTTTAAATCGTTTTATTTCAGAGTATTCATGGGAGTAAACCCATTCCGTGACATACGGCGTGGTCCCATGATTTACCCTATTTTAAAGTAAAAGTTTAATAATTGTTTTAAGTCCTCACAGGCAGTCCCATGACTGATTTGGAGTTTATGGTTTTAACCTAAACTATGGGTGCCCATATTTACCATATAAGTAGCTAGTAGTTTTGGTTTTCGTAGATATTTCTTTCACAGGATCTTGGATTACAGCTGGAGCTATATTCGGAAAGCTTTGTATCTGTCTATTTCTTTCAGTTGTGTCAGTTGATGAATTTGCGCTACGCATTGCGTTTATACATTTTATTTCCGCTGCTATGTATTTAAAACTCTGATATTTGCCGTTATGTAATATTATTCATTTGTACTCTGAATCTTGCACTCTGATGTAACTTGTTGTAATAACAATGAAATGTTCTCATGCTCGTGTTCTGATGCGTCGTGTTCTCATACAATCCGCATTCCTATTCGGTTCAGGCCGGGTGGGGATTCCAGGTCGTTTCAGTTATGAAAATTCATGATAGAATTTGGAGACCGATGGATTTGAGGAAATGGGAAGGAGAAGATCGATTCTCATCGATTTGAAAAATGGTCTTTGATTCCTCCTTTTTTGAAGGGTAAGAAGGAGGACATCGATTTTTCACTACTGGTAGAAATCATGATAAGAAAATAAAAGGGTAAAGGGAGTAAAAAGGAAGAGGCGTTAAGAAGATAACGAGGATGGGGCTCACGCTGTGTTTCCCTTTATTCCGCTTATTTCTTTTATTTTATTTCTCCTTTCATTATTGTCGGGCGTTCCAATATCGTGCGGCCACACGGATCGTTTGATGTGCAAGAAATTTGGGGTCATCCAATAATTTAAAAATTCAGATCAGATGAAATATGTTTCCTTGAATTCCCATATTGTTTGCAAAAACGATAAATTTACATATTAAAATATTAGTTTTATAGTATGATTCAAATAATAATCTAATCCTAAACTATATTATCATATATAAATTTACACAATGGATTTGCAATCAATATCGATTAACTAAATGAAGTCGATTCAGGTTAATGAATCAGTTTTAAATTAATATTTAATCGTCAACACAAATATTAAGTTTAATATTCATTAAGGATTTTAATTTAAAAAATTCGAATTTCTGAGTCATTACACTAACTTTTTGATCTGGCCCAACGGAGGGAATGGTGAACTTAATTAGTTTGGATTCAAAATAAAATATAATTGAGAAACTTGGATTTCGGAGATATGATCTATTTGCACTGGATATTAAAGTCCATAGAGGTAATTCGACCTATTCTTGGAATGTAAAAGGTGTTCTCACCCCTCACCTACACCTCCGCCACCTCCTCCTGTTTCTGACGCGCCTCAGACAGCCCCCGCAACCTCGCGCGTGCAAATGATACCCCCCTTCTCCAATTACTGTAAGTAATTTATTTATTTATTTTTATACGAAAATCAGTTTTTTTTGTTTATACTTTAGCAGAATAAAAATGTTGTTTTTATATATACATTATAAAGATAAAAATATGATTTTTATATTTTTAAAGAATTAAAAATATGAATTTTATATTTTTAAAGTATTAAAAATAGAATCTTTCGTATAGTAGAAGGATAAAAATATGATTTTTGTTTAGGTAGAGAATTAAAAATATAATTTTTACATGATAGGAATATTTGAAATATCATCTTTATATGTATAGCAAAATAAAAATGTGATTTTTATAATGATAAATTTGAAAAGGAGAAATCTTTACTTTAGAAAAGGTGAAAGATTTATTTTTGAAAAGGCGGAAACTTTATATAAAGAATAACGTGATAAAATAGACTGTCTAGCCCGAGCCTCAGGACCCAAACTCAGGTGGGCCCTTGGATCGTCAGGGCCGGTCCACCGATGTGGATTAAAATTCCTGAACACTGCGTTTCCCCACCCTTTGGGGTGTAAATGAGCCAACGAATGACTCCATCGGACCCGGATCGTCCGATCAAACCGAGGCGCCTCGCAACAGCAACAACCACATAGGTGAAAAGAATATAAATGTCAGGGCTGGTAGGTCACTGACACCACCCTAGCTAGAAAGAAACGCATGCCCTCCCTGAGGTCCTTCTCCCGTTTCGGGTTCATACCGGGGTGTGAGGCTCGCGAATTTACGTCATACACAAAGCTACGCCACACAGGCGGTGCTTTGATCATCACCACAAGACTTTTCTTTTCAACAGAAGCCCTGATCACTGCATCTTAGCATGCCACACAGGCAATTCATGCCATGCGACTGATGTCCATCGATATACAACCTCTGAGCTCGTGCGTCTCAGAGAAGGGCGTTAAGCAAAAGAATAAATTCCCCGCCACCAAACAGATGTATATTTAACAGAAATCAATCAACACAGAATAAACTCCAATGTCAGACACACAATCCGTTTACAAGTCCGTTCTGGGTCTGAACGGAACCGGAGGCACTGAATACCTCGCAAACCCATCGATCACCACGTACATCTGGACGATCACCACTCATTATCCATATTTCTGGATGCCTCCCAATCAGGACCTCGGTTACCATCCAAACGAGGTGAGGATCTCTGGTCTTCGACCATCGTCTTCATCTTTGATTTCTTATCGTCGGTCAATTATTTGAAATGAGAATTAACTCGGCCTTTTCAAATAATTCACGTATATTTATAATTTCAAATCAATTTATTTCAATGGTTAAATTATTCGACCGCACCAATTTTGTTCTTTAATGTAATTTTCACACCAAACACATTCAACCATCAAATACCACATAAATCGAGAAAATTCAGTTTATTTCCATTCCATATTGTTTATGGTATTTTATAACGATTTATCACTATTTTTATTTATTTTAAAATAACCAATTTATTCAAAACGACGCCTCGGGCCACAACGCGGCCGTGGCGCTGTTTTTCTTCAAATTTGATTTACACATATCTGGAAATCTAACCATTGGATCTTCACACAATTTACATCATTAGAAAGGTCTTTTCATAATGAATCCAATGGTTCCAGTTTCGGGAAAATCCGACGGTCGGATCTCCCGGTACAATCGTTTGATGTTTCGATTTCAAAATACGAACTGTAGCGCCGTTATTCGATTAAATATAATTATATTTATATATATATATAAATATAATCGTTTCTGGCGCTGTTTTTCTTCAGATTTGAATTAAACATTCCAGACAATCCAACCATTGGATTTTTACAAAGTTGGAGCCGTCGGAAAGATATTTCCAAGGCGAACCTGACGGTTGCGGTTTCAGGAAAATCCAACGGTCGGATTTCCCGTACTAGTTGTTTGAAATCACGGTTTCAAAACGCGAACTGCACGGCCATGTTTCGTTTTAATTTTATTTATATTCATATATTTATATAAATATTGTTCATTCAACCATTTCAATATCGTTTTTACTTCAAATATTTCACTAATGCCTTAAAATTTTGGAAAATTTCGCCATAATCTCCTTTGTATGGGAGGGGCTGGGAAAATTCCCAAATTGCCACACGGGCGTCTCATGTCAAAAAGAAAAAGAAAAATCCAAGCGGTTAGCTAACAGGCTCATAAAATCATCACCCAAACAAAACAGTAAATGTGTACCTATTTGTCGGGCAAAAAATTTTATTCCTCTTCTCTAGCCCCTTTGCTCTAACCTGTTCAATAAATATGCATGTACGTATATACAGTTCTTATCGTTTATCATTTTCCATTAAACTTCATATTTGATTCCTTTTGGTTTAAAAACACCATTCATTCTAATGTTGCATGTATAGGCAAAAATCATATCATTAGCTAATTAATGAATATTTCAACTCATATATGTTTATTTGAACGAGTGGTTATTTTTAACACTTCACATTTCAACGATTCATGTATATAATAAAAATGTGATTTTTATTGTAAAACAATTCATTTCAACACGATATTATTTTATATAGTGCATATATAGGTGATAAAAATAGGATTTTTCTTATAAAACAATTTCTTTCAAAACGAGATTATTTTACACAGTTCATATAGTCGATAAAAGGTGATTTTTATTATCAAACAATTTATTTCAAAATATGAATACCATTCAACACATGAATTTCAAAACAACGAATGAATATCGATTCAACACATGAAGGTTTTCTATAGTTTCTATATACAGATAAAAATGTGATTTTTATATTTAAAACGCGAATACCATTCAACACATGAATTTCTAATCAACGAATGAATATCGATTCAACACATGAAGGTTTTCTATTCAATGAATAAATATAGTTTTAGCAATTGAAAATTATTCAAACACATGAATATTATTCAAAATTTCGGCAGCATAACGGCAGGGTAGTTAAAACCGGGACCGTTCCTAGTACGGCTCCTCGCTCTACCTTAAAACCTCGCAGTTTTTGACAATGGGGATCATGCATCTAGTTCGCACGCAGGCGGCATGTATATATTTATTTCATTTCCACAAATTAATCCTATGTGGTTTCAACCAAATATTTTTCAACCACAAACGGGCATTTTTCAACCACAATCAATCAATATCAACCACAAACAATCCCAAACAACCATTCGCTATCAATCAATTTTCACACCAATCACAATCAATAAATATCGTCCATGGTTTGTGGACGAGGGGCGTATATATATATATATATATATATATATATATATATATATATATATATATATATATATATATATTTATATATAGCAATCCACTTTTATTTCAACACATATATAATTTTTACAACGCATATACAACTTATACATCGAACGTACGACTTATACAACGCTTATACATGACGTGTACAACGCTTATATAACTCATACATCGACTATATAATTTATACATCGTTGTTTTCCATATTGTTTTTAAATCAGAATTCTCACATTGGGTTCCACTCTACCAAAAATAGCAGAAGGCTCAGAAAAATATGTGGTCTCTTCTAAAATGTAGAAGGCGTCCACACGGTCACGATGTTTCCTGTTTCATCGAATTTCGTTAACATAGCAAAAAGATATGATTTTTCGAAGTTTTGCAACACTTAAAAGTGTAAAAACAGTTGAAAATATTGAGCAACCGTTAGTTTTCAAACCTGGTTCGAAACTAGGGTTCGATCTTTCGACCAAACCATTGCGCGATAGGGGAATCGGGTCATACGGTGTCGAAGAGGGTTGGAAGGCGCCTGAACGGCGGGTGGAGGCGGTCGGCTCGATGGGGCCCAGTGGCCACGGCGGCGCCCCGAAGTGCGAACATTCCCGTGCTCGGTTCTCTCTCCACGTGCAATGAAAATATTCAAACTTGGTATGGATTTAAAGGGGGGAAGAAGAGCTTTAAAATGGGTCTGGAATCACTCGATTTCATTGAGAAACGAGAGAGAAATCTCTCCGGGAAGATTTGGAACCATTTCCGCCTTGCGCAGGGGGGTTACGGGGGGGAAGACGAATTGTGATTGGACGGTTCATTTTTTTTATTTATTTATTTCAAAAATCCGAAAATACCCCTCGTCACACACGAACACCAATCCAAGCCCAACGACTGTCGTCCCTAGCGTTTTACCCCCATTCCGAACACAATGGGATATGTTTCGTAGGCCCATTCGACTTTTTTAGTCAGTTTTCCTTCATATTAAAATATAAAACATTCAATATTTGATTTGAACGTACATTTCAATTTGCCAGGGCCACAAACTAATTCGAAAAATTTCAGAAAAATAAATCTAGCTCTGTTTTGATGATACGGTTCCAACAAAACTAGTTTGGTCGAATTCTGAGACCGTTTGCAAAAAGGCCCATTTTTGGTCGATCCAATTTAACTGTAATTGACCAAAACACATTTTCCTTTGCCATGCTCACATAATAGCTTCAAAAATTATGAAATTTGAAACCTAGCGATAACTTCACATCCCGGATCCAACAAAAGTGGTTTTGTCGAATTCCGAGGTGGTATGCAAAATGGCCAATTTCACGGGCTATATAAATTCCATAGCGACCTTTCTGAAAATTCATTCGGCCATAACTTTTACTTTCCGCTATGAAAATTCGATTATTCGGATTCATTAGAAAGGTATTCACTAACAGATTTAAATATTTTTGGTTTCGCTAAAATCCATTTTGTTTTGCACCCGGTAAAGTTCGACAAAGTTTGAATTCAATTTTTGAAACTACAGCGCCATTTCAGGCCTTGCTTATAATTATAATTAATTATATTCGCTTTCAATTGTCGATTCAAACTCACTTTCCATTTCCATTATTTAAAATATTTATTTAAAATATTTAAAATCCATTATTTTAGCCAATTTAAAAATTTTAAATTGGTTCAGATTTTCTGGGTCGTTACAATCTCCCCCACTTAAAACTTTTCGTCCCCGAAAAGGAACAAAGTCGAAAGTGGTTTGATAAATCTACAATCACACAACACAACAACCAATTTGTTTTTAACCTTCCAAAAATATACTAATCAAATCCTATATTCCCTTAAAAATCATTCAGAGTATAGAATAAATAGTGCACAGCCATGGGAAGAAAATAGCAACAGAATAGAGAATTAAATGGTAATGCAAAGTATGGTAAATGTACCTTGCACCGGAGTCAATCAGAGATATCTATTCGGCATCTGGGATAGGCTTTCTGAATGCTCTCCTCAGTTTCCCAAGTACAATCTCGCGGATCTCTACTCCATTGCAATTTGACTAAGTGAACCTTCTTTCCTCAGCTCTTAGGTTTCTTTACCTATTATCTTTAGCGGCTCTCTTCTCACAGCTAATTCTGGGGTAATTTCAATGTCCTGTTGAGCTGCTTTTTCCACGATCAAGTCTGGATCACGAACATGTTTCCGAAGTTGAGATATATGAAATACATCATGAACTCCAGGCAACCAATCAGGCAATTTAACCCTATAAGCGAGAGTTCCGATCCGTTCTAGAATAGGAAACGGACCAATGAATTTGGGCGCCAACTTTCCAGTTTTACCGAACCGGATTACTCCTATCATCGGCGATACTTTCAAATATACATAGTCGCCAACAGCAAAGGATATATCTCTTCTTCTTCTATCGGCATAGCTCTTTTGTCGGCTTTGAGCGGCGAGTAATCGCTTCTTGATAAAATCGACTTTGTCGCCAGCTTCTCGAATCATATCATGACCCAACACAAGTCCATTTCCGGGTTCGACCCAACAAGCAGGGGATTGGCATGGTCTACCATACAATGCTTCGAATGACGACATTGTCAGACTCGCCTGGTAGCTGTTGTTATAAGAGAATTAAGCCAAATGCAGATTGTCTTCCCATGATCCACCGAAATCTATAACACAAGCCCGCAATAGATCTTCTAAAATATGATTCACCCTCTCAGTCTGACCGTCTGTCTGAGGATGATAATCGGTGCTCAAGTTCAACTTCATTCCCAGCTCGACTTGAAATGCTTCCCAGAATTTGCTAGTGAATATTGTATCTCTATCACTGACGATACTGAGCGGCACTCCATGCAGTCTAATTATTTCCCTAAAGTATATCTGCGCCAGACGTTGAGCAGTTCTGTTTGATCTGACAGGTATGAAATGGGCGGTCTTTGTGAAGCGATCTACGATCACCCAAATACTATCATTCCCTTTTCTAGTTCTGGGCAGACCATCAATGAAATCCATGGAGATATGCTCTCACTTCCAACCAGGAACTTCCAGTGGTTGTTACAATCCAGCCAATTTCTGTTGGTCGCTTTTGACTAGTTGGAAGTAGGGCATCGACTAACATATATCGAGATGTCTCTTTTTAACGACTTCCACCAGAATGTGCGTTTGATATCGTTATACATTTTATTCACCCCCGGATGGATACTGAGCTTAGATTTGTGGCATTCATCAAGCACATCTCTTCTGAGTTCAGGAATTTCTGGAACGCAAATTCGTCCTTCTAACCTCAGAATCCCTTCGCTGTCTAGCTGGAAATCCGAAGCATTGCCTTTACGAATTCGCTGACTCATTCCTTTGATAAATTGGTCGTCTTCTTGGAGAGAGAATATCTTATCAATCAACGAAGTCGCAATGATGAAACTGGCGATCATTTCATTCTTTCGGCTTAACGCATCGGCCATGACATTTGCTTTCCCTGGAGTGTATAGAATTTCAAAATCATATGTTGCAAGAAACTCCAGCCAACGTTGCTCCTTCAGATTCAAGTCTTTCTGGGTGAACAAATACTTTAACGACTGGTGATCTGTAAACAGTTCAAATCTCTTACCCAACAGAAAGTGTCTCTAGATTTTCAAAGCGAACACAATAGCCAATAACTCAAGATCATGAGTTACGTAGTTCTTCTCGTGCGGCTTCAGTTGACGGCTAGCATAAGCAATCACTTGGCCCCTTTGCATTAACACTGCGCCAAGGCCTTCTATAGAAGCATCAGTCCAGACCTTTAAATCCTGGTTGCCATCGATGATGGTTAGCAATGGAGCAGTTGTTAATCTCAACTTTAGCTCTTCAAAAGCCTCCTCACTTTCTGGAGTCCATTTGAATTTAGAGTGCTTCTTTGTAAGCTTCGTTAAGTGGCTAGATATCTTCGAAATGTTTTTAACGAACTTTCGGTAATAGCTAGCCAATCCGAGAAAACTGCGGACTTCAGTGGGGGTACTGGGCTGTTTCCAATTCTGAATAGTTGTGATTTTGCTTGGATCCACAGCGATTTCTTCTTTCGATACTACGTGGCCCAGAAATTTTACTTCATCTTGCCAGAATATACATTTGGAAAACTTTGCTTTCAATACATTCCTTCTCAGAATTTCTAGAACTTGTTCCAGATGCTTTTCATGTTCGGCTTTTGATTTAGAGAAGATTAAAATATCGTCAATAAATACCAGAACAAATTTATTCAAAACTCCTCTGAATACTCTGTTCACCATATCGACGAAGTAAGCTGGAGCGTTACATAAGCCAAACGACATTACTAACCACTCGTAGAATAAGTCGGGACCTCTGAATGCTGTCATTGGAACACACTCTTCGGCAATTCGAAGTTGATGGAAGCCTGTAGCTAGGTCCATTCTTGAGAATACTTGTGCTCCATTTAATCGATCCAACAAATCATCAATCCGCGGCAATGGATACTTGTTCTTTATTGTCTGCTTGTTCAAATCACGATGGTCCACGCATAGCCGTAGAGTACCGTCAGATTTTGGGACAAATAACACTGCTGCACCCAAATCAGAGAAACTAGGCCTGATCAGACCTTTCCATAATAGCTGTCGTGTTTAATTGTCTAATTCCTCCTTCTCTTTCAAGGACATTCTTCGAATAGCGTGAACTACCGGCCTTGCATTAGGAATCAAAGCAATTTTGAAATCTATTTCTCTCTGCGGAGGTAAGCGAACAACTTCTTCAAACACATTCGCATAATTTTTGACGACAGGAATATCTTTGATGAGGTCGGGAATATTCTCTGCAACTTCAGGGATATTTTCAATTTGGGCTGGAGAAACATTCAAAGCTGCCCAGAAGTCTTTTCTATTAGCATTCTGACCTTCACAAGGAATGGTTATATAACCACCTGATTTAATCTTCGCCTTCACGACTCTGTCGGTGCATTTAACGTCAGCTTCATATTTGGTCAACCAGTCTGACCCCAAGATAAGATCAAACTCTTTAAAATTCATGACGACTGCGATGGTAGGAAACCGATAACGAGAGAAAGAAACCGGCACTCCACAAATCCAACTGAGATCAATGGAACCCCCAATCGGATTATGGACAGTCATTGGTTCCTTGAGCTTCTTCAAATTCAAATCCAGTTTCTTAGCTGCATCCTTTGCAATGAAGCTTCGTGACGCGCCTGTGTCAAACAGTACTTTAACTGGGATATCTTTGACAGTTAGCGCGCCTTCTAAAACATCAGCTCTTTCTTGACTAGCTAAGGGCTCGGAAGTTTTTGCTACTTCATTTATACATACGGCTTCAGATTTCTTTGATAGCGGGCAGTTTATCGCAATATGCCCAGCCTGATGGCACTTATGGCATCCTCGGCCCTCAAGAACCTTCTTTCTAGGTCCAAATCCACTCTTCCCTCGTTTGTTTACAGATTTACATTTTCTGGACAAACGCCCCTTCTGATTGCAGTTCGTGCATATGGCAGTCGTGGCAGGTTCCTTTTCAGATCTAGCCCTTTTTCGATTTGCACTGGGCTTCTTATTGGCCTCAAACCTCATACTGGCTCCAGCAATATCAGATTCCGACTCTGCTTTTCCACTAAAACTGACTTCGTCTTCGTCGCGTAACATTCCTTTCTTATGGAGGTCTTCATACTGATAAGCCATGTATATCATTTCTGAAAAAGGAAGCTTCACATTCCTCATTACACTATTCTGATATCTCCTTTGCAGGCCATGAATAAATCTCAGATTTTTCCTCTTTGGATCTTGAATCAGATGAGGAGCAAAGTGAGCAAATTCGTTGAATTTCTTATGATATTATGGGATGGTCATATCACCTTGTATTTGATAAGAAAATTCATCACATAATCGCTCAGTCGCTTCGGGAGGAGTAAATCTTTCTAGGAAAATCACTTTGAATCTGTCCCAGGTGATATCACCTTCTGGATTATCTTTGATGATCGTTTCCCACCAGATTAAAGCTTCTTCTTTGAGCACCAAAGATGCTACTAGCCTTTTCTGGTCATCCCTCAACTGGATACGCTCAAAAATTCTTTCGATAGAACTCATCCAAGCTTGAGTTTGAATTATAGATTCATTGCCCGAGAACTGTGGTCCGTTCAGATTTCGATATCTCTTTAATAGAGCCTCTAGATCCGGTTCTGCATTTCTCCTGTTTCTGACACTCATTTTTCTAGTACCTCTGCAAATGGTACATCAAGTGTCAGGTCACAGAAAAGGTAATCTTAAACATAGAAACATATACTTCAAATGTAAATGTGTCTATCGAGGTGTAATTTCATTCTGCTTTACTCATACTAGGATATTGCTGATCCTATCTGTATAGAGTTACCCGTCCTAGAACACTACTGGTTCTATTTCTGACGAGTTCGTTCAAATGTTATATTCCATAACTAAGCTTAACCTCGCTCTGATACCAAATGAGACGACCCCAAACCCCGTACTGAAGGCGGCAAGGGTTATCTTTGGAATATAACACAGAAACAGATAATAACAAAACAGAATTAAGTAATCATCAGATAATGAACAATAGAATATACTGGATAAAAGTAATCATCAGAGTTACACAGTATACATGATCTTACTTAGTACAAATACAGTTCAGCTATACATATATGTCTACAGCGGAAACAAACAAAATATGTACAATAGGAGCTGAACAGTATAAAAAGAGATAAATGATAGAATCCATCTTTAGCTCCAGCTATCCCGAGAAAGCCAGCTAAACCTGAATACATGGCTGCCCGTGTAGAAAAAGGGGAACCCGAGTTTGAAAGTGAAACAAACTACGAGTCAGTCATGGGACTGGTATGAGAAATCTACTCAACACATATATATTTTGGCCAATCACAGGACCATGCCACTTTCGTGGAACGGGTTTACTCCATTGGATTGCCAGTGCTTTAAAACAAATCTTTCTTTTAAACATCGCTATGCTTTTTGTACAAATGAAGCCATTATAAGACTCGGTTCCCATCACACAATGCAACGCAAACCGGAGGATAGAGTTTTTACCTTATAACGGCCAAAATATGCTTGATACGAATAAAACAAAGGCATTTGATATTATTGCTAGTGTCTATATGTTTTGAAAACAATTTCAAATCATAACTATCAATCATAGACGACATGAGCGTCCCATGCCACTATGTCGCCAAATATATATATACACAATCGAAACCGCATCGTCACGTATTTGGAAATCGGATTTCCGTCATGAACCAAGGCAAAAGATAGTCCTTACTGAATTCGAGACTGTCTAGCCCAAGCCTCAGGACCCAGACTCAGGTGGGCCCTTGGATCGTCAGGGCCGGTCCACCGATGTGGATTAAAATTCCTGAACACTGCGTTTCCCCACCCTTTGGGGTGTAAATGAGCCAACGAATGACTCCATCGGACCCGGATCGTCCGATCAAACCGAGGCGCCTCGCAACAGCAACAACCACATAGGTGAAAAGTATATAAATGTCAGGGCTGGTAGGTCACTGACACCACCCTAGCTAGAAAGAAACGCATGCCCTCCCTGAGGTCCTTCTCCCATTTCAAGTTCATACCGAGGTGTAAGGCTCGCGAATTTACGTTATACACAAAGCTACGCCACACAGGCGGTGCTTTGATCATCACCACAAGACTTTGCTTTTCAACAGAAGCCCTGATCACTGCATCTTAGCGTGCCACACAGGCAATTCATGCCATGCGACTGATGTCCATCGATATACAACCTCTAAGCTCGTGCGTCTCAGAGAAGGGCGTTAAGCAAAAGAATAAATTCTCCGCCGCCAAACAGATGTATATTTAACAGAAATCAATCAACACAGAATAAACTCTAATGTCAGACACACAGTCCATTTACATGTCCGTTCTGGGTCTGAACGGAACCGGAGGCACTAAATACCTCGCAAAACCATCGATCACCACGTACGTCTGGACGATCACCACTCATTATCCATATTTCGGGATACCTCCCAATCAGGACCTCGATTACCATCCAAACGAGGTGAGGATCTCCGGTCTTTGACCACCGTCTTCATCTTCGATTTCTTATCGTCGGTCAATTATTTGAAATGAGAATTAACTCGGCCTTTTCAAATAATTCACGTATATTTAGAATTTCAAATCAATTTATTTCAATGGTTAAATTATTCGACAACACCAAATTTTTCTTTAATGTAATTTTCACACCAAACACATTCAACCATCAAATACCACATAAATCGAGCAAATTCAGTTTATTTCCATTCCATATTGTTTATGGTATTTTATAACGATTTATCGCTATTTTTATTTATTTTAAAATAGCCAATTTATTCAAAACGACGCCTCAGGCCATAACGCGGCCGTGCGCTGTTTTTCTTAAGATTTGATTTACACATATATGTAAATCTAACCGTTGGATCTTCACACAATTTACATCACTAGAAAGTCTTTTCAAAACGAATCCAACGGTTCCAGTTTCGGGAAAATCCGACGGTCGGATCTCCCGGTACTATCGTTTGAAGTTTCGATTTCAAAATACGAACTGCAGCGTCGTTATTCGATTAAATATAATTATATTTATATATATATATATATAATCGTTTCTTGCGCTGTTTTTCTTCAGATTTGAATTAAACATTCCAGACAATCCAACCGTTGGATTTTTACAAAGTTGGTGCCGTCAGAAAGATATTTCCAAGGCGAACCCGACAGTTGCGGTTTTGGAAAAATCCAATGGTCGGATTTCCCGTACTAGTTGTTTGAAATCACGGTTTCAAAACGCGAACTGCACGGCCACGTTTCGTTTAAATTTTATTTATATTTATATATTTATATAAATATAGTTCAATCAACCATTTCAATATCGTTTTTACTTCAAATATTTCACTAACGCCTTAAAGTTTTGGAAAATTTCGCCATAACCTCCTTTGTACGGGAGGGGCTGGGAAAATTTCCAAATAGCCACATGGGCGTCACATGTCAAAAAGAAAAAGAAAAAGCCAAGCGGCTAGCCAACAGGCTCATAAAATCATCACCCAAACAAAACAGTAAATGTGTAACTATTTGTCGGGCACAAAATTTTATTCCTCTTCTCTAGCCCCTTTGCTATAACCTGTTCAATAAATATGCATGTACATATATACAGTTCTTATCGTTTATCATTTTCCATTCAACTTCATATTTGATTCCTTTTGGTTTAAAAACACCATTCATTCTAATGTTGCATGTATAGGCAAAAATCATATCATTGGCTAATTAATGAATATTTCCACTCATATATGTTTATTTGAACGAGTGGCTATTTTTAACACTTCACATTTCAACTATTCATGTATATAATAAAAATGTGATTTTTATTGTAAAACAATTCATTTCAAAACACTATTATTTTATATAGTGTATATATAGGTTATAAAAATAGGATTTTTCTTATAAAACAATTTCTTTCAAAATGAGATTATTTTACACAGTTCATATAGTCGATGAAAGGTGATTTTTATTATCAAAAAATTTATTTCAAAATATGAATACCATTCAACACATGAATTTCAAAACAACGAACGAATATCGATTCAACACATGAAGGTTTTCTATAGTTTCTATATATAGATAAAAATGTGATTTTTATATTTAAAACGCGAATACCATTCAACACATGAATTTCTAATCAACGAATGAATATCGATTCAACACATGAAGGTTTTCTATTCAATGAATAAATATAGTTTTAGCAATTGAAAATTATTCAAACACATGAATATTATTCAAAATTTCGGCAGCATAACGGCAGGGTAGTTAAAACCGGGACCGTTCCTAGTACGGCTCCTCGCTCTACCTTAAAACCTCACAGTTTTTGACAATGGGGATCATGCATCTAGTTCGCATGCAGGCGGCATGTATATATTTATTTCATTTCCACAAACTAATCCTATGTGGTTTCAACCAAATATTTTTCAACCACAAACGGGTATTTTTCAACCACAATCAATCAATATCAACCACCAACAATCCCAAACAACCATTCGCTATCGATCAATTTTCACACCAATCACAATCAATAAATATCGTCCATGGTTTGTGGACGAGGGGCGTATATATATATATATATATATATATATATATATATATATATATATATATAGCAATTCACTTTTATTTCAACACATATATAATTTTTACAACGCATATACAACTTATACATCGAACGTACAACTTATACAACGCTTATACATGAGGTGTACAACGCTTATATAACTCATACATCGACTATATAATTTATACATCATCGTTTTCCATATTGTTTTTAAATCAGAAATCTCACATTGGGTTCCACTCTACCAAAAATAGCAGAAGGCTCAGAAAAATATGCGGTCTCTTCTAAAATGTATAAGGCGTCCACACGGTCACGATGTTTCCTGTTTCATCGAATTTCATTAACATAGCAAAAAGATATGATTTTTCGAAGTTTTCCAACACTTAAAAGTGTAAAAACAGTTGAAAATATAGAGCAGCCGTTAGTTTTCAAACCTGGTTCGAAACTAGGGTTCGGTCTTTCGACCAAACCGTTGCGCGATAGGGGAATCGGGTCATGCTGTGTCGAAGAGGGCTGGAAGGCGCCTGAACGGCGGGTGGAGGCGGCCGGCTCGGTGGGGCCCAGTGGCCACGGCGGCGCTCCGAAGTGCGAACCTTCCCGTGCTCGGTTCTCTCTCCACGTGCAATGAAAATATTCAAACTTGGTATGGATTTAAAGAGGGGAAGAAAAGCTTTAAAATGGGTCTGGAATCACTCGATTTCATTGAGAAATGAGAGAGAAATCTCTCCGGGAAGATTTGGAACCATTTCCGCCGTGCGCAGCGGGGTTACGGTTGGGAAGACGAATTGTGATTGGTCGGTTCATTTTTTTTTATTTCAAAAATCCGAAAATACCCTTCGTCACACACGAACACCAATCCAAGCCCAACGACTGTCGTCCGTAGCATTTTACCCCCATTCTGAACACAATGGGATATGTTTCGTAGGCCCATTCGACTGTTTCAGTCAGTTTTCCTTCAAATTAAAATATAAAACATTCAATATTTGATTTGAACATACATTTCAATTTGCCAGGGCCACAAACTAATTCGAAAAATTCCAGAAAAATAAATCTAGCTATGTTTTGATGTTACGGTTCAAACAAAACTAGTTTCGTCGAATTCTGAGACCGTTTGCAAAAAGGCCCATTTTTGGTCGATCCAATATAACAGTAATCAGTAATTGACCAAAACACATTTTCCTTTGCCACGCTAACATACTAGCTTCAAAAATTATGAAATTTGAAACCTAGCGATAACTTCATATCCCGGATCCAACAAAAGTGGTTTCGTCGAATTTCGAGGTCGTACGCAAAACGGCCAATTTCACGGGCTATATAAATTCCCTAGCGACCTTTCTGAAAATTCATTCGGCCATAACTTTTGCTTTCCACTATGAAAATTCGATTTTTCAGATTCGTTGGAAAGGTATTCACTAACAGATTTAAATATTTTTGGTTTCGCTAAAGTCCGTTTTGTTTTGCACCCGGTACAGTCCGACAAAGTTTGAATTCAATTTTTGAAACTGCAGCGCCATTTCAGACCTTCCTTATAATTATAATTAATTATATTCGCTTTCAATTGTCGATTCAAACTCACTTTCCATTGCCATTATTTAAAATATTTATTTAAAATATTTAAAATCCATTATTTTAGCCAATTTAAATTTTTTAAATTGGTTCAGATTTTCTGGGTCGTTACAATCTCCCCCCTTAAAACTTTTCGTCCCCGAAAAGGAACAAAGTCGAAAGTGGTTTGATAAATCTACAATCACACAACACAACAACCAATTTTTTTTTAACCTTCCAAAAATATACTAATCAAATCCTATATTCCTTTAAAAATCATTCGGAGTATAGAATAAATAGTGCACATCCATGGGAAGAAAATAGCAACAGAATAGAGAATTAAATGGTAATGCAAAGTATGGTAAATGTACCTTGCACCGGAGTCAATCAGAGATATCTATTCGGCATCTAGGATAGGATTTCTGAATGCTCTCCTCAGTTTCCCAAGTACAATCTCGCGGATCTCCACTCCATTGCACTTTGACTAAGTGAACCTTCTTGTTCCTCAGCTCTTTGGTTTCTTTGCCTATTATCTTTAGCGGCTCTCTTATCACAGCTAATTCTGGGGTAATTTCAATGTCCTGTTGAGCTGCTTCTTCCACGATCAAGTCTGGATCATGAACATGTTTCCGAAGTTGAGATATATGAAATACATCATGAACTCGAGGCAACCAATCAGGCAATTTAACCCTATAAGCGAGAGTTCCGATCCGTTCCAGAATAGGAAACGGACCAATGAATTTGGGCGCCAACTTTCCAGTTATACCGAACCGGATTACTCCTCTCATCGGCGATACTTTCAAATATACATAGTCGCCAACAACAAAGGATATATCTCTCCTTCTCCTACCGGCATAGCTCTTTTGTCGGCTTTGAGCGGCCAGTAATCGTTTCTTAATAAAATCGACTTTGTCGGCAGCTTCTCGAATCATGTCTAGCCCAAACACAAGTCTATTTCTGGGTTCGACCCAACAAGCAGGAGATCGGCACGGCCTACCATACAATGCTTCGAATGGCGACATTGTCAGACTCGCCTGGTAGCTGTTGTTATAAGAGAATTCAGCCAAATGCAGATGGTCTTCCCATGATCCACCGAAATCTATAACACAAGCCCGCAATAGATCTTCTAAAATACGATTCACCCTCTCAGTCTGATCGTCTGTCTGAGGATGATAAGCGGTGGTCAAGTTAAACTTCGTTCCCAGCTCGACTTGAAATGCTTCCCAGAATTTGCTAGTGAATATTGTATCTCTATCACTGACGATACTGAGCGGCACTCCATGCAGTCTAACTATTTCCCTGAAGTATATCTACGCCAGACTCAGAGCAGTTCTGTTTGATCTGACAGGTATGAAATGGGTGGTCTTCGTGAAGCGATCTACGATCACCCAAATACTGTCATTCCCTTTTCTGGTTCTGGGCAGACCATCAATGAAATCCATGGCGATATGCTCTCACTTCCAACCAGGAACTTCCAGTGGTTGTAACAATCCATCCAATTTTTGTTGGTCGCTTTTGACTAGTTGGCAAGTAGGGCATCGACTAACATATATCGAGATGTCTCTTTTTAACGACTTCCACCAGAATGTGCGTTTGATATCGTTATACATTTTATTCACCCCCGGATGGATACTGAGCTTAGATTTGTGGCATTCATCAAGCACATCTCTTCAGAGTTCAGGAATTTCTGGAACGCAAATTCGTCCTTCTAACCTCAGAATCACTTCGCTGTCAAGCTGGAAATCTGAAGCATTGCCTTCACGAATTCGCTGACTCATTCTTTTGATAAATTGGTCGTCTTCTTGGAGAACCGATATCTTATCAATCAACGAAGTCGCAATGATGAAACTGGCGAACATTTCATTCTTTCGGCTTAATGCATCGGCCACGACATTGGCTTTCCCTGGAGTGTATAGAATTTCAAAATCATATGTTGCAAGAAACTCCTGCCAACGTTGCTGCGTCAGATTCAAGTCTTTCTGGGTGAACAAATACTTTAACGACTGGTGATCTGTAAACAGTTCAAATCTCTCACCCAACAGATATTGTCTCTAGATTTTTAAAGCGAACACAATAGCCAATAACTCAAGATCATGAGTTACGTAGTTCTTCTCGTGCGACTTCAGTTGACGGCTAGCATAAGCAATCACTTGGCCCCTTTGCATTAACACTGCGCCAAGGCCTTCTCTAGAAGCATCAGTCCAGACCTTTAAATCTTGGTTGCCATCGATGATGGTTAGCACTAGAGCAGTTGTTAATCTCAACTTTAGCTCTTCAAAAGCCTCCTCACTTTCTGGAGTCCATTTGAATTTAGAGTGCTTCTTTGTAAGCTTCGTTAAGTGGCCAGATATCTTCGAAAAGTTTTTAACGAACTTTCGGTAATATCAAGCCAATCCGAGAAAACTGCGGACTTCAGTGGGAGTACTGGGTTGTTTCCAATTCTGAATAGCTGTGATTTTGCTTGGATCCACAGCGATTCCTTCTTTCGATACTACGTGGCCCAGAAATTTTACTTCATCTTGCCAGAATATACATTTGGAAAACTTTGCTTTCAATACATTCCTTCTCAGAAATTCTAGAACTTGTTCCAGATGATTTTCATGTTCGGCTTTTGATTTAGAGAAGATTAAAATATCGTCAATAAAAACCAGAACAAATTTATTCAAAACTCCTCTGAATACTCTATTCACCAGATCGACGAAGTAAGCTGGAGCGTTACATAAGCCGAACGGCATTACTAACCACTCGTAGAATAAGTCGGGACCTCTGAATGCTGTCATTGGAACACACTCTTCGGCAATTCGAAGTTGATGGAAGCCTGTAGCTAGGTCCATTCTTGAGAATACTTGTGCTCCATTTAATCGATCCAACAGTCATCAATCCGCGGCAATGGATACTTATTCTTTATTGTCTGCTTGTTCAGATCACGATGGTCCACGCATAGCCATAGAGTGCCGTCAGATTTTGGGACAAATACCACTGCTGCACCCCAATCAGAGAAACTAGGCCTGATCAGACCTTTCTATACTAGCTGTCGTGTTTGATTGTCTAATTCCTCCTTCTCTTTCAAGGACATTCTTCGAATAGCGTGAACTACCGGCCTTGCATTAGGAGTCAAAGCAAATTTTGAAATCTATTTCTCTCTGCGGAGGTAAGCGAACAACTTCTTCAAACACATCCGCATAATTTTTGACGACAGGAATATCTTTGATGAGGACGGGAATATTCTCTGCAACTTCAGGGATATTTTCTATTTGGACTGGAGAAACATTCAAAGCTGCCAGAAGTCTTTTCTATTAGCATTCTGACCTTCACAGGGAATGGTTATATAATCACCTGATTTAATCTTCGCCTTTACGACTCTGTCGGCGCATTTAACTTCAGCTTCATATTTGGTCAACCAGTCTAACCCCAAGATAAGATCAAACTCTTTAAAATTCATGACGACTGCGATGGTAGGAAACCGATAACGAGAGAAAGAAACCGGCACTCCACAAATCCAACTGAGATCAATGGAACCCCCAACCGGATTCTGGACAGTCATTGGTTCCTTGAGCTTCTTCAAATTCAAATCCAGTTTCTTAGCTGCATCCTTTGCAATGAAGCTTCGTGACGCGCCTGTGTCAAACAGTACTTTAATTGGGATATCTTTGATAGTTAGCGTGCCTTCTAAAACATCAGCCCTTTCTTGACTAGCTGAGGCTCGGAAGTTTCTGCTACTTCATTTATACATACGGCTTCAGATTTCTTTAATAGCGGGCAGTTTTTCGGAATATGCCCAGCCTGATGGCACTTATGGCATCCTCGGCCATCAAGAACCTTCTTTCTGGGTCCAAATCCACTCTTCCCTCGTTTGTTTATAGATTTACATTTTCTGGACAAATGCCCCTTCTGATTGCAGTTCTTGCATATGGCAGTCGTGGCAGGTTCCTTTTCAGATCTAGCCTCTTTTCGATTTGCACTGGGCTTCTTATTGGCCTCAAACCTCGTACTGGCTCCAGCAATATCAGTTTCCGACTCTGCTTTGCCACTAAAACTGACTTCGTCTTCGTCACGTAACATTCCTTTCTTATGGAGGTCTTCATACTGATAAGCCATGTATATCATTTCTGAAAAAGGAAGCTTCACATTCCTCATTACACTATTCTGATATCTCCTTTGCAGGCCATGAATAAATCTCAGATTTTTCCTCTTTGGATCTTGAATCAGATGAGGAGCAAAGTGAGGAAGTTCGTTGAATTTCTTATGATATTCTGGGATGGTCATATCACTTTGTATTAGATAAGAAAATCCATCACATAATCGCTTCGTCGCTTCGGGAGGAGTAAATCTTTCTAGGAAAATCACTTTGAATCTGTCCCAGGTGATATCACCTTCTGGATTATCTTTGATGATCATTTCCCACCAGATTAAAGCTTCTTCTTTGAGCGCCCAAGATGCTACTAGCCTTTTATGGTCATCCCTCAACTGGATACGCTCAAAAATTCTTTCGACAGAACTCATCCAAGCTTGAGTTTGAATTATAGATTCATTGCCCGAGAACTGTGCTCCATTCAGATTTCGATATCTCTTTAATAGAGCCTCTAGATCGGGTTCTGCATTTCTCCTGTTTCTGACACTCATTTTTCTAGTACCTCTGCAAATGGCATATCAAGTGTTAGGTAACAGAAAAGATAATCTTAAACATAGAAACATATACTTCAAATGTAAATATGTCTATCGAGGTGTAATTTCATTCTGCTTTACTCATACTAGGATATTGCTGATCCTATCTGTATAGAGTTACCCATCCTAGAAAACTACTGGTTCTATTTCTGACGAGTTCGTTCAAATGTTATATTCCAGAACTAAGCTTAACCTCGCTCTGATACCAAATGAGACGACCCCAAACCCCGTTCTGACGGCGGCAAGGGTTATCTTTGGAATATAACACAGAAACATATAATAACAGAATAGAATTAAGTAATCATCAGATAATGAACAATAGAATATACTGGATAAAAGTAATCATCAGAGTTACACAGTATACAGGATCTTACTTAGTACAAATACAGTTCAGCTATACATATATGTCTACAGTGGAAACAAACAAAATATGTACAATAGGAGCTGAACAACATAAAAAGAGATAAATGATAGAATCCATCTTCAGCTCCAGCTATCCCGAGATAGCCAGCTAAACCTGAATGCAAGGCTGCACGTGTAGAAAAAGGGGCACCCGAGTTTGAAAGTGAAACAAACTACGAGTTAGTCATGGGACTGGTATGAGAAATCTACTCAACACATATATAATTTGGCCAATCACAAGACCATGCCACTTTCGTGGAACGGGTTTACTCCATTGGATTGCCAGTGCTTTAAAACAAATCTTTCTTTTAAACATCGCTATGCTTTTTGTACAAATGAAGCCGTTATAAGACTCAGTTCCCATCACACAATGCAACGCAAACCGAAGGATAGAGTTTTTACCTTATAACGGCCAAAATATGCTTGATACGAATAAAACAAAGGCATTTGATATTATTGCTAGTGTCTATATGTTTTGAAAACAATTTCAAATCATAACTATCAATCATAGATGACATGAGCGTCCCATCCCACTATGTCGCCAAATATATATATACACAATCGAAACCGCATCGTCACGTATTTGGAAATCGGATTTCCGTCATGAACCAAGGCAAAAGATAGTTCTTACCGAATTCGAGACTGTCTAGCCCGAGCCTCAGGACCCAGACTCAAATGGGCCCTTGGATCGTCAGGGTCGGTCCACCGATGTGGATTAAAATTCCTGAACACTGCGTTTCCCCACCCTTTGGGGTGTAAATAAGCCAAAGAATGACTCCATCGGACCCAGATCGTCCGATCAAACCGAGGCGCCTCGCAAGAGCAACAACCACATAGGTGAAAAGTATATAAATGTCAGGGCTAGTAGGTCACTGACACCACCCTAGCTAGAAAGAAACGCATGCCCTCCCTGAGGTCCTTCTCCCATTTCTGGTTCATACCGGGGTGTGAGGCTCGCAAATTTACGTTATACACAAAGCTACGCCACACAGGCGGTGCTTTGATCATCACCACAAGGCTTTACTTTTCAACAGAAGCTCTGATCACTGCATCTTAGCATGCCACACAAGCAATTCATGCCATGCGACTGATGTCCATCGATATACAACCTCTGAGCTCGTGCGTCTCAGAGAAGGGCGTTAAGTAAAAGAATAAATTCTCCACCGCCAAACAGATGTATATTTAACAGAAATCAATCAACACAGAATAAACTCCAATGTCAGACACACAGTCCATTTACAAGTCCGTTCTGGGTCTGAACGGAACCGGAGGCACTAAATATCTCGCAAACCCATCGATTACCACGTACGTCTGGACGATCACCACTAATTATCCATATTTCGGGATGCCTCCCAATCAGGACCTCAGTTACCATCCAAACGAGGTGAGGATCTCCGGTCTTCGACCACCGTCTTCATCTTCGATTTCTTATCGTCGGTTAATTATTTGAAATGAGAATTAACTCGGCCTTTTCAAATAATTCACGTATATTTAGAATTTCAAATCAATTTATTTCAATGGTTAAATTATTCGACAACACCAATTTTGTTCTTTAATGTAATTTTCACACTAAACACATTCAACCATCAAATACCACATAAATCGTGCAAATTCAGTTTATTTCCATTCCATATTGTTTATGGTATTTTATAACGATTTATCGCTATTTTTATTTATTTTAAAATAGCCAATTTATTCAAAACGACGCCTCGGGCCATAACGCGGCCGTGGCGCTGTTTTTCTTCAGATTTGATTTACACATATCTGGAAATCTAACCGTTGGATCTTCACACAATTTACATCATTAGAAAGGTCTTTTCAAAACGTATCCAATGGTTCCAGTTTCGGTAAAATCCGACTGTCAGATCTCCCGGCACAATCGTTTGAAGTTTCGATTTCAAAATACGAACTACAGCGTCGTTATTCGATTAAATATAACTATATATATATATATATAATCGTTTCTGGCGCTGTTTTTCTTCAGATTTGAATTAAACATTCCAGACAATCCAACCGTTGGATTTCTACAAAGTTGGTGCCGTCAGAAAGATATTTCCAAGGCGAACCCGACGGTTGCGGTTTCGGGAAAATCCAATGGTCAGATTTCCCGTACTAGCTATTTGAAATCACGGTTTCAAAACGCGAACTGCACAGCCACGTTTCGTTTTACTTTTATTTATATTTATATATTTATATAAATATAGTTCATTCAACCATTTCAATATCGTTTTTACTTCAAATATTTCACTAACGCCTTAAAATTTTGGAAAATTTCGCCATAACCTCCTTTGTACGGGAGGGGCTGGGAAAATTCCCAAATAGCCACACGGGCATCTCATGTTAAAAAGAAAAAGAAAAAGCCAAGCGGCTAGCCAACAGGCTCATAAAATCATCACCCAAACAAAACAGTAAATGTGTACTTATTTTTCGGGCACAAAATTTTATTCCTCTTCTCTAGCCCCTTTGCTATAACCTGTTCAATAAATATGCATGTACATATGTACAGTTCTTATCGTTTATCATTTTCCATTCAACTTCATATTTGATTCCTTTTGGTTTAAAAACACCATTCATTCTAATGTTGCATGTATAGGCAAAAATCATATCATTAGCTGATTAATGAATATTTCAACTCATATATGTTTATTTGAACGAGTGGCTATTTTTAACACTTCACATTTCAACGATTCATGTATATAATAAAAATGTGATTTTTATTGTAAAACAATTCATTTCAAAACACTATTATTTTATATAGTGTATATATAGGTGATAAAAATAGGATTTTTCTTATAAAACAATTTCTTTCAAAACGAGATTATTTTACACAGTTCATATAGTCGATAAAAGGTGATTTTTATTATCAAACAATTTATTTCAAAATATGAATACCATTCAACACATGAATTTCAAAACAACGAATGAATATCGATTCAACACATGAAGGTTTTCTGTAGTCTCTATATATAGATAAAAATGTGATTTTTATATTTAAAACGCGAATACCATTCAACACATGAATTTCTAATCAACGAATGAATATCGATTCAACACATGAAGGTTTTCTATTCAATGAATAAATATAGTTTTAGCAAATGAAAATAATTCAAACACATGAATATTATTCAAAATTTCGGCATCATAACGGCAGGGTAGTTAAAACCGGGACCGTCCCTAGTACGGCTCCTCGCTCTACCTTAAAACCTCGCGGTTTTTGACAATGGGGATCATGCATCTAGTTCGCACGCAGGTGGCATGTATATATTTATTTCATTTCCACAAACTAATCCTATGTGGTTTCAACCAAATATTTTTCAACCACAAACGGGTATTTTTCAACCACAATCAATCAATATCAACCACAAACAATCCCAAACAACCATTCGCTATCAATCAATTTTCACACCAATCACAATCAATAAATATTGTCCATGGTTTGTGGACGAGGGGCGTGTGTGTGTGTATATATATATATATATATATATATATATATATATATATAGAAATTCACTTTTATTTCAACACATATATAATTTTTACAACGCATATACAACTTATACATCGAACGTACAACTTATACAACGCTTATACATGAGGTGTACAACGCTTATATAACTCATACATCGACTATATAATTTATACATCGTCGTTTTCCATAATGTTTTTAAATCAGAAATCTCACATTAGGTTCCACACTACCAAAAATAGCAGAAGGCTCAGAAAAATATGCGGTCTCTTCTAAAATGTAGAAGGCGTCCACACGGTCACGATATTTCCTGTTTCATCGAATTTCGTTAACATAGCAAAAAGATATGATTTTTCGAAGTTTTGCAACACTTAAAAGTGTAAAAACAGTTGAAAAATATAGAGCAGCCGTTAGTTTTCAAACCTGGTTCGAAACTAGGGTTCAATCTTTCGACCAAACCGTTGCGCGATAGGGGAATCGGGTCATACGGTGTCGAAGAGGGCTGGAAGGCGCCTGAACGGCGGGTGGAGGCGGCCGGCTCGGTGGGGCCCAGTGGCCATGGCGGCGCCCCGAAGTGCGAACCTTCCCGTGCTCGATTCTCTCTCCACGTGCAACGAAAATATTAAAACTTGGTATGAATTTAAAGAGGGGAAGAAGAGCTTTAAAATGGGTCTGGAATCACTCGATTTCATTGAGAAACGAGAGAGAAATCTCTCCGGGAAGATTTGGAACCATTTCCGCCTTGCGCAGGGGGGTTACGGGGGGGAAGACGAATTGTGATTGGACGGTTCATTTTTTTTATTTATTTATTTCAAAAATCCGAAAATACCCCTCGTCACACACGAACACCAATCCAAGCCCAACGACTGTCGTCCCTAGCGTTTTACCCCCATTCCGAACACAATGGGATATGTTTCGTAGGCCCATTCGACTTTTTTAGTCAGTTTTCCTTCATATTAAAATATAAAACATTCAATATTTGATTTGAACGTACATTTCAATTTGCCAGGGCCACAAACTAATTCGAAAAATTTCAGAAAAATAAATCTAGCTATGTTTTGATGATACGGTTCCAACAAAACTAGTTTGGTCGAATTCTGAGACCGTTTGCAAAAAGGCCCATTTTTGGTCGATCCAATTTAACTGTAATTGACCAAAACACATTTTCCTTTGCCATGCTCACATAATAGCTTCAAAAATTATGAAATTTGAAACCTAGCGATAACTTCACATCCCGGATCCAACAAAAGTGGTTTTGTCGAATTCCGAGGTGGTATGCAAAATGGCCAATTTCACGGGCTATATAAATTCCATAGCGACCTTTCTGAAAATTCATTCGGCCATAACTTTTACTTTCCGCTATGAAAATTCGATTATTCAGATTCCTTAGAAAGGTATTCACTAACAGATTTAAATATTTTTGGTTTCGCTAAAATTTGTTTTGTTTTGCACCCGGTACAGTCCGACAAAGTTTGAATTCAATTATTGAAACTGCAGCGCCATTTCAGGCCTTGCTTATAATTATAATTAATTATATTCGCTTTCAATTGTCGATTCAAACACACTTTCCATTGCCATTATTTAAAATATTTATTTTAAATATTTAAAATCCATTATTTTAGCCAATTTAAAATTTTTAAATTGGTTCAGATTTTCTGGGTCGTTACATTATTCCTCCCATAGCACTCGTTGAATATGGAGACTGATGTTTAATTAAAATTAAGGAATCTATATGGTATGTATCGCTTCAACACAATATTCTAAAGGATGAATTAGAATTATTTTATGAATAAAGAAATGTATTTCTTAAATGGAAAATTTATCAATACGGGTTAAATTAAGATTTATAAGAAACGAAAAAGTAATTTCTTTTTATTAATATAAAAAGGTTATTCGAAATCTGAATACGACCCTTATTCTTTTAGATTAATTGATAAGAGGATATGAAGGAACCAGAATTAAATTTGGTTGATAACTATCCGAAAACCAGTTCGAACCAATTTGTGTTGATAAGTAATGAATGATGTGAATGAAGACGATGATTATTGAAGTTCTTCACATCAAAATGACTAGTTGTTGACGTCTTTAGTACATTACCCATTATGAGATTACTTATAGTAGTGGTCTTGATGTTTTTGAAATCTTCAAATTGCATGGGATTCTCACAAAATAATGTCTAAGGAAAATTGCCCCCTCTTTCATTCAGATCCAAAACAAACTTTTATGGACGATTGTTTGATGATTGCATTTCTTATACCTCGTGCTTTGTTTTTTAATGGATGTACATCACGGTGGCGAAGAAGACAACTTCTCTTAATTTAACGTCATTCCCTGATACGTATGAGCTTAATGGGTTGTATTTTTGTGAATTATCAAATTAGTAGTCGAAAAGAATATGGTAATATGAAAAATAAAAGATAATGAAGATGGCATGAAAAGGTAAATTTTTAACTCTATTGAGCCTCACACATTAGGAATGACCAACACATGATTGATGTGGCAAAGTTATCTAAGTCGCATTTGGAAAAAGTGTATTATCCTTTCCGTCTAGATAAAAGTACTATGGTATAGAGCCCTGGTATATTTTTAGTGTGGTGCATGGAAACTCTGTAACGACCCAGAATTTTGGAACCAATTTAAAATTTTAACTAAAACTATTTTAATGGATTTTGAATATTTAAAATGATTTATTTTAAATAATAATGACTAGAAATTTATTTTAATCTAATTTAGAATTTATAAATTATATATATATCGAGCCTAAACTGGCGTGGTAGTTCGAAAATTTAATTTTAAACTTTGAACGAACATACAGGATTCAATATAAATCAGAATAGCATTAAACTAGAAACGTTAGGATTGAATTAATCATATCTTTCTAATGATTGTAAGAAATTGAGATTTCAACTTATAAATTATAAGTTACGTCCAAATTAAAATTTAGAATAGTCACTATGGATTTTATTAATAATTTTAATAAAATATATAAGCCCTTAAAAATAGATATTTTGCAAATGGCCTCCGAGTTCGATGAAACTAGTTTTGTTGGATCTGAAATGTCAAATTATTGGTAGGATTCAATTTTCATAATTTTTGGAATTAATATGTGATTGTGGCAAATTTAAAGGCACGTTGAATTTCAATTGTAAATTTAATCGAATAGAAAAAGCCATTTTTCAAACAGCCTCCAAATTCGACGTAATTTTGTTAGGACCTTATCGTTAAATCATAGATTGATTTCAAATGGCGTAATTTTTGGAGTCAGTATGTAGCCCGGGTAAATTAAAATGTACGTTGAATTCAATTTTAAACATTATATTAATTTATATTTTAATTTTCAAAAAAACTGATTGAAACAGCCGAATTGGCTTACGAAACATATCCCATTATGTTCGGAATGGGGGTATTTAGCTGGGGCAACAGTCGTTGGGTTTGATTTGGAGTTCGGGAATTAAACAAGATATTTTTGAATTTAGATAATATTAAACATATATATATATATATAATATCATTTTGCCCAAAAACCCTAATTATATCTTTTCCGCCATTAGCCTTAAATGAATGGTGAAAATCATTCAAAACTTTTCCCACTAATTTCTCTCAATCCACTTCAAAACAAAATTAAAGATCTAAGTGTGATCTTTGATTCCATATGGGTATGATCGAATGTAACGCTGTGGGGAGATCTGATTTTGGCTCCAAAGCCATGCCGTTCGATGGTGGTTTCAGGGAGGAGGAGGGCACCGAGTTCGACGTCGGGCCATGCGTGGAAGAGGAGGTAGGCGGCTTTCATGTGGTAGTGGGTGATCGGAGTACGGCGGCCTCTAGGGCGATGCGCGGTTGATTTGGGGAGATCGACTTTGGGTTTCAGCGCGAACCTGAAGGTTACGAAGGAGAAAAGGGTTAATCACCCTAATGATATAATTAAAAGGATAATTATTTTTATTAGTAATTTATTTAATTATCAAACATTTAAAATGTGATATCTTTTTCGTACGAGCTCAGAAAATTGCACACTCGGTCACGTTGGGATCGTGGCAACGAACTCTACAACATGGAACTGACCAGGATTGATTTGGAGCTAGTTTATTTTTGGACTAAATTAAATGTCTGTTTAATTTAGTTAAAAAAATCATCAATTAAAGAATGATAGAGTGGAAACAAATGGTGAGAACCCCTTATCACTCAACTATTTTATCATTTAGATGTGTCATTTATTTTTGGAGTTCAACACACGAACTCACACAAATGACTTAAATTGGAAGTGATGTATGAATATTAGCGACACTCGCATTTCATACTCCACGAATAGCCACTTGTGGCATAATAAATGGCATTGGGTAGTTGAGTATTTATTTATTTGGGTGATTTGGTGATTTGTGTATTGTGATAGTGATTATGTGTTATTTAACATGTGAAAAATGTTAATATTAAACTAATATGTGAAATGGACAAAAATATTCATTTATATATTATACAATGAAAATTGTTTAGTTAGAAAAGTAATTCAGACCGAATCAGAATTAGTTAAATTTATTAAGCAATAATTTATTGTTTAGTTAGAAAAATAATTCAGACCGAATTAGAATTGGTTAAATTTGGTAGCCAATGATTTATTTAAATTGATTGTTGTTGGTTGAAAAACCCATACGGGTTATGGGATGATATGGTTTTACACATCTCCCTTGTATGTTGTTCATATGTTAATAGATCGATTAACAGACGAGATAAGCGTTAGAAAATCATCTTCAACTTATATAAAAATAAAACGCACACTGGATGTCATTTTAGATGTTGGTAGTTGTTCGCAACTATCGTTGGATGTTTATGATGTATGAAATCCATATAAATTTGTTTATATGGATGTTGGTTGTGATTTTATTCCAATCCGGAATTCACATAAATATTTTTATAAAATAATATTCAGTGAAGAATTTAAAGCTGATTTTGACGTCCGATTTTGGATGGACACAAAAAAAAAAAATGAAGCCAAGTTAAGAAGAAAACGTTATTTTAGCTTGAACAGATTTTATATCGATTTTATTTGTTTTTAAAATGGATATTGAAAGAATTGAATTTCAAAAACTGATATTTTGAAAATATTATCATTCTGAAATAATAAGAATATAAGAGGTTTAATTTAAATTGGTAATGAAAGTGAAATCATTTTAAAACAAATTTATTAACGTTTTATAAAATATGTTTTGAATGGAAATCAAAAATATATATTATACATATATTTTATATATTTTAAATGGCTTGAGTAGAACGCGTCGCACCGCGACTGTTCCCGAATTTCAACCATGGACTTTGAATGGACGTAATGGGAGATCCGACTATCGAATTCTCCTAAAACCGGAACCGTTGGGTTCATATCGAAAGAGCTTTCCAATGAATGTAAGAGATTTAAATTTGAATGGATGGATTTTAAAATATATCCAAATCAAATTCGGAAAAGGTCGCTATGGATGCAGTTCGATGATCGATATTGAAAACCGACTGTCAAGGCCTTAATAAATTTATAAAAATATAAATAAATTATGTAAAGTCATAATTAATGATTTGGAATGATTTTGGATGAAAAATTCCATATTTAAAAAGATAAAAGATATTTTTATCAGAATGAACTGGTTATTAACTAGAATAATAAACCAATGTTTTAAATAAATAAATTCAATTTGTAAATGGTTTTTGAAATAACCAGAATTTTCCAGTGTATAAATTAGAATAGATTTGAATGGAAATTATCTTTGGATATTCCGATATTGGATTCCGAAATTGTACGGATATGGTTATGGGAATTTGAAAGATACAGATATCTTTATTCCCAATACGATATCAGTTAGTTTCAGAATTTGATATTGAATATAAGCCGATATTGTTTATATTCATGGCCTTGTATTTAATATCAAATTGGATTTTGGGGTTTGTCGTGAATGGTGTCTTCAATAACACTGTTCTTAAACCTCGTTGAGAAAAGAATAAATCTTTTAATTAAGATAAATGAAGTTTTACAATTTATAATTATAAATGGGAATCAAATGGAAGATGATTTTGAGTTCATTGTGAACGATATTTTAAATAACATTGGTTATTAAAACCCAATTAATAGTGAAGATAGGATTTGGAATTTATAAATCTTTTATTTAGATTTAATGCAAAATTTTCCAAAATAAAGTTTTTCAATTTAATACATTAAATTGGAATGGAATGGAATTAGATTTAATAATAATCAAGATGAGCCTCTATGAATGAAGGCCGTTACTATTTATGGAATTTAAAAGGCTTTTGTAACAACTCGAGTTTTTGAAGGGTGATAGTAACGACTTAGAAATTCTAACACTTAAAATATAAGAAATAAGTTAAGGTTTAACGATAAAACAAATATTTGGATTTCTACCTAGAATCTAGAACTTTTATTTATCTTGAAACGTAGTTTGTATATTTAGCTTTGAATTCTTTCCGTAAATTGTTTGATTATGAATGTTTTGATAAACAATCATGACTGACAATATTAAGAGAATTGGATATTTAACATTAAATTTTTTATTCAACTTGAAAAAATATACAATATGATTAATTAGAAATCAAAGATTGTGTTGAAATATGTATTGGAACATATTACAGATTTAAAAGATCCAATTCGTTTCAAAATTGGTCGAAACTAAATTGTTTTACAGCGCGGCTTCGAGATATAAAGTTGAGTTTTTAGTTTAAACTGTTTATTGGTTTGCAATTGTAAATCTATTTCAGAATGGCAATAATTGAATATACATTTGTGATATAGAGATAGAAATATAATTACGTGTAAACATTAAATTTAATTTATGGTTCGTGGCTGTGGATTTTGTAACGTGTTTGTGACGAGTAAACAACATTGTTCATTTCATTTATATATCGTTCTCTAGAAATATTCATTCAACCATACTCTTTGTTCAGCCATACATGTAGTTTAAGAAGAATCTGGAAAAATCTTCAATTAGAGGAAAATAAATTTAATTAAATTAAAATGCCGGTTCTTGCTGGCTGTTCTGGATACCTCTCGCAGATAATGTTCCCTTTTGTTGGTATTATAAAGAAACAGCGTTTCCTTTTTCCTTTTACGGAGGGGAAAAAATATTTGTCTCCTCTTCATTTTTTATTTTCTAAAGAGCAGAGTACTTTCCTCTCCCCCCGAATCATTAAATATACAGTTCCCTTCTTCTTTGAATCGTCTGAACTGCCGAAAATTTCCATCCCCACAAAAAAATAATCTCAAAATGCCCAAATCCGAAAAGAATGGCCTCCACCTGCGAATCCAAATTCGATCTCTCTCCTAATCAATTTGCCGCCACCTTCAACGCTTCATGCGCCCACTGATCACCCCTCCAATCATCGGCCGCCTCAAGACGATGCCAGGAGCAACTCGCACCACTTCTTTACACCGCACAATGCTACGACTCGCTCATCCGTTCCGTCACCATCCGCCGCTCAGGCCGCGCCACACCAACCTCAACCGACCCATCATTAGCAGCTGCTTCGGAACCCAGCGCGACCACTTTGTTGTTTCATCTCTGCATTGTCCCGCTGAAGCAACCGCCTTAGCCTTACCTTAACGCCAATGCCTCAATTCCAAACCCCTTCTCTCGCGTAAGGCCAAACCCAGCGCTTTTTCCAGTAGCATGCGCCAAATACAATTGTTGTCCGCTTCAAGGACAAGGCTTTTCACTTGATGATTTACCCATGTTGCTGAAAACGTGTGTGTGCCACTGAAAGTTGGAGGTGGTATTAGAGACTTTATTAATGAGAATGGGAGATGATATATGCTTAAATATATACCAAGCATTATACAAATGCAGCTTATCCCGTTGTACTACCCATGGACTCACGCTTTCCAGATGGTTTAAGCAGTTGAGGTATGATGCATGTTTTCTTGATTGCACTGTTTAATATTTCAAAATATAGGACACCAGAGACTCAACACTAAAGTAGTGATATTCCAGTCTCCGTTCAAGTTGCAAACTTTTTGATAAGTAAAACTAATAGTATCAGCTATTTATTCATATTTGGATCCGATATAATACCATTGCAACATGTACATATAAATATAATGAACTTTACTACACATGCAAATTGTTTAGGAATTACTGAAGAAAAGGTAGTTCCAGTTTCAAACTTGAGAACAAATGTGAGTTTTTGATTGGAAATACATTCCACAAATACGAAGTTTATAACAGGAAGGCTATTCCAAGTAAGATTACTGTCTTTAAAAGAAACATCTTTGCATTATAAATAGGTCAACAAATTGGGCCATGTTTCATACTTTTGTCCATTTTATTTTGCCAATTTGTTTTTTTTTTTCAGAAATGTTTTAAATAGGCAATCATTTTTGGCAAGTGATCAATAATTTCCAGATTTTCAAAAATCAATGAAATACTATTGGCAAGTTTTTTATTGATACATAACGGTGGCACATGCAATTGCTTGATGGGTAGATGATTTGCTGATGTTTAGTGGTTAAATAGCTAATTGTTATTTAATTAATCTACAAATTTATTAATTGCTGATTGCTGCGTATTGAATACCTTATGAGTAACGAATAATAATCTTACATTTATTTGCATGGATGGGAAAAAATTAGCAAGTAAATCTTAATGGTTGCCTGTTTTGTACATTTTCATATACGATTATTTATTGATTAGTTAAATCTTTTTTATATGCTATGTATTTGCGGATACTATGGGAGGATGATTGATAATTAAAGTGGAAAAAAATGATTTTTTTTTAATCTAAGTTAAATATAGTTTTTAATTGATACATAACGGTGGAACATGTAATTGCTTGATGGGTAGATGATTTGCTGATGCATAGTGGTTAAATAGCTAATTGTTATTTAATTAATCAACAAATTTATTAATTGTTGATTGCTGCGTATTGAATACCTTATGAGTAATGAATAATGATCTTACATTTATTTGCATGGATGGGAAAAAAATTTGCAAGTAAATCTTAATTGTTGCCTGTTTTGTACATTTTCATATACGATTATTTATTGATTAGTTAAATCTTTTTTTATATGCTATGTATTTTCGGATACTTTGGGAGGATGATAGATAATTAAAGTGAAAAAAAATTGATTTTTTTTTAATCTAAGTTAAATATTCTTGAATGTATTTCTTTAAATGCTAATGTGTGATATTACATGAAAGGGAAGGTTTGTCAATACATTAGAGGTTATTGAGCTTTTATTGGGTTATATTGTTTAAAATGAAATTTTGAACTTTGAAAAATTGATGAAGTATGGAAAGAAATCCAATCTTAAAAATCTGAATGTTAATTTTGTTTCAGTTCGGCTTTGATAAGCGTTAGTGCATGATCCAGTGTCCATTTGTTCCATGCGTTTGGAACCAATTGCATGCATATGACTATACTTTTGTCCATTTTATTTTGCTTCTTCTATTGCATAGCATAAAAAAAAATTGTACATGCATTTTCTGTCCAGACAGAGAACGTTCTAGTTTTTCTTTCTTCTAGAACTGTATCATGACTCTTTTCTAGCTCTTTATCTACTTGGAGTATGTTAGTCCTTTTGTTGAGTAACAACAAGCCCGCATGCCTATTGACAAGTTACACCTTTGATCCATTTAAGCCTTTTTTTAATGCCTGCTACAAGTTACATCTTTGATCCTCTTAAGCTTTTTAATTATTGACCCTGTGGAAAAATGCATAAACGGTTATTTTTAGTGATTTTAGCTTATGAGTGCTTGTTAGCTTTAGTGAAATCAGTGAAAATATAAGGTTAATAAGTGAATTTGAGACGACCCAAAATTCCCAGTGAAGGAGAGCCCGGATTGCTTTGAGTACAAGCCACGTCGGAACACAAACAGAAGAACATTTCATTGCTCATTACAACAATTCCAACAGAATAAAAGGATATACAAAGTATAAACAAATATTACATTTGATAAATATCAGAGATTTAAATACAATACTACAGTGGAAAAATGATACAAAACATAACTGAAACAAATACACGGATACAGAGCTTTCCGATATCACTTCAGCTATAAACCAGGATCCTGTGAATATAAATCTGCAAAACCCAACTACTAGCTGCCCATGCGGAAAATAGAGGCACCCAGAGTTTAGGTTAATACAATAAACTCCAAGTCATTCATGTGACTGGTGTGAGAACTGAAACAATTATTTATCTTTATTTTAAGGTTAGGTAAATCAAGGGAGCAGGCCGTATAGCATGAAACGAGTTTCCTCCCAAGAATACCAGTGCATAAACAACAGCGCAATGCTAAATAAAGAACAATGAAGCTAACATAAGACCCGGATCCCATCACACAATGCAATGCAAGCCGGAGGATAGGGTTTTCCCTTATAATACCCAAAGAATGCTTGATACGCTAAATTTAATCTTTTATTATTTCTATAAGTGAAGAAAACAACTTCAAATATAAATGTATCAATCATAGACGGCATGGGTACCATATATCATGTCGCCATACTAGGCTTTAAAACTGCAAAATGTCGTATTGGAAGTTGGATTTCCATCTGTGAACCAAGGCAAAGGGAATATCCTGTGCTAATTCGAGACGCTATAGCCCGTGTCTCAGGAGCATAACGCATCGCCCTTTGGATCGCCAGGGCCGGTCCACACGAAGTGAATTAAAATGCCTGAACATGCGTTTCCCCGCCCTATGGGGCGTAAATGAGCCAACGAATGACGCCATCGGTCCTGGATCGACCGATATGACCGAGGCGCCTCAAAATCCAACAACCACATGTGTCAAACTCATTAGCCAGTTCAAGCACTGGCGCCACTCCTAGCTAGAAGAAAACGCATGCCCTCCCTGAGGTCCTTCTCCCGTTTTTTGTTCACATCGGGGTGTGAGGCTCGCGAATCAACGCTACACAAAGCGATGCCACAAGGGTCGTGCTTTGATCATCAACCACAAGACTCTGCTTTTCAAAAAAAGAATCATTTGCATCTCAGCATGCCACACAGGCAATTCACGATATGCAACTAATGTATATCAATCACACAGAATGAAATCCAATGTCAGACACACAGTCCATTTACAAGTTCGTTCTGGGTCTGAACGAAACCGGAGGCGCCTTGTACCTCGCATATCCATCGATCTCTAAGTACGTCTGGATGATCGCCAACTTATTCCCTCCTCTTGGGTGTACGGACCAATCAAGATCATCGGGAATCGTCCAAACGACGTGAAGACCTCCGCTCTTCAACCACTGTCTTCATCTTCAACTTATCATCGTATCAGTTATTCAGAATGGGATAAACCCGGTCTTTCCGAATAACTCGCGTATATAATAAACAAGTGAATTTATTCTTTAATCTTCCTTTAGATATCCTGTCTTTAACTGGGTTAAAGAACCAATGTCATTTAAAACACGGTTCACGATAAACCCAAAATCACATTCCATTCATCAGTCTCTAATCGTACATTAGTAAGAGAACAATTCCCAAAGCATTAACCCCGAAGGCCAAAACTAACATCAGATCAATACCCAGGAGACCATTCAACTTAGCAAATCTCCAATTAGTTTCTAATTTTCTTAACTCCATTGGGTTTAAAAATAGTATTATTAAAGATACCATTCACGACAAACCCAAAACCTTATTCCATTAATTATGGATTCTTCACGGAAAACAGAACAATATATATATATATATATATATATATATATATATATATATATATATATATAATCGACACAAACTTCTGTATCCAACCAGTAATATAAATGGAATAACGACGAAGCCTTTTAAATTCCATTTATAGTAACGGTCTACCTCCACAGAAGCTCACTTCGATTATTACCAAATTGAATTCCATTCCATTCCAATTTATATATTGGAAAACTTTACTTTGGAAAATTTCAATTAAATCTCAATAAAAAGATTTATAAATCCCAAATCACATTTCACTGTTAATCGGGTTAAAGAACGAATGTCGTTTAAAACACAGTTCACGATAAACCCAATTCCAATTTGATATTAAATACAAGGCTCTGAATAGAAAATATATCGGCTTACATTCAATACCAAATTCTGAAACCAACAAATATCGTATTGGAATAACGATATATATATATATATATCTTTCAAATTCCTCCACAATATCCGTATAATCCCGGAATCCAATATCGAAGTATTCCGAAGATAATTTCGATTCAAATCCCTTCCAATTATTATATTGGAAATTCTGGTTATATTAAAACCCATTCTCAATCCATTTTATTTATTTAAAAATATTGGATTCCAATTCTAATTAATAACCAGTTCATTTTGATAAAATTATATTTTTATCTTTACAAACGTGGAATTTTTCATCTCAACTCCTCCTAAATCATTTATTATGATTTTACACAAATTATTAATATTTTTAATAATTTTATCAAGGCCCGTACAGTCGATTTCCATATACGGTCATCGAACTACACTTACAGTGACCTTTTCCAAATTTGATTTGGACATAATTCAAAATCCAATCGTTAGATTTCAAATATCTAATATTCGTTGTAAAGCTCTTTTCGATACGAACCCAACGGTCACGGTTTCAGGAGAATCCGATGGCCGGATCTCCCGCAATCGCAATTCGATGTCAATGGTCGAAATTCGCGTATGGCCGCAGTGCGGCGCGTTCTATTCAGGCCATTTAATATATACGAGACGTATAGGCACGCGCTTCGCACGTGGTGGTGGCACGCGCTTCGCGCGTGGTGCTCGTGCCATAATATATGCGGGCGTAATGGCACGTGCTTCGCGCGTGATGACGGCAAGCGCTCCGCTCGTGGATTTCCAATTCAAAAAAATTTGATAATTATTATTTTCCAATTCATGTTAATTCATTATTTTAACTCAAACTTATCCATGGTTTAAAATGAAAAAAGCGCTTAATGAATACGTTTAAATGTAATTGTCTTACTTTGCATGCTTTCTTCAGTTTGAACCAAGAAAACTTAACGCAATTTTGTAATCTGTTTAATCCCACCTCGTCGCCCTTTCCTCCAAGCACGCCCCTATAAGGCCAACAAGGCCACACTCTACTGCACCCGCCTTCACCTACACCCTCTCCCAACTGAACTGCACCTTTCCACCACCCCCTTGCACACCTTCGTCAACCACCATATTTGGATCTCCACCACCTTCACCTGCCTCCGTAGCTTATCTGATATCAAAGCATCCTTTCGAATCCTCGCCTTCATCTACAAATGTTACTACTCTCCACCCTTTAAATTAGAGGAAAAAACATCAGATTGTTTGGTGAAATAATAATAATGTATATGAAGAAAATATTTATGCAATAATGTATATGAAGCAAATATTAAAGGATTTTGATTTATATAGGAGGAAAACTGCTGTAAGCAGGCGTGGAAAGCAAAAGAATTAAGGGTGAAGGATATAAGCAGTAGTATTTATAAGACAACATAGTAGTTTCTAGAAGCCAACATGTATGGTATGAATGGCTGAAATTTTCAAACTATATTATTGAAATTACGACATATCAGTGGGTTTTCACTACGTTAGATATTTACAGGTTTGCTTTTGATTTAATGGTGAACCTATTAAATTGAGAAAGATGCATAATATAAGTCTATTTTAAAATTGACATTGATTGTGTCAAATTGATTGGAATCTTTCAGTTTTAAAAAAATTGTACGTTAGTTGTAATCAATGAGTTATTAATAAAGAACATGTATGTTTATGTTAACGTAAAAAGAAGGTTTTACTAAATTAATTGATTGATCTTGGGATTATGTGCTCAATAAAGTGATTTTTAAACGTGTGAATTTATAGTCCAGATTTATCTTTATTTTATGTAATAATGGTCGTATTATGTTTATTTTAATTTATTGTGGATCAATAAAATTAGTGGGTGTATTTTTATATATTAGGGCTAATGAATTTAATTGAATTGCTTGTATGTTTTGAGATTTAACTGTTTTACTTGTAGTGTTTATTAATAGCTTCTCATGTGTAATATTTCAAATTTAGACTCCACCTCATTTCATTGTTTACCCCTTACCATTTTTGTCTACATTGATTTATTTCAACTTTTTTCATGCTATTTCCCCCTTCCCCCCCACACCCCAACTCCCAATTCTCCCTCTCTCTTTATACGTTATTCATTTCTATTTATATTTATATTTACATATACTTATTCCTTTTTCCTCACATGCATATTCTTGGCCAGTTGCCTAAAATTTTGCATTTGTTGCCTCATTTGACTTAATGTTGAACCTATTAAATTCTTTTACGATAAAAAAGATGCATTATTTACGTCTATTTTAAAGTTGACATTAATTTTGTTAACATGATTGGAATCTTTCCGTTTGAAAAGAATTGTACGTTAATTATAATCAATGAGTTATTAATATAGTACATATATGTTTATGTTAACATAAAAGGAAAATTTTAAAAAATTAATTGTTTAATTTTGGGATTATGTGCTCAAAAAAGTGATATTTAAACGTGTGAATTATAGTCCAAATTTATCATTATGTTATGTAATAATTTAGACTCCACCTCATTTTGTTGTTTCGCACTTTCCATTTTTGTATGCATTAATTGTTCGCTTTTTTGATGCTATTTCCCCATGTCTTTCTCTCTCCCTTGATTCTCTCTCTCTCTATATTATTTATTTCTATTTACATTTACATATGCTTATTCGTTTTTTTCCTCACATGCATATTCTTTGGACGGTTGTCTAAAATTTCGGGAAATTATTTATTTGAGTAGGTAAATAAATTATTTGAAGGGCATTTTCGTCAGTTCAGGTGTACACCAAAAATGTGTGACACCAAACTTATTTCGATTATTAGTAAAGATAATATATATATTATATATATTTCGCCGATTTCCTTTTAAAACGTATTTTATAAATCATTTTAACTTTGTTTTATAAATAGTTTCAACTTCATATTCAATTTTAAAACAAAATTGAATATTCTATATCATTAATATATAAATGATGATATTTACAAAACGTTATATTTTGAAATCACATCCTTTTCTATGTTCATTATAAAAACGAATATAATCGATATAAATATCGTTCGCGTTAAAATGGCGTATATCTAATCAACACGACTTTATATATATATATATATATATATATATATATATATATATATATATTTCAATAACTTCGTGTCCATCCCAAATCGGACATTAAAATCAGATTTTAATTCTTTATTGAATATTATTTTAAAATATTACGTATTTCAAAATATTCGTTATTTTAAAATATTCTTTACTTCTGAATGGGAATCAGACACAGCCAAATACCATATAAAGTGATTTATATGGAAACATGTATATAACAGCAATGATAAATAATCAACCATCATCCAAAGTGCTTTCTACACTGTATAAGCATTAAATATAAATAATTAACGCTTACACAGTCTGTCAACCAATCGATTGACATACCGCTAAACAATCGGGATTAGTGTACGTCAAATATCATCCCAATACCTGTGTGGAGTTTCAAACTACAAATATTGAATATTATTTGTGCAGTTGGGCGATGTGTAAAATTTATCATCCCAATCCATATCAGTCAAATCGGTGTACATATACAAATCGTCTGATTTGTAAACGAATATTTATTTTATTCAGTTCGTTTCAATAAATATGATATTTTTATTTTTCTGACATATTTTAGAAAATTTCGACGGCATAACGGCGCGATACTAGAAACGGGATAAGGCCTACCCTTGTCCCCAGTCTAATAATGGCTCACGCCATACCTAAATCAAATTATCTCAATTCGTTCATTTTCTAAACCAAATTCAACCAAATCACTCAATTCACAAATCAACCAAACATCCATGGTTTCAAACAAAGGTGTCGGGTGCATCTAAGCACCGTTTGCATCCTAGTATATAATAACTAGTATAACAAATTTAGAGTGAGAAGTTCTAACCTAGAAGATAAACCAAACGCCGCGACTCTTCATATGTAGGAAATCTTCACCGTGTTTTCAACGCAGTCTATTTCACGTATTTGTATTAAAAATCAGATTTTTGACAACGCTACATATATTTAAAAAAAGTCATATTTTTATATTCTCCATTATATAAAAATTCTTTTTTTAATCTTCTACTCATATAAAAATCGAATCTTTATTCTCACTACTTCATGATAAAAATAAAGTTCATATTTTTATTTCACTTCATATATCGTAAAGATTATATTTTCATTTCACTTCTTCATATAATAAAAATTATATTTTTATTATGCTACATATAGAAAATTATATTTTTAATGGCATAAAAATCATATCTTTATGTAATTTAAACTCATAACTTTCATACGTTAAAAATCCGACCTTTTTATTTATAAAAATCTAACCATTTTCATTATAAAAATTCAATCTTTCCTTTGCTAAAATTACAATCTTTTCGTTTTCAAAAATCTAATCTTTTCGTTTCACTGAAAATCATAGATTTTCCATAACTAAAATATTATTATTATTATTATTATTATTATTATTATTATTATTTTATATACAAAAACTGATTTTTAACTATGTTATATTCAAAACAAAACCGAATTTTTTTTCTATGTTATATTTAAAACAAAAACAATGTTGTTTTTATTTCAAACAATTTTTATTCAGTTTTAAGAACAATTTTATTTCATATAAATTTCAGAAACAAAACAAATTAATTTAAATAAATAGAAAAACAAAGAGAAGCTCACCTTTCTTCTGCATCGTGTTCCAACTGAGCTCCAGTCCTAGGGCTCTGATTTGCATGCCACTGGAGGGGGCGGAGCCCGGTTGGAGGGTGCCACATGAACGGCGGCGGCGCGTTCCTCCATCGCCCAGGAGGGCTAGACGCTCGGTGGGGCCCAGGCAGCGGAAGGCGGCTGCGAACGACGCCCCATTGAGGGACAATTTCTCATCCAATCCTCCGTGAAAATTGACGCAGGTTATATGTATTCGAAGAGCATAGAAAATACCATGATTTTCGATTTATATTTGGGAATTAATTCGATTGGGATTGAAGGATTTTGGGGTTTGAAATTGGGAGTGGTTTCCATCGTTGTTGAGAGAGAGAGGCGCGACATTTTTCTTGTGTTGACCGCGTATTGGACTTTGACTGTACTTTAGAGTTTGATTTTTATATATACTAGTAATTTTTTTTGAAGAAGACGGGTGTGTAGCGTGGTGCTACACAGCCAGTTAAGTGTAGATATAATATATTAGAAATATATCTGGTTGACAAGACCAACCAGTGGCATAGGAGTCATGGCCAAGCTAGCCCAATTACTAAACAGCAGAATAGTACAAGTCATATATAAACAGCAGGTAGATAAGTATTTAGCATCATAATACAAGCCAAAATAAGGTAGAGCAGAGAGCAGAAAATCACGGCGACATCAGAGCGGAACCTGGGTGCTACTCTCCCGAGAGCCAGGCGACTGAGACATGGAGAGGGACAATCTAAAGCGAGCTGGCCTTGGTGATCCTGTCCATGAATCGAAAAGGTGCAAGATGTGATGACAAATACCCAACAGAAGTTTCTTTGGTCTGCCAAACACGTGAGCGTTGCGTTCTATCCGGATACTCCAGGCAAAGTGAGCTACTAGGGAATCCAACTTAGGATCTGGGGGGTTGTGCTGCCAATATTCGAAAAATGAGTGAATCGAAGGGATGAAGCCAAGAAGAAAGGAGCTAATTGCCGCCCAAACAGCGTAGGAAAAATCGCATTCGAAGAAGAGATGAAATATAGATTCATCGTGGTTGTTGCAGAGGACACAAACGGGGCTAATATTATTATTGAAACGATGAAGGCGATCTTTGGTGTTAATGCGATTATGAATGAGAAGCCATTGAAAGAAGAGAATGCGAGGAGGAAGATGACAGTCCCAGATGCGAGAGAAAGAGAAACATCGGCCTGGGTGAATAAGGAATTTGTAACAGGCCGAAACAGAAAAGTTAGTGCCCAAGGCCCATATGTATCGATCTGGCCCAGAGGTGAAATGAGTTGAATTGAGAGTTTGATCAATATTTATGAGTTCGTTTAGTGTCACAAGCCCAAAATAAGTGAAGGGAAAGAGGCCCAGTGGGCCAAGAGACTGAGCTGAAGCAACCGTAATTGGGTTAAATCGATTTAGTAATGCCAGATTTGGGAAAAGGGAGGAGAAGGGGATCTGTTCTTTCCAAATATCAAACCAAAATAAGCAGGAGTCTCCATTATTGATTTTGACATGAAAGTGGGATTTTATTCTAGGGATGGCGGATAGAACTCCTTTCCAGAAAGGCGATGGCTTACAATCAGGGGAAAAATGGAGAATAAGGAAGGGGTTTGTTTGTTACAGCCTATGGAGGATCCAGTCTTTCCAAGTAAATTGGCCTGGGGATAAGCAGCGCCATATCCATTTAGTTAGTAATGCCATGTTGAAGAGGAAGAGGTTATGAATTCCAAGGCCACCATGTTTCAATGGGAGGCAGACAGTTCGCCAATTGATTAGTTATTTCAATTTATCTCCATTCCAGAGAAAAGAACTTCGAATAGAATCGATTTTATTTATTACCCAAGCTGGAAGTTTGTGGAAGGACATCCAGTAAGTAGGAAGAGAAGTGAGAACATGTTTCACGAGTATCAGCCGGCCTGCTGATGATAGGGAGTTAGCTTTCCAACTTGTAAGTCTGTTTTCAATCTTAGAAATGAGGGGTGTCCAATCAGATTTGTGAAGTTTGGAAGGACGAATTGGGATACCCAAGTATGTGATTGGGAATTAATCCAGTTTGCAATTAAGGCATTCAGCTATTTTAGGACCCAGGTGAGAGCAATTTCCCAACATTATGATCGAGCTTTTATTGAAATTGATAGAAAGGCCTGAAATCAGTTCAAATGTGTAGAGGAGAACTTTGAGGCAGTGGATGTTGGCGGGTGTTAGAGTGGTAAAGAGTATTGTATCATCACCAAACTGTAGGCATGATGTATGAGCATTTGAGTTTGGGAGTGAGATGCCTGAGAAAATGTTATGGGTAAGTGATTGCTTAATCATTTGGTTAAAGACATCAGCAATCAAAACAAAAATGAGGGGTGAGAGAGGATCCCCTTGTCTTAATCCTCTTCTAGATTTGATTTTGCCCCCAAATTCACCATTAATGAAGACAGTGGAGGTACTAGTGTGAAGAATTGATTCGATCCAGATACACCATTTTGAAGAAAAACCTTTATGGGCCATAAGGGAGATTATGAAATCCCAGTTAACTGAGTCGAAGGCTTTTTAAAAGTCCAGCTTGAGTAGGACACCGGGGGTGTTTGTATTGTGGCAGAAAGAGATTACTTCTTGAGTAGCGGCCACACAGTCAAGAATGTTTCTACCTTTGATGACTGTAGATTATTCTGATTCAATCAGGGAGTCAATATGATTTTGAAGTCTGGTGGCTAAGATCTTTGTGATGATTTTGAATGTTGTATTGAGGAGGTTGATGGGTCTAAAGGAATGTAAAGAGTTTGCTCTAGAGAATTTTGGAATGAGAATGATATTAGCATAATTTAAGTTGGCAATGGATGAGGGGTTTGAGTAGAAGTCAGAGCACATTTCAATTATGTCAGTTTTTAAGGTGGGCCAAAAGTGTTTATAGAATATTGGGCCAAATCCATCAGGACCAGGAGCTTTATCATTCGCCATTTCATTTAAGGCCTGCCAAATTTCCTCTTCAGTGAAAGGTTGATCAATATGGAGAAGAAGGAGGGAGTGACCCAAGGATGCCTCTAAAGTAGGTAATGAAGAGACGACAGATGTCTTTGGGGTCAGTGAATGAAACATTTTAATGTAAGATTTCAGAAATGAAGGAGGAACGACGATGGCCATTGGCAACTCTATGAAAGAAAGCAGTATTTTTGTCTCCCTCCTTAATCCATTTAGCTTTTGATCTTTGTTTCCATCCAAGTTCTTCTTGTTTAATTAATCTGTCCATCTCTAATTCAAGTTCTTTCAGGTTGTGACGCTCTAAATCAGACAAGGGCGTTAAGTTTAAGAATAGCATCTTGTGTGGTTGAAATGCGAGTTTTTAGAGTGTTCCAAACATTTTTAGCCCATGGCCGAATTAATTTTCTGAAGGAGCGAAGTTTGCAAACCATCCGGATAGTGGCAGATTGATGATAAGGCAATTGATTCCAGATATGGATGATAAAATTATCAAAAGAAGGTTCAAGCAACCAGAGGCGTTCAAATCTGAATGGGCGATTGATGGGAGGGTTAGAAATTGTGTCAAGTAAAATTGGGCAATGATCTGAGATGGTAGTGGCTAGACCATTAACTAATGACAGAGGAAAAAGATCATCCCATGCATGATTGAAGAAGAACCGATCAAGTTTAGCTAAAGAGGGGGTTTCACGTCTTCTTGACCAAGTGTATCTTCGATTGCTGATTGGTGGCTCAATGAGGGAGCAAGATTGGATAAAAGCATTGAATTATGAAGAGTCAGAAGAAGTGTGACCAGAATTACGATCAGCGACCGATCGAGTTGTATTGAAGTCTCCACCGATGATCCATGGATTGTTAATGTATTGGGATAGGTTGAAACAAAATTCCCAAGTTTCATGTTTTTCAATAGCGTCATTGGGAGCGTATACATTAGTGAAGTGGAAAACATTGTTGGAAGAAATATGACGAAGGGACACGTGTAGAACTGATGGGGAAGAAAGTGAATGTTCAAAGGACCACACGTGCTCATTCCAAGCTGTGATCAAGCCACCATGAGTGTCCAAAGCATTTACATATGTCCAACCAGATAAATGGGGACCACAAGTCCGACGAATGAGTGAAGTGGGTGGATTAGAAATTTTCGTTTTTTGTAAAAATAAAATATCAACATGAATTGGGGAAATGATGAGGTTGACAGCATGATTTTTTGTTGGGTCCCCCAAACCCCTAATATTCCACGTGACTATCTTCATTTAGAGAGGTTAGTACGCTGTTGGTCTAGGGTTTGCATGGCAGTGTAGTGGTTTTCATGCAAAGTGACCCCCATGTGTTTTGCCAATTTTTTATTTAACACTTTATTAGCTGAACAAAAAACAACAGGTTCAAAGTAGCTACCGAAGCTCCCGGAGGCAGCGAATGAGCTCTGTTGATCCTAACACTTCTTCTGATCGAAGCCGACCAGAGACGAGGGGAGGATGAACCTTGTCCTTCTTATTGGTCATGCTGAGCTGTCAGTTGCTGAGCCTGGAAAGTTGGGAGCGGCTGTTGATGGAGAGGAGTGGAAAGATCCAAATCAGCCAGTGGGTCCTATCGAGGCATAACCACGTCTTCTAATCGATGGTCAAGAAGGGCTAAGTCATGATGGTGTTCCTCCAGAGCTTTTGGTGTATTTCTTAAAGCTTCATCAGACATCACATCAAATCTGTCCACTTCCATATGTTCGGTAGTTTGTGCCATGGGTTGAAAGATGAAATCATCATGTTCATAGTCCATCCCCAGAAGGAGAGTCTCCGGACGTTGACTGGGGTGTGCGTGGGTTCATCGTTCAATCTTCAGTTTAACTGCACGGTTGTTAATATGAGCAATAAATGTACAAGGGGGTGATATACCTTCATAGAATTGCATCTTAACGTAGAGATGGCGATGATCGACAAAGGACCAGTCACAAAGATCTGCATGGATGTATCTCCCCATAGGTTTTAATGCTTCTCGAATGGCATCAGTGTGGTCTTTAAGGAACTCTGGAAAGCCACTAATTTTCGCCCATGATTCCGCTTCAAGGGATGGATCTGGGATTTCTTCATGTGTGCTTGCTTGTTGAAGCATAACCACACCTCCATCATCATTATTCAGTAATTTAAGCATTAAAGCATGTTCTTTGATGTTTGCTTTAGGAAAAAAGATGAGTAAGGAATTATCAGAAATATGCCAGATTGGCCATACGTATTCACTTCCAAATGTTGAAGTAAGGACATGAGAGAGCATTTCGATGGACCAGAGACCATCGATGATGGTTGCAGTTAAGTATAGATAAGTGTCTGCCATTTATTTGAAAATAGGAAATTTTTTAGAGAGAAGGAGAATGGTCTGGTGAAGGGAGAGATTTTTCTTTTCAAGTGATGAAGTGTTTAAATTTTGAATTAGTGGAATTAGGGTTATGATGGCGATTAGAAGTGTGAGCAGACCGATGGGACCCCTTGCTCAGAGATTGCAGGCGCTGTGGCATTTGGTTGTTCGTTGATCGAGTGTCATTGGGACAAGACGACGCAGCCCATTTGGCTCGAGAAGCTGAGGGGTTTTTATCGGGACATTGCAAACATGCATGACCAAAGTATGAGCAATAATAACATATCTCTGCATTCCTACACGATTTTGCCACGTGTCTACGATCCGCGCACTTGAGACATCTTCCTTCTGATTTCAAAATTTTCAAAGTTTCTTGCACTGTTTTGAATGGTGGAACAATTCTTTTGCGTTTCTTGGTATGAATGGGCAGAATAGGTGGGAGTCTAGCTCTCGACGCTACTACTTGGGTGTAGGTAAGTGGTGGTTGGTTATGAAGTGAAGCAGGAGGATGGGAGCTTGTTTGGGAGCTGCAGCTGTCACCAGGAAAGTGATGAATTGGAAGAGAATCAGTGTCAAGCGGGGAGAGGAACTCTCCAGAACATGATCGTTGAGAAGTTGATGACTATAATTGAGAGGAGAAAGAAAGGGAAGGTTTGTGAGAGTGAAGATTGTGAGGAAGAGGGTCGGGATGAGAATCCGCCATTAAAATTCTAGAAACAATGCGGTTTCCCTTGGATCTTTTTACTAGTAATTTTATTTTATTTAATTCAAAATTTACTTGTTTGTTGCCACGAACTTCAAATCCAACCCAACGATTGTTGTCCCTAACTAATTACCCTCATTCCGAACACAATGGGATATGTTTCGTAACCCATTTCAGCTGTTACGATCAGGTTCAGCTAAAATTAAAATATAAATCAGTATATATTCAATTTGAACGTACATTTCAATTTACGAGGGTCGCATACTGAATCAAAAAATTCCAGAAAAAATATTTCTAGCTTCGTATTGACGATGCGGTCCTAACAAAACTAATTTCGTCAAATTCTGAGACCGTTTGAAAAATGACCATTTTCTGGTCAATCGAAATTGACTGAAATTGTTAAAACACGTTTAACTTCGCTACGCTCACATATTGATTCAGAAAATTATGCAAATTTGAATCTAGCAATAATTTGACATTCCGGTTCTAACAAAAGTGGTTTCGTCGAAAACAGAGGTCGTTTGCAAAATGGTTATTTTTAAGGGCCATAAATATATTAAAATATATATAAATTCCACATCGACTATTCTAAATTTTAAACTGGACGTAAATTATCATTTATAAAGTAAAATCTCATTTTCTTAACTTCGTTAGAAAGATATTGTTAAACAGATTCAAATATTTCTTGTTTCGTTCAATTCTGACTTATATTGAATTATGTATATTCATTTGAAATTTGAAATCGAATTTTCAAACTGTCGCGCCATTTCAGGCTCGTTATATAATTAAAATAAATTTATTCGTTTTTACTTCGTCGAAAATAAATTTTTAGTCGTTATTATTTAAAATAATTCATTTTAATATTCAAAATTCATTAAAATCGCCAAAATAAATTTTTTTAATAGGCTCAGATTTCAGGGTTGTTACAGAATTACTGTCTCCTTGCAGTATATACTTTAATATTTAATTGGAAACACATAGTGAACTTCTGATTAATATTTTCTTACAGTGTAAGAAGTAACAGGACTTTTGACTATGCTGCAGAAAGAAGTTTGTGCTCACGTACAATTGAGATGTACTACCTACAAAGCTGTGGAAAAATATAGTGTCATCAATTTATGTAACAAAGTTAATGTTGTGGATAAATACACTATATAGTTTACATGTATAGTTTGAGGGTGGTTATGATCAACCTGAAAGAAAATATATCTACAACATTTATAATAAATAGTCGAATTTTGCATAGTTCAAATTAACAAAGTTTCCCCGCTGTACAACATATTGTAAAACTTTGGTATTTTTATAAAAATGTATTCTATTGCAAATATTGTGTATTATGATTCTACATTAAATTCCATTTTTAAACCCTGTAAGTCAATAACAATCCATTATTTTGAACGCTTAGAGTCGGTTTAATCACCGACTTGGGACGGTCAAAATGGTGTGATGTTACAGCTTTGCTATTATTCCATTTATATTATTAGTCTGATATGGAAATTCATATCGATTATATATATTGATTTTTTTCCATGTAGATTCCATATTAATGGAAGATGATTTTGGGTTCATTGTGAATGATGTTTTAAATAATATTGGTTCTTAAAATCCAATTAACAGTGAAGATATGATTTGGAATTTATAAATCTTTTTTTTAGATTTAATGGAAATTTCCTATAATAAAGTTTTACAATTTAATACATTAAATTGTTATTGAATGGAATTCAGTTTAATAATAATCAAAATGAGCTTCTGTGAATGATAGACGTTACTATTTATGGAATTCAAAAGGTTTTGTTGTTATTCCATTTATATTATTAGTCTGATACAGAAATTCATATCGACTACATATGTTGATCTGTTTTCCGTGTAAGTTCCGTAGTTAATGGAAGATGATTTGGGTTTATCGCGAACCGTGTTTTAAGTGACATTGGTTCTTTAACCCTGTTAAAGACAATATTAATTTTCCTAAAGTAAACAATCGTTAAGTAATGATTGTTAGGATTAAAACTAAAAATGGTGTTTTAAGGAATCTGTAATTAGATTAGAATGTGAATAAGGTATTTAAATTTACCGAATTCAAGAAATGATCGGCAACATATTACCACCAATTTTACTCCATGCGATAGTTAAATTTTTAATTAGATTTGAAATGTGAAATGGTAATTAATTTTACCGATAACACAGTGAGTGTTAGATATGCAGTACTACCAGTTTTGCTCCATGGGATGAATAGATTGTGATTGGGATAAATAAAATGAATTATTACTTCGGTAAGGCTCTATAATCCCGACTAGTTTTATAAACCTTAAATTGGTTTGAAGTTGTGAAAAGATATTATAAATTCTTTTGAAATGATATCCAAAGGAATATTAAACAACAAGTTTAACAGAATTTATCTTCGACAAAATTAATGAGAACCTTTCCCAAAGGATATGAATATTTTAATAAAAGAATACTCGGGATTGGAATGAGATGTGCGTATGTTATCTTTATTTATCACATGATTATAAAGACGCGCTAGTTATTAGGAAAGACCAGGTTTAACCCATTCTGAATAACTGTTATGACGATTGAAAGTCGAAGATATTGAAGATGGTGCAAGATCGATAATCTTCACATCGAATGTATTACTACTGATGCCCTTGATTGGAGTTGCTACCTGGAAGGGGTTATAGTGGTAGTTGTCTGGGCGTATTTGCTGATTGTTCGGATATGCGAGGGCCACTCTCCTGCATTGGACATATGGGACGAGGAATAAGGTGCCTCCAGTTTCGTTCAGACCCAGAACGGACTTGTAAATGGATTGTGTGTATGACATTGGATTTCATTCTGTGTTGATTGGTTTCTATTAAATATATACCAATTTGGTGGAGGAGATTTTATTCTTTTGCTTAACACCCTTCTCTGAGACATTCGAGCTTAGAGGTTATATATTGGTAGACATCAGTCGTACGACATGAATTATCCATGTGGCATGCTAAGATGAAAATGATCAAGGCTTTTGTTGAAAAGCAGGCCTTGTGGTTGATGATCAAAGCACGGCTTTAGTTACCATAGCTTTGTGTATAACGTTAGTTCGCGAGCCTCACACCTGGTATGAGTCAAAAACGGGATATTGACTGTAGGAAGTGCATGACATTTCTTTCTAGCTACAAGTGGTGTCATGGTATGGAGCCCAGACATTTTTACTTATGTGGATATTGGAATGAGGGGCCTCAGATATTGAGTCCCTAGTGGCTCAGAGGTAGGTCCGATAGGACCGAGAAACGTGTGTTCAGGAATAATTAATCCTCAAACGTAATGGCGGACCAGCCCTGAAGACCAAGGGTTGCCCGTAGGTGTGATCCTAAGATATGTGCTAGAGTGTCTCGAATCGGTGAGGACGATGCCTTGCCTCGACTGGAATCCAATTTCTAATACGTGACATTCGGTTTTAGTTGTAAACCTATATGGCGACATAGTAGGATGGGGTACTATGTCGTGTATGGTTGATACATTTATATTTGAAGTTGATTTCTTCACTTATAAGACTAATAAAAGGTGAATTTTACGTACCAAGCATATTTGGCCATTATAAGGTAAAACTCTATCCTCCGGCTTGCGTTGCATTGTGTGATGGGACCTGAGTCTCATAATGGCTTTATTTTTCTTTATTTGACATTGCACTGTTTGTTTTACGGTATTCTTGGCAGGAAACCCATTCCGTTTTATATGTCGTGGTCCCTTAATTTTCCCTACTTTAAAACAAAGTTAATAACTGTTTTAGTTCTTACACCAGTCCCATGACTGACTCGGAGTTTATTGTTTTCACCTAAACTCTGGGTGCCCATATTTTCCACACGACAGCTAGTAGTTTTGGATTTCATAGATATTTCTTTCACAGGATCCTGGTCTACAGTTGGAGCTATATTCGGAATGCTTTGTATCCATATATCTCTTTCATTTGTGTTATCTGATGTATTTCCACTACGCATTGTATTTATACATTTTATTTCTGCTGCTATGTAATGTATTCTCTTATAGTGTGTTTTACTCTGTGTGTATTATTTATTTGAGCTCTGATATATTCTTATACTCTGAAGTAAATTGTTGTAATAGCTATGAAAATGTTCTTCTGCTTATGTTCTGATGCCTCATGTTCTCAAAGCAGTCCGCGTTCCAGTTCGTTCTAGGACGTCCTGGGATTTCGGGTCGTTTTATCGTGGTATCAGAGCTTTGGTTGCAAAGCTCGAGAACAAGACACATTAGAACCGAATGAGAGAATTCATCAGAGATAGGATTAGTAACATCATATAAGAATAACTCGTTAGAGATATGGTTTGTAATAACCTAGAATGCTATTTCCAAAAATGAGTTTTGTTATGAAAAATATATCTTACTATATGTATTTGATTATTTTATTTTATATTGATTTGGACTATCAGGTATATGAAGATTTTGAATATGTGTAATTAACGTGTATTCGAAGTCTCAAATATATAGGGTAGATATATAATCAAACTCTAGTCGCCCGGAGATGATTTTGATGATTGCTAGCGTCATTAGTATTTATATTCAAGTTTCAAAAGTGGGATATTCATATGATTCCAATTGACTGGTGTGAGAACCAAAACTTAGTTAGAGTTTATTGTTTGTGATCTGGCCATGAAATTGGATTTTTGAGTATATAAAAGTTATATATTTGAAAAGTTAATAACCTAATTGATTGTTGGTCGTGATGTGTGATTATTAGTTCAATTAATTAAAATATTTGAATAATAAAACCGATAAGAGATTGAAGGGTAAATTTAGCCAAATCGAATCAAATATTGAATTAAATTGAAAATTGACTGCAATTGAATATATGTACATGTATGTATATTGAACAGGTCATAACATGGAATCTAAGAAGAGGAATAAAATTGTATGCCCGACAAATAGGTACATGTTTACCATATTCATTGGGTTTGATGATTTTATGAGCCGATTTGCAAGATGCTTGGCTTTTTCTTTTTCTTTTTGATTGAAGAGGGCCCTATGAGACAAGTTGTGGTTTTTTTTATCAGCCCGTACAAAGGAGGTTATGGCAAAAGTTTTCAGAAATTCAAGGCGTTAGCCAAATTTTTGAGAAATTAGAGAGTTCTTAGAAACTGAGAAGTTGAAGAAAGCAAGCCAGAATGAAAGTTGACTTGGTTGGCTGAACAACTTTCAGCTCCGTTCCTTTTCTAGGATGAAAAGATTTTAAGTGGGGGGATTGTAATGACCCGGAATTTTGAAACCAATTTAAAATTTTAATTTAAGCTATTTTAATGGATTTTGAATATTTAAAATGATTTATTTTTAATAATAACGAATAGAAATTTATTTTAATCGAATTTAGAATTGGGTGCGTTTTTTACAGGTCCCTGTTAAGTTTCAAAATATAAAAAAAACCCGGTGATAAAAATAATATAGAATACATCCCTATTTTTGAATTTCCGCTAACGAAATTCCAGATCTACCCTTACAAACCTAAAAAACTATCCAACAACTATTTATCCTCATTTACTCAGTCTATCGCTCCTATAATCTCGCTCATAAACCTAATTTCCGCTAAAAAAATTCCAGATTTATTTATTACTTTTTTTTTACGAAGAACTGGACAGTTATATACATATATTACGTAAAATTGTATACATTCATGCAACTAAGTGTAATAATTGCATACATATATTAATATTATGCAGAAAATAAAATATTAGTTTTGTGCAACATTGAAGTAGACGTTGCGTGTATTAATATTCTACAGAAATAAATAATTACTCTAATGTAGGGACTACAAATTTTTTATTAAAATTTTTGATTTTTACGAAAAACTAGACAATTAGATACAAAAATTACTTAAAATTGCATACATTTATGCAACTAAGTGAAACAATTGCATACGTATACAGAAATATTCCTGCATAATTGCTGAAACAAATGAAATGACAAAAAAGTAAATACATATAATTATAACAAGATGCATATATATATATGCAAATATCAGAAATATGTGCATACTTACATGAAAAAATTCAAAACATTTACATGTACTACGTCGAAAAATAAGTACAGACCACACTTACATGTAATACAACAAAAATTTCAGAACATTTACAAAGCAGAGATGATGGTCTTTTGAAGAACAACTAATTTTGTTAAGGCCCAGCTTATTGCGCAAACCACATCTAGTAGTCTCAGTAGAAACACATGCAGATTTCAATCATTTGGAAAAAGATGGACGACCAAGCTTTAACAACACGATAACACCAATATCCGCCGAAACACTGTTATCAAGAAAAGAAAATCAACATTAATAAGCTTAATGTGCAGTAACCTAAATTACAAAAACAACTTCAGATTAGTATAAATACATGCGTACAATTCAGCAAAATAACAATAATTTCTGCATATTTAAATGCAAGTATTCTAGATATTATGCATAGAAATATGAATATATTTGTAAAATAATATGTTTTTCTGATTGTTTGATAAAAAAAGGCATACAGATATGCATATATTAAGAATATATGCATACAAAAACAGCTTCAGATTAATATAAATACATGCGTACAATTCAGCAAAATAACAATAATTTCTGCATATTTAAATGCAAGTATTCTAGATATATGCATAGAAATATGAATATATTTGTAAAATAATATGTTTTTCTGATTGTTTGATAAAAAATGCATACAGATATGCATATATTAAGAATAGATGCATACTTGTCCGCAACTTTTTATCAGAAGTTAAGCAAAAAATCCACGAGTTCTAAAAACAGTTAAATTCTTACATCCAGTCAAAAAAAGTGATAAATTAACCATAATATAGGACCAAAAAATTAACCATAACATCAATTCTGATTTCATTTAAGCAATGAACTAGCTTATGCTCCAACGAAAATCCATAATACATAAATTAACCAAACTACTAACAGAAGAACTTTTGTATAATGTTTACTTTGTACCTTATTATGTTGCAATTTACACTGTGTAAGAGTTAATTGCTTATGGATGCCAACTATCAAGTAATAGATCTGTAATACTTCAGGTAAGTTAATGTTGAAAACTTTGCAAGCAACCAAGTTAAGGAAAAATATACCTTCCAGAAAACATAGCAGTAAAATGTCATGAACAAAAATGAAAATGAAACATGCAAGCATTTCAGGCTAAATATATTTCACCAAAAAGTCAGAACAAAAACAATCAATTACAATTAGTGATGTGATGCCAAGACATTTCAAAGTATTTACAATCCAAAGCACCACGGTACAAATAATTTGTGATCATGGTAAGATCTTCTAATCCAAATAAAAGGGTATACTAAAATTACATAATAGAGAGAAACCAAAATTACCTTGTATCTCTTCGAGATTCTGGATCTGGAACCCTTGACTTCCTTGATAACCTCAGAATGAGACAGATCTAGATCCTTCTTCATTTCATTGATCTCAGAACGTACCATATCCCTCAGACCCGAAATCTTCGACGGCACTTTTGTGGTGGTGACTGGGTTCGAGAGAGGGCTAACGGATCCAACATTTGCTGAATGGAATTCGTCATCAGCGTGAACACTTGAATGATTTATGGCTGCTGAAATTGCTGGTGCTGTTCGGATTCATCATCAGCGTGAAAATCGAATGAGGGTTCTCTTGAATCGCAACAGTTCAGGGTCAGGATTTCTGGAAACTGATGATTCACGGTTCTCTTGATTGGAGTTCCTAGAGCGACGAGATCTATAAGAAGAAGGAGGAGAATACTGGTGTCGCCGCCGCCATGAAATAGAAAATTAGGTTTCTGTAAAGGCTCACATCCTAATACGTAACCTATAAACAAAAACGAACCGTGAAAATCGAATGAGGGCATTTCTGGAAAAATAAAAGCTGTGTTTTGAAAATAGGGATGAGATTTATATATTTCAAAAGGGTAGGATGTGAGCCTAATTAGCTTTAGTTTTAAGGATGTGAGCCTAATTTTCACTTTAGAATTTATAAATTTAGAATTATATATATATATATATATATATATATATATATATATATATCGAGCCAGAAATGGCGCGGTAGTTCGAAAATTTAATTATAAACTTTGAATGAATATACAGGATTCAATATAAATAAGAATTGGATAAAACTAGAAATGTTATGATCGAATTAATCATATCTTTCTAATGAAAATTGAGATTTCAAGTTATAAATTATAAGTTACGTCCAGATTAAAATTTAGAATAGTCGCTATGGATTTTATTAATAATTTTAATAAAATATGTAAGCCCTTAAAATAGATATTTTGCAAACGACCTCCGAATTCGACGAAACCAGTTTTGTTGGATTCGAAATGTCCAATTATTGTTGGGATTCAATTTTTATAATTTTTGGAATTAATATGTTAGCGTTGCAAATTTAAAGGCACGTTGAATTTCAATTTTAAATTTAATCGACTAGAAAATGAAATGACCCAAACCTCCCTGTTGCAGGAAAGCCCAGATTGCTTTGAGAACACGACACATCGGAACGCAAAAAGAAGAACATTTCGTTGCTATTACAACAATTACATCAGAGTACAAGAATATAATAGAGTATGAATGAATAATACACATCAGAAAAATATCAAAGATTAAATTAAATTATATTGCAGTGGAAAATAATACATAACACAACTGAAAGGAATACACAGATGCAAAGCATTCCGAGTATTGTTCCAGCTGTAAACCAGGATCCTGTAGAATAGAAATCTGCAAAACCAAAACTACTAGCTGCCCGTGTGGAAAATAGGGGCAACCAGAGTTTAGGTTAAAACAATAAACTCCAGGTCAGTCATGTGACTGGTGTGAGAACTGAAACAGTTATTTAAAGCTTTACTTTCAATCAGAGTAAATCAAGGGACCATGCCCTATAACACGGAACGGGTTTCCTCCCCTGAATACCAGTGCAATAACCAAACAACGCAATGCTTTTTGTAGAAAATGCAGCCATTATGAGACTTAGGTCCCATCACAAAATGCAAACACAAACCAGAGGATAGAGTTTTATCTTATGATGGCCAAAATATACTTGATACGCATAAAATGAAATCATTTGATATTATTACTAGTGCATAAATGTTTCAAAAAACAATTTCCATCATAAGTATCAATCATAGACAACATGAGCGTCCCATGCCACTATGCCGCCAATATAGGTTTATAGTTAAATCCGTAATGTCGTATTGGAAGTTGGATTCTTTCTGTGAACCAAGGCAAGAGATCGTCCTTACCGCTTCGAGACAATCTAGCCTACCATGTCTCAGGACCAGAGCTCGAGTGACCCTTGGATCGTCAGGGCCGGTCCACTCGATGAGGATTAAAATGACTTAACACTGCGTTTCCCCACCCTATGGGATGTAAGTCTGGTCAGTACGTCGACCATATCCATCCATAGGCCCCGGATCGACCGATATAACCGAGGTGCCTTGCTATCCGTCATCCATATAAGTAAAATGTCAGGGCTTGCAAACGCTGACACCACTCCTAGCTAGGAAGAAACGCATGTCCTCCCTGAAGTCCTCTCCCGTTTCTGGTTCACACCGGGGTGTGAGGCTCGCGAATCAACGCTACACAAAGCTACGCTATATTAAAGCCGTGCTTTGATCATTAACCACAAGACTCTGGTTTTCAAAAGAAGCCTTGATCATTTGCATCTCAGCATGTCACACAAGCAAACCACTCCATGCAACCGATATCCATCAATCACACAGAATAATATCCAATGTTAGACACACAGTCCATTTACAAGTTTGTTCTGGGTCTGAACGAAACCGGAGGCACCTTATTCCTCGTCCCATATGTCCAATACATGAGAGAGTCCATCGCATATCCGTCGAACTCCAAGTACGTCTAGACGATCACCACTTATTACCTTGTCCCTGGTGTACAGCCCGATGAAGACATCAGTAATCATCCAAACGATGTGAAGACCTCCGGTCTTCAACCATCGTCTTCATCGTCGACTTATTGTCGAATCAGTTATTCAAAATGGGTATAAACCCGGCCTTTTGAAATAACTTGCATATATAATAAACAAGTGCTATAAAACACAACATAATCCTCATTCCAATCCAGGATATTCTTTTATTCAAATATTCTTTTCAAAATTTCAAACCTATTAAGGTTTTCCAAACAAGTCGGGATTAGAGAACCTTAACGAAGTAATCCTTTATTATATTTCCCAATCCCAACCTATCCATCCCATGGAGCAAAACTGGTAGTACTTCATATCTAACACCACAGTGTTATCGGTAAAATTAATTATCATTTCCCGTTCAAATATAATTAAAGATTTAACTATTGCTTGGAGCAAAACAGGTGATACACCCTTCTCGATCATTTCTTGAATTTGATAATTTAAACTATCAAATCCATATTTCAATCTATTTAGAGATTCATTAAAACTCTAATTCAGTTTTAACCTCCAAAATCATTTCTTAATGATTTTTCAAAGTTAAGAAGCTAATCTGATCTTTAACTAGGTTAAAGAACTAATGTCATTTAAAACACAGTTCACGATAAACCAAAAATCCCATTTCATTAATTATGGAATCTTCACGGAAAACAAATCAATATATATAGTCAATATAAACTTCCATATCCAACCAATAATATAAATGGAATAAAGGCAAAGCCTTTTAAATGCCATATGTATTAACGGTCTTCTTCCACAGAAGCTCACTACGATTATTACCGAATCGAATTCCATTCCATTAGTCTCTAACCGTAAATTAGGAAGAGAACAATTCCCTAAGTATTAATCCCGAAGGCCGAAACCAACATCATATCAGCACCCAGGAAACCATTCAACCTAGCTAATCTCCAGTTAGAATCTAATTCCCATATATTTTATTCCAATTAAATGCTAATTAATTGGTATACTTCCTTAAATCTTCTCTAAAAGATTTATTCTTTTCTTAACTGGGTTCAAGAACAGTGTTAATGAAGACAACATTCACGACTAAGCCAAAATCCAATCCGATATCAAATACAAGTCCCTAAAAATAAATTATATCAGTTTTTATTCAATATTAAATTGTGAAATCAACAAATATCATGTTTGGAATAATGATATATATATCTTCCAAATTACCCCACAACATCCGTATAATCGCGGAATCCAATATCCCAATAATCCGAAGGATATTTCCATTCAAATCCATTCCAATATATTCACTGGAAAATTCTGGTTATTTTAAAACCATTTCAAATCCAACTTCTTCATTTAAAACATTGGATTTACATTCTAGTTTATAACTAGTTTATTTCGATAAAAATCTATTTTTATCTTTCAAATATCGAATTTTTCATCCAAATTCTTTACAAATCAATTTTTTTGATTTTTCACAAATTATTAATATTTTTAATAATTTTTTCAAGGCCCGTACGGTCGATTTCCAATATTGGCCATTGAACTGCTGTAATGACCCGTATTCTACGCATCGGGGGATTTTAGAATACTTATTTCTTTCCCGTATGAAGTCGTATGGTCATGTGACTTTGATAAACATCTATTAGAGTCATTTCCCATGCTTATGATTTTTGTCGATTTTTAAATGACCATTTTGCCCCTAGTTGGTATTGTTTTGGCCATAACTTTTGATTAGCAAGGAATTTTGACCTAAAACCTCTTCCATTTGATTAGTTTGATGGTTTACCTTTCCGTAGAGTGGTTACATTAGCCAAACGGACTTACCGTTTGGGAGATATGGCTGAAACAAGGTTTGGAGGGTGAAAAACTGCTTAACCGGGCCAAATCGGGTGATTTGCGAGTTGGCCCATAATCCATTTCGGGATTAGGGTTATGAGAGGGCTGAAATAAGATGGAGAATCATTCCATTTCAGTTTTCTAGCCTCCAATTATCACCAAGGATTCCTAAAAAAATGGCCTCCATCCTCTAAATCACCTCCAAATCATCTTTTGGTCAAGGATTTGGCTTAGCAAGCCCTAATCAAGGAAGATCTTCACCAAAGCAACATAGGAGCTGCTGTTTGGCATTTAGATTCACATCAAATCAGAGAATTATTTCAGATCTTAGCTTATCTTGTGGCTAAGGTGAGTGATTTGCATAGTTTTGCACTAATTATGGCTAATTAGGGGTGATTAGTGTTAATTAGTGAATTTAAGCATGATAAAATTCTGGAAAAATGTTTATAAAATTCGGAATGATGTTTTAGACCTCTGATATGAATTTGGGTTAATTTGGTTAAGTTTTGATAATCCTATCATTAGTTTCACCTAAATATGCTTAAGGGAAAATTTGGGATTTTGGGTATGTTTGGTGTGACGGCCCGCCCCGCACCAACCGACATTTACTCCAAATGTGCGCTGTACACATGTCCAGTTAGCACGGAACGGGTCGTCGGATGGAAAAGGAAGAAGGAAATGAACTAATCAAGAACCAGTAGAATGTCTCACAGCACATAGAACAAAATATAATAATAACATACTTGACATAAAACAGGAGAGACAGTGCATAAGCTGAAAATCAGAACTAAACATCATAACAGCGGAAATCCAAAATACAGCTTATTACAACTTTCAAACTGTCTCAAAGCAAAAGTAAGATAAAGTAGGTACACTACTAATGCCCAAGTAGCGACCACCAACGACACAGGGAGAATATCTATATATATATCATACGTGGAAGCCTCCTGCTCGCCTCCGAATCAGCTACTCGCGCATCACCAGCTAACCATAACCTGTTTCTAGTCTGCTCGTGTGAGCACCCAGAGTAATAAGAAGAGTCATAAAACTCTGGGTCAGACATAAAGCCTGGTATGAGCGATAAGCATCTAAACAAAATAATAACAGGTATAATCCAATCATACCTGAACCTGAACCTGCAACCAAAGAGTTAGCACTACATACTGTACAACACTCTAAGGTACCACTAACATACTGTGTAAGAGATACGGGGGTGGGTGTGTGCATGTCATAGTGGTGTCAAACAATCAAGCATAGCAATCATCCTCGCATCCCTCACTCAGTGCGTAAAGCATACGATATCCACTACTTTGGTCACCCAATACTTTGGGCCATGACGGAATCCAATCCCGTGTAACTATCAATACAAGCCCACTATCCATCTCTCAGTGGTGAACCAAAGTTATGAATACCGACGACCCCTTTGAACACGTCCCGCAGCAAAGCCCAACTCATGAAGTGAACTCATTGGTTCCCAACTGGATCCTGAGCTCTAACTTACATTTGGACTACCTTTGCATCTCGGGTTATTGGTTTCCTTCTGTTCGGGTCGTTCGGTCAAGAACCTTTCATACTGGTCGGTTTTCATCATCTCTACCCTGGTCGGTCGGTATTGCCCCCTGGTCGGTCGAACACTTCACCATTCCTGGTCGGTCGTACTTCACCATCCCTGGTCGGTCGAACACTTAACCATTCCTGGTCGTTCGTACTTCACCGTCCCTGGTCGGTCGAACACTTCACCATTCCTGGTCGGTCGTACTTCACCATCCCTGGTCGGTCGAGCACTTCACCATTCCTGGTCGGTCGTACTTCACCATCCCTGGTCGGTCGGTATTTCATCATCGTATGGGGTCGGTCGAACATCGCATAGTGGTCGGTCTTGCCCAGCCTGGTCGATCTCCCTAGTCGGTCGAACACTTCATACAGGGTCGGTCGTGAGCTCGGGTCGGTCGGTCAAAACCTTCCCCTGGTCGGTCTAACTCGACCCAAAGAAAACCTGCACCATTCCAACAAGCTATTTTCGCCTCTCGACGGCGTTTTCAACCATTCAAACTAGTCTAAACAATCATAAAGCATACCATACAGTCATAGCAACATGTATAAATATCCACAAACAGCAAAACAACAATATGGTATGTTAAAATGGATCAAACATACCCAAAAACCCATATTTTCCCCTTAAGCATGTTTAAGAACAACTAATGATAGGATTAGTAAAACTTAACCAAATTAGCCAAATTTTCTAACAGAGGTCTAAAACAATATTTATGAATTTCAGAATATTTTTCCAGAATTTTATCACGCTTAATTTCGCTAATTAACACTAATCACCCCTTAATCCCCTAAATTCCGGGATTAACAAAATTAGTCCAAATTAACCCAAATTCATATCAGAGGCATAAAATGATGTTTTAGAATTTTAGGAAATTTTCTAGATTTTTCTAAGCCATAATTTCGCTCATCTTCGCTAATTAACCTAATTAGTCGTAATTAGTGAAAAAACTAAGCAAATCACTCACCTCTGAAACAATCTCTGATTTGGATCCAATCCCTGTGAGTTCCAGCAGCTCTCTTGCTAATTTGGTGAAGATCTTCTTTAATTTGATGTAGATTAGGCCAAAACTTGATTAGAAAGTGATTAGAAGGTGATTTGGGATGAAATTAGAAGGTGGAGGCCATTAATAGGGTTTCAAGGAGGAAAGTTGCGGCTCAAAACTGAAATGAAAATGATTCTCTAACTCATTTCAGCCTCCCCATAACCCTAATCCCGAAATGGGTTATGGGCCTATTCATTAATCACCCTATTTGGCCCGGTTAAGCAGTTTTTCACCTTCAAAACCTTGTTTCAGCCATATCTCCCAAACGGTAAGTCCGTTTGGCTATTGTAACCACTCCACGGAAAGAGAAACCATCATTCGAATCCAATGGAAGTGGTTTCAGGTCAAAATTACTTTTCGGTCAAAAGTTATGGCCAAAACAGTACCAACTAGGGGTAAAATGGTCATTTAAAAATCGACAAAAATCATGAACATGAGAAATGACCCCAATAGTCGTCTCCCAAAGTTACATGACCATAAGGCTTCATATGTGGAAGAAATAAATATTCTACGATCCCATTATGCGTAGAATACGGGTCATTACACTCTCCCCCCTTAAGAAATTTCACCCCCGAAATTTCCTAACCAAAACACACAAAGGGTTCCGCATGCCTATCAATCATAAAACAACAATCAACATGCAAAACAAGTCTATCCTAGCATGCGGTTTACTAACAAGGGAAGAAACTATCACTACCAAAACCTTACTAGGCAAAGAGTTCTGGATACTTCTTCCTTATATCCACCTCTGTTTCCCCAAGTACAGTCTTTTTCATTCTCACCCCACTGGACTTTGACTAGTTTCACCGCCTTCCTTCGAAGCTGTTTCGTATCGTTCCCAACGATACGCATAGACTTGCGGTTCCCAACCGCCTCGAGTTCAACTTCGATGTTATCCAACTGATCTGGTGAAATAGCCACATTAGGGTCTTGCACAACTTCCTTAACTGGGAAACATGAAATACGTTGTGAACTCCCGCCATCTTGTCAGGTAGCTCTACTTCATATGCCAAATTCCCAACTTACTCGAGGGCTGGGAATGGGCCAACAAATCTTGTTGCTAACTTACATCTCCAACCAATCCGAATCACATTCTCTATGGAGAGATCTCGACGAATACCAAGTCGTTAACGAAGAATTCCAAATCTGTTCGTCTCTTATCGAGATAAGCCTTCTGCCTATCTTTATCCCTTCCCAGTAGTAGATCTGCTCTATGTCTCAATACATCTTGTTACCACTGGAATGTATAGTCAATTTTGAGTGATGGTATGCTCTAAGCACTTCACCTCTCAGTACATCTACGTTGGGTACAACTAGTCCCTTATTCTTCCGAAGTCACCCTTCTCGATCAAATCCTTATTTGACCATTCTCTTTCCATCGATACCCATCTCTACCCTAGAGATGGTTTCCAATAGATTAGGATCGTCCTTCTAATTGGAAACAATCCTCTCAATCAAAATCGATCTAATCGTCAAACTTACTAGCGTTTCTGAATCCAATTCAGTCTCGGGTCTGAAATCATATCCTGTGACATACTCTAGTTGCTTCAATCCTAGAAACAAAACCCCTAAACTAGCATGTTCCCTACTCAATGCAACTACTACCGCACCCAAATCATTTACTATGATCACTCTGCCCCATGGAGTCATGGCGACTCCACTGCACTGATCTATAGCCACTAGTCCTTTGCTATGTCCGCTCTGCCCCATGAAGTCATAACAACTCCACTGCACTGGCTCATAGCCTTACTAATCATTTACTATGTCCACTTTGCCCCTCGAGTCATGACGACTCTACTGCACTGGCTCATAGTCCTACTACAATCACTTTGTTCCCCATCGCTGGAACCCTAGAGGTGATAGTCTACTCAAGAGAAGAAAGATAGGAACAAACATAGCAACCATAACATCCATCAACCAAATCCTATCTATCACCTGCTAAAGTCATAAACACATCGACACCTATATGATTGGTCAAACCAATCCCAATATGTCGATTCCTGTTTGTCTGGTCCAACCAACACCAATAACTAATGGAAGCCCAGCCTCCATACATACACCGATGCCTACTTGACTGGTCCAACCAATCCCAGGCCAATGGAAGCCCCGCCTCCCTTCGGACTACCGTACGTCCAACGTACGTTTATCCTCCAAGGATAATTAAACTAATGGAAGCCCAGCCTTCAATCGGACTACCGTACGTCCAACGTACGTTTATCCTCCAAGGATAACTAGATCACGTCCAACGGATCCAAGGTAACGGGCGTCCCCAGATACCCCTGCTTTTAGTCCTCCTAAAATACTTGAGTCCAACCCAAGTCTATCCATTATCTTGCTGCCCTCTCGAGTCCAACTCGAGCTGAATCCAATTCCTTGCAGCCTTCTCGAGTCCAACTCGAGTCAATCTATAACTCAGACCCAGTCTTGAGTGCCGACAAACTCTAGTCCAACGTGAGTCGTCTCCCTATTCGTTGCATCTCCAAGATCAACGAACACCTATTTTCTTTTACGAGTTCAAGTCCAACTTGAATCGCTCTCATCTTCGTTGTATCATCCATGATCAACGAACACATCCTATTCCTTCAAAGTTCTACTATCCAATAGAGAACATCAACATAGGGTCCTAAACAATCCATTACTTTGTATCTTTCTCGAGTCCCACTCGAGCAATCTCATAACCCTATCGAGTCTAACTCTGGGCAGTCTATACCATTGAACAGTCTTATCATGTTCCGTCTGCCCTTCACTCCTCGAGTAAACCAAGATATCATCCAATGAAAAATCACAACTATTCACCCCTCACGCAAACCATCCTAGTCGAAATCGACATTCCCCAAGCCCAAGCCCCAAAGGCCTAAACCAATATCAGACAAGCACCGAAGGAACATCTCCTCCGAGTTCGGACAATCCACATGAGGTGATATTAGCAAAACAATCTAGCACTGGAGCACTCATTTGCCTCCCAGAGACAACTAGAACTTATTACAACGATAACCTCTTAGCTTCCTTAACTCCAGTTACTGTCTCCATCACTAGGTTGGTACCTAATACCACCCTATTCCTTTGGAGTAAATCGACTCCCCAAAATAATGCTAAACCCAGTAAAGTCCAAAACAAAGCAATCACAAGGAAACATACATTCATGACTCGATAAGACCAACTACAACAAACCATACTAAGATCAGTCGAACCACCTATCGGGTTCATCACAATTAAAGGTCTATCGACTATCTCGGGTTTGTCAAACAATACCCGAACAGAAACATCTTAAATAGAAAGCATACCTTTTATAACGACACCCTTTCCCTTCTGCGCCGCACTTGGAGCATTCGACGAAGAAGGAACAGTGTTGATAGCATACGGTTTCACAATCTGCTTCTCCCTAGGAGCTTGTGGGCAATCATCCTTGTGATGTCCCGCCTGGCCGCAGTTAAAGCACTTCCTTTCCCCAAGCTTTTCTCGACAATCTCTGGCATAGTGGCCCTTCTGGCCACAACTAAAGCATTCGCCATCTTTCTTATTTTTCTTATTCTGACCATCCTTGGTCGGGTTCTGCTTCCTCTTGTTCTGAGAATTCTTCTTGCCTTCACCGCCTGCTTGCGGCCTTGGCTCCTCTGCAGATGCCGTAGCAACTTCGACCTTCGACTTAGGGAAAAGGCTCTCTGACCTTAATGTCTTTCCTACAATAGACTCAAACGTCTCATCGATATGGTTTATAAGTGTTTCCCCCAAGTACCCATCCAAGCCAGTTATGAACTTCTCGTTCTTCTTTTCGACTGTATCGATAAGGGACCATCCATATTTCGATAAAGTGTCGAATTCAGCGATATACTCTGAGACTGCTCTACCATTATGCTTAAGCTCCAAGAACTTCCTGAACAGTTCTGATTTATGAGCAGCTGGAATAAACTTATCACAAAAACGAGTCTTAAACTGATTCCAAGTAACTTGATCTTCTGGAGTAGCTGTTCTAATGGCATTCCACCAATTCATCGCTAGCCCTTGCAGCTGACGAGACGCTAGCCTTCTCTTCATCGCATCCTCAATACCCAAGTCATCAAAGATACGATCACAACTATCCAACCAATCCTGAACATCTGTGGCCGACTCCATTCCATGGAACGGCTTCCCACCAAGGTTAGTGTAATCCTTGCACAACTTGGCGAAATCGACCCTAGGCGCCTGCACTACTGGACCACCACCATTTCCGGGATTGGGAACTGCTCCCTGAACATATCTAAGCATGTCTCTCATGAGGTTAGTGAACATAGTCCTCATGTCAGGAGCATTCCCATGGTTGGTCCCTCTACCAGCACCTCTAGGATATCGGCTCATCGTTAATCTGTAAAAGGGGAAACGATTAACGATCCCATAGTGGTGCTAGTGCAGCACGACTTCATTCTTATACTACCAATAGTATATATATATATAGCTTTTAAAAACCAAAGTAATCACAAATACGCGCTCTCGTATACGTACTATCTCTCCCCAGTGTCTTTCCCTAGGTTAACTACGCAACCTAGAGCTCTGATACCAAGTGTGACGGCCCGCCCCGCACCAACCGACATTTACTCCAAATGTGCGCTGTACACATGTCCAGTTAGCACGGAACGGGTCGTCAGAAGGAAAAGGAAGAAGGAAATGAACTAATCAAGAACCTGTAGAATGTCTCACAGCGCATAGAACAAAATATAATAATAACATACTTGACATAAAACAGGAGAGACAGTGCATAAGCTGAAAATCAGAACTAAACATCATAGCAGCGGAAATCCAAAATACAGCTCATTACAACTTTCAAACTGTCTTAAAGCATAAGTAAGATAAAGGAGGTACACTACTAATGCCCAAGTAGCGACCACCAACGACACAGGGAGAATATCTATATATATCATACGTGAAAGCCTCCTGCTCGCCTCCGAATCAGCTACTCGCGCATCACCAGCTAACCATAACCTGTCTCTAGTTTGCTCGTGTGAGCACCCAGATTAATGAGAAGAGTCATAAAACTCTGGGTCAGACATAAAGCCTGGTATGAGCGATAAGCATCTAAACAAAATAATAACAGGTATAATCCAATCATACCTGAACCTGGACCTGCAACCAAAGAGTTAGCACTACATATTGTACAACACTCTAAGGTGCCACTAACATACTGTGTAAGAGATACGGGGGTGGGGGTGTGCATGTCATAGTGGTGTCAAACAATCAAGCATAGCAATCATCCTCACATCCCTCACTCAGTGCGTAAAGCATACGATGTCTACTACTTTGGTCACCTAATACTTTGGGCCATGAAGGAATCCAATCCCGTGTAACTATCACTACAAGCCCACTATCCATCTCTCAGTGGTGAACCAAAGTTATGAATACCGACAACCCCTTTGCATACGTCCCGCAGCAAAGCCCAACTCATGAAGTGAACTCATTGGTTCCCAACTGGATCCTGAGCTCTAACTTCCATTTGGACTACCTTTGCATCTCGGGTTATTGGTTTCCTTCTGTTCGGGTCGTTCGGTCAAGAACATTTCATTCTGGTCGGTTTTCATCATCTCTACCCTGGTCTGTCGGTATTGCCCCCTGGTCGGTCGAACACTTCACCATTCCTGGTCGGTCGTACTTCACCATCCCTGGTCGGTCGAACACTTAACCATTCCTGGTCGGTCGTACTTCACCATCCCTGGTCGGTCGAACACTTCACCATTCCTGGTCGGTCGTACTTCACCATCCCTAGTCGGTCGAACACTTCACCATTCCTGGTCGGTCGTACTTCACCATCCCTTGTCGGTCGGTATTTCATCATCGTATGGGGTCGGTCGAACATCGCATAGTGGTCGGTCTTTCCCAGCCTGGTCGATCTCCCTAGTCGGTCGAACACTTCATACAGGGTCGGTCGTGAGCTTGGGTCGGTCGGTCTAAACCTTCCCCTGGTCGGTCTAACTCGACCCAATGAAAACCTGCACCATTCCAGCAAGCTATTTTCGCCTCTCGACGGCGTTTTCAACCATTCAAACTAGTCTAAACAATCATAAAGCATACCATACAATCATAGCAACATGTATAAACATCCACAAACAGCAAAACAACAATATGGTATGTTAAAATGGATCAAACATACCCAAAAACCCATATTTTCCCCTTAAGCATGTTTAAGAACAACTAATGATAGGATTAGTAAAACTTAACCAAATTAGCCAAATTTTCTAACAGAGGTCTAAAACAATATTTATGAATTTCTGAATATTTTTCCAGAATTTTATCACGCTTAATTTCGCTAATTAACACTAATCACCCCTTAATCCCCTAAATTCCGGGATTAACATAATTAGTCCAAATTAATCCAAATTCATATCAGAGGAATAAAATGACGTTTTAGAATTTTAGGAATTTTTCTAGATTTTTCTGAGCCAAAATTTCGCTAATCTTCGCTAATTACCCTAATTAGCCGTAATTAGTGAAAAAACTAAGCAAATCACTCACCTCTGAAACAATCTCTGATTTGGATCCAATCCCTATGTGTTCCAGCAGCTCTCTTGCTAATTTGGTGAAGATCTTCTTTGATTTGATGTAGATTAGGCCAAAACTTGATTAGAAAGTGATTACAAGGTGATTTGGGATGAAATTAGAAGGTGGAGGCCATTACTAGGGTTTCAAGGAGGAAAGTGGCGGCTCAAAACTGAAATGAAAATGATTCTCTAACTCATTTCAGCCTCCGCATAACCCTAATCCCGAAATGGGTTATGGGCCTATTCACTAATCACCCTATTTGGCCCGGTTAAACAGTTTTTCACCTTCAAAACCTTGTTTCAGCCATATCTCCCAAACGGTAAGTCCTTTTGGCTATTGTAACCACTCTACGGAAAGAGAAACCATCATTCGAATCCAATGAAAGTGGTTTCTGGTCAAAATTCCTTTTCAGTCAAAAGTTATGGCCAAAAAAGTACCAACTAGGGGTAAAATGGTCATTTAAAAATCGACAAAAATCATGAACATGAGAAATGACCTCAATAGTCGTCTCCCAAAGTTACATAACCATACGACTTCATATGTGGAAGAAATAAATATTCAACGATCCCATGATGCGTAGAATACGGGTCGTTACATTTGGTCCCTTTTTACCTATCATATTGATGTTTTGATGTTTGTGGTTGATTATGCATGTTGCTATGACTGTATGAAATGCTTTGTGAATGGTTAGAATAGTTGGAATGGTCGAAAACGCCGTCGAGGGGCGTAAACAGTCGCTGGAACAGCTACAGGAATTATGCAGGGATCCAGATCGGATCGCATGCCACGTCCACGATCCGATGATGCCGATCCGATCCGATCACGACTTCACGAGACGACCCGGATGAAGCAACCCGACCCGCCCCTATCTTCCACGATCCATTCCAGCCTGGGTGTCACGATCCGCCTGAAGGAACGCGTCACGATATCAGCAAGGTGGCACGACCCGAACCAATGGGTATTCACGATCCGACCCGATCAGAAGGCACGACCCGACCCGGGAGAAGCAACCCGACCCGACCCGAAGTGGTGACGCCGATCTGAACCAGGAGGAGGAGCCACGAGTTGGAGGAACACGATTCGATCCGCAGGGGGTGTTGGCGATCCGAACTAAGCCGATCCGATCCGATAAAGAATGTGAAGGCTGATCCGATCCGATCCGATGGTGATAACCAATAACCCGAGATGCAAAGGTAGTCCAAATGGAAGTTCGAGCTCAAGATCCCGGAACCAGTTGGGAACCAATGAGTTCACTTCATGGTTGGACTTTGTTGCGGGATGTGTGCTAAGGAGTTGTCGACGTTCATAACTTCGATTCACCACTGAAAAGGAATGATGGGCTACTTATCAGTGCAGTAGGGTCATTATGACCTGAGGGGCAAAGTGATGGTAGCAAGACTACGTTATCAGTGCAGTAGGGTTATTACGACCCGAGGGGCAAGGTGATGAGTAGTAAGACTATGAGCCAGTGCAGTGGGGTTCCTGTGACTCCATGGGGCAGAGTGGACATAATAAGGATTGGTAAGGCTATGATCCAGTGCAGTGGGGTTCTTGTAACTCCATGGGGCAAAGTGGACATAGCAAAGGATTAGTGGCTACGTTATCAGTGCAGTGAAGCCATTTATGACTTCATGGGGCAAAGTGATCGTAGCAAGGAATATTGGGTGATCGAAGTGGTAAATATCGTATGCTTTACGCACTGAGTGAGAGATGTGAGGATGGATGCTATGCTTGATTGTTTGCCATCATTATGACAAGCACACCTCCCCCACCTCTGTATCTTTACACTGTTTGATATGATACCTTAGAGTGTTGTACAGTATGTAGTGCTAACTCTTTGGTTGCAGGTCCAGGTCCAGGTATGTTTTAGTCTACCTGTTATTGTTCACTTTAGATGTTTATCGCTCATACCAGGCTTTATGTCTGACCCAGAGTTTTATGTCTCCTCTTATCACTCTGGGTGCTTACACGAGCAGACTAGAGACAGGTTAGCTGGTGATGTGCGAGTAGCTGATTAGGACGTGGGCAGGATGCTTCCACGTATGATACATATATACACATTCTCCCTGTGTCGTTGGTGGTCGCTACTTAGGCATTAGTAGTGTACCTCATTTATCTTACTTTTGCTTTGAGACAGTTTGAAAGTTGTAATAAGCCGTAGTTTGGATTTCCGCTGCTATGATGTTTAGTTCTGATTTTCAGCTTATGCACTGTCTCTACTGTTTTATGTCAAGTATGTTATTATTATATTTTGTTTGATGCGCTGTGAGACATTCTACAGGTTCTTTGTATGTTCATTGCCTTCTTCCTTTTTCTTTCTGGCGACCCGTTCCTTGCCAACTGGACATGTGTACAGCGCACCTTTGGAGTAAATGTCGGTTGGTGCGGGGCGGGCCGCCACACTTGGTATCAAAGCTCTATGTTGCGTAGTTCACCTAGGGAAAAACACTAGGGAGAGATAGTACGTATATGAGAGCGCGTATTTGTGATTACTTTGGTTTTCAAAAGCTATATATATATACTATTAGTACTATAAAGATGAAGTCGCACTGCACTAGCACCACTATGGGGTCGTTAATCATTTCCCTTTTTACAGATTAACGATGAGCCGAGACACGAGGGGTGCTGGTAGAGGGACCAACCAAGGGAATGCCGCTGACATGAGGGCAATGTTTACTAACCTCATGAGAGACATGCTTAGAGAAGTGCAAGGGGCAATTCCCAATCCCGGAGTTGGTGTTGGCCCAGTAGTGCAGGCGCGTAGGGTCGATTTCGCCAAGTTGTGCAAAGATTACACTAATCTTGGTGGGAAGCCGTTCCACGGAACGGAGTCGGCCACAGATGTTCAAGATTGGATGGATAGCTGTGACCGTATCTTCGATGACTTGGGTCTTGAGGATGCGATGAAGAGAAGGCTAGCGTCTTGTCAGCTGCAAGGGCGAGCGATGAATTGGTGGAATGCTATTAGAACAGCTACTCCAGAGGATCAGGTTACTTGGGATCAGTTCAAGGCTCGCTTTAGCGAGAAGTTTATTCCAGCTGCCCAGAAGTCAGTATTGTTTAAGAGGTTCTTGGAACTTAAGCAGAACGGAAGGGCAGTTTCTGATTATATTGCTGAGTTCAACACTTTGTCGAAGTATGGACTGTCTCTCATTGATACTCCTAAGAAGAAGAATGAGTAGTTCATCACTGGTTTGGATGGGTACTTAGGGGAAAGGCTTATCAACCACATCGATGAGACTTTTGAATCGATCGTGGGGAAAGCTTTGAGATCAGAGAGTCTTTACCCTAAGTCAAAGACCGAGGCCGCATCCGCAGAAGGGCCAAAGCCGCAAGCAGGCGGTGGAGGCAAGAATAACTCTCAGAATAAGAGGAAGCATGACCAATCAAAAGGTGGCCAGAAAAAGAGCAAGAAGGATGTTGAGTGCTTCAGCTGTGGAAAGAAGGGCCATTGTGCTAAGGAATGTCGGGCCAAGCCAGTGGAAAGGAAGTGCTACAACTGTGGTCAAGTGGGACATCAGAAGGATAAGTGTCCGCAACCTCTTAGGGAGAAGCAGATTGTGAAAGCATATGTTATTGATGCTGTTCCTTCTTCGTTGAATGCCCCAACTGCGACGGAGAAAGGGAAGAATGTTGTTATTCAAGGCATGCTTTCTATTTATGATATACCAGTTCGAGTTTTGTTTGATACTGAGGCTTCCCGTTCCTTCATATCTAGTGACCTGGTAGATAGGTTGGGACTGGAACCCGAGATAGTCGATAGACCATTGATAGTGACGAACCCGATTGGTGGTTCGACTAGCTTTAGTATGATTTGCAGGAATTTGGTCTTATCGAGTCATGGATGTATGTTTGTATGTGATTGCTTTGTTTTGGGCTTTACTGGGTATGGCATTATATTGGGAGTCGATTGGCTCCAAAGATACGGGGTGGTGGTAGACTGTGAGGGCTTTTTGGTGACAGTGAGGGCGGATGATGGGCGGAGGGTAGTGTTTGGTAGCCTACCTAGTGATGGGGTTATGGCTAGTTTTGTAAATTCCCTCGACATCCCGCAGGATGAGTTGTCAGATGTGCCCGTGGTTGGCCAGTATCCGGACGTCTTCGAGGAGGTGACCGGGCTTCCACCATACCGAGAGATTGAGTTCCGCATTGATTTAGTGAAAGATGCCAGACCTATAGTGATGCCACTTCGTCGTATGGCACCAAGGGAGCAGCGAGAGCTCGGGGTACAAGTCAGCAATCTTTTGAAGAAGGGATTTATTAGAAGGAGTGTCTCCGAGTGGGAAGCACCAGTTGTGTTTGCCACTAAGGCAGATGGTTCCCTTCGTTTGTGTGTGGACTATCGCGAGTTGAATAAGGTAACGAGAAAGAATAAGTATCCTCTACCGCGAATAGATAATTTGTTTGATCAACTGGAAGGAGCATGGGTGTTCTCCCAGTTGGACCTTGCGACAGGATTTCATCAGCTTCGAGTAGCAGATGAGAGTGTTCCGAAAACGGCATTTAGGACGCCGTCTGGATTTTATGAGTGGTTGGTCATGCCGTTTGGGTTGACCAATGCACCAGCCTATTTTGTGGATCTTATGAATCGAGTATTCAGAGATCAGTTGAATAAGTTTGTTCTTGTGTTTGTGGATGATATCCTTGTTTACTCAAGGAAAGAGGAGGAACACAAGGGACACTTGAGGATAGTGATGGAGGTGTTGAGGAAACACCAATTGAAAGCGAAATTCTCTAAGTGTCATTTTTGGAGAAGGGAAGTGAGATTCTTGGGTCATGTTGTTTCAGAGTGTGGTATTGCCGTGGACCCTGCGAAGGTGGCTACTGTACAGGATTGGCCTACGCCCAAGAATGCAAAAGATGTAAGAAGTTTCTTGGGATTAGCTGGATATTATCGTAAGTTTATCCAGGACTTCTCCAAGATAGCGGCACCGTTGACTCAGTTGACTAAGAAGAATCAGTCCTTCGTCTGGGACAGAGTGTGTGAGGATGCCTTCAAAAGTCTAAAGGAGAAGTTGACGCATGCGCCAGTGTTAGTCATTCCTAAAGGGAATGAAGAGATGACGGTATACACGGATGCTTGTGGTACCGGACTGGGTGCAGTATTGATGCAAGGAGGTAGGGTTGTAGCTTATGCTAGTCGACAGCTAAAGCCGCATGAGAAGAAGTATCCTACCCATGATTTGGAATTAGCAGCGATGTGTTTGCGCTGAAGATGTGGAGACATTATCTCTTGGGAGAAAGATTCGAGTTGTTTACCCATCATAAATCATTAAAGTATCTCTTCTCCCAAAAAGATCTAAATCTCCGTCAGCAGAGATGGTTAGAGTTCTTGGCTTCATATGATTTTGATATCGCATATACACCTGGGAAAGGTAATGCGGTAGCCGATGCCTTGAGTAGGAGACATGCCAGCTTAGGGGCAATGTTTCTTGAATGGAAGCAACTGGAGTATATCGCGGGGTTTGATTTCAGACCAAGGTGCGAATTGGATCCAGTTATGCTAGCTAGTTTGACGATCAGACCCACTTTGATAGAGCGGATTGGTTCTAGCCAGAGGGACGATCCTAATCTATTAGAAATCATCTCCAAGTTAGAGATCGGTATCGATGAGGAGATGAATGTGTATGGGCTTGATCGAGATGGATGGCTTCGAAAGAATGGAAGACTAGTTGTGCCCAACGTAAATGGTTTGAGAGATGAAGTGCTTAGAGAATGTCATCACTCAAAACTGACTATACATCTCGGTGGTAATTAGATGTATCGAGACATAAAGCAAACCTACTACTGGGAAGGAATGAAAAGAGACGTTGGGAAGTTTGTATCCAAATGCATGAATTGCCAGCTAGTTAAAGTCGAGCAAAAGAAGCCTAGTGAGTTGTTGCAACCATTAGAAATTCCCGAGTGGAAATGGGAGCAAGTCTCGATGGATTTCATCGATGGTTTACCGAGGACTAGATCGGGATATGATAGCATTTGGGTAATTGTGGATCGATTGACTAAGAGCGCAAGATTTATACCCGTCAAATCGACCAGAACGACAGCCAAGTTGGCAGAATTGTATATGAAGTGGGTAGTGAGATTTCATGGAGTACCCAAAAGCATTGTGAGTGACCGAGACCCGTTGTTCACTAGTGGGTTTTGGAAGAGCTTACAAGAGGCTCTAGGGTCAGGATTACATCTCAGTACCGTATATCATCCTCAGACCGACGGTCAGACGGAGAGGGTGAATCGTATATTGGAAGATCTCTTGAGAGCTTGTATATTGGATTTTGGTGGATCATGGGATGCCATTTGCATCTAGTAGAGTTTGCATATAATAATAGCTACCAATCCAGTATCGGTATGGCTCCATATGAAGCTTTGTACGGAAGACCGTGCAACTCACCATCATGTTGGATAGAGACTGGCGAGAAGTTTATGCTTGGACCAGATGTGGTGAGGGAAACTTCTAATAAGATCAAGATCATTCAGCAACGAATGAAAGCTACCCAAGATAGGCAGAAGAGTTATGCCGATAAGAGGAGAAGAGACTTGAAATTCTCCGTTGGTGACTTGGTGTTCGTCAAAATCTCTCCGTTAAAGAGCGTGATTCGATTGGGCAGGTGAGGCAAGTTGGCACCAAGATTTGTTGGTCCATTCCCTGTTCTTGAACTAGTCGGGAATTTGGCATATAGAGTTGGCTTACCAGAGAAGATGGCGGGAGTTCACAATGTATTTCATGTTTCCCAACTAAGGAAGTTCGTTCACGACTCAGATGTGACTGTTTCACCTGATCAGTTAGAGGACTTCGAAGTAGAACCCGAGGCGGTTGGGAACCGCAAGCCGATTTGTATTGTGGGGCATGATACGAAGCAACTTCGAAGGAAGGCGGTGAAGCTAGTCAAGGTTCAGTGGGGTGAGAACGAGAATGATTGTACTTGGGAGACAGAGGAGAGCATTAGGAAGGCATATCCAGAACTCTTTGCCTGGTAAGATTTACTTTGCGATTTAGTTATTCCGCATGCTAGGATAGACTTATTCACTTGTTTTGCATGTTTGATGGTTGTTTTATGGTTGATAGGCATGCGGGAATCTTTGTGTGTGTTTGGATTAGGGAATTTCAGGGGCGAAATTTCTTAAGGGGAGAGAGTGTAATGACCCGTATTCTACGCATCGGGGGATCGTAGAATATTTATTTCTTTCCCGTATGAAGTCATATGGTCATATGACTTTGGGAAACATCTATTAGAGTCATTTCCCATGCTTATGATTTTTGTCGATTTTTAAATGACCATTTTGCCCCTAGTTGGTACTGTTTTGGAAATAACTTTTGATTGGAAAGGAATTTTGACCTGAAACCACCTCCATTTAATTCGTTTGATAGTTTACCTTTCCGTAGAGTGGTTACAATAGCCAAACGGACTTACCGTTTGGGAGATATGGCTGAAACAAGGTTTGGGGGTGAAAAACTGCTTAACCGGGCCAAATCGGGTGATTAGCGAGTAGGCACATAACCCATTTCGGGATTAGGGTTATGGGAGGGCTGAAATGAGATGGAGAATCATTCCATTTCAGTTTTCTAGCCTCCACTTATCACCAAGGATCCCTAAAAAAATGGTCTCCAACCTCTAAATCACCTCCAAATCATCTTTTGGTCAAGGATTTGCTTAGCTACCCCTAATCAAGGAAGATCTTCACCAAAGCAACATAGGATCTGCTTTTTGGCACTTAGATTCACATCAAATCAGAGGATTATTTCAGATCTTAGCTTATTTTGTGGCTAAGGTGAGTGATTTGCATAGTTTTGCACTAATTATGGCTAATTAGGGGTGATTAGTGTTAATTAGTGAATTTAAGCATGATAAAATTCTGGAAAAATGTTTATAAAATTCGGAATGATGTTTTAGACCTCTGATATGAATTTGGGTTAATTTGGTTAAGTTTTGATAATCCTATCATTAGTTTCACCTAAATATGCTTAAGGGAAAATTTGGGATTTTGGGTATGTTTGGTCCCTTTTTACCTATCATATTGATGTTTTGATGTTTGTGGTTGATTATGCATGTTGCTATGACTGTATGAAATGCTTTGTGATTGGTTAAAATAGTTGGAATGGTCGAAAACGCCGTCGAGAGGCGTAAACAGTCGCTGGAACAGCTGCAGGAATTATGCAGGGATCCGGATCGGATCGCATGCCACGTCCACGATCCGATGATGCCGATCCGATCCGATCACGACTTCACGAGACGACCCGGATGAAGCAACCCGACCCGCCCCTATCTTCCACAATCCATTCCAGCCTGGGTGTCACGATTCGCCTGAAGGAACGCGTCACGATATCAGCAAGGTGGCACGACCCGAACCAATGGGTATTCACGATCCGACCCGATCAGAAGGCACGACCCGACCCGGGAGAAGCAACCCGACCCGACCCGAAGTGGTGACACCGATCCGAAACCGGAGGAGGAGCCATGAGCTGGAGGAACACGATTCGATCCGCAGGGGGTGTTGGCGATCCGAACTAAGACGATCCGATCCGATGAAGAATGTGAAGGCTGATCCGATCCGATCCGATGGTGATGACCAATAACCCGAGATGCAAAGGTAGTCCAAATGGAAGTTCGAGATCAGGATCCCAGAACCAGTTGGGAACCAATGAGTTCACTTCATGGTTGGACTTTGCTGCGGGACGTGGGCTAAGGAGTTGCCGACGTTCATAACTTCGATTCACCACTGAAAAGGAATGATGGGCTACTTATCAGTGCAGTAGGGTCATTATGACCTGAGGGTCAAAGTGATGGTAGCAAGACTACGTTACCAGTGCAATAGGGTCATTACGACCCGAGGGGCAAGGTGATGCGTAGTAAGACTATGAGCCAGTGAAGTGGGGTTCCTGTGACTCCATAGGGGCAGAGTTGACATAGTAAGGATTGGTAAGGCTATAAGCCAGTCCAGTGTGGTTCTTGTAACTCCATGGGGGCAAAGTGGACATAGCAAAGGATTAGTGGCTACGTTATCAGTGCAGTGAAGCCATTTATGACTTCATGGGGCAAAGTGATCGTAGCAAGGAATGTTGGGTGATCGAAGTGGTGAATATCGTATGCTTTACGCACTGAGTGAGAGATGTGAGGATGGATGCTATGCTTGATTGTTTGCCATCATTATGACATGCACACCGCCCCCACCTCCGTATCTTTACACTATTTGATATGATACCTTAGAGTGTTGTACAGTATGTAGTGCTAACTCTTTGGTTGCAGGTCCAGGTCCAGGTATGTTTTAGTCTACCTGTTATTGTTCACTTTAGTTGTTTATCGCTCATACCAGGCTTTATGTCTGACCCAGAGTTTTATGTCTCCTTTTATCACTCTGGGTGCTCACACGAGCAGACTAGAGACAGGTTAGCTGGTGATGTGCGAGTAGCTGATTAGGAGGTGGGCAGGAGGCTTCCTCGTATGATATATATATACACATTCTCCCTGTGTCGTTGGTGGTCGCTACTTGGGCATTAGTAGTGTACCTCATTTATCTTACTTTTGCTTTGAGGCAATTTGAAAGTTGTAATAAGCCGTATTTTGGATTTCCGCTGCTATGATGTTTAGTTCTGATTTTCAGCTTATGCACTGTCTCTCCTGTTTTATGTCAAGTATGTTATTATTATATTTTGTTCGATGCGCTATGAGACATTCTACAGGTTCTTTGTATGTTCATTTCCTTCTTCCTTTTTCTTTTTGGCGACCCGTTCCGTGCCAACTGGACATGTGTACATCGCACCTTTGGAGTAAATGTCGGTTGGTGCGGGGCGGGCCGTCACAACTACATCCATAGCGACCTTTTCCAAATTTGATTTGGACATAACTCCAAATCCAACTGTTAGATTTTGAATCCCTTATATTCGTTGGAATGCACTTTTCGATACGAACCCAACGGTTCCGGTTTTAGGAGAATCCGACGGTCGGATCTTCCGTAATGTCCATTCGAAGCCAATGGTCGAAATTCGGGAACGGTCATTGCGCGGCGCTTTCTATTCAAACCATTTATATATAATATATATATATATATATATATATATATAAATATATCCGTTCAAAGCGTATTTTATAAATTCGTTTTCGAAACGATTCCAACTTCCATTTCAATTATAAACCAAAATTGAATATTCCATATCATTATATATAAAAGATAATATTTTCAAAATATTTGATTTTGAAATTATTTCCTTTTTGATATTCATTATAAAATGAATAAAATCGATATAAACATCGTTCGCGTTCAAATAGCGCATAACTAATCAACACGACTTCATTCATTTCAATATTTCGTGTCCATCCAAAATCGGACGTCAAATTCCAATTTTTATCCTTTACTGAATATTATTTCAAAGCTATAACGAATATTAATTTAAAACTATACTAAATAATATTTGAAAACTATACGTTATTTGAAAATATTCGTTATTTGAAAATGTTCCTTGTTGGAAAATGTTCTTTATTTTCCAAATTGGAAAGAAGCCCAAACAATTACCATATAGTGTTATTTATATGGATTCCATACAACACATGTATATAGCAATGATAAATCATCATCCATCATCCAGAGTGCATTACACAACTGCATAAGCATTAAATATAAATAATTAACGCTTACAACAGTCTATCAACCAATCGATTGAAATACAACTAAACAATTGGGATTAGTGTACGCCAATATCATCCCAACACCCGTGTGGGTTTTAAATCAATAAACACAGATTTTGTTTATGCAGTTGGGTGATGTGTAAAATTTATCGTCCCAATCACTTTCAGTTAAATGGGTGTACATAAACAAATCGTCTGATTTGTAAATGAATACTTATTTCAACACATGAATAATTTGTACAGTTCATTTACTCAATAAAAACAATATTTTTATTGTTCAAATATTTTATTCAACACACAAATATTTTATACAGTTCATTTCACGTCACAATCAATTTCAACAAAACTATACAGTCAAACAAACAAGTCATCCATAGTCTGTGGACGATGGGGAGTAGTTCATATATCCAGTTATAAAATAAATAACTGTACAAAAATAATTTTAGTGAGGAGTTCTCACGGTGGGATCCACTCCGTCAGTTTTATCTAAATTTCTAGTTCGGTTCGGGTTTGAATTTGCCTAAAATTCCAACGTTCTCCGTTTTGGACGCGGTCAGTTTTTTTGCGAAGCTCTCTTCGCCACGATCGCAACGGATCTAGTTGCGCGTGATTTGGACCTCGTATGTAAAAGATATGGTATTATAAACATTGGATAATTTAAAACGGATAATTAAATTATAATTAATTTATTACACTAATTATCCCTTCCACGTCATCATCACCTTCGTATATTCACTCCAGGCAACGTTGATGACTTCAAACCCATATGCGGAAACTAGGGCTCACCACCGTTCTCAAATCATCGCGCTTGACCACGATCTGAACAGCTCATGACGAAGACGATGGATGGTGCCACCACCACCCAGAGTTCAGGCAAACTCGTAGGCGCCCAAGTGCCAGAAATCGCGTTTGAACTTCAGGGTTTTAAGGTTCGATTGCTCTTGACATACCAAACGATAGACGACCATACTCCCATAGATTTGAAGCTCTTCCTTTTCTCTTTGATTTTGCTTCATTAATCTTCGAATTTCGTTTAGCATATTAGGAGAAAATTTAATGGGAAGTTAGGAATAAAATCGCCCGTTTATCCCTATAGGAAGCGGCGGCTTATCTGGTTTGACTAGGGGTGGAGATTGTGGAGGGTTTGACCAAGATTTTCTATATATGTATAATTTTATTTTTTCAAAATACCCTCGTATCCATACGAACTCCAAATCAAACCCAACGACTATCGCCCTAAGCTAATTACCCCCTTTTCGAACACAATGGGATATGTTTCGTAACCCAATTCGGTTGTTACGCTTAGCTTTTCTTTAAATTAAAATATAAATCAATACATATTTAATTTAAACATATATTTTAATTTACCGGGGCCACATACTGACTCCAAAAATTACAGAAAAATTATTTCTAGCTTTGTTTTGATGAAACGGTCCCAACAAAACTAATTTCGTTGAATTTGGTGGCCGTTTGAAAAATGGCCATTTTCTAGTCGATCCAAATTCAGACTGAAATGTCCAAACACGTTTAAATGCGGCACGCTCACATATTATTTCCAAAATTATGATTTTTGGAATCTAAAAATTATTTGACATTTCGGATACAACAAAATTGGTTTCATCGAAAAAGGAGGTCATTTGCAAAATCGCTATTTTTAAGGGCTATATATATATATTTAAAATATAAATAAATATATATAAATTCTATAGCGACTATTTTGAATTTTCAACTGACCATATCTTTCAATATATAAAATGAAATTTATATTTTTCACGTTCGTTAAGAAGATATAGTTATACAGATACAAATAATTCTTGTTTCGTCCAATTCTGATTTAAAACGAATTCTATACATTCAATTGAAATTCAAATTCGAATTTTCGAATTGCCGCGCCATTTCAGGCTCGTTATATAATTAAAATAAAATTATACGCTTTATCTTCGATTCAAATAAATTTTTCGTCGTTATTATTTATAATGAGTCATTTTAAATATCAAACATTCATAAAAATAACTAAAATAAAAATTTTAAATTGATTCTGAAAATCTGGGTTGTTACATTATCCCCTACTTAAAATCTTTTCGTCCTCGAAAAGGTACGGAGCTGAAAGTTGTTTAACTAACCAACTCAAATTTCATTCTAGCGTTCATTCTTCAACTTTTCAGTTTCCAAGAATTTTCTAATTCTTCAAAATTTTTGCTAATACCCTAATTTTTTGAAAAAAATCGCCATAACCTCCTTTGTACGGGAGCGCCGGGAAAATCCCCAAACTTCCAAACAGGCCCTTTCATTTCAAAAAGAAAAAGAAAAAGGCAAGCGGCTCAAAAAATCATCCGAACCCAAGAAATATAGTAAACATGTACCTATTTGTCGGGCTAATAATTTTATTTCTCTTCGTAGCTTCCCTGCTATAATCTGTTCAATGTATATACATTTACATATATGCAATTTCAATCAAATTTTCAGTTCAGTTCAATATTTGTTCAATTTGGCTAAATTTACTATACATTCATATGTTGGTTTAATGAATAATCAAACAACACAATCAGCAGTCAGCAATCAATTAGTCGATTAACGTTTTAATCACATAACTTCAGTACATATTCAAAAATCGTATTTTTGATGCCAAATCACAACAATAGACCCTATCTAGTTTTGGTTCTCACACCCGTCAATTGGAAATATATAGTTATCCCACTTTCGAAACTCGAACAAAATTGCTGATGATGCTATAGTGATCATCAGAATCATGCCCGGGCGACTAAAGTGCGATTCCATATCTATCCAGTATATTTGAGACTACGTATACACGTGGATCAGACGTATATGCAAAATCTTTATATACTCGATTGTCCAAATTCAATATAAAATAAATATTCAAATACGAACATCTGGTATAAAATTTTAAAACTAAATTTTGATTTAAAATTTTCACTCTTTACACACGTTCTGGGATACTACTGATCCTATCTCTAACGAGCCATTCCTATTGGATATTACTAATCCAATCTGATGGATTCTTTCATTTGTTTCTAATGTGCTTTGTTCTCCGAGCTCCGTAAACCAAAGCTCTGATACCAACCGAAACGACCCAAACCTTCCCGCTGAAGGAAAGCCCGGATTGCTTTGAGAACACGACACATCGAAACGCAAACAGAATAACATTTCATTGCTATTACAACAATTACATCAGAGTATAAGAATTTAACAGAGTATAAATGAATAATATACATCAAAAAAATATCATAGATTAAATTACATTACATCGCAGTGGAAAATAATACATAACACAACTGAAAGGAATACACGGATACAGAGCTTTCCGAGTATAGTTCCTGCTGTAAACCAGGATCCTGTAGAATAGAAATATGCAAAATCAAAACTACTAGCTGCCTGTGTGGAAAATAGGGGCACCCAGAGTTTAGATTAAAACAATAAACTCTAGGTCAGTTATGTGACTGGTGTGAGAACTAAAACAGTTATTTAAAGCTTTACTTTAAATCAGAGTAAATCAAAGGACCACGTCGTATAACACGGAACAGGTTTCCTCCCCTGAATACAAGTGCAATAAACAAACAGCGCAATGCTTTTTGTAGAAAATGCAGCCGTTATAAGACTCAGGCCCCATCACACAATGCAAACACAAATCAGTGGGTAAAGAGTTTTACCTTATAATGGACAAAATATGCTTGATACGTATAAAACGAAATCATTTGATATTATTACTAGTGCATAAATGTTTCAAAAACAATTTCCGTCATAATTATCAATCATAGATGACTTGAGCGTCCCATGCCACTATGCCACCAATATAGGTTTACAATCAAATCCGTAATGTCATATTAGAAGTTGGATTCCATCTGTGAACCAAGGCAAGGGATCGTCCTTACCGCTTCGAGATAATCTAGCCTACCATGTCTTAGGACCAGAGCTCGAGTGACCCTTGGATCGTCAGGGCCGGCCACTCGATGTGGATTAAAATGCCTTAACACTGTGTTTCCCTGCCCTATGGGGCATAGGTCTGGTCAGTGCGTCGACCATATCCATCCATCGGCCCCGGATCGACCGATATAACCGAGGCGCCTCGCTATCCATCATCCCATAAGTAAAATGTCAGGGCTTGCAAATGCTGACACCACACCTTGCTAGAAAGAAACGCACGTCCTCCCTCCTCTCCCATTTCTGGTTTACACCGGGGTGTGAGGCTCGCGAATCAATGCTACACAAAGCTATGCTATATTAAAGCCGTGCTTTGATCATCAACCACAAGGCTCTGCTTTTCATCAGAAGCCTTGATCATTTGCATCTCAGCATGCCACATAGGCAAACCACTCCATGCAACCGATATCCATTAATCACACAGAATGATATCTAATGTCAGAGACACAGTCAATTTATAAGTTCATTCTGGGTCTGAACGAAACCGAAGGCACCTTATTCCTCGTCCCATATGTCCAATACAGGAGAGAGGCCCTCGCATATCCATCGATCTCCAAGTACGTCTGGACGATCACCACTTGTTACCTTATCCCGGGTGTACAGCCCGATCAAGACATCAGTAATCATCCAAACGATGTGAAGACCTCAAGTCTTCAACCACCGTCTTCATCATCGACTTATCGTCGAATCAGTTATTTAGAATGGGTACAAACCCGTCCTTTTCGAATAACTCGCCTATATAATAAACTAGTGCCATAAAGCACAACATACACCTTATTCCAATCCAGGATATTCTTTTATTCGAATATTCTTTTCAAAATTTCAAACCATATTAAGGTTTTCCAAACTGTCAGGATTAGCGAACCTTACCGAAGTAATACTTTATTATATTTCCCAATCCCAACATATCCATCCCACGGAGCAAAACTGGTAATACCCCATATCTAACACCACGGTGTTATCGGTAAAATTAATTACCATTTCCCGTTCAAATCTAATTAAAGATTTAACTATCGCTTGGGGCAAAACTGGTGATACTCCCTTCTCGATCATTTCTTGAATTTGATAATTTAAACTATCAAATCCATATTTCAATCTAATTAAAGATTCATTAAAAATCTAATTCAGTTTTAATCTTCAAAATCATTTCTTAATGATTTTTCAAAGTTAAGAAGTTAATCTTACCTTTAACTGGGTTAAAGAACTAATGTCATTTAAAACACAGTTCACGATAAACCCAAAATCCCATTCCATTAATTATGGAATTTTCAAGGAAAACAAATCAATATATATTGTCGATATAAACTTCCATATCCAACCAATAATATAAATGGAATAACGGCAAAGCCTTTTAAATTCCATATATATTAACGGTCTTCTTCCACAGAAGCTCACTTCGATTATTACCTAATCGAATTCCTTTCCATCGGTCTCTAACCGTAAATTAGTAAGAGAACAATTCCCTAAGTATTAATCCCGAAAGCCAAAACCAACATCCAATCAGTACCTAGGAAACCATTCAACTTAGCTAACCCCCAGTTAGAATCTAATTCGCATATATTTTATTCCAATTAAATGCTAATTAATTGGTATACTTCCCTAAATCTTCTTTAAAAGATTTATTCTATTCTTAACTGGGTTCAAGAACAGTGTTAATGAAGACACCGTTCACGAAAAACCCAAAATCCAATTCGATATCAAATACAAGGCCTTAAATAGAAATTATATCAGCTTATATTCAATATCAAATTCTGAAATCAACAAATATCGTGTTTGGAATAACGATATATATATATATATATATATATATATATATATATATATATATATACATCTTCCAAATTCCTCCACAACATCCGTATAATCACGGAATCCAATATCGAAATATTACGAAGGTTATTTCCATTCAAATCCATTCCAATATATTCACTCGAAAATTCTGGTTATTTTAAAACCATTTCAAATCGTATTTCTTCATTTAAAACACTGGATTTGCATTCTAGTTTATAACTAGTTCATTTCGATAAAAATCTATTTTTATCTTTCAAATATGGAATTTTTCATTCAAATTCTCTCCAAATCACTTATTTTGATTTTTCACAAATTATTAATATTTTTAATAATTTTATCAAGGTCTGTATAGCCGATTTCCAATATGGCCATTGAACTACATCCATAGCGACCTTTTCCAAATTTGATTTGGACATAACTCCAAATCCAACCGTTATATTTCAAATCTCTAATGTTCGTTGGAATGCTCTTTTTGATACGAACCCAACAGTTCCAGTTTTAGGAGAATCCGACGGTCGGATCTCCCGTAATGTCCATTCGAAGCCAATGGTCGAAATTCATGAACGGTCGCTGCACGGCGCGTTCTATTAAAACCATATATATATATATACACACACATATATATATATAATAAATATACTTCCGTTCAAAACGTATTTTATAAATTCATTTTCAAAACGATTCCAGCTTCCATTTCAATATTAAACCAAAATTAATTACTCCATATCATTATATATAAATTATAATATTTTCAAAATATTTGATTTTAAAATTATTTTCTTTTCGATATTCATTATAAAATGAATAAAATCGATATAAATATCGTTCGCATTCAAATAGCGCATAACTAATCAACACGGCTTCATTCATTTCAATATTTCGTGTCCGTCCAAAATCGGACGTCAAATTCCAATTTTTATCCTTTACTGAATATTATTTCAAAGCTATAAAGAATATTAATACTGAATAATATTTGAAAACTATACGTTATTTGAAAATATTTGTTATTTGCTAAATATTCGTTATTTGAAAATATTCGTTATTTGAAAATGTTCCTTTTGGAAAATGTTCTTTATTTTCCAAATTGGAATGAAGCCCAAACAATTACCGTATAATGTTATTTATATGGATTCCATACAACACGTGTATATAACAACAACGATAAATCATCATCCATCATCCAGAGTGCATTACACAACTGCATAAGCATTAAATATAAATAATTAACGCTTACAACGGTCTGTCAACCTATCGATTGAAATACAACTAAACAATTGGGATTAGTGTACGCCAATATCATCCCAACACCCGTGTGGGGTTTCAATCAACAAACATAGATTTTATTTTTGCAGTTGGGCGATGTGTAAAATTTATCGTCCCAATAACTATTAGTTAAATGGGTGTACATAAACAAATCATCCGATTTGTAAATGAATACTTATTTCAACACATGGATAATTTATACAGTTCATTTACTCAATAAAAACAATATTTTTATTGTTCAAACATTTTATTCAACACATAAATATTTTATACAGTTTATTTCACGTCACAATCAATTTCAAAAACACAATACAATCAAACAAACAAGTCGTCCATGGTCTGTGGACGACGGGGAGTAGTTCATATATGCAGTTATAAAATAAATAATTGTACAGAAATAATTTTAGTGAGGTGTTCTCACAGTGGGATCCACTCCGTCAGTTTTATCTGAATTACTGGTTCGGTTCGGGTTTGAATTTTTCTGAAATTCCAACGTGCTCCGTTTTGGACGCGATCAGTTTTGTTGCGAAGCTCTCGTCCCCACAATCGCAATGATCTAGTTTCACGTGATTTGGACCTCGTATGTAAAAAATATGGTATTATAAACATTGGATTATTTAAAATGTATAATTAAATTATAATTAATTAATTTATTACACTAATTATCCCTTCCATGTCATCATCCCCTTCATATATTCACTCCAGGTAACGTTGATGACTTCGAACCCATAGAGGGCTCACCACCGTTCTCAAATCATCGTGCATGACCACGATCTGAACAGCTCATGATGAAGACGATGGACGGCGCCACCACCACCCAGAGTTCACGCGAACTCGCATGCGCCCAAGTGCTAGAATTCGCGTCCGAACTTCAGGGTTTTGAGCTTCGATTGCTCTTGACATACCAAACGATAGACGATCATACTCCCATAGATTTGAAGCTCTTCCTTTTCTCTTTGATTTTTCTTCATAAATCTTCGAATTTCATTTAGCAGATTAGGAGAAAATTTAATTGGAAGGTAGGAACAAAATCGCCCGTTTATCCCTATAGGAGGCGGCGGCTTATCTTGTTTGAGTAGTGTAACAACCCGAAAATCTGGGCCAGTTTAAAATTTTTATTTTGGCAATTTTAGCGAATTTTGATTATTTAAAATAAATTATTTTGAATAATATCGCCGAGAAACTTTCTTTGGAATCAAATTCAATCGTATATAGTTATATAGATCGACGATAGAATATAAATAATTATTAATAAATATAAAAGGAATTGAAAATGGCGTGGTAGTTCGATAATTCGATTTCAAATTTAAATTGAACACACCGGGTGCAAAATAAACCGGATTTTAATGAAACCAAAAATAATAGAATCTAATTGAGAATATCTTTCCAACGAATCCGAAAAATCAATATTTCATAGCGGGAATCAAAAGATATGTCCAGTTGAAATTTCTGAATAGTCGCTATGGAATTCAGGCCCTTAAAAATGGGAATTTTGCAAACAACCTCGGATTTCGACGAAACCACTTTTGTTGGATCCGTGATGTCAAATTATTGCTAGATTTCAAATTTCATAATTTTTCGAATCAATATGTGAGCGTGGCAAAGGAAAATGTGTTTGACCAGTTTAAGTTGATTTTAATCGACTGGAAAATGGCCATTTTTCCAACGGTCTCAGAATTCGACGGAACTAGTTTTGTTAGGACCGTATCGTCAATACAAAGCTAGAAAATTTTTTTCGGGAATTTTTAGGGTTAGTATGTGGCCCCAGTAAATTGAAATGCGCGTTCAAATTCAATATATATAGAGTTATATGTTGATTTTGACGAAAACTGATTGAAACGATCGAATCAGCTTACGATACATATCCCATTGTGTTTGGAATGGGGGTAATTAGCTATGGACAACAGGCGGTGGGTCTCGTTTCGAGGTCGAAATAAAAAGTCAATTTTTTGGTAAATAAAATAATTAAATAAATTAAACTCTCCCTCTCTCTTCTCTATATTCCTCTTGCCCCCCCTTTTATATTTCAAATCGATCTGAACGAAGAGAAAAAAAATGAAATCAAATCGAATCGCGCCGCCGCCCTGGGCCATCGAGACACCGCCAAGCCAACGCCCACCCCCCCATGCGCCAGTCGCGACCACACCCCCCTCCCTTCTGCCGCCTCCCATCGCAGCCCCACCCACCGTCGTACCTGCCACCACACAACCCCTGTCACCCTCCACTTCTCGAGCCTCCCTCGCCTCGTTCACCAAAACCGACGCTCCCCTCTCCTGCAAACCCACCACCATTCAAACCCTAGCCGACTGCAAGGTCTCCACCGCGCCGACCATTTCAGCCTCTCCCCCCTCTGTAACGGTGATGAAAGCGCCCCCCACGTCTGAATTCAAAATGTAAGTCCTTCTAATTTTAATTTCATGGATCTAAAATTGTTGTTCTAAATAAGATTATCATTTTTAAGTGTAGAAAGTTTGATTTTTGTTCATGAGAGAATATGATTTTATTCATATGAAAGTTAAGATTTTTAATCATATTAAGAAGGATTTCTAATTATATAAAAATATAATTTTTATACTAGTGGCAGAATAAAAATATGATCTTTATATTTAAAATGGCGAAATATTTATATTTAAAAAGGCGCGATTTTTATATATTGAATAGCATAATAAAAATTCGATTTTTATATATTGAATAGCGAAGTAAAAATTCGATTTTTATATATTGAATAGCGAAGTAAAAATTCGATTTTTATATATTGAATAGCATAGTAAAAATTCGATTTTTATATATTGAATAGCAGAAGTAAAAATTCGATTTTTATATATTGAATAGCATAGTAAAAATTCGATTTTTATATATTGAATAGCGAAGTAAAAATGTGATTTTTACATATGTAGAGAATACGGGCAGAGAAAGTGACACGGGGCAAGAACGACGAAGATTTCTACCTATGAAGAGTCGTGGGATCAGATTAGCTAATCTGTGAGAACTTCTCACTTTTTAATTTTATTTCTAGTTAATAATATATACTAGGATGCAGACGGTGTTTAGTAGCACCCGACACCCGTCGTCCACAGACCATGGACGGCTTGTATGCTTGTTTGTTTAATTTTGATGTGTAGTTGATTGTGTGATGTGATGTGAAATGAAATAAAATAAAATATTTATATAGTTAAAAATATTTTATATAGTTAAAAATAGAATTTTTAACGTATATATGAAATGAAATAAAAATAAACAAATTGGACGATTTGTTTATATACACACATTTGACTGATATTGATTGGGACGATAAATTTTACACATCGCACAACTGCACAAATAAAATCTGTGTTTGATTGTTTGAAACCCCACACGGGTATTGGTAGGATATTTGATGTACACTAATCCCGATTGTTTAGTTGTATGTCGATCGATTGATTGACAGACTGTTATAAGCGTTGAATATTTATATTTAATGCTTATACAGTGTAGAATGCACTATGGATGATGGTTGATTATTCATCGTTGTTATTGTATACCTGTGTTATAGGAAAACAATATAATTAACATTATATGATAATTGATTGGGCCTCATTCCAGTTTTAAAATATAAATATTCGAAATAGAATATTCGAAATAGAAATATTTGAAAACAAATATTTGAAATAGAAATATTTGAAATAGAATGTTTGAAAATAGAAATATATGAAGCCGTGTTGATTAGATTGACGCCATTTTGACGTGAACGATATTTATATCGATTTCATTCATTTTATAATGAATATCGAAAATGATTTCAAAATCTGATATTTTGGAAAGAATTGAAATTAGAATTGAAATTGAATAGAAATGAATTCGAATTGAATTGAATATAAAACGAATTCGAACTGAATTGAATATAAAACGAATTTGAATTGAATTGAATTTAAAACGGATTCGAATTGAATTGAAAAGAAAATGAATTCAAGTCGAATTAAAATAGAAATTGAATTGAAAATGAACTGAAATTGAATTAGAAATCAATTTGAATTGAAATTGATTTGAAATGAATTTAAAACGAATTTATATTGGAATATTCAATTTTGATTTGAAATTGAATATGAAGTTGAAACCTGTAACGACCCGGATTTTTAACGACTTTGGTTATCGACATAAGCACGATGTCGATAACCAAAACATCGAAAAATCCTGGTAATTAATGAAAGAAATTAGAGGGTGAGAATAGATAAGATAGAAACTTAGAATAGAAGAAGAAGAAGAAGAACACAACATCAGAGTAACACGAACCTCACAGTGGAACGAATAAATATATTTCATAACATAACTTTGAAATACAAATCTGTACTTGAATATACATATCATTATCAAAGTACAACACTTACAACACAGCGGAAATTACTATAGCTATATGATCCTGAAGCCTCCTGCTCCAAGCTCTTCAAGTGTATCTGTAAAATCCCGACTACTTGACTGCCCGTACAAATTTAGGCACCCAAGAGTTTAGGGAAAACAACAAAATAAACTCCGGGTCAGTCATGGGACTGGTGTGAGTAAAACAGTTTAAAACAGTTCAAGCAGGTAATCGATATCTCATAAGACCACGCCGTATAACGGAACGGGTTTTTCCCTTATGAGAATCCAAATTATCTTTATATCAAAAACCTTTTGATATTATAATAATTTCTATCAACACAATATAATAATCATCTAGCAGAAACGCTTTCATCTTACGTTCTACATATAAGTATACAATCAAAACCGCAAGCACATATTGGGTAATGGATTTCCAACTATGACAAGGTATGGAACCACCTTTCGCTAGTGTACCTCTAGAGAGGAATACACTGGGTTCAACAAGAACATCTTGCAACCCGACCACACATGACCGACCACTCATTTCGCTTGAGCGTATCGAATGTATATCACCAACGGTTGGGATCAGCAACCGTTTCCCGAATGGGACAGCATCGACAATAGATTTTTGGAAGTAAATGAAACTCTAGATCAGGTGATTATACACCCTACTTCGGTGCGACCGACTTAGTCATGTTGCTGGCCCGATTTCTGTCATTTACCGGATGTGTGGCTAGAAGCTACGCTTTATCATCAAACCAGATTCACTTTGAATGCCACATCATCATCAAATCCATCCAATCACCGATTGACGTCCTCAACAATACATTATGTGTTAGCTAAAGAAGTTTCCTTCTCCGCTTCCACTCTTGGTACGGTTGGAGAAATCAATATACGTGATTGTCTGGAAATACTCTGTCAGACATCCGTACATACAAGTCATCCAGGAACAGGATGAACCGAAGGCACTATTCTGTAAACAGGATAGCCCCTGCATAACTCCGTCTTCAATTTCCTTTGGCATATATGATTCGCAATGCTTATGCCAATACAGAGTGGTTCTTTGGATAATAATCCAACCGGTCTCTCCATATTAACAACGTTAAAATGGTCAAAACTTCGATAGTCTGTGATTTAACTATCGAAGAAAAACAGATGTGCAAACAACGATATTATTTCCAAATGGAAATAATATCGATCAAAAATCATTCAACATTTATCCCTTTATTTCATAAATTTACTTATCTCCTGTTTCCCTATATTCAATATTTCTATTTTTCTAAATTTGGAAAATATACGTTATTAACAATGGAAAACATTTCCATTTCTTGTTTCCTTTATTTGAAAACATTTATGGTTTCTTATTTGGAAAACATTTCCAAAGCTCCTTCATTGGACTTAGACAGATGTTTAAACAAACATCGCTATGCCTACTCAAACCATTTATTAAACTCACTTAACCATCATTCACTATCAACCTTACCATTCCTTAGTTAAGAAGGAAGTCAATCAAGTTGGGGTATAATTACCTCTCAGACCTTAATTGAACAATGTTATAACTTCGAAATAGTAACAGTTTATATTTTAAACCTTTAACAACTTCTTTACGTAACTTACGGATTCAATTTACGAATCCACTTCTTTATTGAAAATATTGATTATAATGATAACATTATAATCCCTGCTTTCGAAATATCTAACTTCAATTATAACCTTTATTCTTTAATTCGAATAATTAAACATAACCCTAATTTATTAGTGTATACTCTTGATTTAAAAACCGGAAAGTAAATATTACTTTCCAGAATTCGATATAATTGAATTCAACGTATAATTCTCTTTCGAGTAATCTCTATTTGATTAACTCTTCTTCGAATAACCTATATTCGATTATCTCTCTTCAAATAACTTGTATTCGAAATTTCTCTCTTTCGAATAAGCTATATTCGATCTCTTTCTTTCGAATACGATCTATTCGATAATCTCCTTTCGATTAAACTAATCGATAGCTCCTTTTGATTAAACTATAGTCGATAACTTCTTTTACTTTAACTCTAATCGTTTAAACTAACATCGATTAACTCCTTTCACTTTAACTCTAATCGATTAAACTAACATCGGTTAACTCTATTGGACTAACACTATTGGATTAACTCCATTTCACTTAACTCCTTTCGAATAAACTATATTCGATAACTCCTTTTACTTTCTTCGAATAAACTATATTCGATTAACTCCTTTGCTTCTATTTGAATAAACTATGTTCGATTAACTCTTTTGCTTCTATTCGAATAAACTATATTCGATTTGCTCTTTTGCTTCTATTCGAATAAACTATATTCGATTTACTCTTTTGCTTCTATTCGAATAAACTATATTCGATTTACTCTTTTGCTTCTATTCGAATAAACTATATTCGATTAACTCATTTTCTTTAACTCTAATCGATTAAACTAACATCGATTAGCTCCTTTTACTTTAACTCTAATCGATTAAACTAACATCGATTAACTCCTTTATTCTTTAACTCTAATCGATTAAACTAACATCGTTTAACTCCTTTATTCTTTAACTCTAATCGATTAAAATAACATCGATTAACTCCTTTATTCTTTAACTCAAATCGATTAAACTATTCATTTATAAAGATTTACTTTTAGTAACAGTTCTTCACTTTACAAATGATTTCCCTTTTATAAAACTCTATTCGTTTTAAAAACATTTTTCCCTTTTATTTATTTTCGAAATATTTCCTTTTATAAAATCTGTTGATTTTATAAAATCCCTTTGTTTCAATATACATTGAAATAATTCTTTTTACATCCCAGGGTCTTTTATGATATTTAAAATATCGAATAAAAATGATCAACATCATTCCAACACCCATAATCCATAGCAGATTATATAACACATCATATATCACAATATATGAAAAGAAGTAAAATAAATGTTGAGGAATCCAGTTGGATTCCTCCAACCTGTTTCCTTGCATCACAGATGTTAAACAATATAGATTACATCACTTTCAGTTCTATGTGATATATTCTGTTAAACAGAATCAAATATAGAAATTAAACGAACTGACTAGCAGTTCAATCAAACAGTCAACACACAGTCAATCAGACAATTTCTAACAGTTCTAAAAATACAACATGAAATTTTAAACTGTTAAGAGTTAGTGAGATTTACTCACATTGGACTATCATCGTTAATTAACGATAATTGTCGTTGATTCAGATCGGACAAATTATTTTGCTATAAATTATAACGGGCTCGGATTCACTCCCGGTCAGTCTCATTGTGTGGATCCCGTCCATACGATCCCAACACAACTTACGGTTCATGATTCTGATTTCGTATGATAAAGTTATGGTATCAAGAAGTTATTACACTATTTTAAATAAAAAATAAAACTTGATTATAATTAAAACGGGCTTAACCTCTTTAACTCGGCCCACACCAATATTTAAAAGCCTAGACCCGCTCCTTATGTTCTTCCCCAAACTGAAATTCACGGCTCCAGGAATTTTACACCGCACCATTCCCAAATCGTCGGATCCTCCATCCTCCTTCTTCGGACCACCGTTCAACCAACGAAGACCACCACTGAGCTCCTCTTTCCGGCCTCTTCCTTCTCCACCCCATAAAGACCAGCTCGAACCCAATCTACCCGTCGCGTCGTCCTGGAGTTTCCGACCAGACATCGACATGTTTGTCTTCGAAAAATCCTCAAAAATTCACAGCGAGCTCCACTCGCTACCACAAACTCCAATATCCAACTGAATTCAACCAAAAATCGCCACAAACGAATTAAATCTGAACCCTAGATCTACTGTGAAGTTTCGACTTCGATTAACATGGCGTCGCACTCAGTTGTATACACACCAAAATGAAGAGCATGTATCCATGAATGCAAATATATGAGTTATATTATTTATAGGAATTTATTTCTTTTTCTTTGGATTTTCTTTTTCTTGCATTTGGGGTTCAGAAGAGAAAACAGGGTTGGCGGCTGAGGAATGATTTTATAGGGAAGGACGGAAGTTTTTTGTGGTTGGAGAGGTGAGGATGTGGCTGTTTCTAGTCCTGAGAAATCGTTGAGATATTTTATTTTATCGTTTTATATTCGTTTTCTGTCTTTCAAAAATCCGTGTGATCACACACGATGTTCAAAAATCATGTAACTGGACATGTAGCTAGAGTTCGACATTACGGTCCCAACGAAACTGGTTTCGTCGAATTCCGACTCTGTATGCTCACACAACGTATTTTTAACCATCGAAATATCGACTGTTTCTTACTCTAAAAATCCGTACGACCACACAGTGACTCTAAAAATCACGAAACTGGAAATCTAACAATAATTTTCCATTACGAATCCAACAAAATTGGTTTCGTCAAATTCTGAGGTCATATGAAAAACTGGCTATTTATAAAGCTCTGAATGACCCATTTAAATATATAAATATATTTAAATAATTAAATTAAATATAAATATATTTATATTATCGTATGTATTCACAACAGAATATCAAACAGTTCTAGAATATTCCTATATGAATTTCTAGGTTGATATTTCAAATCCCGATTAAATCGATATTCGATTTATATTGAAAAATCCTTTATAACTTAAATAAAGCATCGCTAATTATAAAGGAATTCCATAACGACTTTTCTAAAATTTGATTTGGACATACATAAAAATCTACCCGACGAAATCCCCATTTTTCTCTTCCACTAGAAAGATATACTCCACCAGCTCCATATGTTTCTTGTTTCACAGAAATTCGGTTTAAAACGAATCCTGTACATTCAGTTGAAGTTCGAATCGCCAATTTATGAACTGCAGCGCCATTTCGAGCTCTATTTTAATTATATTAAAATTATACATTCAAACTAACGTCGACTGAATATATTCGTTATTCAAATTCAATTCTAAACTGAATTATATATCACAGATGGTCCGGTTCACACATATTGTCATTTCAGCCAATTCTGATTATTTCAGAATTAAATATATTATTTAATTTATTATTTTAATTAAATATTCACCATTATTTAATTCCACGACCATTAAATACTCTATACCACCATTGATATAATTAAATAAATTAATCATAATACCTCTGCCAATGCGGGTCATTACAATCTTCCCCACTTAAAATAATTTCGTCCTTGAAATTGATAAAAGGTAGAGAACGACCCTATCTACTTGTTAGAACATATTCGTTCACTTCTTAACTTCAGTTTCAACTGAACCAATTTAATTTCAATTAAAAATTAATAAATTCTTATTATCGGAAATTTTCAAAAATTCTGAAAATTTTCTAACACCTTAACTCTTTGAAAGATTTTGCCAGCACCTCCTTTGTACTGGTCAATAGGTCAAACTCCAACTCGCCTCTCTGGGTCATCTCCATCCCGAAAAGAAAATCAAACAGCCAAACGACTTGCCAATTCGGCTCATAAATCTTATATCCAATAGAAATATAAACTTGTACCTTTTGTCGGCATATCATTATATCCTTTCCACCTGTTATCAATTCAGCAGATACAAGGGTCATCCCAAATCAAATTCCAATCTGCTTTTATCCACAACACAACCATTCACTTATATCCGAGCCAAATCCCATTTCAAATCAAGTTCAATTCGTGATTTTCAATTCCTTAACTCCTCTATCCATTACCATTTCGGATTCAAATTTCACAAATCCAATCTTATTCGATTTCAATTCAACTTCAGTTACCACTTAACTGACTTTACTTTAATTCAAATATGCTTTCACAAATTTCTGTTAAATTTGTTTTTAATTCAAACAGTCTTTCCCTAGGAGTTTTTTTAAACAGTTTACTCTTTTCAAAAATCAAAATTTCCTTTTTGACATGTCACTAAGCCCTTAATTAATATTCCATTAGTTAAATCACTTCTCTATTTCTTTATCAATATTTGGTAAACAAATATTTTCAGTAACCATATTGGCCTTTTATGTTATTTGGAAAACATTTCCAAATATCGCCTTCCTTTATTTCCTAAATCAATAACCTTTATAATCCTATTTATAATTGGAAAATACTCCAATTACTTATCTCTTTTCCGATCTCGTTTATTTCTATACTTTAGGAAATACTTATTATTCTATTTCCAAGTTTACACTTATTTGGGTTAAAACGGATGTTGTGTAAAACATCGCTACGACAACCCAAATACTATATTCAACTAACTCTTATTCAACATTGACCTTCGAGCCTGAAATCTTACTATTTATTTGTTAATAATGAAATCAATCAAGTTGGGGTATAACTACCTCAGACCTTGACTGAATAACATTTATAACGTCAAAACATATATGACTACTTATTCGAATAATCAATACCATACAACTACTTATTCACTTTTAAACATGTATACGCTTTCTCTTTCTATTTTTACTAGATTTTATTCTTAGTCTTCCTTTTTGATTTTACTATTCTATTTCTAAGTTCATTTCCTTATCGACTTCTATATATATATATATATATATCGATACGTTGATTTCTAATTTTCAAATTATCTTAAAAATATTCTAACTCCTTAAATTCCCGGAAAAAATTCGCCACAACCTCCTTTGTACTAGGAGCATCGGGATATTTCAAATAGCCTCCCATGGCCCTCACCAATCCAAAAGAAAAAGAAAAAGCCAAGCGGCTAGCTGATACGCGCATGAAATCTCATATATGAATTAAATACATACCTTTTGTCGAGCAATCTATTTATAACTCTTGCATTATCCTTATCCATACCTATCTCATGTATATTTATACCTGCCCAATCTATTTTAACTATACTAATCGTTTTAACTAAATTTGTTAATTAAATTTTGTTGATTTACTCCTTTAGTCTATTTCACTTTTATATTTGAACATGATATGTTCAAATATATTTTAACTTGCTTACAACTAATTTGAACTCCATTTTCAACTTACGCTTCATATTCAATTTCGAATATAAATCCTCAAATCCCCTTTGAATGCTAAATTCAAATTCCATTTGAATTCTATTTGAATCCTATATTCAAATTCCTTTTTAACTCTATTTGAATTTTCCTAATTAAAATTCTATTTGAATTTCATATATTTAAACTCCTTTAAATTTCCATATTCAATTTGAATTACAAATATTCAAATTCCTTTTCAAATCCTTTATTCAATTTCCATGTCACTTCTCTTATTCAAATTCTATTCGATTTCTCTTATGTCAAATTCTATTCGATTTCTCTTATGTCAAATTCTATTCGATTTCTCATATGTCAAATTCTATTCGATTTCTCATATGTCAAATTCTATTTTATTTCTATATTTGAATTCCTATTTCAAATTCTATTTTGAAATTTCTATTTTCAAATTCCATTTCAATCTATTTGAATTCTATATTCAAATTTCATTATTAATCTATATGAATTCTATATTCAATTTTCCATTATTTAAATCTTCTTTATTCAAATCTCATTTGAATTTCTATATTCAAATCCCCTTTGAATTTTCTATATTCAAATTCTTTATCACTTCCATTGAATTTCATATATTCAAACTCCCTTTGAATTTCTATATTCAATTTCTATATCACTTCCATTGAATTTCATATATTCGAACTCCCTTTGAATTTCTATATTCAATTTCTATATCACTTCCATTGAATTTCATATATTCAAACTCCCTTTGAATTTCTATATTCAAACTCTATACCACTTCCATTGAATTTCATATTCTACTATTATAAATCCCATTTTGAAATTCAACACAACTTGTCATTCTCAAAACAAATTCAAAACAGTATCTCTGGTAGTAATTTGTCACTTACAACTCGAAAATGAATACTGATGATGCAGCTGTCATCATCAGAATATATTTTCCAGCGATCGAAGTGAGTTCAATACTATAAAACCATTTCTAAACATTTCCACTTCGAAATTCATTTCAAAATATAATTCAGACTGCTTGTAAAACAATTTAAAATCTCCCAGGATCTTAAATTTCCCTTATTTAATCCAAATTCATTTACAAACACTTATCCAATTCTCCAGAATTCTAATTCAATTTCTGGTTTAATTTTCAGATTTAAATTATCTGGATTCACGTATTTCACTTATATGAATTATGATTGGTTATTCACATAACCATTTAATTTATAATCTTACTCGATTATAATAACAACCAATATATCCAATATATTCAAAATATAATTTGGGTAAAATTATTTCGTTTACCCTCTTTTCAAAACATACCATGATGGTTCGTTGTATTCAAGTGTTTACAAAATCCCTACCGATACAGTGGATCAAACTGATCGACCAGAACCCATAAACAACTCAACCAATGAATCTCCACAATATAAAACAAATTTTTATATCAATAACAAATACGTTAACTCGTATATATACACTCAATCTCAGTCTAGGGTATTACTAACCCTATCTCTACCGAGTCACGCCACAGAGCCAAGAAATTCTTAACTTAGGCTCTGATACCAAATGTAACGACCCGGATTTTAAACGACTTTGGTTATCGACATAAGCACGATGTCGATAACCAAAACATCGAAAAATCCCGGTAATAAATGAAAGAAATTAGAGGGTGAGAATAGATAAGATAGAAACTTAGAATAGAAGAAGAAGAAGAACACAACATCAGAGTAACACGAACCTCACAGCGGAACGAATAAATATATTTCATAACATAACTTTGAAATACAAATCTGTACTTGAATATACATATCATTATCAAAGTACAGCACTTACAACACAGCGGAAATTACTATAGCTATATGATCCTGAAGCCTCCAGCTCCAAGCTCTTCAAGTGTATCTATAAAATCCCGACTACTTGACTGCCCGTACAAATTTAGGCACCCAAGAGTTTAGGGAAAACAACAAAATAAACTCCGGGTCAGTCATGGGACTGGTGTGAGTAAAACAGTTTAAAACAGTTCAAGCAGGTAATCGATATCTCATAAGACCACGCCGTATAACGGAACGGGTTTTTCCCTTATGAGAATCCAAATTATCTTTATATCAAAAACCTTTTGATTTTATAATAATGTCTATCAACACAATATAATAATCACCTAGCAGAAATGCTTTCATCTCACGTTCTACATATAAGTATACAATCAAAACCGCAAGCACGTATTGGGTAATGGATTTCCAACTATGACAAGGTATGGAACCACCTTTCGTTAGTGTACCTCTAGAGAGGAATACACTGGGTTCATTGAACATCTTGCAACCCGGCCACACATGACCGACCACTCATTTCGCTTGAGCGTATCGAATGTATATCACCAACGGTTGGGATCAGCAACCGTTTCCCGAATGGGACAGCATCAACAATAGATTTTTGGAAGTAAATGAAACTCTAGATCAGGTGATTATACACCCTACTTCGGTGTGACCGACTTAGTCATGCTGCTGGCCCGATTTCTGTCATTTACCGGATGTGTGGCTAGAAGCTACGCTTTATCATCAAACCAGATTCACTTTGAATGCCACATCATCATCAAATCCATCCAATCACCGATTGACGTCCTCAACAATACATTATGTGTTAGCTAAAGAAGTTTCCTTCTCCGCTTCCACTCTTGGTACGGTTGGAGAAATCAATATACGTGATTGTTTGGAAATACTCTGTCAGACATCCGTCCATACAAGTCAACCAGGAACAGGATGAACCGAAGGCACTATTCTGTAAACTGGATAGCCCTTGCATAACTCCGTCTTCAATTTCCTTTGGCATATATGATTCGCAAAGCTTATGCCAATACAGAGTGGTTCTTTGGATAATAATCCAACCGGTCTCTCTATATTAACAACGTTATAATGGTCAAAACTTCGATAGTCTGTGATTTAACTATCGAAGAAAAACAGATGTGCAAACAACGATATTATTTCCAAATGGAAATAATATCGATCAAACATCATTCAACATTTATCTCTTTATTTCATAAATTTACTTATCTCCTGTTTCCCTATATTCAATATTTCTAATTTTCTAAATTTGGAAAATATACGTTATTAACAATGGAAAACATTTCCATTTCTTATTTCCTTTATTAGAAAACATTTCTGGTTTCTTATTTGGAAAACATTTCCAAAGCTCCTTCGTTGGACTTAGATAGATATTTAAACAAACATCTCTATGCCAACTCAAACCATTTATTAAACTCACTTAACCATCATTCACTATCAACCTTACCATTCCTTAGTTAAAAAGGAAGTCAATCAAGTTGGGGTATAATTACCTCTCAGACCTTAATTGAACAACGTTATAACTTCGAAATAGTAACAGTTTATATTTTAAACCTTTAACAACTTCTTTACGTAACTCACGGATTCATTTTACGAATCCACTTCTTTATTGAAAATATTGATTATAATGATAACATTATAATCCCTGCTTTCGAAATATCTAACTTCAATTATAACCTTTATTCTTTAATTCGAATAATTAAACATAACCCTAATTTATTAGTGTATACTCTTGATTTAAAAACCGGAAAGTAAATATTACTTTCCCGAATTCGATATAATTGAATTCAACGTATAATTCTCTTTCGAGTAATCGCTATTTGATTAACTCTTCTTCGAATAACCTATATTCGATTATCTCTCTTCAAATAACTTGTATTCGAAATTTCTCTCTTGAGAATAAGCTATATTCGATCTCTTTCTTTCGAATACGATATATTCGATAATCTTCTTTCGATTAAACTAATCGATAGCTCCTTTTGATTAAACTATAATCGATAACTCCTTTTACTTTAACTCTAATCGATTAAACTAACATCGACTAACTCCTTTCACTTTAACTCTAATCGATTAAACTAACATCGGTTAACTCTATTGGACTAACACTATTGGATTAACTCCATTTCACTTAACTCCTTTCGAATAAAGTAAATTCGATAACTCCTTTTACTTTCTTCGAATAAACTATATTCGATTAACTCCTTTGCTTCTATTTGAATAAACTATATTCGATTAACTCTTTTGCTTCTATTCGAATAAACTATATTCGATTTACTCTTTTGCTTCTATTCGAATAAACTATATTCGATTTACTCTTTTGCTTCTATTCGAATAAACAATAATCGATTTACTCTTTTGCTTATATTCGAATAAACTATATTCGATTAACTCATTTTCTTTAACTCTAATCGATTAAACTAACATCGATTAGCTCCTTTTACTTTAACTCTAATCAATTAAACTAACATCGATTAACTCCTTTATTCTTTAACTCTAATCGATTAAACTATCATCGAATAACTCCTTTATTCTTTAACTCAAATCGATTAAACTATTCATTTATAAAGATTTACTTTTAGTAACAGTTCTTCACTTTACAAATGATTTCCCTTTTATAAAACTCTATTCGTTTTAAAAACATTTTTCCCTTTTATTTATTTTCGAAATTTTTCCTTTTATAAAATCTGTTGATTTTATAAAATCCCTTTATTTCAATATACATTGAAATAATTCTTTTAACATCCCAGGGTCTTTTATGATATTTAAAATATCGAATAAAATGATCAACATCATTCCAACACCCATAATCCATAGCAGATTATATAACACATCATATATCACAATATATGAAAGCAGTAAAATAAATGTTGAGGAATCCAGTTGGATTCCTCCAACCTGTTTCCCTGCATCACAGATGTTATACAATATAGATTACATCACTTTCAGTTCTATATGATATATTCTGTTAAACAGAATCAAATATAGAAATTTAACGAACTGACTAGCAGTTCAATCAAACAGTCAACACACAGTCAATCAGACAATTTCTAACAGTTCTAAAAATACAGCATGAAATTTTAAACTGTTAAGAGTTAGTGAGATTTACTCACATTGGACTATCATCGTTAATTAACGATAATTGTCGTTGATTCAGATTGGACAATTTATTTTGCTATAAATTGTAACGGGCTCGGATTCACTCCCGGTCAGTTTCATTGTGTGGCTCCCGTCCATACGATCCCAACGCAACTTACGGTTCCTGATTCTGATTTCGTATGATAAAGTTATGGTATCAAGAAGTTATTACACTATTTTAAATAAAAAAGAAAACTTGATTATAATTAAAACGGGCTTAACCTCCTTAACTCGGCCCACACCAATATTTAAAAGCCCAGACCCGCTCCTTATGTTCTTCCCCAAACTGAAATTCACGGCTCCAGGAATTTTACACCGCACCATTCCCAAATCGTCGGATCCTCCATCCTCCTTCTTCGGACCACCGTTCGACCAACGAAGACCAAGACTGAACTCCTCTTTCCGGCCTCTTCCTCCTCCACCCCATAAAGACCAGCTCGAACCCAATCTACCCGTCGCGTCATCCTGGAGTTTCCGACCAGACATCGACATGTTTATCTTCGAAAAATCCTCAAAAATTCACAGCGAGCTCCACTCGCTACCACAAACTCCAATATCCAACTGAATTCAACCAAAAATCGCCACAAACGAATTAAATCCAAACCCTAGATCTACTGTGAAGTTTCGACTTCGATTAACAGGGCGTCGCACTCAGTTGTATACACACCAAAATGAAGAGCATGTATCCATGAATGCAAATATATGAGTTATATTATTTATAGGAATTTATTTCTTTTTCTTTGGATTTTCTTTTTCTTGCGTTTGGGGTTCAGAAGAGAAAACAGGGTTGGCGGCTGAGGAATGATTTTATAGGGAAGGACGGAAGTTTTGTGTGGTTGTAGAGGTGAGGATGTGGCTGTTTCTAGTCCTCAGAAATCGTTGAGATATTTTATTTTATCGTTTTATATTCGTTTTCTGTCTTTTAAAAATCCATGTGATCACACACGATATTCAAAAATCACGAAACTGGACATGTAGCTAGAGTTCGACATTACGGTCCCAACGAAACTGGTTTCGTCGAATTCCGACTCTGTACGCTCACACAGCGTATTTTTAACCATCGAAATATCGACTGTTTCTTACTCTAAAAACCCGTACGACCACACAGTGACTCTAAAAATCACGAAACTGGAAATCTAACAATAATTTGCCATTATGAATCCAACAAAATTGGTTTCGTCGAATTCTGAGGTCGTATGAAAAACTGGCTATTTTTAAAGCTCTGAATGACCCATTTAAATATATAAATATATTTAAATAATTAAATTAAATATAAATAAATTTATATTATCGTATGTATTCACAACAGAATATCATACAGCTCTAGAATATTCCTATATGAATTTCTAGCTTGATATTTCAAATCCCGATTAAATCGATATTCGATTTATATTGAAAAATCCTTTATAACGTAAATAAAGCGTCGCTAATTATAAAGGAATTCCACAGCCACTTTTCTAAAATTTGATTTGGACATACATCAAAATCTACCCGACGAAATCCCCATTTTTCTCTTCCCCTAGAAAGATATACTCCACCAGCTCCATATGTTTCTTGTTTCACAGAAATCCGGTTTAAAACGAATCTTGTACATTCAGTTGAAGTTCGAATCGCCAATTTACGAACTGCAGCGCCATTTCGAGCTCTATTTTAATTATATTAAAATTATATGTTCAAACTAACGTCGACTGAATATATTCGTTATTCAAATTCAATTCTAAACTGAATTATATATCACAGATGGTCCGGTTCACACCATATCATCATTTCAGCCAATTCTGATTATTTCAGAATTAAATATATTATTTAATTTATTATTTTAATTAAATATTCACCATTATTTAATTCCACGACCATTAAATACTCTATACCACCATTGATATAATTAAATAAATTAATCATAATACCTCTGCCAATGCGGGTCATTACAAAACCGTTTTGAAAACGAATTTAAAACGATTTATAAAGCACGTTTTGAATTGAAATTGATGAAGTATATATTATATATATAATATAATGGCCTGAATAGAACGCGCCGCGCCGTGGCAGTTCGCGAATTTCGACCATTGACTTCGAACGGATATTACGGGAGATCCGACCGTCGGATTCTCCTAAAACCGGAACCGTTGGGTTCGTATCGAAAAGAGATTTCTAACGAATATTAGAAATTAGAAATCTAACGGTTGGATTTGGAATTATGTCCAAATCAAATTTGAAAAAGGTCGTTGTATGTGCAGTTCGATGGCCGTTGATGGAAATCGACTGTACGGGCCTTGATAAAATTATTACAAATAGTAATAATTTGTGTAAAATCATAAGAAATGATTTGGGGAAAATTTGGATGAAAAACTCCATATTTGAAAAGATAAAAACAGATTTTTATCGAAATGAACTAGTTTTGAACTAGAATTTAAATTCTATTTATTTTTAAATAAATAAATTGAATTTGAAATGGTTTTGAAAATAACCAGAATTTCCAATGATTGCATTGGAATGGATTTGAATCGAAATTGTCTTCGGAATATTTCGGTGTCGGATTTCGTGATTATACAGATGTTGTTATGGAAATTTGAAAGATATAGATATATATATCGTTATTTCCAATACGATATCTGTTGGTCATAGAATTTGATATTGAATATAAGCCGATATATTTTCTATTCAGAGCCTTGTATTTAATATCAAATGTGATTTGGGTTTGTCGGGAATGGTGTCTTGACCAACCTTGTTCTTGAACCCAGTTGAGAAAAGATTAAATCTTTTTATTTGGATTTAATGAAGTGTACCAATTAAATAATATTTAATTGAATTGATATTGATTTTTGGGTTTATCGTGGACAGTGTTTTAAATAACACTCATTCTTTAACCCGATAATTAATGGAATGTGGTTTGGGGTTTATCGTGAACTGTGTTTTAAATGACACTGATTCTTTAACCCAGTTAACGATTAAAACTAAGTGGAGTTTTAATGAATCTTTAATTAGATTGAAAAGATCGAGAAGGGAGTATCACCAGTTTTACTCCAGGCGAAAGTTAAATCTTTAATTAGATTTGAACGTGAAATGGTAATTGAATTTACTGATAACAATGTGGTGTTAGATATGAAGTATTACCAGTTTTACTTCATGGGATGAATAGGTTGGGATTGGGAAATTAAAAAAAAATGATTACTTCAGTAAGTTTCGTTAATCCTGACTAGTTGAATCGAAATTCAAAAGGATAGATTAAAGAATAAATTCAAGGAATTTATCTTTGATAAAATTAATGGGAACCTTTCCCTATGAATATGAAATTTAGAAACTAACTGTCGGTTAGCCAAGCTGAATGGTTTTCTGGATATTGATCTGATGTTGGTTCGGCCTTTGGGTTAATATTTGGGGAATTATTCTCTTGATTAATTTACGGTTAGTGACTGATAAATTGGAATGAGGCGTATGTTGTGTTTGTGTAACACTTATTTATATTATACGCGAGTTATTCGGAAAGACCAGGTTTATCCCATTCTGAATAACCGATACGACGATAAGTCGAAGATGAAGACGATGGCCAAAGACCGGAGGTCTTCACGTCGTTTGGGTGATTACTGATGATCTTGATTGGGCTGTACACCCAAGAAGATGGAAACAGTTGGTGATCGTCCAGATGTGCTTGGAGATCGAAGGATATGCGAGGAAAGTGCCTCCGGTTTCGTTCAGACCCAGAACGGACTTGTAAATGGATTGTGTGTCTGACATCGGATTTCATTCTCTGTGACTGATATCGGTTGCATAGAATGGTTTGCCTGTGTGGCATGCTAAGATACAAATGATTAAGGCTTCTGTTGAAAAGCAAAGTCTTGTGGTTGATGATCAAAGCACAGCCTATGTGGCACACCTTTGTGTAACATGAATTCGCGAGCCTCACACCCCGGTATGAACCAAAAAATGGAGACGGGCATCAGGGATATTGACATATGCTGGTTTCTAGTTAGGAGTGGCGTCAGTGCTTGAACTGGGTGAAGAGTTTGACTCATGTGGTTGTTGGAATTGGAGGTGCCTCGGTTATATCGGTCGTTCTCGAACCGATGGAGTCATTGGACTCATTTATGCCCCAAGGGCTGACTACCATATAGTTCAGGCATTTTAATCCACTCCGTGTGGACCGACCCTGATGATCCAAGGGTTACTCGAGCTCTGATCCTGAGGCTCGGGCTAGAGAGTCTCTAATCGGTTGAGGACTATCTTTTGCCTCGGTTCATAGATGGAAACCCAATTTCCAAATACGTGCCATTTGCGGTTTTATTTGTTAACCTATATATGGCGACATAGTGGCATGGGACGCTCATGTCACCTATGATTGATACTTATGATTTGAAGTTGTTTTGTACACTATGCACTTATAATAGTATCAAAGGATTTGTTTTTCCATGTATCTAGCATTCTTGGCTATTATAAGATAAAAACCTTATCCTCCGGCATGTGTTGCATTGTGTGATGGGAACTGGGTCTTATAATAGCTTCATTTTTCTTTATTTAGCATTGCGCTGTTTGTTTTATGCACTGGTATTCTTGGGAGGAAACCCGTTCCGCGTTAGCGGCGCTGTCCCTTGATTTACCTAACTTTAAAAATAAAGATTAATAACTGTTTTAGTTCTCACACCAGTCACATGACTGACCTGGGGTTTATTGTTTTAACCTAAACTCCGGGTGCCCTTATTTTGAACACGGGCAGCTAGTAGTTTTGGTTTTGCAGATTTATATTCACAGGATCCTGGTTTACAGCTGGAACGGTATCCAGAAAGCTTTGTATCCGTATATCTCTTCTAGTTGTGTATTGTATTATTTTCCGCTGCGATGTATTTAAATGTAATTTAAATCTCTGATATTTCTGTGTAATATTCATTTATACTCTGTATATTCTTGTAATCTGATGGATTGTTGTAATATACAATGAAATGTTCTTCTGTTTGTGTTCTGTTGTGGCTTGTTCTCGAACTATCCGCTCTTTCCTTCACGAGGAAGTTACGGGTTTTCACAGTTGGTATCAGAGCTTTGGTTTACAGAGCTCAGAGAATAAGTCACATTAGAACCATACGAAAGAATTCATCAGAAACTGGATTAGTAATATCCAACGGGAATGACTCGTTAGAGATGGTATCCGTAGTATCCTAGAACGAGTGTGAAGAATATATTTTTAAAGTGAAAACAAATTTTGTTTTGAAAATCTACATCAATTATTCGTATCTGATTATTTATTTGTATTGATTTGGACGGTCCAGTATATAAAGATTTTGCATATACGCCTTGCAAACGTGTATTTGAAGTTTTAATATACTGGATAGATATAGAATTACACTCGAATCGCCCGGAGATGATTTTGATGATGGAGCTCCATCATTAGAATTCATGTTCGAGTGACGAAAGTGGACTTTCTATATATTTCCTATTGACTGGTGTGAGAACCTGAATTAGATAGGGCCTGTTGTTGTGATTTGGCATCAAAAATCTGATTTTTGACTATGTATCAAAGTCATAAATTTGAAAAGCTAATCAACAAATTGATTGATGGTTGTGTTGTTAATTATTGGTTGATTTATTAAATATTTTAACCATATAGCCAATTGAACCAAATAATGAATTGAATTGAAATTTGGTCGCATTTGCTTGCATATACTTGTACTTACATTGAACAGGTCATAGCAAGGAGGCTAGAGCAGAGAACAAAATTTGTTTGCCCGACAAATAGGTACATGTATACTATAATTTACTGTTTTGTTTGGGTGATGATGATTTTATGAGCCTATTGGCTAGCCGCTTGGCTTTTTCTTTTTCTTTTTGAGATCAGAAGGCCTATATGGCAATTTCGGGATTTTCCCGTGGCTCCCGGTGTAGGGGAGGTTATGGCGAAATTTTTCGAAAATCCTGGGTGTTAGCCAAATTTTTGAAGAATTTGAAAATTCTCAGAAACTGAAAAGTTGGAGAATGGAAGCCAGACCGAACGTAGTGCTGATTAAGCAAACCACTTTCGACTTTGTTCCTTTTCGGGGACGAAAAGTTTTAAGTGGGGGAGATTGTAACAACCCGAAAATCTGGGCCAGTTTAAAATTTTATTTTGGCAATTTTAGCGAATTTTGATTATTTAAAATAAATTATTTTAAATAATATCGCCGAGAAAATTTCTTTGGAATCAAATTCAATCATATATAGTTATATAGATCGACGATTGAATATAAATATTATTTATAAATATAAAAGGAATTGAAAATGGCGCGGTAGTTCGATAATTCGATTTCAAACTTCAATTGAACACACCGGGTGCAAAATAAACCGGATTTTAGTGAAACCAAAAATAATAGAATCTAATTGAGAACATCTTTCCAATGAATCCGAAAAATCAAAATTTCATAGCGGGAATCAAAAGATATGTCCAGTTGAAATTTCTGAATAGTCGCTATGGAATTCAGGCCCTTAAAAATGGGAATTTTGCAAACAACTTCGGATTTCGACAAAACCACTTTTGTTGGATCCGTGATGTCAAATTATTGCTAGGTTTCAAATTTCATAATTTTTCGAATCAATATGTGAGCGTGGCAAAGGAAAACGTGTTTGACCAGTTTCAGTTGATTTTAATCGACTGGAAAATGTCCATTTTTCCAACGGTCTCAGAATTCGACGAAACTAGTTTTGTTAGGACCGTATCGTCAATACGAAGCTAGAAAATATTTTTCGGGAATTTTTAGGGTTAGTATGTGGCCTCAGTAAATTGAAATGCGCGTTCAGATTCAATATATAGAGTTATATGTTGATTTTGACAGAAACTGATCGAAACGATCGAATCAGCTTACGATACATATCCCATTGTGTTTGGAATGGGGGTAATTAGCTATGGACGACAGGCGGTGGGTCTCGTTTCGAGGTCGAAATAAAAAGTCAATTTTTTGGTAAATAAAATAATTATATAAATTTAACTCTCCCTCTCTCCTCTCTATATTCCTCTGTCCCCCCTTTTATATTTCAGATCGATCTGAACGAAGAGAAAAAAAAAGAAATCAAATCGAATCGCGCCGCCGCCCTGGGCCATCGAGCCACCGCCGAGCCGATGCCCCCCCCCCCCCCATGCGCCAGTCGCGACCACACCCCCTCCCTTCCGCCGCCTCCCATCGCATCCCCACCCACCGTCGTACCTGCCACCGCACAACCCCTCTCCCCCTCCACTTCTCGAGCCTCCCTCGCCTCGTTCACCAAAACCGACGCTCCCCTCTACTGCAAACCCACCACCATTCAAACCCTAGCCGACTGCGAGGGCTCCACCGCGCCGACCATTTCAGCCTCTACCCCCTCTGTAACGGTGATGAAAGCGCCCCCCACGTCTGAGTTCAAAATGTAAGTCCTTCTAATTTTAATTTCTTAGATCTGAAATTATTGTTCTATATAAGATTATCATTTTTAAGTGTAGAAAGTTTGATTTTTGTTCATGAGAGAATATGATTTTATTCATATGAAAGTTAAGATTTTTAATCCTATTAAGAAGGATTTCTAATTATATAAAAATATAATTTTTATACTTGTGGCAGAATAAAAATATGATCTTTATATTTAAAAGGGCGAAATCTTTATACTTAAAAAGGTGCGATTTTTATATATTGAATAGCATAGTAAACAGTCGATTTTTATATATTGAATAGCGAAGTAAAAATTCGATTTTTATATATTGAATAACATAGTAAAAATTCGATTTTTATATATTGAATAGCGAAGTAAAATTTCGATTTTTATATATTGAATAACATAGTAAAAATTCGATTTTTATATATTGAATAGCGAAGTAAAAATGTGATTTTTACATATGTAGAGAATACGGGCAGAGAAAGTGACACGGGGCAAAAACGACGAAGATTTCTACCTACGAAGAGTCGTGGGATCGGATTAGCTAATCTGTGAGAACTTCTCACTTTTTGTAACGACCCAACAGTTTTCGGCCCTGAAAATCGACATAAATACCTTTACCGTAACTCATGCCGACCTTCCAAACACCGAAAACACTGGAACGTTATTAGAAAGAAATTAGAGGGTGAGATAAGAAAGAAAGAAATATTAGAACAGAAGAAGAAGAACCAACATAACACAGTCTCACATCGCAGCGGAACAAAATATAATAATGGAAATAATTTTATTGAGAGCTTGGAATAACTTACAACCATCAGAGTACATCAACATCACTGGACAGTTATAATAATCTGTCCCATACACAGCGGAAGTAGTTATATAATATCATACGTCTGGACTCTTCCAGCTGGTCTCTTCACAGCATTCGATAACCTGAACCTGTACATCCCGGGCTAACCCGAGCATTTACAAAACACTGGGTCAGTCTGGTGAACCAGAGTGAGATAAACTCGCACAGTATTTAGGTATCACACAACTTGATTTTACAGTAAAAATCCTTTTGAAAGTAAAGGATAATCGTAAGACCAAATCCACACATAAATATGGACGGTTTTTACCTTACGATAACCCAAAACAGTTTTGAAATCAATATCTTGTCTGATATTATAATAATGTCTAAATACATGTAATATCAAATCTAGTAGAACGCTTGCATCTCACGCTCTACATATATAGTATACAAACAAAACCGCGGGCGCTTATTGGGGATTGGATTCCAACCATGACAAGGTATGGGACCACCTGCCGATCGTGTATCTCTAGAGGCGAATACACTGGGTTCAACAAGAACGTCTTGCAACCCGGCCCTCACATGACCGACCACTCATTTCGCTTGAGTGTATCGAATGTATATCACCAACGGTTGGACTCAAACCACCATTCCCGAATGGGCAGAATCGATAGATTAAGAAACAAAAGAAATTTCTCTAGATAGGTGATTATACACCCTAATGGGAGCGACCCACATAGCCATGCTGCCTGCCCGATTTTTGTCATCCACCGGTTGTGAGGCTTGAGGTCAGAATTTTTCTTCAAAACATCTGATCTTCATTCACTTTGAATGCCACATCGTCAAATCCATTAGATATCGCTAATTGACGACCACAAAAATACTCTAGTTGGGAGCTAACCAACTATGGCACGTTTGAAGACATCAACGTACGCGATCCTTTTGGAAATACTCTGTCAGACACTCGTCCATACAAGTCATCCAGGAACAGGATGAACCGAAGGCACCCTCCTACTGCATCCAATATAGGAATCACCCCAGCGATCAGTAGCGAGTAGTCCTTGCAATCCACAGATTTCAACCACGACAGAACCCCAGTATATCTCCGGGTCGAATCAGAGATTGTAAGTGGTTCTTCCGCTTTATGAAGATCGATGGTCTTCAAAGCTCCATCTCGATCGTCATCTGACATCTTCTATAATTTTGTATTTGTTGGTCGGAATGGTTTTCGAATATAACTTCGATCCCGGTCTTCCCGTACCAACAAACATGTAGGTCAGATTTGATAGTCGGTGATTTAACTATCAATTAGAACAACCATTCAACCATAAAATAAAAGTAGGATTTTATTTACTTCACAGCTTCCAGTGTTTATTTTTATTAAATAAAACCAAATCTTATGGTTTTTCTTCTGTGGAAATTTTCTTATATTTTCCTTTTGACTTTGGAATTCTCATCCTATATGTATTGTACCTCAATGTTTCACTAAACATTGTATTATTATTTCTAAAGGAAATAATAAACTCTTACCGTCCTTTATATCATCACAACTAATATCATCTTCGGGTAATTTCAAAGTCGTTCAAGTTGGGGTATTTTAATTACCTCTCAGACCTTGATCAACAACGTCCTTATCTTCAGATAAATATAAGTCATAATCCAAAACTAATATCTCGTTCCAATATCAATTCAAATTCTATAAATTCAAAATATGACTTTATAATTCTACTTTACCCTTTTTGGAAGTCTCTTTTAAAAATAAACTAATATGGCTTAATCCATCGATTTCTTAATTTCTTACCAACAGCACTCGTATTAACTTTCAATTTAAATACTTTGTTTCCTAACTGGGTTATTATCACAGACCCTTTTACCTAATTCTTTGATCACTTCCAGCTAATTGCTCCTTTTAAATTAATTCATAATATAATTAATTTAAATAACTTCTTTAATTGTTCTTAGGAAAAACACTTAATCGAATTCTCAATTGTTATATTATCTTCATATCATCTGCTTATATATTCTATGAACACAAGTATTTACTTTGTCACAACAATTTTATAATAACTTATAAATTCTTGAGTAATAGTAATACCTTTTTCTTTTAGAATTCCTCTATTCAAAATAATATATTTAAAACCCTAAATAACTTTGTAATCCTTGTAGAGGTCGACCCACTTGCTGACAAAATCCATGATTGTCTGACAGACAAATGGATACTAAATTACTCAACTAAATTTTCCACTGGTTAAAACAAATCAATTGTTGAATTCTCAATTCAACTGTTATTAATCAAATCAATTATCCAATCAAAACTATTTCCCTTATCTGATAATAACAGCCATCAATCGGAAAACAGATGACACAACCAATTCAAACCATTTCAACCATGTTTATTTTATAAACGTAAACAAATCAAGGAAAAATACCTTTATTGGATTTAATCGTTTAAAATAACGATTATAAAATTTTACTGAATTTAAACGACCGTTTAAAATTCATGGTTCAAATCAACAATAGACAACCAGCAGACGGTCAATCACTAGCAACAAAAGTGCATAAAACAGAAACCCAATTTATATAAAATATAAACGGGGAGAAACTGAGTGAGGTTAACTCACATTGGCTAGTTTGGATCGTTCAGCGTTGGTTTTTAATTAAATTAAACAGCGTTTTAATTTAATTAAAAATTTTCTGTCCTTCCAGTCTTGACAGACACAGCTCCATCTCGATCTTCTCGTCTCAACGGTCCCAACGAACCTGATTTTGTCCAAATCCGTTAACGTATGCGCGATATATCGCATTAACTAATTTACAAGGTATTTAAATATTTAGACTTTAAAATAAAAATTGGGCCTTTACCTTTTCTGTTCAGCCCGCTCAACCCAAGCCCAACCCTCTTCCCTTTAAAACCCTATATCCGATCCAATCGTTTATCTTCAACCTTCAGGAGAAAAGAAATCCGCCGCCTCCACCAATTTTCTCAAAGCCGAAACCCTACCCCTTGCGCCTTCGTCTCCAGCCAAAATCGGACCCTAGTTGCCTCGCATGTCCTCTCCGCCACTGTCTTCGACCCTCAGTCCCCCTCCTCCAATCGATCCGCCACACCGTACCCAACCCCTTCAGCAACCACCCCAACACCCCACGGCACCAGATCTTCGACGATCAACCCCCACTTCAGTTCAACAACGAATCCCCTACGCCTCCGAAAGCAACTACAGTTTGGCATCAACAAATCGATGTTTCGATTCGAAGTCTTCGGCCAGACCTTATGTCAGCGGCTCCGACAAACGTCAGTGGATCCATCGCAGGCATCTCCAAGCTAAGTATTTTAACTCAATATTTTTTTTTCTTTCTGTAAGTGGTTGAACGATTTTGTGTACTGTATTTATACGAATTGCTTTGTGAAAATGGTGAAACATCGCTATGTGAACGCGTCTATTTATAGTGTAAATTTTAGTTTGGATATGATCAACGTCTATCGTTGTTTACCCTAGGTAGGCTCAGCTATGTTATAGGCCATTGGGTTTTTTTCTTTTCTCCTTTCAGATCAGTGATGGTTTGTGTGATTTATACTGATCACTGCAAACTTGTTTTTGGTCGAGATTTTGTTCAGCATGGTGTTGTATTGTCATACGGCTGTTCTATATTGATTGAAAGGCTTAGATTTGGTGGGATTTTGGTAAAGATTTTGTGTTTATATTTTCATACACGTCTATTGTCCTTGTATGTACTACTACATATATATATAGATATTTGTTACTGTAGACTTATACATGAATATATATATCAGTTTTCAGTTGGCACCATTGATCACAGTATAGCCTCTACTCTCTGTTATTTATTTTCTTTAACAAAAATAAATAGGCTCTGTATTGTTTTGATGTACACAAATATTTGCTGCTTATTTTCCTTAGCTGTTGATTGATTGTTTGCTTTAGCTATTGATGTGTGGAAAATAATATAATATACAGTGGTATAGCTGTGTAGCTATTTTATTTAGCTTATTCGATTCTATGTAGTTGTACATAGATGCACATACATTACCTGTTCACTGAGCATATCTGTTCTTAGTTGTACATATCCTATTTCCTTAGCTTCTTCTTCCCTAGCTCTTTAGCTGTTCCATCACTGTTTCCATGGAGAAAAATATGTGTTACTGTTTTCTTTTTAGATCATAGCTATAGACTTATTTGTGAATTGAGTGTGAATATACATTTGTTTTGTTTCAACAGCTTTGTATTGTCTTATCTTGTTGGCTGTTTCTTCTATCTTCATATCTGTTTTCATTTGATTTCGAATATATATTTATTTTTCTATTCAGAATATTTGTCTGTTAAATATATATACCTATATATACTTTATTTTATTTCTTACTAATAGGTTCACTGTTTTCCTTGCAGCTCATGATCAAGGCAGAAGATCTCTCTTTACTGTTTTTGAAAGGAAAATGGGCATGCCGAATTGTTATGTCAAATGTACAGAAATATGTATTTTTTTCTTGTTATTTCTTATGGATAAAAACGAGGCATACTGAATTTGATTTTTAAATGAGTTGTTATGTCCAATTGTACTGTACTGACAATATTATATATATTGTTTCATTTATTCGAAATCTGCTGTATATATATAAAGTGTAATGGCGTGAAGCACCAAACAAAGACTTGCATCATGCTAGAGTTGTTAGGCCGGCTGTTAAGCTTTAGGGTGTCTGTACGTTTTTTTTTTTTATATTTAATGTTTTAAGTATTTCCTTTCATACCTTCCCTTTCAATTTTCTAAAAGCGCAACTTTATAAGTGCATGTTCACAAGATAAACTCTCTAAATTTGTATATTTCCTAACGAGGTATATTAAAATATCAAGTGTATATTACAGTTTTATTACCAAACAAGCAAATCTATTGTAAGTCAATATAATATAACATATGGCGTGTCCAACCATAAGAAATTTTCGATAAACCCTTTATTTAAGAAGTATTGTTACGGTTCGATTTATAAATTATACGTATATATATATTTAATAAACGAATTATATATTTTGTAAATTCATTTAGAAATTCCAAATCGATATAATATATTAAATATCTGGGTACAGGAAATGCGGGTCGTTACATTCCTTCCCCCTTAAAATAATTTCGTCCTCGAAATTGCTAAGTAAGAGGAATACTCTCATCCCAATTATTTTCAAAATAATTATGGAATTATTATAAAATCTAGGTTATAAAATTTTCGAAGGATTCGTCAGCATCCCCGTTACGTTGTTTGACCAAACCAATTGCAAACGCCATCCTGGGCCTCACTTCAATTCAAGAAACAAGAACCCAAATGAGTACCCTTTCAGGGTTATAAATTATCAATCCACCGTTCCAACAACCAATCAACAATGCACAATCCAATCAACCAGATCAAACAACTTTTTATTCCCTAATTCCAAATTTTAATTCCAATATCCAACTCATATTGGATTAACTACTTACCTTTTCCTATTTACGCTGTCATTTCAAACTCAAATTTTGATTTCTATTTCAACAGTATCCATTTTCTCTTTCTAATTCCATATATGAAAAATTGACCATTCCAATTCATAGCCTGATTCAACTTTGATTCAAATAAACCAAACGACTCAAAATCAAACTTATATATTTTTTTCTATACAAAATATAATATGGCCAAAATTATTTCATCTGATCCTTTTTATAAATAATACCGCGTCAATTGCTAGTTTAAAATCGAACTAGTCAAATAACACAATATAAAACAATTTTATATAGTACTTACAAATACGCTCTCATATCTATACACTCAAACTCAATCTAGGGTGTTACTAACCCCATCTCTATTGAGTTACGCCACAGAGCCAAGGTTACTACTCAACCAATAGCTCTGATACCACTGTAACGACCCAACGGTTTTTGGCCCTGAAAATCGACATAGATACCTTTACCGTAACTCATGCCGACCTTCCAAACACCGAAAACACTGGAACGTTATTAGAAAGAAATTAGAGGGTGAGATAAGAAAGAAAGAAATATTAGAACAGAAGAAGAAGAACCAACATAACACAGTCTCATATCGCAGCGGAACAAAATATAATAATGGAAATAATTTTATTGAGAGCTTGGAATAACTTACAACCATCAGAGTACATCAACATCACTGGACAGTTATAATAATCTGTCCCATACACAGCGGAAGTAGTTATATAATATCATACGTCTGGACTCTTCCAGCTGGTCTCTTCACAGCATTCGATAACCTGAACCTGTACATCCCGGGCTAACCCAAGCATTTACAAAACACTGGGTCAGTCTGGTGAACCAGAGTGAGATAAACTCGCACAGTATTTAGGTATCACACAACTTGATTTTACAGTAAAAATCCTTTTGAAAGGAAAGGATAATCGTAAGACCAAATCCACACATAAATATGGACGGTTTTTACCTTACGATAACCCAAAACAGTTTTGAAATCAATATCTTGTCTGATATTATAATAATGTCTAAATACAGGTAATATCAAATCTAGTAGAACGCTTGCATCTCACGCTCTACATATATAGTATACAAACAAAACCGCGGGCGCTTATTGGGGATTGGATTCCAACCATGACAAGGTATGGGACCACCTGCCGATCGTGTATCTCTAGAGGCGAATACACTGGGTTCAACAAGAACGTCTTGCAACCCGGCCCTCACATGACCGACCACTCATTTCGCTTGAGTGTATCGAATGTATATCACCAACGGTTGGACTCAAACCACCGTTCCCGAATGGGCAGAATCGATAGATTAAGAAACAAAAGAAATTTCTCTAGATAGGTGATTATACACCCTAATGGGAGCGACCCACATAGCCATGCTGCCTGCCCGATTTTTGTCATCCACCGGTTGTGAGGCTTGAGGTCAGAATTTTTCTTCAAAACATCTGATCTTCATTCACTTTGAATGCCACATCGTCAAATCCATTAGATATCGCTAATTGACGACCACAAAAATACTCTAGTTGGGAGCTAACCAACTATGGCACGTTTGAAGACATCAACGTACGCGATCCTTTTGGAAATACTCTGTCAGACACTCGTCCATACAAGTCATCCAGGAACAGGATGAACCGAAGGCACCCTCCTACTGCATCCAATATAGGAATCACCCCAGCGATCAGTAGCGAGTAGTCCTTCCAATCCACAGATTTCAACCACGACAGAACCCCAGTATATCTCCGGGTCGAATCAGAGATTGTAAGTGGTTCTTCCACTTTATGAAGATCGATGGTCTTCAAAGCTCCATCTCGATCGTCATCTGACATCTTCTATAATTTCGTATTTGTTGGTCGGAATGGTTTTCGAATATAACTTCGATCCCGGTCTTCCCGTACCAACAAACATGTAGGTCAGATTTGATAGTCGGTGATTTAACTATCAATTAGAACAACCATTCAACCATAAAATAAAAGTAGGATTTTATTTTCTTCACAGCTTCCAGTGTTTATTTTTATTAAATAAAACCAAATCTTATGGTTTTTCTTCTGTGGAAATTTTCTTATATTTTCCTTTTGACTTTGGTATTCTCATCCTATATGTATTGTACCTCAATGTTTCACTAAACATTGTATTATTATTTCTAAAGGAAATAATAAACTCTTACCGTCCTTTATATCATCACAACTAATATCATCTTCGGGTAATTTCGAAGTCGTTCAAGTTGGGGTATTTTAATTACCTCTCAGACCTTGATCAACAACGTCCTTACCTTCAGATAAATATAAGTCATAATCCAAAACTAATATCTCGTTCCAATATCAATTCAAATTCTATAAATTCAAAATATGACTTTATAATTCTACTTTACCCTTTTTGGAAGTCTCTTTTAAAAATAAACTAATATGGCTTAATCCATCGATTTCTTAATTTCTTACCAACATCACTCATATTAACTTCCGATTTAAATACTTTGTTTCCTAACTGGGTTATTATCACAGACCCTGTTACCTAATTCTTTGATCACTTCCAGCTAATTGCTCCTTTTAAATTAATTCATAATATAATTAATTTAAATAACTTATTTAATTGTTCTTAGGAAAAACACTTAATCGAATTCTCAATTGTTATATTATCTTCATCTCATCTGCTTATACATTCTATGAACACAAGTATTTACTTTGTCACAACAATTTTATAATAACTTATAAATTCTTGAGTAATAGTAATACCTTTTTCTTTTAGAATTCCTCTAATCAAAATAATATATTTAAAACCCTAAATAACTTTGTAATCCTTGTAGAGGTCGACCCACTTGCTGACAAAATCCATGATTGTCTGACAGACAAAGGGATACTAAATTACTCAACTAAATTAGCCACTGGTTAAAACAAATCAATTGTTGAATTCTCAATTCAACTGTTATTAATCAAATCAATTATCCAATCAAAACTATTTCCCTTATCTGATAATAACAACCATCAATCAGCAAACAGATGACACAACCAATTCAAACCATTTCAACCATGTTTATTTTATAAACGTAAACAAATCAAAGAAAAATACCTTTATTGGATTTAATCGTTTAAAATAACGATTATAAAATTTTACTGAATTTAAACGACCGTTTAAAATTCATGGTTCAAATCAACAATAGACAACCAGCAGACGGTCAATCACTAGCAACAAAAGTGCATAAAACAGAAACCCAATTTATATAAAATATAAACGGGGAGAAACTGAGTGAGGTTAACTCACATTGACTGGTTTGGATCGTTCAGCGTTGGTTTTTAATTAAATTAAACAACGTTTTAATTTAATTAAAAATTTTCTGTCCTTCCAGTCTTGACAGACACAGCTCCATCTCGATCTTCTCGTCTCAACGGTCCCAACGAACCTGATTTTGTCCAAATCCGTTAACGTATGCGCGATATATCGCATTAACTAATTTATAAGGTATTTAAATATTTAGACTTTAAAATAAAAATTGGGCCTTTACCTTTTCTGTTCAGCCCACTCAACCCAAGCCCAACCCTCTTCCCTTTAAAATCCTATAACCGATCCAATCGTTTATCTTCAACCTTCAGGAGAAAAGAAATCCGCCGCCTCCACCAATTTTCTCAAAGCCGAAACCCTACCCCTTGCGCCTTCGTCTCCAGCCAAAATCGGACCCTAGTTGGCTCGCATGTCCTCTCCGCCACTGTCTTCGACCCTCAGTCCCCCTCCTCCAATCGATCCGCCACACCGTACCCAACCTCTTCAGCAACCACCCCAACACCCCACGGCACCAGATCTTCGACGATCAACCCCCACTTCAGTTCATCAACGACTCCCCTACGCCTCCGAAAGCAACTACAGTTTGGCATCAACAAATCGATGTTTCGATTCGAAGTCTTCGGCCAGACCTTATGTCAGCGGCTCCGACAAACTTCAGTGGATCCATGCAGGCATCTCCAAGCTAAGTATTTTAACTCAATATTTTTTTTTTCTTTCTGTAAGTGGTTGAACGATTTTGTGTACTGTATTTATACGAATTGCTTTGTGAAAATGGTGAAACATCACTATGTGAACGCGTCTATTTATAGTGTAAATTTTAGTTTGGATATGATCAACATCTATCGTTGTTTACCCTAGGTAGGCTCAGCTATGTTATAGGCCATTGGGTTTTTTTCTTTTCTACTTTCAGATCAGTGATGGTTTGTGTGATTTATACTGATCACTGCAAACTTGTTTTTGGTCGAGATTTTGTTCAGCATGGTGTTGTATTGTAATACGGCTGTTCTATAGTGATTGAAAGGCATAGATTTGGTGGGATTTTGGTGAAGATTTTGTGTTTATATTTTCATACACGTCTATTGTCCTTGTATGTACTACTATATATATATATATATATAGATATTTGTTACTGTAGACTTATACATGAATATATATATCAGTTTTCAGTTGGCACCATTGATCACAGTATAGCCTCTACTCTCTGTTATTTATTTTCTTTAACAAAAATAAATAGGCTCTGTATTGTTTTGATGTACACAAATATTTGCTGCTTATTTTCCTTAGCTGTTCATTGATTGTTTGCTTTAGCTATTGATGTGTGGAAAATAATATAATATACAGTGGTCTAGCTGTGTAGCTATTTTATTTAGCTTATTCGATTCTATGTAGTTGTACATAGATGCACATACATTAGCTGTTCACTGAGCATATCTGTTCTTAGTTGTACATATCCTATTTCCTTAGCTGCTTCTACCCTAGCTCTTTAGCTGTTCCATCACTGTTTCCATGGAGAAAAATATGTGTTACTGTTTTCTTTTTAGATCATAGCTATAGACTTAGTTGTGAATTGAGTGTGAATATACATTTGTTTTGTTTCAACAGCTTTGTATTGTCTTATCTTGTTGGATGTTTCTTCTATCTTCATATCTGTTTTCATTTGATTTCGAATATATATTTATTTGTCTATTCAGAATATTTGTCTGTTAAATATATATACCTATATATACTTTATTTTATTTCTTACTAATAGGTTCACTGTTTTCCTTCCAGCTCATGATCAAGGCAGAAGATCTCTCTTTACTGTTTTTGAAAGGAAAATGGGCATGCCGAATTGTTATGTCAAATGTACAGAAATATGTATTTTTTTCTTGTTCTTTCTTATGGATAAAAACGAGGCATACTGAATTTGATTTTTAAACGAGTTGTTATGTCCAATTGTACTGTACTGACAATATTATATATATTGTTTCATTTATTCGAAATCTGCTGCATATATATAAAGTGTAATGGCGTGAAGCACCAAACAAAGACTTGCATCATGCTAGAGTTGTTAGGCCGGCTATTAAGCTTTAGGGTGTCTGTACGTTTTTTTTTTTATATATTTAATGTTTTAAGTATTTCCTTTCATACCTGCCCTTTCAATTTTCTAAAAGCGCAACTTTATAAGTGCATGTTCACAAGATAAACTCTCTAAATTTGTATATTTCCTAACGAGGTATATTAAAATATCAAGTGTATATTACAGTTTTATTACCAAACAAGCAAATCTATTGTAAGTCAATATAATATAACATATGGCGTGTCCAACCATAAGAAATTTTCGATAAACCCTTTATTTAAGAAGTATTGTTACGGTTCGATTTATAAATTATACGTATATATATATATTTAATAAACGAATTATATATTTTGTAAATTCATTTAGAAATTCCAAATCGATATAATATATTAAATATCTGGGTACAGGAAATGCGGGTCGTTACACTTTTTAATTTTATTTCTATTTAATAATATATACTAGGATGCAGACGGTGTTTAGTAGCACCCGACACCCGTCGTCCACAGACCACGGACGGCTTGTATGCTTGTTTGTTTAATTTTTATGTGTAGTTGATTGTGTGATGTGATGTGAAATGAAATAAAATATTTATATAGTTAAAAATATTTTATATAGTTAAAAATTGAATTTTTAACGTATAGATGAAATGAAATAAAAATAAACAAATCGGACGATTTGTTTATATACATACATTTGACCGATATTGATTGGGACGATAAATTTTACACATGCCCAACTGCACAAATAAAATCTGTGTTTGATTGTTTGAAACCCCACACGGGTATTGGGAGGATATTTGATGTACACTAATCCCGATAGTTTAGTTGTATGTCGATCGATTGATTGACAGACTGTTATAAGCGTTGAATATTTATATTTGATGCTTATACAGTGTAGAATGCACTATGGATGATGGTTGATTATTCATCGTTGTTATTGTATACCTGTGTTGTTGAAAACCATATAATTAACATTATATGGTAATTGATTGGGCCTCATTCTAGTTTTAAAATAGAAATATTCGAAATAGAATATTTGAAATAGAAATATTTGAAAAGAATATTTGAAATAGAAATATTTGAAATAGAATATTTGAAAATAGAAATATATGAAGTCGTGTTGATTAGATTGACGCCATTTTGACGTGAACGATATTTATATCGATTTCATTCATTTTATAAAGATTATCGAAAATGATTTCAAAATCTGATATTTTAAAAAGAATTGAAATTCGAATTGAAATTGAATAGAAATGAATTCGAATTGAATTGAATATAAAACGAATTCGAATTGAATTGAATATAAAACGAATTCGAATTGAATTGAATTTAAAACGGATCCGAATTGAATTGAAAAGAAAATGAATTCAAATCGAATTGAAATTGAAATTGAATTGAAAACGAACTAAAATTGAATTAGAAATCAATTTGAATTGAAATCGATTTGAAATGAATTTAAAACGAATTTATATTGGAATATTCAATTTTGATTTGAAATTGAATATGAAGTTGAAACCGTTTTGAAAACGAATTTAAAACGATTCATAAAGCACATTTTGAATTGAAATCGACGAAGTATATATTATATACATAATATAATGGCCTGAATAGAACGCGCCGCGCCGCGGCAATTCGCGAATTTCGACCATTGACTTCGAACGGATATTACGGGAGATCCGACTGTCGGATTCTCCTAAAACCAGAACCGTTGGGTTCGTATCGAAAAGAGCTTTCTAACGATTATTAGAAATTAGAAATCTAACGGTTGGATTTGGAATTATGTCCAAATCAAATTTGAAAAAGGTCGTTGTAAGTGCAGTTCGATGGCCGTTGATGGAAATCGACTGTACGGGCCTTGATAAAATTATTAAAAATAGTAATATCTTGTGTAAAATCATAAGAAATGATTTGGGGGAAATTTGGATGAAAAACTCCATATTTGAAAAGATAAAAATAGATTTTTATCGTAATGAACTAGTTTTGAACTAGAATTATAATTCTATTTATTTTTAAATAAATAAATTGAATTTGAAATGGTTTTGAAAATAACCATAATTTCCAATGATTGCATTGGAATGGATTTGAATCGAAATTGTCTTCGGAATATTTCGATGTTGGATTTCGTGATTATACAGATGTTGTTATGGAAATTTGAAAGATATAGATTTATATATCGTTATTTCCAATACGATATCTGTTGGTCGTAGAATTTGATATTGAATATAAGCCGATATATTTTCTATTCAGAGCCTTGTATTAAATATCAAATGTGATTTGGGTTTGTCGGGAATGGTGTCTTGACCAACACTGTTCTTCAACCCAGTTGAGAAAAGATTAAATCTTTTTATTTGGATTTAATGAAGTGTACCAATTAAATAATATTTAATTGAATTGATATTGATTTTTGGGTTTATCGTGGACAGTGTTTTAAATAACACTCGTTCTTTAACCCGATAATTAATGGAATGTGGTTTGGGAATTATCATGAACCGTGTTTTAAATGACACTGATTCTTTAACCCAGTTAACGATTAAAACTAAGTGGAGTTTTAATGAATCTTTAATTAGATTGAAAAGATCGAGAAGGGAGTATCACCAGTTTTACTCCAGGCGATAGTTAAATCTTTAATTAGATTTGAACGTGAAATGGTAATTGAATTTACTGATAACAATGTGTTGTTAGATATGAAGTATTACCGGTTTTACTTCACGAGATGAATAGGTTGGGATTGGGAAATTAAAACAAATGATTACTTTGGTAAGTTTCGTTAATCCCGACAAGTTGAATCGAAATTCAAAAGGATAGATTAAAGAATAAATTCAAGGAATTTATCTTTGATAAAATTAATGGGAACCTTTCCCTATGAATATGAAATTTAGAAACTAACTGTCGGTTAGCCAAGCAGAATGGTTTTCTGGATATTGATCTGATGTTGGTTTCGGCCTTCGGGGTTAATATTTGGGGAATTATTCTCTTGATTAATTTAGGGTTAGTGACTGATAAATTGGAATGAGGCATATGTTGTGTTTTTGTAACACTTATTTAAAATATACGCGAGTTATTCGGAAATACCGGGTTTATCGCATTCTGAATAACCGATACGACGATAAGTCGAAGATGAAGACGATGGTCGAAGACCGGAGGTCTTCACGTCGTTTGGGTGATTACTGATGATCTTGATTGGGCTGTACACCCAATAAGATGGAAATAGTTGGTGATCGTCCAGATGAGCTTAGAGATCGAAGGATATGCGAGGAAAGTGCCTCCGGTTTCGTTTAGACCCAGAACGGACTTGTAAATGGACTATGTGTCTGACATCGGATTTCATTCTCTGTGACTGATATCGGTTGCATAGAATGGTTTGCCTGTGTGGCATGCTAAGATGCAAATGATTAAGGCTTCTGTTGAAAAGCAAAGTCTTGTGGTTGATGATCAAAGCACAGCCTGTGTGGCACAGCTTTGTGTAACGTTAATTCGCGAGCCTCACACCCCGGTATGAACCAAAAACTGGAGACGGACATCAGGGATATGAACATATGTTGGTTTCTAGTTAGGAGTGGCGTTAGTGCTTGAACTGGCTGACGAGTTTGACTCATGTGGGTGTTGGAATTGTAGGCGCCTCGGTTATATCGGTCGTTCTCGAACCGATGGAGTCATTGGACTCATTTATGCCCCATAGGGCAGACTAGCATATAGTTCAAGCATTTTAATCCACTCCGTGTGGACCGACCCTGATGATCCAAGGGTCACTCGAGCTCTGATCCTAAGGCTCGGGCTAGAGAATCTCGAATCGGTTGAGGACTACCTTTTGCCTCGGTTCATAGATGGAAACCCAATTTCCAAATGCGTGCCATTTGCGGTTTTATTTGTAAACCTGTATATGGCGACATAGTGGCATGGGATGCTCATGTCGCCTATGATTGATACTTATGATTTGAAGTTGTTTTATACACTATGCACTTATAATAGTATCAATGGATTTGTTTTTCCACGTATCAAGCATTCTTGGCTATTATAAGATAAAAACCGAATCCTCCGGCTTGCGTTGCATTGTGTGATGGGAACTGGGTCTTATAATAGCTTCATTTTTCTTTATTTAGCATTGCGCTGTTTGTTTTATGCACTGGTATTCTTGGGAGGAAACCCGTTCCGCGTTAGCGGCGTGGTCCCTTGATTTACCTAACTTTAAAAATAAAGATTAATAACTGTTTTAGTTCTCACACCAGTCACATGACTGACCTCGGGTTTATTGTTTTAACCTAAACTCCGGGTGCCTTTATTTTGAACACGGGCAGCTAGTAGTTTAGGTTTTGCAGATTTATATTCACAGGATCCTGGTTTACAGCTAGAACGGTATCCGGAAAGCTTTGTATCCGTATATCTCTTCTAGTTGTGTATTGTATTATTTTCCGCTGTGATGTATTTAAATGTAATTTAAATCTCTGATATTTCTGTGTAATATTCATTTATACTCTATATATTCTTGTAATCTAATGGATTGTTGAAATATACAATGAAATGTTCTTCCGTTTGCGTTCTGTTGTGGCTTGTTCTCGAACTATCCGCTCTTTCCTTCACGGGGAAGTTACGGGTTTTCACAACTAGGGGTGGAGATTATGGAGGGTTTGACCAAGATTTTCTATATATATAATTTTATTTTTTTCAAAAATACCCCCGTATCCATACGAACTCCAAATCAAACCCAACGACTGTCGCCCCTAGCTAATTACCCCTATTCCGAAGATAATGGGATATGTTTTGTAATCCAATTTGGGTGTTACGCTTAGCTTTTCTTTAAATTAAAATATAAATCAATACATATTAAATTTAAATATACATTTTAATCTACCGGTGCTACACAATGATTCCAAAAATTACAGAAAAAATATTTCTGGCTTTGTTTTGAAGATACGGTCCGAACAAAACTAATTTCGTCGAATTTGGAGACCGTTTGAAAAATGGTCATTTTCTGGTCGATCCAAATTCAAACTGCAATGTCCAAACCACGTTTAAATGCGCCACACTCACATATTAATTCCAAAAATAATGAATTTTGGAAACTAGCAATAATTTGACATTCCAGATCCGATAAAATTGGTTTCATCGAAAACTGAGGTCATTTGCAAAATCGCTATTTTTAAGGGCTATATATATATTTAAAATATAAATAAATATATATAAATTCCATAGCGACTATTTTGAATTTTCAACTGACCATATCTTTCAATATATAAAATGAAATTTATATTTTTCACATCCGTTAAGAAGATATAGTTATACAGATTCAAATATTTTTTGTTTCGCCTTATTCTGATTTAAAACGAATTCCATACATTCAATTGAAATTCAAATTCGAATTTTCGAACTGCCGCGCCATTTCAGGCTCGTTATATAATTAAGATAAAATTATACGTTTTATTTTCAATTCAAATAAATTTTTCGTCGTTATTATTTAAAATAAATCATTTTAAATATCAAAAATTCTTTAAAATAACTAAAATAAAATTTTTAAATTGGTTCTGAAAATCCGGGTTGTTACAAAAAAGGTCATTTTTCAAATGGCCTCCCAATTCGATGAAATTAATTTTGTTAGGACCATATCGTCAAAACATAGCTAGATTTCAAATGGCATAAATTTTGGAGTCAGTATATGGTCCCGGTAAATTAAAACGTATGTTGAATTCAATTTTAAACGTTATATTAATTTATATTTTAATTTTGATAAAAACCGATTGAAGCAGCCGAATTGGCTTAAAAACATATCCCATTGTGTCCGGAATAGGGGTATTTAGCTAGGAGCGACAGTCGTATGGTTTGATTTGAGTTCGGGAATTAAACAAGATATTTTCGAATTTAAATAATATTAAAAATATGTATATTTATATATAATATCATTTTTTTACCCAAAACCCTAATTATATCTTTTCTGAAGTCAGCCTTAAATGAATGGCGAAAACCATTCAAAACTTTTCCCATTAATTTCTCTCAATCCACAACAAATTGGAAGATGAGTTCAAAACAAAAATTAAAGATCTAAGTGTGATCTTTGATTCCATATGGGTATGATCAAATGTAAGGCGGTGGGGTAATCAAATTTTGGCTCCAAATCCATGCCATTCGACGGCGGTTTCAGTGAGGAGGAGGGCGCTGAGTTCGACGTTGGGCTAGGCATGGGATGAGGAGGTCAGCGACTTTCATGTGGTAGTGGGTGATCGGAGTACGGCGGCCTCTAGGGCGATGCGCCCTTGATTTGGGGAGATCGGCTTTGGGTTTCAGTGTGGACCTGAAGGTTACGAAGGAGGAAAGGGTTAATCACCCTTAATGATTTAATCAAAAAGATAATTGTTTTTATTAATAATTTATTTAATTGTCAAACGTTTAAAACGTGATATCTTTTTCATACGAGCTCGAAAAATTGCAAACTCAGTCACGTTGGGATCGTGGTGACGAAATCTACAATATGGAACTGACTAGGACATATTTGGACTCAGTATTTTTTTGGACTAAATTAAACGCCTGTTTAATTTAGTTCAAAAAAATCATCAATTAAAGAATCACAGAGTGGAGACCAATGGTGAGAACTCCTTCTCACTCAACTATTTTATCATTTAGATATATTATTTATTTTTGGAGTTCAACACACGAACTCACACAAATCACTTAAATTGGAAGCGATGTATGGATATTAGCGACACTTGCATTTTATACTCCGTGAATAGCCACTTGTGGCGCCGTAAATGACAATGGGTAGTTGAGTATTTATTTATTTGGATGATTTGGTGATTTGTGTATTATGATGGTGATTTTGTGATATTTAACATGTTAAAAATGTTAATATTAAACTGATAGATGAAATGGACAAAAATATTCATTTATATATTAAATACTGAAAATTGTTTAGTTAGAAAAATAATTTAGACTGAATTAGAATTGTTAAATTTATTAACCAATAATTTATTGTTTAGTTAGAAAAATAATTCAGGCCGAATTAGGAATAGTTAAATTTATTAACCAATGATTTACTTAAATTGATTATTACTGGTTGAAAACCGCGCATGGGTCATGGGATGATATTATTTTACACATCTCCCATGTATGTAGTTCGTATGTTAATCGATCGGTTAACAGACGAGATAACCATAAAAAAATATCATCTGAAGCTTATATAAAAATAAAATGCACACTGGATGTCATTTTGCATGTTGGTAGTTGTTTGCAACTATCGTTGGATTTTTATGATATATGCAATCCATATAAATTTATTTATATGGATATTGGTTGTGATTTTATTCCAATCCGGAACTAACATGAATATTTTTATAAAATAATATTCGGTGAAGAATTTAAAGCTGATTTTGACGTCCGATTTTGGATGGACACAAAAATATAAATAAATGAAGCCGAGTTAGGTCGAAAAAGCTATTTTAACTCGACCAGATTTTATATCGATTTTTTAAAAAAAATGGATATTGAAAGGACTGAATTTCAAAAACTGACATTTAGAAAATATTATCATTCTGAAATGATAAGAATATAAGAGGTTTAATTTAAATTGGCAATGAAAGTGAAATCGTTTTAAAACGAATTTATTAACGTTTTATAAAATACGTTTTGAATGGAAACTGAAAATATATATTACATATATATTTTATATATTTTAAATGGCTTGAATAGAACGCGCCGCGCCGCGAACATTTGCGAATTTCAACCATGGACTTTGAAAGGATGTAACGGGAGATCCGGCCATCAGATTCTCCTAAAACCAGAACCGTTGGGTTCGTATCGAAAAGTGATTTCCTATGAATATAAGAGATTTAAATTTGAATGGTTGGATTTTAAAATATATCCAAATCAAATTCAAAAAAGGTCGCTATGGATGCAGTTCGATGATCGATATTGAGAATCAACTGTTAGGGCCTTAATAAAATTTATAAAAGTATAAATAAATTATGTAGAATCATAATTAATGATTTGGAAAGATTTTGGATGAAAAATTCCATATTTAAAAAGATAAAAGATATTTTTATCAGAATGAACTAGTTAATAACTAAAACAATAATCTAATGTTTTAAATAAATAAATTCGATTTGTAACTTGTTTTTGAAATAACCAGAATTTTCCGGTGTATAAATTAGAATAGATTTGAAATGGAAATTATCTTTGGATATTCCAGTATTGGATTCCGTAATTATTCAGATATGGTTATGGGAATTTGAAACATACCGATATCGTCATTCCTAATACGCTATCCGTTAGTTTTAGAATTTGATGTTGAATATAAGCCGATATTATTTCTATTCAGAGCCATGTACTTAATATCAAATTGGATTTCGACGTTTATCATTAATGGTGTCTTCAATAACACTGTTCTTAAACCCTGTTGAGAAAAGAATAAATCATTAACTTAAGATAAATGAAGTTTTCCAATTTATAATTATAAATTGGAATCAAAGGCAGATGATTTTGGGTTCATTGTGAACGATGTTTTAAATAACATTGGTTCTTAAAATCCAATTAACAGTGACGATATGATTTGGAATTTATAAATATTTTATTTAGATTTAATGTAGATTTTCCAAAATAAATTTTTCCAATTTAATACATTAAACTGGAATTGAATGGTATTCGATTTAATAATAATCAAGATGAGCTTTTGTGAATGAAGGCCGTTACTATTTATGGAATTCAAAAGGCTTTGCAGTTATTCCGTTTATTTTATCAGTCTGGTATGGAAATTCATATCGGTTATATATATTGATCTGTTTTCCGTGTAGCTTCCATAGTTAATCGAAGATTATTTTGGGTTCATTGTGAACGATATTTTAAATAACATTGGTTTTTTAAACCCTGTTAACAATGAAGACATGATTTGGAATTTATAAATCTTTTATTTATATTGAATGGAAATTTTCCAAAATAAAGTTTTCCAATTTAATACATTAAATTGGAATTGAATGGAATTCGATTTAATAATAATCAAGATGAGCTTCTGTGAATGAAGGCCATTACTATTTATGGAATTTAAAAGGCCTTGCTGTTATTCCATTAATATTATTAGTCTAATACAGAAATTCATATCGATTATATATATTGATCCGTTTTCCGTGTAGATTCCATAGTTAATGGAAGATGATTTTGGGTTTATTGTGAACGATATTTTAAGTAACATTATTTCTTAAAACCCAATTAATAGTGAAGAAAAGATTTGGAATTTATAAATCTTTTATTTAGATTTAATGGAAATTTTCCAAAATAAAGTTTTCCAATTTAATACATCAAATTGGAATTGAATGGAATTCGATTTAATAATAATCAAGATGAGCTTTTGTGAATGAAGGCGGTTACTATTTATGGAATTCAAAAGGCTTTGCTGTTATTCCATTTATATTATCAGTCTGATACAGAAATTAATATCGATTATATATATTGATCTGTTTTCCGTGTAGCTTCCATAGTTAATAGAAGATTATTTTGGGTTCATTGTGAACGATATTTTAAATAACATTTGTTTTTAAAACCCCATTAACAGTGAAGATATGATTTGGAATTTATAAATCTTTTATTTATATTTAATGGAAATTTTCCAAAATAAAGTTTTCCAATTTAATACATTAAATTGGAATTGAATGGAATTCGATTTAATAATAATCAAGATGAGCTTCTGTGAATGAAGGCCTTACTACTTATGGAATTTGGAAGGCTTTGTCGTTATTCCATTTATATTATTAGTTTGATACGGAAATTCGTATCAATTATAAATATTGATCTGTTTTTCATGTTGATTCCATAGTTAATGGAAGATGATTTGGGTTTATCGTGAACTATGTTTTAAATGACATTGGATCTTTAACCCAGTTAAAGACAGGATTAATTTTCCTAAAGTTTACAATCATTAAGTAATGGTTGTTAGGATTAAAAATAAAAATGGAGTTTTAAGGAATCTGTAATTATACTGGAATGTGAATAAGGTAATTAAATTTACCAAATTAAAAAAATGATCAAGAATAGAGTACCACCAGTTTTACTCCATGCAATAGTTAAATCTTTAATTAGATTTAAAATGTGAAATGGTAAATAATTTTACCGATAACATGGTGGATGTTAGATATGGAGTACTACCAGTTTTCCTCCATGTGTTTATTTTATGCTCTTATATCTTATCTTTTGTATATAAATAAATATTACTTGGGTATTGTTTTGTTACTTTTACAGATATTCCAACCCAGCCCGCATGCAACCAGAAAAGTAGAGAAATGGAGATCACATTGCTATATATTTACATTTTGAAGAATTGTAGATGAAGATCCTACATCTAGTTGCTGTTGAACAAGAAAATGATTGATAAAAAGGCCATGCACATATCAAATCAAGGGAAGCTTGACAAAGAACCAAGAGGAAAAGAAGAAAGGCCAAAAATTTAATAGATTTAACTAAGGCCCATTTGAGACTCTCATTGTAAACTCTTTTGTGAATTCCCTAAGGCCCATCTATCATTGTATTAGGGTTAGGGTTTGGTTATTCCCTATAAATACCCTTGTAATGTCACTGTAGACACCATCCTATCCTATTCTATATTCTCTTCTCCATTAATAACGATTCTTCTTCTTTTTATTATTTCTGCATTTTTCTTTTTCTTAGCAATCGGTGTTGTCTTCACAATTAGTTTTGGAAGAACACCAATTGTATTTTACATTTTTTTGTTATTGATTAGTCGTTTGATTAGTTTCAACGACAATCCGAATTTAATTTTTGTTGTTCTTCTTATTCTGCAATTTTATTTTCTGCCTTGTTGTTCTTGTTTTGCAATTTACTTTCTTTAGTGATTAATCGTTGATTAGATTCAACGATAATCCTAAGTTCGCAATTTCAATTTGTTTTTATTTCAACAAAATCTCCAGGCTTCGTCTAACTCGCACAAGAGATTAGATAAATAATTTAATTTTAATTTACCTCCCTGTGTTCGACCTGTATGCTACACACCTGTGCGCTTGCAGAATTTTATTACAAATATCACGCTTTTCTAGCGTCGATCAAGTTTTTGGCGCCGTTGCCGGGGAGGTAACAATTGAATTTTATTATTTATTTAATTTCTAATTCGTGTTAGTTTTTTTTCTTTTTATTTGATTTTGTTAAAAAAAATTGCCAAAATTTCTTTTATTTCTTTTTATTTTCCTATTGTTTTCTTGTACATATATATAGATAAAAATCTTGATTAGCTGATTGTGTATCACATATTAATATTATAATCTCTAAGACAAGAAAAAAAATCTTGCCACTTTTTCTTTTAATTTTCCTTCTTTTTTTTCATTTATTTCTTTCCTTTTTTTTATTTTGCATTTCTTCCAATCTAATTCCTTCAAGACGAAAAAAAATATATACAAAAAAAGAAAGTTGCTAATTTTTCTTCAATTTCTTTCCATCTTTCTACCACCTTGCTGATTTTCACAATTTTCTTTTCCCTTTCCTTTTCTTTTTAGTTGTTTCCATCTTTTGTCTACGACTTTCTAAAAAAAAATAAACTTTTGCAATTTCTTCTCTGTCTACTTTGATTTCTTACTTGTTTTTGTCTGCTTTTATTTCTTTCCTCAATTTCTTCTACCCTTCCTCTCTACTCAAAAAAACCTTACTTTTTTTCTCTTATTTCCTTCATCTTTTATTTTTTTTTCCTTTTTTGTTTGGGTTTTTACCATTCATTTCTTTCCATTTCTTCTTGTTCAAATTTTCATTAAAAAAAAACTTGCATTCTTTTTTTTTTTATTTCTTTCCAATTGCATTTCTCATTCACCTCCTACAATCTCTCTTTCCATTTTTTTTCATTTTTTTCTTTCCGGCTCTTTCCTTCATTAAAATAAAACAACTTTCAATTTTCCTTTATTCTTTCCATCTTTCCACTTTCTTTCCAATCATCTACATTCTTTTTCTTTTTACAAATTTCAAAAAAAAAAATCCTCTTTTGCAATTTTTTTCCTTTCTTCTTTTGTCTTTCTTGTTCTCAATACATTTGATTTCTTTTCTTCTCTTACAAATTCCCTTTCTTTTCAAAAAAAAAAAAAAACCCCTCTTCTAATTTTACAACAATAAACAAAAGAAAAAAATTCTTTCTGTTTTTGTCTTCTCTTTTATTGCTTTCCCTTCTCAATCTCTCTTCCAAATCTTTTACAATTACTTTCCTTCCTTCCTTTACAATTCTCTTTCTTTCCAGAAATCTCTCTTCCCATTTTTTTTGTCATTTGTTTCTTTCCTATTTGTCCACTTTTTCAACAATAATAAAAAAAGGGAAGGTCATAAAAAGATTCATTTTTTTTCAATTATTTTTCCCTGCTTCATTTCTTCCCTCTGATCGAATACTCCTTCCTCTCACATAATCTCATTTCACCACAGTTTTTTTCAATCCACACTTCAACACCATCTTCTCTAAAAAGTTAGCTTTTTTTTGTTATTTCCTTTGTTTCTTTTTCTTGTGTTTTTTTTGTTATTCAATTCATTCAGAAAAAAACCAAAAAAATAAAGAGAGATTTCGAACTAAGGACAAGGTGACTGGAGTTCAAGCAACAAATCAAGATTTCAGAAATCAAAAGGAATTGCAAATAGTGAGATTTCAATCATTGACGCTACTCATTTTTTCTGGATGGATATCCATGGCCCACTGTAATAATTTCTAAACTCTACAGGTGCTCTGCTGCTTTGGAAAATATAGAAATTGCTTGTAAAAATCTTCTGCAGGTGCAGCGGCTTGCTTTTACAATATTTTAATTTTCTAGTATTATTCTGTGACTGTTCTGTGACTGATATTTCGGATTCTGTTTGTGTGGAACGAATTTCATAACTAAAACCACCACTCTCGTCGTTTTTCAATTCTGAAACTTGATTTGATTTGCAAAATAATATAATTGAAAAGTGGTGTTTTGTGAAGTTGATTGTCTCGTATAATTGGATCGCGGATATATATTAGTTCAATTTATTGAACTTTTAGCAAAAGAGGTTGCATACTACCCGTAAAACATTGGTCGTATCCCTTAGTATTTATACTATACGTGAACGGCCATAAGTCCCTCTTCCCCCTTCCAATTGAGTCAGTTAATTAATAGGGCACAACTTAGTATTTTATACTATTTTGAAGCCAGAATAATTTCTGTCTTGTCGTGACTTCTTTAAAATGTCTGATTCAAAAAAATCATTGAGAGATATGTGGGGTAATAATCGGAGTAGACGTCCTCTTGAAGAGTATGATTTTGAATTACAACTCATGAAGCAAAATTTTCCAAAATTTCGCGAGCCAAATGTCAAAAAATTTCAAAATGACCAACATTTTCAAAATTATGATCGCAATGACGACTTCAATTCAAATTTCAATGATTTCAATTATGAACCACATCAACATCAAAATAGCTTTGAAACCCAAGATAGCTTTGATCAACATCAATATGGGGTTGTAAACCAAAATTTACAAAGTTATAGCTCATATCAACATCTTGAAAATAACCAAAATTGCAATTTTCTGCCAAATTTCAACAGTTTTGGTTACGAACATAACTTTTATGATCAAAATGATTTCCAATATCATTGTCAGTTTTCTGAAAATTCAAACAACTATCACATTGGAAATAATATTGATTGTGAAATTGATGTGGACTATAATTTTGAGAATCAGGAAATCCAAAACGAGAGCTTTCAAATCAATGATTCTGAAGAATATCATCTTAACATTCTTAGAGAGAGGGTTGAAAAGCAAGATAGACAGCTTGGTGAAAAAGATAGACAGCTTGATGAACATCTTTGTTTAATGACGTGTTTTAAAGAACAACTCGAGCAACAAAATCAAATTCAATGCGATGAATCAGGAAATAATCCATTCTTTGCTGACATTGAAAATTTTCAGATTACAACTTTGGAAATTGAAAATGACGATCTAAATGAAGTTGTTCATAATTCAACAAATGATTTGGACTTCAACTTTTTTCAGGAAAAAAATTTAAGCTTAGATTTTGATCTTCCTCTTTCGGGCTGTGAGAAACTTGAAATTTTTGAAATTGAACAGAATAAAAATGCTGAATTTTTCAACTCAAAATTGGAAAATAATTTTAACGAACATAAATTCTTTGGATTGTATGAGGAAGAGTTGCCAAATGAGGAAGAAGTAGATTCACGTCACGAGTTCGAAAATTTTAACTTTGAGAAAATTTCAAACAAACTTGGAATTGTCAGTGTCGAAAATATGTTGTCAATTAATGACGAGAAATGTGATCACATAGTCTTGAACAACACTCAGAATTCAAATTTCACTGAATTTATATACGATCACAAATTTTTGAAAAAGTACACTGATAAATTTGTTGAACACATGAACTACTTTTGGAATGTTAGCTTTGTTGAAAAACTTCATGTGAGGACGACCCTGAACATTCATTTATTGGACTATAAATCGAGGTATAAAGATGAGATGGTTTTCAAAAACTTTTTCTTATTAGAAAACATGCCTAGACATAGTGGGAACAGAACTCATCGGGCTAGAACTAAGTGTGGGTGGTGGGGGGAAGTTGGTGGAATTTTTTACATCGCATACATCGCAAACACATATATCATTGTACATATGATCCATTCTTACATATAGTAAGACAACATTTTATTTTACGAATCGTTTTGCATTTCATCCACCTTTGGGTACTGTCTTTCAAATTTAGGAAACGTTTACAGTGTGGACACTGTTTAGTTCTAGTGTGGGAGGGAGTCTGCATTTCACTCATTTTCGTTTTTTATTTTTCTTTCTTTTCATTTTCAACCATTTAAATAGGACCATCATGCATTTTAGACTGTACTAACATGCCATTTTTTTTTTGAAACATGACTCATTTTAGTTTGATACAGCAAAATAAGTTAAGGATTATTAATCAGTTGATAGTATTTTTTTCTCTCAACTTAGAACGAATAAGACATATAATGAAAAGTTTAATTTTGAGGGATAATAGTGTAACCGGTACATAGGGAGATTCTTAGGTGATGGCCATGAAATCTATTCTATATTGTAGACTTTGTTTAAATAAGTGGAGGACTTAAAATACTTATATTGGCTTTTCGAGTCTTTAAAACTAAGTTGTGTTAAGTTGAATTCGCATAACTCTCTTTTGTGCTTATAAATTCAATAATAATAATAGAAATCCAAGGGTATCCAACATTACTTGTATATCTAGCGTTGGTGTGCAAACCCGCCAAGCTCTATCCGACTTGTTGTTGACAAAGTCATCGTTGGAATATCTTGGTCTCATTTTATGAGATTGGACACCTAAGGATTACCGACACGTTGTTGACAAAGTCAAAGTCGGCCTGCACAATCCGCCAAGCTCTTTACCCACTCTCTGTTAGTCCACGAGGCAGTGCATGGGTGGAAAACCTTGGTCTTCTAAGTTAGATGTATGTACTTAATCATAAATTTTAAAATTTTTAAAGAATAAGCGATGATGCCCAAACACTTCTTGACCTTATTGATTTGACTAGCCATACATGAGAAAATAAGAATACCACTTTGCAAACTGTGCCAAGCAAACTAAGAATCTATTTCATGGCTGCACTATGTTATCGACCGAACTAACTGGCCAAACTGGAATTTAACATTTGAAAACTTGATTTATATTGAAAATTTGTGACAAGTTGAGGTATCTAAAATAAAATCAATTGATTAGAAATTGTTAACTTAAATTGTTGTACCACTTCCCGAAACAAGTCATGTTTTTATTTTTTGTTTTCAATTGCATAAGTCCTCTGCATTCATGTAGTTTCATTAGAACCATAGCATGCTGCATTTGGATTTTGTGGGTAGTATCTGCTGAAAACCCTCACGAGACACCACTCGTCCTACTAGGGACACCTAGAGGTTTAACGGCTTATTGCATATGCTCAATGCAATTGTGTTTCCTACGAAAATGTGACCTATCTAGTTTTGTTTTTCATTTCTTGTTTTACTCGAGGACGAGTAAAAGATAAGTGTAGGGGTATTTGATTGACATAGAAATGTGTTTATTTTATGCTCTTATATCTTATCTTTTGTATATAAATAAATATTACTTGGGTATTGTTTTGTTACTTTTACAGATATTCCAACCCAACCCGCATACAACCAGAAAAGTAGAGAAATGGAGATCACATTGCTATATATTTACATTTTGAAGAATTATAGATGAAGATCCTACATCTAGTTGCTGTTGAACAAGAAAATGATTGATAAAAAGGCCATGCACATATCAAATCAAGGGAAGCTTGACAAAAAACCAAGATGAAAAGAAGAAAGGCCAAAAATTTAATAGATTTAACTAAGGCCCATTTGAGACTCTCATTGAAAACTCTTTTGTGAATTCCCTAAGGCCCATCTATCATTGTATTAGGGTTAGGGTTTGGTTATTCCCTATAAATACCCTTGTAATGTCATTGTAGACACCATCCTATCCTATTCTATATTCTCTTCTCCATTAATAACGATTCTTCTTCTTTTTATTATTTCTGCATTTTTCTTTTTCTTAGCAATCGGTGTTGTCTTCACAATTAGTTTTGGAAGAACACCAATTGTATTTTACATTTTTTTGTTATTGATTAGTCATTTGATTAGTTTCAACGACAATCCTATTTTAATTTTTGTTGTTCTTCTTATTCTGCACTTTTATTTTCTGCCTTGTTGTTCTTGTTTTGCAATTTACTTTCTTTAGTGATTAATCGTTGATTAGATTCAACGATAATCCTAAGTTCGCAATTTCAATTTGTTTTTATTTCATTAAAATCTCCAGGCTTCGTCTAACTCGCCCAAGAGATTAGATAAATAATTTAATTTTAATTTACCTCCCTGTGTTCGACCTGTATGCTACACACCTGTGCGCTTGCAGAATTTTATTACAAATATCGCGCTTTTCTAGCTTCGATCACTGGTCAAGAAGATACAAGGGTTGCCCGTATGTGTGATCCTGAGACATGTGCTAGAGTGTCTCGAATCAGTGAGGACAATCCCTTGCCTCGACTCATAGATGGAATCCAATTTCCAATTCGTGACTTTCGGTTTTAGTTGTAAACCTATACGACGACATAGTACGATGGGGTACTATGCCGTCTATGATTGATACATTTATCTTTGAAGTTGATTTATACGCTTATAGTAATAATAAAAGTTGAATTTCATGTACTCAGCATATTTGGCCATTATAAGGTAAAACTCTATCCTTTGGCTGTAATGGGACCTAAGTCTTATAATGGCTTAATTTTTCTTTATTTGGCATTGCGCTATTTGTTTTATGATATTCTTAGAAGGAAACCCTTTCCGTGTTATACGGCGTGGTCCCTTGATTTACCCAACTTTAAAATAGAGTTAGTAAATGTTTTAGTTCCCACACCAGTTCCATGACTGACTTGGAGTTTATTGTTTTCACCTAAACTCTGGGTGCCCATATTTTCCACATGGGTAGATAGTAGTTTTGGTTTTCGCAGATATTTCTTTCACATGATCCTGGTCTATAGCTGGAGATTATTCGGAAAGCTTTGTATCTGTATATCTCTTTCAATTGTGTTATTTCATGCATTTCCACTACGCATTGTATTTATACGTTTTATTTTCACTGCTATGCAATGTATTTTCTTATATTGTATTTTCCGTTGTGTATATTATTTATTTGTGCTATGATATATTCTTGTACTTGGATGTAAATTGTTGTAATAACAATGAAAATGTTCTTCTGTTTGTGTTCAGATTCGTCGTATTCTCAAAGCAATCCGCGTTCCTGTACAGTATAGGCCGGGCGGGGATTTCGGTTCGTTGAAACTCCGAGCGCTCAGTTTGAAGGTCGGTTACGAGCTGGGATAAGGTAATCGTTACCATCTAAGATGCATTTCCAAGGGGCATGTGTAGAGGTGAGACGCTTTGTGTTGGCAGAGAATTCTTAGTTGTATTAGATTCTTGAGGCATCACTCTAGAGGTGTTTGCAATCATGGAAAAGGAAAACCTTTAGCTTGGTCACTTTTATGGAAATCCATTCTCTAATAAGAATCTACATTTTAGATTGTACGGCGTAGTAGCTCCTAAATTTAATAGTGCAAACAATTTTGGGTACTTGAATATGTATATTCGAAATTGATTTTATAGATTGGACATTAGTAATAATATCCAATGTTTATCGCATAAAATGTTTTTTTATCATAATGGAAAAACCTGTACATGTTTATATGTGGATGTGGTCTTATAACATACTTTTTATTTCAAAATAATTTTCATTAACCCCAAAACTGATATAAATGACACTATCAATTATTATTGTGATTTTCTCACATTGGTTTATCCAAGATTGATCTGGGTTCTTTTAATACCCAGGTCAAGTCCGAGTTGTTTTAGGATAAACTTAAGATAGTTGAAGCCGGATGGAGTTTCCAGAGGAACTGGAGATATTAAACTACTATGGGTGTACTATACTACTATTATGTTGTTGTCGGCAACTGTAAGGGAATGTATTATAACTGTACAGGTTGAAACCAGATTAGACTTTGATATGTATTTTAATGTTTTCTGTTGTAAAGATATTGTTCAATACTATATGTTTTCCCACGATCATGAGATTCTGTTCTTTTCTATTTTCTTGTATCACCCATGATAATCCAAGGGTTCATGCAATTTCAATCGGTTAGTGGCTGATATTGTTGGTTTAAACGTTACGGGTTTTCGGACCATTACACACGTGATTGACAGTTATCAAATATTATGTGTCAATTAATGGGTGTCCCCACAAATTAATTTCCCTTATTCAAATTCGAAGTGATAATGTGTAGATTAATTACAAACAAGTATACACATAACCAAAGTCATTTAGTTACAAACTTGAATTTTGGAAAAAAAAGTAATTAAATTTTAAAGAGCCAAGTGCTTAATGCTCATAATTTAGTGTTAATTCATAAAAAAGGACGAATTAAAATTTTGACAATATTTAAGTTTTAGCTTAAATTCAAATTTTAATCAATCATGACCAAAATAGACTTTTTTTTAGAAAATTTTATATTTCAATATATTTGACACAACAGTATATTCATTATTTCAATTTCATTATTTAAATTTATGATTTTATAAACTTACTTAAATTTAAATAACTCAAGTCGAGCCATTTAAACAATTACATTCAAATTTGATACTTGTTTGATTTCAATGTTCAAATAGTGTTTACTTTTGTTCATATACTTAAATCAATACATTTATTCTATACAATTTAAATTAAATTTGATTTAAAATGTTATAGTGTTAAATTTGAAACAATTCATAAGTTAAAAAACTAATAAAATTTTAGGTTGTTACAATTGATTTCAATTTGTTTTATACGATTTTGTATTTCAGGAGTTACCATGACACTCGCGTTTATGTCTTTTCACACTACTTTTGATAGTTATAAAACCAGTAATAAGGATATAATATAATTTTGATGACAATTTTAAACCCATCACAATGAGATATTTTAAAGGGTTTTAATTTTCCCTCAATTATGACACCATTAATTATATAGTAAAATTAATTTCCATAATAGTGAAAATTTAATTAAAGATGCATATTGCGACGACCCAAACTCCCGTGCCACAGAAGCAAGGATAATCTTTGGAATATAACACATAAAAAATAACAGCAGAACAGAAATATAGCATTACACTATATAATGTATATCAAATTACACTGGAAATAATACAATCATCGGAGTTACACAGCATAACAGGATCATACTTAGTACAAAATACAGTTTCAGCTTTATATAAAATGTCTACAGCAGAATCAAACATAATATACATTACGAAGTCTGAACAACTATAACAGTCACGAAACCTCGCCGTGAAGGAAAGCCCGGATTGCTTTGAGAACACGACACATCGGGATGCAAACAGAAGAGCATTTCCATTGCCATTACAACAATTACATCAGAATACAAGAATATACAGAGTATGAATGAATAATATGCATCAGAAATATATCAGAGAATTAAATTACATTACTTAGCAACGGAAAATAATATATAACACAACTGAAAAGAATACACGGATACAGAGCTTTCCGAGTACAGTTACAGCTGTAAACCAGGATCCTGTAGAATAGAAATATGCAAAACCAAAACTACTAGCTTCTCGTATGGAAAATTAAGGCACCTAGAGTTTTGGTTAAACCAATAAACTCCAGTTCAGTCATGTGACTAGTGTGAGAACTAAAACAGTTATTTAAAGCGGTACTTTAAAAATAAAGTAATTCAAGGGACCACGCCGTATAACACGGACCGGGTTTCCTCACAAGACTACCAGTGCATAGAACAAACAGCGCAACGCTAAAATAAAGAAAATGAAGCTATTATTAGACCCAGGTCCCATCACACAATGCAACACAAGCCGAAGGATAGGGTTTTCTCTTATAATAGCCAAATAATGCATGGTATGTTTAAAACAAATCATTTTGATATACTATAAGTGCATTGAGTCAAAACAATTTCAATTATATGTATCAATCATAGACGGCATAGCAACCATATATCATGTCGCAAGATATAGGTTTACAATCAAAACCGAAATGTCGTGTATTGGAAATTGGATTTCCATCTGTGAACCGAGGCAAGGGATTGTCCTCACCGCTTCGAGACAATCTAGCCTACCATGTCTCAGGCAAGCGTGCAGGCAAGCCTTGGATCTTCAGGGTCGGTCCACTCGATGTGGACAAAAATGCCTGAACACTGCGTTCCCCCGCCCTATGGGGCGAAAATGAGTCGTATGACTCCGTCGGCTCCCGCATTAGCCGACCAAATCATCCATCGGCCCCGGATCGACCGATATAACCGAGGCGCCTTGCTATCCATCATCCACATATGGAAAATGTCAGGCCTTAACAAACACTGAAACCACTCCTAGCTAGAAAAAAACGCATGTCCTCCCTGAAGTCCTCTCCCGTTTTAGGTTCACACCGGGGTGTGAGGCTCGCGAATCAACGCTACACAAAGCTACACTGTATTAAAGTAGTGCTTTGATCATCAACCACAAGACTCTGCTTTTCAACAAAAGCCTTGATCATTTGCATCTCAGCATGCCACACAGGCAAACCACTCCATGCAATCGATATCCATCAATCACACAGAATGATATCCAATGTCAGATATGCAGTCCATTTACAAGTTTGTTCTAGGTCTGAACGAAACCGAAGGCACCTTATTCCTCTTCCATATGTCTAATACAGAAGAGAGGCCCTTGCATATCCATCGATCTCCAAATACGTCTGGACGTTCATAACTTATTACCTTATCCCGGGTGTACAGCCCGATCAATACATCAGTAATCATCCAAACGATGTTAAGACCTCTGGTCTTCGACCACCGTCTTCATCGTCGACATATCGCCGAATCAGTTATTCAGAAAGGGTATAAACCTAGCCTTTCCGAATAACCCGTGTATATAATAAACAAGTGTCACACAAACACAACATACGCCTTATTCCAATTCATAATACCCAGGAAACCATTCAACTTAGCTAATCTCCAGTTAAAAACTAATTCCTATATTCCAATTAAATGTTAATTGATCGATACACTTCTCTAAATCTTCTTTAAAAGATTTATTCCTTTCTCATCGGTGTTTAAGAATAGTGTTAGTGAAGACACCATTCACGACAAACCCAAAATCCAATTCGATGTCAAATATAAGGCTCTGAATAGAAATTATATCGGCTTATATTCAACATCGAATTCCGAAACCATCGGATACTGTATTGGAATAACGATATATATATATCTTCCAAATTCCTCCACCATATCTGTATAATCACGTAATCCAATATCGAAATATTCCAAAGATTATTTCCATTCCAATCCATTCCAATCCATACATTGGAAAATTCTGGTTATTTTAAAACCATTTCAAATCCAATTTCATTATTTAAAACATTGGATTTACATTCTAGTTTACAACTAGTTCATTTCGATAAAAATCTATTTTTATCCTTCTAATATGGAATTTTTCATCCAAATTCTTTCCAAATCGTTTAATTTGATTTTACACAAATTATTGATATTTTCAATAATTTTATCAAGGCCCGCACGGTCGATTTCCAACAACGGCCATCGAACTGCATCCATAGCGACCTTTTCTGAATTTGATTTGGACATAATTCCAAATCCAACCGTTACATTTCAAATCACTTATATTCGTTGGAAAGCTCATTTCGATACGAACCCAATGGTTTTGGTTTTAGGAGAATCCAACGGTCGGATCTACCGTAATGTCAATTTGTAGTCAATGGTCGAAATTTGCGAACGGTCGCTGCGCGGCGCGTTCTATTCAAACCATTATATATATATATATATATAATATATTTTTCCGTTCAAAATGTATTTTATAAATTCGTTTTCCAAACGATTCCAAGTTCCATTTCAATTTTAAATCAAAATTGAATATTTCATATCATTATATGGCAATGATAATCTTTTGAAAATATTGATTTTGAAATTATTTCCTTTCGATATTCATTCTAAAAATGACTAAAATCGATATAAATATCGTTCTCGTCAAAATAACGCATAGCTAATCAACACGGCTTCATTCATTTCAATATTTCGTGTCCATCCAAAATCGGACATCAAAATTGGTTTCAATCCTTACATAATATTATTTGAAAATATTCGTTATTCGAAAATATTTCTATTTCAAAATATTCCATATTTTCCAAATTGGAATGAAACCCAATCAATTACCATATAATGTTATTTATATGGATTTCATACAGCGCATGTATATAATGATAATCATAAAATCAACCATCATCCATGGTGCATTACACAACTGTATAAGCATTGAATATAAATAATCAACGCTTACAACAGCCTGTCAATCAATCGATCGACATAGAACTAAATAATTGGGATTAGTGTGCGCCAAATATCATCCCAACACCCGTGTGGGGTTTCAATCAACAAACACAGATTTTATTTATGCAGTTGGGCGATGTGTAAAATTTATCGTCCCAATCAGTGTCATTCAAATGGGTGTACATAAACAAATCATTCGATTTGTAAATGAATATTCATTTTCATTTCAGGAGAATTTCATGCCGTTCATTTACAAGTTAAAAATTATATTTTTAACGTTAAAATATTTATTTCAAAACATAAATATTTTTAACAGTTCATTCAAACAATAAAAATGATATTTTTAACTAACACTTTATATTTTAGAAAATTTCAACAGCATAACGGCACGATAACGAAACCGGGCAATGTCTAGCATTGCCCCTCTCCTTTACTGGCTTGCGCCATACCTACATAAAAATTCAAACCACAAATACCACATCAATCCATTCAACAAAATTCTCATCCTAAACCAATTCAAACCAATAAATCAACCAAAACAAACAATTAAGCAAGTCGTCCATGGTCTGTGGATGACGGGGAGCAATTCATATATGCAGTCATAAAATAAATAACAGTAAAAGAAATTATAGTGAGTGGTTCTCACCTAGAAGCTAAACCAAACGACGCAACCCTTCATATGTAGGAAATCTTCGCCGTGTATCCAACGAGATCTGTTTCACGCGGTATATGTTAAAAATCACATTTTTAGACGAAGCTTTTGATAAATATAAATCACATTTTTATTTCAAAGTTATATGGATAAAAATCTTATTTTTAACTTGCTATTCATAATAAAAATTATATTTTTATTACACTAACTTCATAGTAAAAATTATATTTTTATTCCATGAAAAATAACACCTTTACCTTTTCAAATATCGTATCTTCTCTTTATTAATAATCTAGTCTTTTCGTGATTAAAAATCTAATCTTTACTATGTTAAAAATCAAATCTTTATCATATTCAAAATCAAATCTTTTCATAAAATAGAAATCATTTCTTCTCTATAATAAAAATCGTTCCTATTCTATAATAAAAATCATTTCTTTTCTATAATAAAAATCATTTCTTTTCTATGCTTTTCATATAATAATTCAGTTTTTAAAACAATGTATATTCTTATTGTTTAAAACAATGAATTAAACAATGCCAAATTTATATTAATAACTCACCTATGCTTTTCATTTTTTGTTTTCAGAAACGGGTGGGAGGTCTGCGTGTCACTGAAGGGGAGGAGGGGTCGCTGCTCGTGGTCAGCCATGGGTGGCGCCGAAGCCGGAGGGTGCAGTGGTGGCTAGGGTTCAGGTGTGGTTCGATTTGGGGGTTCGAACGGTGAGGAGAGGGAGAAGAGGAGGGTGCGGTGGTCTTCACCGATGGCGGCGCCGGAGGTTGGGGCTGGGCCGTGGCGTCGCAGCGGACGGAGGGGTTGGAAGACGCGGTTGCGATCGCTTTTTTTCTTTTCTTTTTCCTGAAATCGGTTAAACGATGGGGGTGATTGACTTTGAATAGGAGAAAGGCTTTGGGCCTAATTTATTTTATTATTTAATTACTTGGTTATCCATAAAGGTACTTTTTATTTCGACCTCCAAACGAGACCCACTGACTGTCGTCCATAACTAATTACCCCCATTTTGAACACGATGGGATAGGCCTCGTAAGACAATTCAACTATTACGATCAGTTTTCATAAAAATTAAAATATAAATAAATTTATCATTCAAAATTGATTTTAATGTACATTTCAATTTACTGGGGCCACATACAGACTCTAAAAATTCCAAAAAAATATATTTCTAGCTTCGTATTGACGATACGGTGCTATTAAAACTAAATTCATCAAATTTGAAGACCGTTTGAAAAATGGTCATTTTCCAGTCGATTAAAATCAATTAAATTTGGTCAAACGCGTTTAACTCCGTCACGCTCACATATTGATTCCAAAAATTATGAAAATTGGAAACTAGCAATTATTTGAGATTCCGGATCCAACAAAAGTGGTTTCGTCGAAAACGGTGGTCGTTTGCAAAATTGCTACTTTTAAGGGCTATATATATATTTAAAATATAAATAAATGTGTATAAATTCCATAGCGACTATTCTTAACTTTCAACTGTCCATATCTTCCTATATATAAAATAAAATTTATATTTTTCACATCCGTTGAGAAGATACTATTAAACAGATTCATATATTTCTTGTTTCATCCAATTCTGATTTAAAACGAATTCTATATATTCAATTGAAATTCAAAATCAAAATTTTAAACTACCGCGCCTTTTCAGGCTCGTTGTATAATTAAAATAAAAGTATACGTTCTATTTTCAATTCAAATAAATTTTTCATCGTTATTATTTAAAATAATAATTTTAAATATTCAAAATTCATTAAAATTGCCAAGATAAAAATTTTGAATTGGTTCTGAAAATCCGGGTTGTTACAACAGCATAATAGAAATGATAGAATCCATCTCCAGCTCCATAGCTATCCAGAATGAGTCAACTAAACCTGAATGCAAGGCTTCCCGTGTAGACAATAGGGGCACCCGAGTTTGCAAAGTGAAACAAACTACGAGTCAGTCATGGGCCTGGTATGAGAAATCTTACTTAACCTATTTAACAATAAGGCTAATCACAGGACCACGCCGCTAACGCGGAACATGTAACGATCGGGAATTTCGCTCGATCCGAATCGATCGCTAAACCGACCAAGACCGTTCGAAACCCCTGATTGTTTTGAGAACACGACAAATCAGAACACAAATAGAAGAACATTTCATTGCTTCTACAACAATTCCATCAGAGTACAAGAATATATAGAGTATGAATAAATATTACACATTTGATAATTATCAGAGATTTAAATACATTATTACGGCGGAAAAATAATACCAAACATAACTGAAAGAAATACACGGATACAGAGCTTTCCGAATATCACTTCAGCTATAAACCAAGATCATGTGAATATAAATCTGCAAAACCAAAACTACTAGATGCCCGTGCGGAAAATGAGGGCACCCAGAGTTTAGGTTAAAACAATAAACTCCAGGTCAGTCATGTGACTGGTGTGAGAACTAAAACACTTATTAATCTTTATTTTAAAGTTAGGTAAATCGAGGGACCACACCGTATAACACGGAACGGGTTTCCTCCCAAGAATACCAGTGCATAAAACAAACAGCGGAATGCTAAATAAAGAACAATGAAGCTATTATAAGGCCCAGGTCCCATAACACAATGCAACGCAAGCCGGAGGATAGGGTTTTACCTTATAATAACCAAATAATGCTTGATACGTATAAAACGAAATCATTTGATATTATTACTAGTGCATAAGTGTTTCAAAACAATTTCAATCATAAGTATAAATCATAGACGGCATGAGTACCATATATCATGTCGCCATACTAGGCTCTACAAATAAAACCGCAAAATGTCGTACTGGAAGTTGGGATATCATTTATGGTATGAACCGAGGCTGGGGATCATCCTCACCGCTTCGGACAATCTAGCCCATGTCTCAGGAACAGCCGCAACTGGGCCTTGGATCATCAGGGCCGGTCCACAAAAGGGGGCCTGAATCATGCGTTTCCCCACCCTATGGGGCTTAAGTCTGGTCCGTCTGCCGACCAGAAGGCATCGGCCAAAACCGATATAACCGAGGCGCCTCGCTTTTCAGCAAGTAATAATAAGCAACATCCACATGAGTCAAACTCGTCAGCTAGTTTTAAGCACTGACGCCACTCCTATCTAGAAAGAAACGCATGTCCTCCCTGATGTCCTTCTCCCGTTTCTGTTTCATACCGTGTGTGATGCTCGCGAATTAATGCTACACAAAGCGATGCCACAAGGGCCGTGCTTTGATCATCAACCACAAGACTCTGCTTTTCAATAAAAGCCTTGATCATTTGCATCTCAGCATGTCACACAGGCAATTCACACCATGCAACCGATGTATATCAAATCACACAGAATGAAATCCAATGTCAGACACACAATCCATTTACAAGTCTGTTCTGGGTCTGAACGAAACAGGAGGCACCTTGTGCCTCGCATATCCATCGACCTCTAAGTACGTCTTGATGATCGCCACCTTTTCCATCGTCTTGGGTGTACAGCCCAATCAAGACGGCAGAAATCATTCAAACGACGTGGAGACCTCCAGTCACCAACCACCGTCTTCATCTTCGACATATCGTCGTATCAGTTATTCAGATTGGGATAAACCCGGTCTTTCCGAACAACTCGCGTATATAATAAACAAGTGTTACAAAAACACAACATATGCCTCATTCCAATTCAGAATATTCTTATTTCCAGGGAAAGGTTCCCATTAATTTTATCGAAGATAAATTCCTTTAAATTTATTCTTTAATCTTCCCATCAGTTTCTAATGAATTAACTCCGTTGGATTTAAGAACGGTATTATTAAAGATACCATTCACGACAAACCCAACTCTTATTCCATTAATTATGGAATCTTCACGGAAAACAGATCAATATATATAATCGATATAAACTTCTGTATCCAACCAATAATATAAATGGAATAGCGGTGAAGCCTTTTAAATCCCATATATAATAACGGTCTTCCTCCACAGAAGCTCACTTCGATTATTACCAAATCGAATTCCATTCCATTCCAATTTATATATTGGAAAACTTTACTTTGGAAAATTTCTATTAAATCTCAATAAAAAGATTTATAAATTCCAAATCACATTTCACTGTTAATTGGATCAAAGAACGAATGTCGTTTAAAACATAGTTCACGATAAACCCAATTCACATTTCATTTCAATTCTAATTAAATGTTGATTAATTGGTAATTCTTCTTTAAACCTTAATAAAAAGATTTATTCTTTTCACAACTAGGTTCAAGAACAGTGTAATTTAAGACACCGTTCATGACAAACCCATAATCCAATTTGATATTAAATACAAGGCTCTAGATAGAAAATATATCAGCTTATATTCAATACCAAATTCTGAAATCCACCAATATCGTATTGGAATAACGATATATACATATATATATATATATATATATTTCAAATTCCTCCACAATATCCATATAATCACGGCATCCAATATCGAGATACTCCGAAGATAATTTCGATTCAAATCCATCCCAATTCTTATATTGGAAATTCTTGGTTATATCTAAACCATTTTCAATCCCTTTTATTTATTTAAAAATAATGGATTATAATTCTAGTTAATAACTAGTTCATTTTGATAAAAATATATTTTTATCTTCACAAGCGTGGAATTTTTCATCTCAATTCTTCATAAATCCATTATTATGATTTTACACAAATTATTTATATTTTTAATAATTTTATCAAGGCCCGTACAGCCGATTTCCATATACGGTTATCGAACTGCACTTACAGCGACCTTTTCCAAATTTGATTTGGACATAATTCCAAATCCAACCATTAGATTTCAAATCTTTTATATTCATTAGAAAGCTCTTTTTGACACGAACCTAACGATTCCCATTTCAGGAGAATCCGACGGTCGGATCTCCCGTAATCGCAATTCGAAGTCAATGGTCGAAATTCGCAAACTACCGCGGCGCGGCGTGTTCTATTCAGGCCATTAATATATATAATATATATATTATATATATTTCGTTGATTTCCTTTCAAAACGTATTTTAAAAATCGTTTTAAATTCGTTTTCAAAACGGTTTCAACATATTCATTTTTAAATCAAAATTGAATATTCCATATCATTAACATATAAATGTTAATATTTTCAAACATCAGATTTTGAAATCACTTCATTTTCAATATTCATTATAAAAATGAATAAAATCGATATAAATATCGTTCACGTCAAAATGGCGTTAATCTAATCAACACGGCTTTATATATTTCAATAATTTGTGTTCATTCAAAATCGAACATCAAAATCAGGTTTTAACCCTTTACTGAATATTATTCTAAAATATTCCTTATTTTAAAATATTCGTTATTTTAAAATATTCTTCAGTTCTAAATTGGAATCAAACACCGCCAAATACCATATTAAGTGATTTATATGGATTTCATACAACACATGTATATAACAATAGTGATAAACAGTCAACCATCATCCAGAGTGCACCACACAACTGTATGCCAACCTATCGATTGACATACAACTAATTATTGGGATTAGTGTACGCCAAATATCATCCGAACACCCGTGTGGGGTTTCAACCAACAAATACTGAATATTATTTGTGCAGTTGGGCGATGTGTAAAATTTATCGTCCCAATCCATATCAGTGAAATGGGGAAAAGGGTGTTTTATTAATTTATTTATTTTATATTTAATTTTCCAAGAAAAGTCAAACTTTTTATTCGACCTCCAAACGAAACCCAACGACTGTCGACCCTAGCTAATTACCCCCATTCCGAACACAATGGGATATGTTTCGTAAGCCAATTCGACTGTTATGATCATCTTTCTTTTAAATTAAAAATCAAAATATAAATCTTTATATATTCAATTTAAACGCACATTTAAATTTACCGGGGCCACATACTGGCACCGAAAATTCCAAAAAAAATATTTCTAACTTCGTATTGATGATACGGTCCTAACAAAACTAATTTCGTCAAATTCTGAGACCGTTTGAAAAATGGCCATTTTTCAGTTAATTAAAATCAACTGAAATTGGTCAAATGCGTTTAACTTCGCCACGCTCACATATTGATTTAGAAAATTATGAAAATTGGAATCTAGCAATAATTTGACATCACGAATCCAACAAAAGTGGTTTCGTCGAAAACCGAGGTCCTTTGCAAAATTTCCCTTTTTAAGGCCTTTATATATATATTAAAATATATATAAATTCCACAACGACTTTTCTGAATTTTAAACTGGAAATATCTTTCAACATCTAAAGTGAAATCTCAGTTTCTTGACTTCATTAGAAAGATATGGTTACACAGATTCAATTATTTCTTGTTTCGCTGAATTCTGACTTATAATGAATTCTTTATATTCATTTGAAATTTGAAATCGAATTTTCAAACTACCACGCCATTTCAGGCTCGTTATATAATTAAAATAAATTTATTCATTCTAACCTCGTCGAAAAATAAATTTTTAGTCGTTATTATTTAAAATAATTCATTTTAAATATTCCAAATTTATTAAATTCGCCAAAATAAAATTTTAAATTGGCTCAGAATTTCCGGGTTGTTACAGAACAGGTTTACTACATTGGATTGCCAATGCATAAAATAAAGTGAATTATTAAACAACGCAATGCTTTTTAGAAAAATGAAGCCATTATAAGACTCGGGTCCCATCACACAATGCAACGCAAGTCGGAGGATAGAGTTTTACCTTATAATGGCCAAAATATGCTTGATACGTATAAAACGAAATCATTTGATATTATTGCTAGTGCATAAATGTTTCAAAAACAATTTCAGTCACAAGTATCAATCTTAGACGGCATAACTACCATCTACCATGTCGCCATATATAGATTTACAATCAAAACCGCACGATGTCGTATTGGAAGTTGGATTTCCATCATGAACCAAGGCAAGGGATCTTCCTTACCGCTTCAAGACACTCTAGCTCGGGCCTCAGGAAAAGTACTCAGTCAAGCCCTCAGGAGCCACAGTGCTGGTCCACACGAAGTGGATTAAAATGCCTGAACAATGCGTTTCCCCTTGCCATGTTCACATATTAATTCCAAAAATTATGGAATTTTAAACCTAGCAATAAAATGACATCCCAGATCCAACAAAAGTGGTTTCATCGAAAACAAAGGTCGTTTGCAAAATGTATATTTTTAAGTGCTATGTTGCTATTTAAAAATGGAATTTTTAAATTCTAACGTAATTTCTTTCAAAATTACTCAAGATAAATCTGGTTTTCCGTGTTGTACACATATGTACTGTTACTTTAGTGAAAAACTCTCAAAATCGGTAGAAGCAAGCTTTCAAGCATGTATTAATCGACTGTAATAACCCGTCATATAAACCAGTCCAAACGTTTTTTTTGGTTCCAACTTAATATTAATCACATCTAATGTTAACATCATTTTTAAACTAGTATCTTTTTTAATATACATGTGTTGTGTGCATTTCTATGTGAATAAAACCCAAAATTAAAAATAGTAAACCAACTCTTCCTATTAATATTTCATAATAGTCAAGTAGCTCCTTCCCTGCCAGACAAACTAAACTCATGAGGTTTCCAATCGAAATCCACTTGTTAACTACATTTTTCGAAACATGACAGTAAAACATAAAACAAAATGTAAAAAAGGGTCAATTAACACTACTCAATTGGAAAATGTACATTGTTTGTTGTCATAGAAAGAAAAATAATTATTTTGATTGGTACAAAGCACATTAATTTTCCATACATGTTGAATTAACCAATTTTATCTTCATATAAAATGTTAGGTTAAATGTATCATCGGTAAATTAAATTTATGCAACTCCATTGTTAACCAATGTAATTTTTTTTAAAAGCGTGAACTCCTTAAATTTAAATGGGTGCGTTTTTTACAGGTCCCTATTAGAGTTTTAAATTAGGCTCAGGTCCGGTCACAAACTTATTGTAAATTTAGTCCCTATTTTTTGAAAATTCAGTAAAAATAAATTAAAAAAATATGAAAAAATCACGTAAATTCGTAATTAATTAAAACAATTAATCTGTAAAAAATTCAGGTGGAAAAAACATCAAAAACCACGTGAAAATTAGAAATTATTGAAAAAGAACGAAATGCAGTAAATTGCATATATAGATGCATATATTACCCAATAGTTGCATACATGTACGCATTTATTTCAAATCTTCGTCCAAACTACAGAATAAATACATACATGTATGCACATAATGTGAATACATGCATAATCTGATACATTGATTTAAAACCTGTATACGTACATGCAATTTTTTTCACTTTTACATAGATTTTGACATACCTGCCTACATGTATGCATTAATTCGAAAAAACTGCATACATGCATCTAGTTATTCAAGAGGCATGCATAAATAGATGCATATGTACTCAAAAAATTGCATATATGCATGCAAAATATACATCATAGTTGCATACATGTATGCAACTTTTTTTTTTGGTTGAGAACTCCTGACAATATTTCCAGATTCTAGAATTTTTTTTTAAGCAATGCCGCATTTTTTTCTGCAAGAAAATGGAAAAGGCGGAAGTGTACAAGGCAGAAGGCGGAACATCCTAAATTGAAGGAGGCGCAGGTCAAAAATAGGGGGCGGGTTCTAATTTAAAACATGACAAGGATGTGAGGTTAATTAGCTTTGCTTTTAGGGATGTGAGCCTAATATTCACAATTTAAATATCAGTAAATATATAAATTAATTTACCAATGATGGTGATTTGTACATGACAACATAGAAATGTTCTTAAGGAAATACCATATGAAACATGGACCTTTAGAAATGTAGGAAATATACTCGTTATATGTATTTATAATGTATATAATTCATCATTGCTCCTGAAACTTGCTAAATCACAAATAAACAATCTTCTATATGTTATCACTAAGCACCAAGTATAAACGTATTTATACATCCCATTTCTTATGAATGTTAGCATTGTCTGCTAAATATATTCTTTGATTTAACTGTAATGCAATTGGTTCAATTCAAAATCCAATTTTAATTCTATATTATTCTTTTAATTATTTAAGGATATCAAATAACATATCACATTTTTCAATATATAAAATATAATTTTAAATTTGAGTAATTATATGTATATTTGGTTAATTTATAGGTTTTTAGTGGATGTGCTCATGTAGATATTAATTATCAGATGAAAAATATATTAGGAAGTAAAATAAAGACAAGAAAATGTACATTGTAAATCAATAATAAGTTATTTAGTACATGTACTTATGCATATATTAATTATTTGATGAAAATGTAGGTCAGGAAGTAAATTAAAAGGAAGAACAAATAATTACAAAGATAAATGACAAAGATGCAGTTTGTTTCATGGAATATACATATTAAATGCATCTTTATCCTTTGGTTCCACCACTGCTTATTCGTTCCACTATATAAGCTTCACTCGACAAAATTGTCTTCATACTGGTCTCTTAAGAAATATATAAATTTTAAAGTAACAATGAAATTATTTCTCATTGTAGTTGCTTTCATCACACTTTTTGCTGCCGTAGAATCCTACCACGGTGCTGGAAATTGGGAACCGATAACCAATCTAAATGATCCACGGGTCGTAGGCGTTGCAAAATTTGCGGTATCAGAGCATAACAAGCAAGCAGATTCAAAACTTGAGCTGAAAAAAATCATGAAAGGGGAGAAGATTCGTTTGGATGGATGGACAATGAGACTTGAAATAGAGGCAAACGATGGCTGCCAATATAGGACAATTGTCTTTAAAAGATTACTTCGGCATGATTTGAAATTGGACTCCTTTGAGAAGATATGAGATTGTCTCTCAATGTACGCATACATGAAAAGGTGATTCGAATAAGATGTTGTTTACTTAATATTATAATTGAAGGTGTCACTGTATTTCTGTGTTATGTTGGCTACTATGTGATTTTAATAAAACAATGATTATTCATTATTATAATTAATAATATCTTTATATGTGTATGCTGATGTCGTCGACCATTGTGTCAGGTGGGTTCGGAATTGGTGGTTCGCTTAACATGGTTTATCATTATAATTTGATAGCTCAATAAAATTTCCATCATGACAGTAACTACAACACATAATTTTATTTAGCTTTATCAAAAGATGCATGGTTCTATTTCCAAGATTTAAATTGCAAAAAAGATTACTCTAATACTATGTTTGGAAACACTGTGCTGAATCTACCTCATCAAAAAGTCTGGTACTTAGCCTTAAAAACCTTAACCTCTCTTTCCCTATCCTTTAGTTATCATTGAAAATTAAAATAATAATCGACATAGTGATAGATTTTGTTTGATACTATAAATCATGTAGATGTAAGAGTTTTAAAATTTTTAATCAATCAAATAAAAATCATATATTTTACTAACTAGATACATATCTCTTTTTTGGGTAATGATAGAACTATGGTTTAGAGGAGAATTCTAAATAGTGACAACATTATGATATTTTGTTAATAAGGGAAAATTCATAAAAATAAATAAGGAAAAGAAAAACAAATCATGGTATGAACTTTAATTTTTAAAATAAGGTATGTTAGAAACTGTCAATTATGTGTTACTTTTATGACTTTCAAATAAGATCAAGTGTTACTTAAAAAAATCAATCCCTTATGTAAATGGAAAAATTATCAAAATCACTAATTTAAATGAGAGTGCAGCTTTTTCATTTAGGCTACGCATTCGTTACAATTTCCCATGATTCTGTTCACTTACGACCAACGCCTGCTTAGATATGTCTTAGCTTCTAAAATATTCATAATAAATCATGTAGAAGTAAGAGTTTTAAAATTTTTAATCAATCAAATAAAAATCACATATTTTACTAACTAGATACATATCTCATTTTAGGGTAATGACCTCATACATCATATTATTCAATCAAATAAAATGTATATAATTCTTCATGGCTTCTAAAACATGCCAAAATCACAAGAAAAAATCTTCTATATGTTAGCACAAAGGACCAAGTATACACATATGTATAACATCAATTTCTTATGGATATCAGCATTGTCTGCTAATTATATTCTTTGATTTAAACTATGATGCAATTGGTTCAACTCAAAATCCAATTTTAATTCTATATTCTTCTTTTAATTATTTAAGGATATCAAATAACATATAACATTTTTCAATATATAAAATATAATCTTAAATTTAAGTACCTATATGTATATTTGATTAATTAATACATTTTTAGTGGATGTACACTCATGCATATATTAATTATCAAATAAAAAATATATTAGGAAGTAAAATAAAGACAAGAAGATGTACATTGTATTATCAATAATATGTTATTTAATACATGCGCATATGCATATATTAATTGTTTAATGAAAATATAGGTTGGGACGTAAATTAAAGAGAAGAACATGTGCGTCGTATTACTTATAATTATATAGATAAATGACAAAGATGCAGTTTGTCTCATGGAATAAATATATTAAATGCATCTTCATCCCTTGGTACCACCACTAGTTATTCGTTCCACTATATAAGCTTCACTCAACAACATTGTTTTCACTACTGGTCTCTTAAGAAATTTATAAAGTTTAATGTAATAATGAGATTATTTCTCATTGCAGTTGCTTTCATCACACTTTTGGCTGCTTCAAAATCCAACCACCACGGTGGCAGTTGGGAACCGGTAACCAATCTAAATGATCGATGGGTGGTTGGAATTGCAAAATTTGTGGTATCAGAGCATAACAAGCAAGCTGATTCCAACCTTAAGATGAAAAAAATCATGAAAGGTAGAAGAAACATGTGGATGGATGGAGATTGAGACTTGAAATAGAGGCAAACGATGGTTGTCAATACAGGACAATTGTCATTAAAAATTTACTTGGGCATGGCTTGAAATTGGACTGCTATGAGAAGCTATGAGATTGTCTCTCAATGTATGCGTTCACGAAAAGCTGATTTCAAAAAATGTTGTTAACATTACGATTGAAGTTATCTTTTAATTTCTATGTTATGTTGGCTATTATGTTTTTTCAATAAAACGATGATTATTCATTATTATAATTGATAATATCTTTATATGTATATGTTGATATAGCCGATCATTGTGTTAGGTGGGTATGGGAGAGGTGGTTTGGTTAACATGGTCTGTCATTATAATTGTATAAACTCAATAAAAATTCCAACATGAGAGTAACCATAACACATACTTTTATTTACTTTTATCAAAAGCTGCATAGTTCTGTTTCCAAGATTTATAGTGCTAAAAATATTATTCTAATACTATTCTTGGAAACACTGCCCTGTTTCTACCTCATCAGAAAGGCTGGTACTTAGACTTTAAAATCTTATCCTCTCTCTCCCTATCCTTTTGTTATCACTGAAAATTAAAATAATAATCGCCAAAGTGATAGATTTTGATTGATACTATAAATCATGCAGATGTAAGAGTTTTAAAATTTTTAATCGATCAATTAAAAATCTTATTATTTTACTAACCAGATACATATATCATTTTAGGGTAATGATCGAACTATGGTTTAAGGAGAAATTTTAATAAATACAACATTGTGATATTTTGTTAATATGGGAAAATTCATAAAATTAAATAAGGAAAAGAAAAACAAATCATGTTAAGCACTTAGAAGTTTTTAAAATAAGGTATGTAAGGAACATTCAATTATGTGTAACTGTTATGACTTTTAATTAAGATTAAGAACTACATACAAATATCAGTCCCTTGTGTAAATCAAAAAAATATTAAAATCAAGAATTTAAATGAGAGTGCAGCTTTTTCATTTAGGCTATGCATTTGTTACAATTTTCCATGTTTTGGACCACTTATGGCCAACACCTACTTAGATATGTCTTAGTTTCTCAAACATTCATAATAAATCACAAAAACTTTCTAGAAGCCTTCCCATACAAACATTTTAGTAGATTCAGCTTCATCCTATATCTTCATTAAATTTGGGACATTTTTCCCAAGTTCAGGATGCATACGCCATTACTACTTAATTTTAAAATCATCCCATCGGCCAAAACTTTCATGGTCCTTCAAACAATTTGGTGAACATGTTGTTTACCTAATGTTGGTATGTTACTCTTGCTTTCTCTAGTCCAAGTGGCATGATCTTATAGAAGTAGAACCCTAGGTCGATGATGAAGCTGGTATGCTCCTGATCAGGGATATGCATCGCAATTCAGCTTTATTTGGAATAAATATCTATAAAGTATTAAGGCTTATCTCCTATTGTTTCAAATACTAGCAGATCGATTCTTGGGAGTGGGAAACAAACTTTGTCGCGTATGCAATTCATGCTGGAGAAATAGATGCAAGTTCATTATTTCTATTTTAATTCTTAAGGGGAACCTAGTTTGCAATACATTTTTGGGTATAATGGTTCACTAACAAAGTCGTTTTAGCAATCTCTTCACCTTTACATTTAATATGTCAAATTGCCGTAGGGCTCTACTTCATTTCTTATATTTCACTGAAGCTTTCCTTGGTTTGATTTTCAAATCATGACAAGCATTTAAGGGAGAAATATGACACATGTCCACACGAGACAAGGTAAAAACATCCTTTTGGTCCTACATGAAACCAATTAGATGTCCAGTAAATTTCTGCTTCAAATTGAATCCAACTTTCTGTAATGTCCCGCACTTTTCTAAGCTCGAATTTCAACAAAAAATGAAACTTAAAACCCATTTAAGTATGTAGAGTATAAATCTAGTACCTTGTAACGACCCGTATTTTTACGGATAATAATTAATTTATTTAATTATTTGAATAGTGAAAATGGTTGTTTAATTAAATTACATTGAATATTTAATTAAAATAAATAATAAAATAATATATTTAATTCCGAAATAGTCGGAATTAGTAAATTGATAATAGAGTGTGAATTGGAAAATTTAAAATATATAATTTAGTTTAGAATTGAATTATATTAACGAATTTATTTATAAATGTCAATTGAACGTATAATTTATATTATAATTATAATCGAGCTCGAAATGGCAAGGCAGTTCATAATTTGGTGATTCGAACTTTAATTAAGTATACATAATCTATTTTAAGCCGGATTTCTATGAAACAAGAAACGTTCGGAGCTGGTGAAGCATATTTTTCTAATGGAACAGAAAAATTGGTATTTCATAGTGTAGATTTTGAGTTATGTCCAAATCAATTTTTCAAATAGTCGCTATGGAATTCCTTTATAATTTCTAACAATTTATTTATATTATAAATGGATATATACATATATTGAATATCGATATAACTGGAAATTTTGAAATATCGAGTTATAAACCCCAATATATTTGTTTTAGAGCTAGAAAATACTCTGTGTGAATATATGCGATAATATGAATTTATTTATATTTAATTTAATTATTTTTAAATATATTAATATTTAAATGGGTTTATTTTAAACTTAAAAAATAGACAGTTTTGCAAACGAACTCCGTTTTCGACGAAACTAATTTTTTTGGGTCCAGAATATTAAATTATTGTTAGATTTCAATTTTTGTAATTTTTGGAGTCCGTATGTGGCCGTATCGGATTTTAATGTAGAAAACAGTCAATAATTTGACCTTTAAAAATATGCTGTGTAATAAAATGGAGTCGGAATTCGACAAAACAAGTTTCGTTGGGTCCATAATGTCAAACTCTAGTTATGTGTCAATTTTCGTGATTTTTGGGTATCATGTGTGATCATAGGAATTTTTAAACAATAAATACACATTGCGGTTGTTTTTAATTAATATAAATAACGAAAAAAAATATTTTATCTATCCTATAAATACCGTAGCATCCTTCCTAACCCTGTACTTCTTTCTTCGGTGGTCAAAGGAATTCCGCCGCTAGTAAATTATTTTTCATGTGAAACTTCATACTTCTAAAATCGTTCTAAAAATCAAATAAAATCTCGTAAATCTCTAAACACTCATATTTGAATTCATATGAAGTTCTCTTCCTTGCGGTGTCAATTTGGTAGTGTTCGATGCTATGGTTGTCGCACCAGAAATTGACAGTGCATGTTAGGGCTTGGATTTTAGGGTGATTAAGGATGTAAATCACAAATGCGAGTTGACCTTTGGATGAAGGAAGTAAAACCGCACCTTGTGGCAAGTTTTTGTGAGATTCCGTTAAAGTAGATGTCGATCCTTTTTCCTTGGTTCGCGAGATGTTGTTCAGCGGACCTGGTTTTAATGGTGCGAGTTGCTTATGAATGTCACGAGGTAGGAGAGAAGATGATAGAGAGTTCGAAATGGGAAGGGTAGTGAAATTGGAGTATGGATTCAGTGAAAAATTAGAAAAGAAAAAAAATGTTGCGAGAGTTTCCTATAGCAGAAAGTGGGAGACCACAATGTTAGAGAAGGGTAGCTTGAGTTCACCATTTGTGGGTTAAGGGGAATAAGTTTCGCATGAGGTAAAGATTGGAAGTGGTTTTGGATTAAATAGTTGAGTATGGAGGAGGACGTGGGAGGTTTAAGTTTGGAAATGGTAGTGTAAATGATGAGGAGCGGACAAGGTCGGAATTCTTAGAGGAAGAAGAAGTTTAGATTGGTACGGGTGGGCCTGTTTTTGGTGATGGGCCGACGATACTAAAGTAAAGCCCATTTTAATATATTAATATTTTTAAGTAAAGGGTGCAAAAGAAATTGGGAAATGGCATGGGAACGGGGTTCACATGTAGAAGGTAGAGGCACTATTCGAATTTGGGGCGGGCTGACGTCAAATGAGCCGGTTAGAAGAAATGGTGAGGCTCAATTTTTATTTCATTTAAATTTAGTTTTAAAACATTTAAATAATGTGATAACTTATAATAAGTATAACTTTTCCGTACGTGATCAGGATTGGATAAAACAAGATCCATTGGGATCATATGGACGGCGGCTACGAAATGGAACTAACGGGGAGTGAATTGGAGCTAGTTACAATTTATTGCAAAATAAATTGTTTGTCAGAATCAAGCGACAATTATCATTATTTAACGATAATCGTCCAATGTGAGTAATTCTCACTAATTCTGCTTGGTTTATATTTTCATAACGTATTTTTAGAACTGATAAATATTGGTTGGTTGCTGTGTGTTGATTGGTTGTTTGAACTACTGATTGATTTGTTGAAAATATCGATATATATATATCGTTAATCAAATATTGATTCTATTTATCAGAATATTTCATATTGGAATGAAACCGATGTTATTTATGTTGTTTAACGTCTGTGGATGCAGGGAAACATGTCGGAGGGATCCAACTGGATTCCTCAACATTTATTTTACTGTTTTTCATATATTCTGATATATGATGTGGTATATAATCTGTTATTGATTTTGTGTGTTTGGATGATGATCGATCCTTTTGATTTGGTATTTTAATACCATAAGTGATACTGGAATGCAAAAAGGGAATTTTTAAAGTGTATTTTGATAATAAAATATTTATATAAAATCAATAGAATTTATATAAAAGGAAATACTTGGGAAATAAATATAATTATAAAAGGGATTATATAAATGAAATATTTGTATAAAATAAATAGAATTGTATAAATGAAATAGTTATGTAGAAAAAATAGAATGATAAAAGGGATATTTTTTAGAAAATAAATAGAATTATACAAGGAATATTTATTTAGAAAATAAATAGAATTATAGGAAGGAATTATTCGGGAAATGAATAGGATAAATGGTTATGTAAAATCAAAGGATTTTGTATAAAAGGAAGTATTTATAAAATGAGTAGAATTTTATAAAAGGAATTATTTGGAAAATAAATATTAAATAGAAATATGTTTTTAACAGATAAATGGAAAAGATTAATTTAAAGTAGAATTAAATAAAAATCTGTTTTAACAGATAAAATTTGAGAATAATAATTTATAAACGATGTTTATAAATTAAGAAAAATATTTATCATTGGATAAATAAAAATAAAAATCTGAATTTATAAAGAGAAGAAGAAATCGGTTTTAACACCGATATTTGTAATAGAAATTGAATATTGCATTTATAAAGGGGATTGTAAATGAGATTTAAGTGATAGAAGTAAAAAGTGGATTTCGTATGAATAATTCTATAAATAAAAGTATAAATAGAATTTGGAAATGGAATATTATTTTTGAATACGAAATCAAACTGAATTGATATATAAAAGAATTTTTTTTCAGATTCGATGTGAATAATGGATTAAAATAAATATTTTATAAATTAAAATATTTTTAAAGGAAACTTGCTTTGAAATAGGAATTTAAATTGGATTTAATTGAATATAAATTATTCGAAGAGTTAATCGAATATTAGTTATTCGAATTAGAGTTAATTGACTATTAGTTAATCGATTAGAGTTAATCGAATTAGAGTTAATCGAATTAGAGTTAAATTATATATTAGTTAATCGAATTAGAGTTAATCAAAATTAGTTAATCGAATATTAGTTATTCGAATTAGAGTTAATCGAATTAGTTAATCGAATATAAGTTACTCGAAGAGAGGTAATCGAATATAGTTTGTTCGAAGAAAAGAGTTATCGAATATAGTTTATTTGAAGAAGGAGATATTATCAAATATTGTTTATTCGAAGGAGAGATAATCGAATATATTTTATTCGAGAAAAGAGATATAATCGCATATAGTTTATTCGAAAAAGAGTTATCGAATAGAGATTATTCGAGAGAGAATTATACATCGGGATTCGACTGTATCGAATGTAGGAAAGTATTATTTAATTTCTGGTTTTTAAATTAAGATTTATTTATTTAATAAATCATTTATTCATTTATTCAAATTTAGAAATAAAAAGTTATATTTAAGTTATTATATTTCAGAAACAGGGAATTATAACACTATTGTTATCATCAAATGATTTCTGTAAAAGAAGTGGGTTCGTAAATAGAATCCAAGAGTTACGTAAGGAAGTTTGTTGAAGGTTTGAAATGTGAACTTTATCTATTTCGAGGTTAGAAATGTTGTTCAGTTAAGGTCTGAGAGGTAGTTATACCCCAACTTGATTGACTTCGTTTTTATCTAAGGAATGGTTAAGGTTCGATAGTGAAGTGTAAATAGTTCGAATTGGCATAACGATGTTTTATTTAAAACATCTGTTTAAACCCAATAAAGGAGTTTTGGAAATGTTTTCCAAATAAGAATCAGAAATGTTTTCTAATATAGAAAATGAGAAATTAGAGTAAAAATGGGAATGTTTTCCAATGATTAGTAATGTATATTTTCTAAATTTAGAAAATAAGAAATTAAGAATATATGGAAGCGGAGATAGGGAAATGAATAATTGAATGGCAAATTAAGTTAAAGGCGTCAGTGTTGATTGATGATTGATCGGTAAGTTTTCCATTTGGAAATACAACCGTTTGCACACATGTTTTCCTTTGATAGTTAAATCACCGACTATCAAATTTTTTGACCATTTCCATCGTCAATACGTAGAGACCGGGATCATATTTATTATCTGAAAACCACTGCGTATCGGCATTAGCGTTGCGAATCAAATCTGATGAAGGTAATTGAAGACGGAGTTATGCAAGGGATGTCCTGTTTACAGAATAGTGCCTTCGGTTTGTCCAGACCCAGGACAATGTGTATGGACAAATGTCTGACATAGTATATCTAATAGATCACGTAAGTTGATCACTTCAAATGTATCCACGTTTGGTTGTGGAGGAATTTGTTTCTCTTAGCTTTATACCTGTGGTATTTTTATGGAAATAAATTTGTGATTTGGCGGGTATGACGATGTGGCATTTAAAGTAAATAAATGTATGATCTGTCAAAGGATACGTTTCTCCAACCTCATCAATCGGGAAATGACAAAAATCGGGCAGCTAGCATGGCTAAGTGGGTCACCCCATTAGGGTATATTGTCACCATCTAGAGAATATTCATATTTGTTACTTCTTTTTGCTTCTGTATCTCCCGGAACGGTTATGTTGCTAGCAACTATAGGTGACAATATATTCGATACACTCAAGAGAAATGAGTGGTCGGTCATGTGTGGCAAGGTTGCAAGACATTCTTGTTGAACCCAGTGTATTCCTCTCTAGACGTACACTATCGGCAGGTAGTTCCATACCTTGTCATAGTCAGAATCCAATCTCCAATAAGCGCCTGTGGTTTTGGTTGTATACTGTATATATGGAGCGTGAGATGCAAGCGTTCTGCTAGATTGTATTTACTTGTGATTAGACATTATCATAATATCAGAAAAGTATTGATTTGAAAATGTTTTGGGTTATCGTAAGGTAAAAACCATTCGTGTTTATGTGTGGATCGGTCTTACGATTATCATTCTTTTGAAAAGATTTTTAAAAGTTAAACCAAATGGTTGGAGTTTACTCACACCAGTCCCATGACTGACCCAAAGTTTATTTTGTTTTGTTTTCCCTAAACTCTTGGGTGCCCAAATTTGTACAAGCAGTCAAGTAGTCATGATTTACAGATACACTAGATGGAGCTTGGAGCAGGAGGCTTCAGCAGCATTTTATAGCTCTTGATTATTTCCGCTGTGATGAAAGTGTTGTACTCTAATATACAAGTACAGATTTGTGTTTCAATGTTACTTTGTATACTATATTTTATTCGTTCCACTGTGAAATTCGTGTTACTCTGATGTAGTTGTGTTCTTCTTCTTCTATTCTAATTTTCTATCTTATCTATTCTCACCCTCTAACTTATTTCTATTAACTATCCGGTATTTCCGATGCTTGGATAGTCGACATTGAGTTTATGTCTGTAACGATACGGATTTCGCTCGGACTTAATCTATCGCTAAATCGACCAAGACCGTTCAAAACCCGAATACGCTAACTCTGGGCATACAACACATCAGAACAAATAACAAAAGGCTTTTATAAACATCATAATAATGTTACATCAGAGTACAAAATATATCAGAGTATATCGAAATATAATACGGTGGAAGGTTAATTTACAATAAATGTAATACAATGCACAGCGAAAAACTATCAATGCTCTGGACACAGCTTTAAGCTTCAATGCAGAATCCTGCTAATATATCTGTAAAATAAACTACTCGACTACCCGTGTGGAAAATAGGGGCACCCGAGTTTGCAAGTGAAAAACAAACTACAGGTCAGTCATGGGACTGGTGTGAGAACTCTAAACAGTTATAAACTTATATAAATGATAAGGCAAATCACAGGACCACGCCACTAACACGGAACGGGTTTACCCCCATGAATGCCAGTGTATAAACAACAATCAGTAATAGAGATATGGATCTACTATGCATCAATCAACATGTAATATCCCAATCTACCCATTTAGATTAATCACCATATTTAGATTTTCCAAATTCAATTCAATTTACAGAAATTATTCCTTTGGACTTTATTCCCGATTCTTATTTCAAATCATTTCAATTACATATCTAGCTTTTATATATCAAAGTAGATTTCACTTCAGGATCTCAAATCAAATCATTTCGAAATATGAATTCCAAAACATAACAATGCATACAAACAAGTATGGAACCAAATATCTGGAATATTCCCTCAGACCGGTCAGTAAGCGCCCATCCAAGTCGATATATATATATGTGTGTGTGTGTGTGTGTGTGTGTGTGTGTGTGTGCGCACCTCCCACGCAAGGAGCAGGCTACACCGTTGGCCACTCACCCTAAGGCACTGGATCCAGCCAAAGTACTTTTAGTCACTATCGGGTCACCCGATCCTTAGCCACACACTAAACCATTTTATATCCCGAAGTAGGAAAAATCATTTCACGACACAATAATCACAAGTACTTTCAAACTATAGTACTTCACATCAGTAAATCACACATATGATCAGTCACTATTAATCACATAACCTTTGAGCTCGTATGTCTCAAAGAAGGGTGTTAAGCAAGAGAATAGATTCTCCGCCACTAAACAGATATATCATCAATAGCAACTAATCGAATATGCGATGAAACACAATGTAACACATAATATATTTCGAAATCATTTCGACAATATCGGGTTTAGGCCTCGAAATCCTTTCTATTTTATAAAACATTCCCTATCCAAAATTAGGAATATATTTCTTTTCACTTAAGAAAAATATCATTTTGAAATCATTCTTTAATTTTGAAATGAACTCAACAACATCGCTAAACACTTTATCGTCAAATCGTGAAGTGTTTCACAAGGCATTAGCATATAGATATTTCTACCCAATCCAATGCTAAATGTAAAAGCATATTCTGTTCATAAACTGGTCGAGCACGATCCAATCAATTCCAATTTGACATTAAATATAAGGTTCTGAAAAAAATTGTATCGACTTATATTCAACATCAAATTCTGAAACCAACAAATATTGTATTGGAATAACGATATATATATCTTCCAAATTCCTCTACAATATTCGTATAATAACGGAATCCAATATCGAAATATCCCGAAGATTATTTCCATTCCAAATTATTTATTGAAAATTTCTGGTTATTTTAAAACCATTTTCAAATCTAGTTAATAACTAGTTCATTTCGATAAAAATATATTTTTATCTTTTCAAATGTGGAATTTTTCATCCCAATTCTTTCCAAATCATTTACTATGATTTTACACAATTTTTCCCTATTTTTAATAATTTTATCAAGGCCCGTTCAGTCGATTTCCACAAACGGTCATCGAACTACACTTATAGCGACCTTTTCCAAAATTGATTTGGACATATCTCCAAATCCAACCGTTAGATTTCAAATCTCTAATATTCGTTGGAAAGCTCTTTTCGATACGAACCCAACGGTTCTGGTTTCAGGAGAATCCGACGGTCGATGCGCGGCGCGTTCTATTCAGGCCATTTATATATGTAATATATATATCGTCGATTTCCATTTCAAACATATTTTATAATTCGTTTAACTTCGTTTGAGAACGATTCCAATTTCTATTCTGGCTCAAGTTCATCAACTTTTCAGTTTCTAAGAACTTTCTAACTTTTCAGAAATTTGGCTAACACCCTAAATTTCTGAAAAATTTCACCATAACCTCCTTTGTACCGGAAGCATCGGGAAAATCCCCAAACCACCACACAGGCCCTCTCATCTCAAAAAGAAAAAGAAAAAGCCAAGCGGCTAGCCAATCGGCTCATAAAATCATCAAACCCAATCACAACAGTAAATATGTACCTATTTGTCGGGCATACAATTTTATTCCTCTTCTCCAGCCTCCTTTCTATGACATGTTCAATGCATATGTATGTATATGTATGCAAATCCAATCAATTTTCAATTCAGTTCAATATTTGATTCGATTTGGTTCGCTTTACATTTTATGTTCTTATATTGGTTTTATTGGTCCAATTCTTATTTAATTTCATGGTTTTGCCAATTCTAGTTTGGCATTCAAGTTTATATATGGTTACATGACAATCAACAATAAGGTTATTATATCGTTAATCACTTACTTGAATAATAATAAAGGTTTATTACTATTCCACAACACTTATATATTTTCTTATAACGTTTATATATATTTTCATACATCGTATATAATTTCATACAACGCTATTATATAATTTTATACAATGCTATCATAAATTCATACAATGCATATATAATTTCACACAACGCTATATAAGCTAAAATAATATTATTAGCGAGCTAATAATATTTCCATCGTATGACAATTTTATATTTTCCATATATAAGCTAAAAATGATCATTTTAGCGAACTAGTATATATTTCAAGGCATGACTATTTTTAATAGCTCCTATACATGTTAAAAATGTTATTTTAACAATCCAATATTTATTTCAACACACAGTTATTTTTAACACTACATACTTCGTATAAATATGATATTTTTGTCAAACAAAAATATATTTCAATTCATGGCTATTTTTATTCAGTTCATGTACATGCTATAAACAATATTTATAGCCAACAACATTTATTTCAACACTTGTATATTTTTAGCAAGTCATATACACAATAAAAATGGTATTTTTATCGTTCAAAATATTTATTCAACACATGATTGTTTCTAGTACTTCATACACACAGTAAAATGTTAATTTTATCATTCAATCCATTTATTCAATACATGAATATTTTTAATAGTTCATATATACGATAAAAATGTGATTTTTTATCGTTCTAACTTTTTATTCAACACATGAATATTTTTATATAGTTCATACACATTTTAAAAATGTTATGTTTATCGTTCTAGCTTTTTATTCAACACATGAATATTTTTATATATCGCATTTCATTTCTATACAACGCATATATATATATATATATATATATATAATTTTCATACAACGTATATATATATATTTTATACAATACACATATCACACAAATCATCCATGGTTTATACAGAAAGTAGTGTCGGGTACTGCTAAGCACCGTCTGCATCCTAGAATATAATAACTGAACAAAAATTTATAGTGAGAGAAGTTCTCATCTTGGTTTCCCACTCCGCCATTCTTTCAAAGCAAAGAAGATAAACACCTCGCTGACTACAACCTTAAGCGAACACGATATCCTACATGATTGATTTTTATTAATAACATTCATAAGCTAAAAATCATATTTTTAACTCATTAAAAATATTACTTCATACAATAAAAATCGTATTTTTACATAACTAAAAATCATATCTTTATGTTATAAAAAAATTGAATCTTTATTTTATTAAAAGTCGAATCTTTATTTCGCCACGTATATATGAAAATCTCAACTTTCCTGTATAAAAATCTCACCTTTCACGTGTATAAAAATCTTAAATTTTCTATGATAAAAATCATCTCTTTAATTTAAAAATCTAACCTTTCTAAACTATAAAAATCAAATCTTTCTATGCAAAAAAAAAAAATATATAATTTTTCTATGCTAAAAAAAACTGATTTTTCCTATGAAAAAAAACTGATTTTTCCTATGCTAAAAAACTGATTTTATTCTGTGCTAAAAAAAACTGATTTTTCCTATGTAAAAAAAAACAGATTTTTTTTCTTTTTCTTCAATGTATTTAAACTAAATTAACTAACTAAAAATTAACACAAAATAAAACTCACATTGGAAGGAAGTGGAGAATGCTCGCTGTCAAGGGGGTGTTGGTGGGCGCCGGAGGTGCTCAAGGCGTCGGAGAGGGGTGCAAGGGGTGCGGTCGGCGGTTGGTGGGTCAAAGTGTAGTGGCGGTGCTGATTTAGGGCGTCGGGCTTGGTGGGCACGTTATTCAGAAGAGGAGAGAGAGGAAGAAGGGGGTGACAAGCTACTGGTGGCGGGGGCTTTGGCAGGCGGAGGCGTCGGACGGCGGAGCGGTGGGAGGGGGTGGAGCGAAAAGCAGAAGTCATCGCGATTTTTTTCTCTTAGATCTGGTTGAACGAATGATTTTGGGGAGGGAGTGTTTGACCGTGGAGTGGAGATAAGGGCCTTGACTTAGTTATTATTTATTTATTTTTTAAATCCCAAAAAGTGACTTTTACATTCGAACCCCAAATCAAACCCAACGACTGTCGCCCGTTACTAATTACCCCCATTCCGAACACAATGAGATATGTTTTGTAATCCAATTCGGCTGTTACAATCAGTTTTCATTTAAATTAAAATATAAATCATTGTATATTCAATTTAAACGTACCTTTCAATTTTTTAGGGCCACTTACGGACTCTAAAAATTCTAGAAAAATTATTTCTAGCTTCGTATTGACGATACGGTCCTAACAAAACTAATTTCATCAAATTCTGAGACCGTTTGAAAAATGGTCATTTTCTGGTCAATCCAATTCAAAATGAATTTGCAAAACACGTTTTCCTTTGCCACGCTCACATATTGATTCTAAAAATTATGGAAAAATAAACTTAACAATAAATAGACATTCCGGTTCCAACAAAAGTGGTTTCATCAAAAACAGAGGTCGTTTGCAAAATCACTATTTTTAAGGGCTTTATTTATATTTGAAAATTCAATTTTTAAATTCTGACTCAATTTCTGTCCAAATTATTCAAAATAAAAATTTTAAATTGGCACGGATTTTCCAGGTTGTCACATTCTCCCCCACTTAAAATCTTTTCGTCCTAGAAAAGGAACAGAGCTGAAAGTTGTTTAAACAACCAGCTCAACTTCCATTCTGGCTTTCATTCTTCAACTCATTCTAGGGCATTACTAGCCCCATCTCCAATGAGTATTCCCTTATTGGATATTACTAATCCAATCTCTGATGAGTCTTTTATTCTGTTCTAACGAGTTGTACCCCAAAGATTTGAGTTTAACCAAAGCTCTGATACCAACTGAGACGACCCATAACTTCCCCGTAAAGGAAAGCACAGACTGCTTTGAGTACAAGGCACATCAGAACGCAAACAGAAGAACATTTCATTGTTTATTACAACAATTCCATCAGAATACAAGAACATACAGAATATGAATAAATATTATACATCATAAATATCAGAGATTTAGATACATTACTGCAGCGGAAAAATAATACAAAACATAACTGAAAGAAATAAATGGATACAGAGCTTTCCGAATATCACTTCAGCTATAAACCATGATCCTGTGAATATAAATCTGCAAAACAAAAACTACTAGCTGCCCGTGCGGAAAATAAGGGCAACCAGAGTTTAGGTTAAAACAATAAACTCCAGGTCAGTCATGTGACTGGTGTGAGAACTAAAACAGTTATTAATATTGGTTTTAAAGTTTGGTAAATCAAGGGACCATGCCGTATAACACAGAACGGGTTTCCTCCCAAGAATACCAGTGCATAAAACAAAACAGCGCAATGCTAAATAAAGAACAATGAAGCTATTATAAGACCCAGGTCCCATCACACAATGCAACACAAGCCGGAGGATAGGGTTTTACCTTATAATAGCCAAAGAATGCTTGATACATGAAATTTAATCTTTTATTATTACTATAAGTGGAGAAAAAGACTTCAAATATAAATGTATCAATCCTAGGCGGGATGGATACCATCTATCATGTTGCCATACTAGGCTCTACAAATAAAACCGCATGATGTCGTATTGGAAATTGGATTTCCATCTATGAACCAAGGCAAAGGATAGTCCATACCGTCTTCGAGACAATCTATCCCATGTGTCAGGGTCAGAGCGCATCGACCCCTGGATCGTCAGGATCGGTCCACCGATGTGGATTATTATACCTGAACAATGCATTTCCCCGCCCTATGGGGCGTAAATGATCCAAATGACTCCATCGGTCCCGGATCGACCGATGTCGTTACGGGATTTTCGACCTGAATAGAACAAGCCGCGTCGCGGTAGTTCGCGAATTTCGACCATTGACTTCGAATTGATGTTACGGGAGATCCGACCGTCGGATTCTCCTGAAACCGAACCATCGGGTTCGTATCGAAAAGAGCTTTCCAACGAATATTAGAGATTTGAAATCTAACGGTTGGATTTGGAGATACGTCCAAATCAAAATTAGAAAAGGTCGCTGTAAGTGCAGTTCGATGATCATTATTGGAAATCGACTGTGCGGGTCCTGATAAAATTGTTGAAAATATCTATAATTTGTGTAAAATCATAGTATATGAATTGGAAAGAACTTGGATGAAAAATTCCCTATTTGAAAGGATAAAAATATATTTTTATCGAAATGAACTAGTTATGAACAAGAATTAAAATCCAATATTTTTAAAAAAATAAATTGCATTTGAAGTGGTTTTAAAAATAATCAGAATTTCCAATATACGTATTGGAATGGATTTGAATCGAAATTATCGTCGGAATATTTCGATGTTGGATTTCGTGATTATACAGATATGGTTGTGCAAATTTGAAAGATATATTTATATCGTTATTTTCAATACGATATTTGTTGGTTTCAGAATTTGATATTGAATATAAGCCGATATATTTTCAATTCAGAGCCTTGTATTTAATATCAAATGGGAGTTTGGGTTCGCCGTGAACGGTGTCTTAAATAACACCGTTCTTGAACCTAGTTTAGAAAAGAATAAATCTTTTAATTAAGATTTAGTGGGATTTTCCAGTTAATTAGTATTTAATTTGAATTGAAATTAATTTTTGGGTTTATCGTGAACGGTGTTTTAAATAACACTTGTTCTTTAACCCGATTAACAATGGGATGTGATATTGGGTTTATCGTGAACTGTGTTTTAAATCACATCGGTTCTTTAACCCAGTTAAAGATTAAAACTAAGTGGAGTTTTAATGAATCTTTAGTTAGATTGAAACGATCGAGAATGGAGTATCACCAGTTTTGCTCCAAGCGATAGTTAAATCTTTAATTAGATTTGAACGTGGAATGGTAATTAATTTTACCGATAACACCGTGGTGTTAGATATGGAGTATCACCAGTTTTGCTCCATGGGATGAATAGGTTGGGATTGGGAAATAAAATAAATGATTACTTCGGTATGGTTCACTAATCCCGACTAGATTGGATAAACTTTAAGATGCTTTGAATTGAAATTCAAAGGTAGATTAAAGAAGAAATTTAAAGGGATTTAAATTTAATAAAATTAATGGGAACCTTTCCCTAGAAACAAGAATATTTGAATAAAAGAATATTCTGAATTGGAATGAGGCGTATGTTGTGTTTGTGTAACACTTGTTTATTATATACGCGAGTTATTCAGAAGGACCGGGTTTATCCCATTCTGAATAACTGATACGACGGTAAGTCGAAGATGTAGACGGTGGTTGAAGACCGGAGGTCTTCACATCATTTGGATGATTTCTGTCGTCTTGATTGGGCTGTACACCCAAGACGATGGAAAAAGTGGTGATCGTCCAGAAGTACTTTGATATCGATGGATATGCGAGGTAGAAGGTGCCTCCGATTTCGTTCAGACCCAGAACGAACTTGTAAATGGACTGTGTGTCTGACATTGGATTTCATTCTGTTTGATTGATATACATCGGTTACACGGCGTGAATTGCCTGTGTGGCATGCTAAGACGCAAATAATCAAGGCTTCTGTTAAAAAGCAAAGTCGTGTGGTTGATCTTCAAAGCACGGCCTTTGTGGCATCGCTTTGTGTAGTGTTAATTCGCAAGCCTCACACCCCGGTGTGAACCAAAAACGGGAGAGGACATCAGGGAGGACGTACGTTTCTTTCTAGCTAGGAGTGGTTTCAATGCTTAAACAGGCTGACGAGTTTGACTCATGTGGTTGTTGGATTTTGAGGCGCCTCGGATATATCGGTCGATCCAAGACCGATGGAGTCATTTGGCTCATTTACGCCCCATAAGGCGGGGAAACGCATGGTTCAGGTACACATCGGTGGACCGACCCTGGCGATCCAGGGGTCGATGCGCTCTGACTCTGAGACATGGTGCAACAACCCGAAAATCTGGGCCAGTTTAAAATTTTTATTTTGACAATTTTAGTGCATTTTGAATATTCAAAATAAATTATTTTAAATAATATCAACAAAAATTTATTTTGAATATATTTAGAACCTATATATTATATGCGTCGTCGTTAGAATATAATAATTATATATAATTAAAAATAGAATTGAAAATGGTGCGGTGGTTCAATAATTCGATTTCAAACTTCAATTGAATGTACCGGGTGCAAAACAATCCGGATTTTAGTGAAACCAAAAACATTAGGATCTAATTGATAATATCTTTCCAACGAATCCGAAAAATTGAGATTTCATAGCGGGAATCAAAAGATATGTCCAGTTGAATATTCTGAATAGACGCTATGGAATTCAGGCCCTTAAAAATAGCCATTTTGCAAACGACCGCGGATTTCGACGAAACCACTTTTGTTGGATCCGTGATGTCAAGTTATTGCTAGGTTTCAAATTTCATAATTTTTTGAATCAATATGGGAGCGTGGCAAAGGAAAACGCGTTTGACCAATTTCAGTTGATTTTAATCGACTGGAAAATGGCCATTTTTCCAACGGTCTCAGAATTCGACGAATCTAATTTTGTTAGGACCGTATCGTCAATACGAAGCTAGAAAATATTTTTATGGAATTTATAGAGTTAGTATGTGACCCCGGTAAATTGAAATGCGCGTTCAAATTCAATATATAGAGTTATATGTTCATTTTGATGGAAACTGATCGAAACGATTGAATCAGCCTACGATACATATCCCATTGGTTTCGGAATAGGGGTGAAACGCTATGGACGACAGGCGGTGGGCCTCGTTTAGAGGTCGTATGTAAAAGTCAACTTTTTGAAAATAAAAATATGATTTTTATATAAGGCGGGTAATAAAAATGTGATTTTTATATTATAGAAGAAATAAAAATATAATCTTTATGATTGAAAAGGTGAAATCTTTATAGTTGAAAAGGCCAGATTTTTATATATTGAATAACGAAGTAAAAATTCGATTTTTATATATAGAATAGCATAGTAAAAATTCGATTTTTATATATTGAATAGCATAGTAAAAATTCGATTTTTATATATTGAATAGCGAAGTAAAAATTCGATTTTTATATATTGAATAGCAAAGTAAAAATTCAATTTTTATATATTGAATAGCATAGTAAAAATTCGATTTTTATATATTGAATAGCATAGTAAAAATTCGATTTTTATATATTGAATAGCATAGTAAAAATTCGATTTTTATATATTGAATAGCGAAGTAAAAATTTGATTTTTATATATTGAATAGCGAAGTAAAAATTCGATTTTTATATATTGAATAGCAAAGTGAAAATGTGATTTTTATATATATAGTGGCTACGGGCAACGAAAGCGACAAAAGGCGAGAATGGCGACGATTTTCTACAATAGAAGTGTCATGGAGTTGGGATAGCTTTGGTGAGAATTTCTCACTCTAAAATTCTTTTTCTAGTTATATACATATATACTAGGATGCAGACGGTGTTTAGTAGCACCCGACACAATCGTCCACAGACCATGGACTTGTTTGTTTGATTGCAAAAATTAGTTAGATTATTTGATTGAAACTTGATTGTTTGGTGAGATGGAATGGATTTGATTTATGTGTGAATGGCGTGGGCCTTCACTAGACCGGGGATAAGGCTAGGCCTCGTCCCGTTTCTAGTATCGTGCCGTTATGCCGCCGAAATTTTCTAAAATAAATTAGAAAAATAAAATTATCATTTTATTTGATAAATGAACTAAATAGAATATTTTCATGTGTTGAAATAAAATATCTTATCGTTAAAAATATAATTTTTTAACGTGGAAGTGAATAAAATAAAATATTCATATACAAACCGGACGGTTTGTTTATGTACACCTATTTGAAGGACATTGATTGGGTCGATAAATTTTACACATCGCCCAACTGCACAACTAAAATCTGTGTTTGATTGTTTGAAACCCCACATGGGTGTTAGGATGAAATATGAAGTTCACTCATCCTGATTGATTAAATATGTCGATCGATTGATTGACAGGCTGTTATAAGCGTTAGATGTCTATATTTGATGCTTATACAGTGTAGTGCACTTTGGTTGATGGTTGATTATTTTTCAATGCTATTATATACGTGTGATGTAAGAAAATCCATATAATAAACATTATATGGTGATTGATTGGGCCTCATTCCAATTTAGAAAATAAAGAATATTATAAAATAAAGGTTCATGTGTTGACTGTACTCATCCGTTGAGATTAGTTATGTGTTGAACGAAATATTTTAACAATAAAGTTTACATCTTTATCATATACGAAATCAGAAATTAACTGGAAGATAGATAAGATGAGTGGTCTCCTGGATATTGATCTGATGTTGGTTTCGACCTTCGGGGTTAATATTTAGGGAATCGTTCTCTTACTAATTTACGGTTGGAGTCTGATTTGATATCAAAAGATAGATACCCAAATTTTTATAAAATATATTAAATAACAAAAATAGTCACATGTGGACAGTACTCATTCGTTGAGATTAGTCGTGTGTTGACAAAAATAAATATTCATTTGTTGAATAGAATATTTGAAAATAGAAATATATGAAGCCGTGTTGATTAGATTGACGCCATTTTGACGTGAACGATGTTTATATCGATTTTATTCATTTTAAAATGAATATTGAAAAGTGATTTCGAAATCGAATATTTTGAAATGAAATTTGAATTAAATTGAATATATAACGAATTTGATTTGAATTGAAAACCAATTTGAAATGAATCGAATAGAAAACCAATTTGAATTGAATTGAATCGAATAGAAAACCAATTTGAATTGAATCGAATAGAAAACCAATTTGAATTGAATTGAATAGAAAACCAATTTGAATTGAATCGAATACAAAACCAATTTGAATTGAATCGAATACAAAACCAATTTGAATTGAATCGAATACAAAACCAATTTGAATTGAATCGAATAGAAAACCAATTCGAAATGAATCGAATAGAAAACCAATTCGAATTGTATTGAAAACAAATTCGAATTGAAATGAATTCAAATTGACTTGAAATTTGAATTGAATAGAAATGAATTTTAAAACGAATTTATAAGGAAAAATTCAATTTTGATTTGAATTGAAATGGAAGTTGAAATTGTTTTTGAAACGAATTTAAAACTATTTATAAAATTCTTTTTAAAAGGAAATCGACGAAATATATATTATATATATAATATAATGGCCTGAATAGAACGCGCCGCACCGCGGCAGTTCGTGAATTTCAACCATTTATTTCAAACGGACATTACGGGAGATCCGACCGTCGGATTCTCCTAAAACCGCAACCGTTGGGTTCATATCGAAAAGAGCTTTCTAACGAATAATAGAAATTTGAAATCTAACGGTTGGATTTGGAGATACGTCCAAATCAAATTCGAAAAAGGTCGCTATAGGTGCTGTTCGATGGCCGTTGTTGGAAATCGACTGTACGGGCCTTGATAAAATTATCAAAAATATCAATAATTTGTGTAAAATCATAAGAAATGATTTGGGAAAAATTGGGATGAAAAACTCCATATTTGAAAAGATAAAAATAGATTTTTATCGAAATAAACTAGTTTTGAACTAAAATAAAAACCCATTTATTTTTAAATAAATAAATTGGATTTGAAACGAGTTTTTAAATATAAGTGATTTGGGTTTATCGTGAACTGTGTTTTAAATGACATTAGTTCTTTAACCCAGTAAAAGGAGTTTTAATGAATCTGCAATTAGATTGAAATGTGAATTGATATTTCAAATCATCAAATTTGGAAATGAGAGAGAATGGAGTATCACCAGTTTTGCTCCAAAGCGATAGTTAAATCTTTAATTAGATTTGAACGTGGAATGGTAATTAACTTTACCGATGACACCGTGGTATTAGATATGGAGTATCACCAGTTTTGCTCCAAAGCGATAGTTAAATCTTTAATTAGATTTGAACGTGAAATGGTAATTAATTTTACCGATAACACCGTGGTGTTAGATATGGAGTATTACCAGTTTTGCTTCAAGGTATGAATAGGTTGGGATTGGGAAATAAAATAAATAATTACTTCGGTGTGGTTCGCTAATCTCGACTAGTTTGAAAAACCATGATTTGGTTTGATATGACGTCCAAAGGGAGATTAAAGGATAAATTTTAAAGAATTTATCTTGGATAAAATTAATGGGAACATTTCCCTAAGAATATGAAATTTAGAAACTAGCGGTAGGTTAGTTAAGAAGAATGGTTTCCTGGATATTGATCTGATGTTGGTTTCGGCCTTCGGGGTTAATACTTGGGAAATTGTTCTCTTGCTGATTTACGGTTAGTGACTAATGAATTGGAATGAGGTTTATGTTGTGTTTGTGTAACATTTGTTTTCAGTATACGCGGGTTGTTCGGAAAGGCCGGGTTTATACCCATTCTGAATAACCGATTCGACGATAAGTCGAAGATGAAGGCGGTGGTCGAAGAGCGGAAGTCTTCACATAGTTTGGATAATTACTGACGATCCTGATTGGGCTGTACACCCAAGAGGATGGAAATAGTTGGTGGTCGTCCAGACGTACTTGGAGATGGATGGATATGCGAGGAAAGTGCCTCCGGTTTCGTTCAGACCCAGAACGAATTTGTAAATGGATTGTGTGTCTGACATTGGATTTTATTCTGTGTTGATTGGTTTCTGTTAAATATATATCTGTTTGGCGGCGGAGAATTTATTCTCTTGCTTATCGCGCTTCTCTGAGACGTACGAGCTTAGAGGTTATATATCGATAGATATCAATCGAATGGCATGAATTGCCTGTGTGGAATGATGAGTTGCATGGATCAAGGCATCTGTTGAAAAGCAAAGTCTTGTGGTTGATGATCAAAGCACGGCCTACGTGGCAGCTTTGCGTATACCACGGATTCGCGAGCCTCACACCTCGGTATGAGTTAAAAACGGGATACGGACCACTGGGAGAGCACGACGTTTCTTTCTAGCTATGGTGGTGTTAGTGACTTACCAGCCCTGACATTTATATACTTTTCACCTTTGTGGTTGTTGGAATGAGGCGCCTCGATATTAGGTCTGTAAGGACCGGGAAACGTGTGTTCAGGAATTACCAATCCTCAAACGTAAGAGAGGACCGGCCCAACCGATTCCAGGGTTACCCAGAGTGCGTAGTCCTGAGGCATTTGCTAGAATGTCTCGAAGCGGAGAGGAGCTTGCCCCTTGCCTTGACTCATGACGGAAATCCAATTTCCGATACGTGTATTTCGGTTTTAATTGTAGAACTAGTATGGCGACATGATATATGGTACCCATGCCGTCTATGATTTATATTTATGATTGAAATTGTATTGACACTATACACTTATTATAGTATCAAAGGATTTATTTTAAACGTACAAAGCATGTTTGGCTATTATAAGGGAAAACCCTATCCTCCGGCTTGCGTTGCATTGTGTGATGGGACCTGGGTCTTATAATAGCTTCATTTTTCGAAAAAGAATTGCGTTGTTTATTCTATGCACTGGTATTCTTGGGAGGAAATCCGTTCCGTGTTATACGGCGTGGTCCCTTGAATTACTCTCTTTTAAAGTAAAGTTTTAAATAACTGTTTTAGTTCTCACACCAGTCACATGACTGACCTGGAGTTTATTGTTTTAACCTAAACTCTGGGTACCCCTATTTTCCACACGCGTAGCTAGTAGTTTTGATTTTGCAGATTTATATTCACAGGATCCTGATTTACAGCTGGAACGATGCTCGGAAAGCTCTGTATCCGTGTATTACTTTTAGTTGTGCTTTGTATCATTTTTCCGCTGCTATGTAATTTATTGTAATCTCTGATATTTATCGAATTGTAATTTATTCATTTATACTCTGTATATTCTTGTATCTGATGGAATTGTTGTAATAGCAATGAAATGTTCTTCCGTCTGCGTTCTGATTTGTCCTGTTCTCAAAACGATCAGGGGTTTCGAACGGTCTAGATCGGTTTAACGACTGATTCGGATCAAGCGAAATTCCCTGCCGTTACGTTTGGTATCAGAGCTTTGGTTTACATAGCTCAGAGAACAAGGCACATTAGAACCATACGAAAGAATTCATCAGATATTGGATTAGTAATATCCAATTAGAATGACTCGTTAGAGATGGGATCAGTAGTATCCTAGAACGAGTGTGAAGAGTATATTTTCCAAATGAAAACAATTTTGTTTTGAAAATTTAAACCATTTTATATGTATTTGAATATTTTATTTGTATTGAATTTGGACAATCCAATATATAAAGATTTTGCATATACGCGTCATGAACGTATATTCGAAGTTTTAATATACTGGATAGATATAGAATCATGCTATAGTCGCCCGGAGATGATTCTGATGATTGTAGCTACATCATCAGAATTTATTTTTGTGTTTCGAAGGTGTGATATCTATATATTTCCATTAGACTGGTGTGAGAACCAAAACTTATATAGCTAGATTTATTGTTGTGATTTGGCATCAAAAACATGATTTTCTGTATATGTATCAAAATTATGAATTTGAAACGTTAACCCACTAATTGATTGATGTTTGTGTTGTTTGTTTATTTGTTTGATAATTTTGAACCATTATGCCTAATTGAACCAAATAATGAATTATATTGAAAATTGGTCGCATTTGCTTGCATATACAAGTACTTACATTGAACAGGTCATAGCAAGGAGGCTAGAGCAAAGAATAAAATTTGTTTGCCCGACAAATAGGTACCTGTTTACTATAATTTACTGTTATTTTGGGTGATGATGATTTTATGAGCCAATTGGCTAGCCGCTTGGCTTTTTCTTTTTCTTTTTGAGATCAAAAGGCCTATATGGCAATTTCGGGATTTTCCCGTGGCTCCGGTGCAGGGGAGGTTATGGCGAAATTTTTCGAAAATTTAGGGTGTTAGCCAAATTTTTGAAGAATTTGAAAATTCTCAGAAACTGAAAGGTTGGAGAATGGAAGCCAGATCAAACGTAGAGTTGATTAATCAAACCACTTTCGACTTTGTTCCTTTACGGGGACGAAAAGTTTTAAGTGGGGGAGATTGTAACAAACCGAAAATCTGGGCCAGTTTAAAATTTTTATTTTGGCAATTTTAGCGAATTTTGAATATTTAAAATAAATTATTTTAAATAATATAAACGAAAATTTATTTTGAATATATATAGAACGTATATATTATATGCGTCGTCGTTAGAATATAATAATTATATATAATTATAAATAGAATTGAAAATGGTGCGGTAGTTCGATAATTCGATTTCAAACTTTAATTGAATGTACCGGGTGCAAAACAATCCGGAATTTAGTGAAACCAAAAACAATAGGATCTAATTGATAATATCTTTCCAACGAATCTGAAAAATTGAGATTTCATAGCGGGATTAAAAAGATATGTCCAGTTGAAAATTCCGAATAGTCGCTATGGAATTCAGGCCCTTAAAAATAGCCATTTTGCAAACGATCGCGGATTTCGACGAAACCACTTTTGTTGGATCCATGATTTCAAGTTATTGCTAAGTTTCAAATTTCATAATTTTTCGAATCAATATGGGAGCGTGGCAAAGGAAAACGCGTTTGACCAGTTTTAGTTGATTTTAATCGATTGGAAAATGGCCATTTTTCCAGCGGTCTCAGAATTCGATGAAACTAGTTTTTTTAGGACCGTATCGTCAATACGAAGCTAGAAAATATTTTTATGGAATTTATAGAGTTAGTATGTGACCCCGGTAAATTGAAATGCGCGTTCAAATTCAATATATAGAGTTATATGTTGATTTTGACGGAAACTGATCGAAACGATCGAATCAGCCTACGATACATTTCCCATTGGTTTCAGAATAGGGGTGAAACACTGTGGAAGACAGGCGGTGGGCCTCGTTTAGAGGTCGTATGTAAAAGTCAACTTTTTGAAAATAAAAATATGATTTTTATATAAGGCGGGTAATAAAAATGTGATTATTATATTATAGAAGAAATAAAAATATAATCTTTATGATTGAAAAGGCGAAATCTTTATAGTTGAAAAGGCGAGATTTTTATATATTGAAAAACGAAGTAAAAATTCGATTTTTATATATAGAATAGCATAGTAAAAATTCGATTTCTATATATTGAATAGCATAGTAAAAATTCGATTTTTATATATTGAATAGCGAAGTAAAAAATCGATTTTTATATATTAAATATCAAAGTAAAAAATTTGATTTTTATATATTGAATAGCATAGTAAAAATTCGATTTTTATATATCGAATAGCATAGTAAAAATTTAATTTTTATATATTGAATAGCATAGTAAAAATTCTATTTTTATATATTGAATAGCATAGTAAAAATTCGATTTTTATATATTGAATAGCGAAGTAAAAATTCGATTTTTATATATTGAATAGAGAAGTAAAAATTTGATTTTAATATACTGAATAGCGAAGTGAAAATGTGATTTATATATATATATATATATATATATATATATATATATATATATATATATAGTGGCTACGGGCAACGAAAGCGACAAAAGGCGAGAATGGCAAAGATTTTGTACAATAGAAGTGTCATGGAGTTGGGACAGCTTTGGTGAGAATTTCTCACTCTAAAATTCTTTTTCTAGTTATATATATATATACTAGGATGCAGACGGTGTTTAGTAGCACCCGACACAATCGTCCACAGACCATGGACTTGTTTGTTTGATTGCAAAAATTAGTTAGATTATTTGATTGAAACTTGATTGTTTGCTGAGACGGAATGGATTTGATTGATGTGTGAATGGCGTGGGCCTTCACTAGACCGGGGATAAGGCTAGGCCTCGTCCCGTTTCTAGTATCGTGCCGTTATGCCGCCGAAATTTTCTAAAATTAGAAAAATAAAATTATCATTTTATTTGATAAATGAACTGAATAGAATATTTTCAGGTGTTGAAATAAAATATCTTATCGTTAAAAATATAATTTTTTAACGTGGAAGTGAATAAAATAAAATATTTATTTACAAACCGGACGGTTTGTTTATGTACACCTATTCGAAGGACATTGATTGGGTCGATAAATTTTACACATCGCCCAACTGCACAACTAAAATCTGTGTTTGATCGTTTGAAACCCTACACGGGTGTTGGGATGAAAATTGAAGTTCACTCATCTTGATTGATTAAATATGTCGATCGATTGATTGACAGGCTGTTATAAGCGTTAGATGTCTATATTTGATACTTATACAGTGTAGTGCACTTTGGTTGATGGTTGATTATTTTTCAATGCTATTATATACGTGTGATGTAAGAAAATCAATATAATTAACATTATATGGTGATTGATTGGGCCTCATTCCAATTTAGAAAATAAAGAATATTATAAAATAAAGGTTCATGTGTTGACTGTACTCATCCATTGAGATTAATCATGTGTTGAACGAAATATTTTAACAATAAAATTTACATCTTTATCATATATGAAATCAGAAATTAACTGGAAGATAGATAAGATGAGTGGTCTCCTGGATATTGATCTAATGTTCGTTTCGGCCTTGGGGTTAATATTTAGGGAATCGTTCTCTTACTAATTTACGGTTGGAGTCTGATTTGATATCAAACGATAGATACCCAAATTTTTATAAAATATATTAAATAACAAAAATAGTCACACGTGGACAGTACTCATTCGTTGAGATTAGTCGTGTGTTGACAAAAATAAATATTCATTTGTTGAATAGAATATTTGAAAATAGAAATATATGAAGCCGTGTTGATTAGATTAACGCCATTTTGACGTGAACGATATTTATATCGATTTTATTCATTTTAAAATGAATATTGAAAAGTGGTTTCGAAATCGAATATTTCGAAATGAAATTTGAATTAAATTGAATATATAACGAATTTGATTTGAATAGAAAACCAGTTTGAATTGAATCGAATAGAAAACCAATTTGAATTGAATCGAATATAAAACCAATTTGAATTGAATCGAATAGAAAACCAATTTGAATTGAATCGAATAGAAAACCAATTTGCATTGAATCGAATAGAAAACCAATTTGAACTGAATCGAATAGAAAACCAATTTGAATTGAATCGAATAGAAAACCAATTTGAATTGAATCGAATAGAAAAACAATTTGAATTGAATCAAATAGAAAACCAATTTGAAATGAATTGAATATAAAACGAATTCGAATTGAATTGAAAAAGAATTCAAATTGAAATGAATCAAATTGACTTGAAATTTGAATTGAATAGAAATGAATTTTAAAACGAATTTATAAGGAAAAATTCAATTTTGATTTGAATTGAAATGGAAGTTGAAATTGTTTTTGAAACGAATTTAAAACTATTTATAAAATTTGTTTTAAAAGGAAATCGAAGAAATATATATTATATATATTATATATATAATATAATGGCCTGAATAGAACGCGCCGCGCCGCGGCAGTTCGTGAATTTCGACCATTTATTTCAAACGGATATTACGTGAGATCCGACCGTCGGATTCTCCTAAAACCGGTACCGTTGGGTTCGTATCGAAAAGAGCTTTCTAACGAATAATATAAATTTGAAATCTAACGGTTGGATTTGGAGATACGTCCAAATCAAATTCGAAAAAGGTCGCTATAGGTATAGTTCGATGGCCGTTGTTGGAAATCGACTGTACGGGCCTTGATAAAATTATCAAAAATATCAATAATTTGTGTAATATCATAAGAAATGATTTGGGAAAAATTGGGATGAAAAACTCCATATTTGAAAAGATAAAAATAGATTTTTATCGAAATAAACTAGTTTTGAACTAAAATAAAAACCCATTTATTTTTAAATAAATAAATTGGATTTGAAACGAGTTTTTAAATAGAAGTGATTTGGGTTTATCGTGAACTATGTTTTAAATGACATTAGTTCTTTAACCCAGTAAAAGGAGTTTAAATGAATCTGCAATTAGATTGAAATGTGAATTGATATTTTAAATCATCAAATTTGGAAAATGAGAGAGAATGGAGTATCACCAGTTTTGCCCCAAAGCGATAGTTAAATCTTTAATTAGATTTGAACATGGAATGGTAATTAACTTTACCGATGACACCGTGGTATTAGATATGGAGTATCACCAGTTTTGCTCCAAAGCGATAGTTAAATCTTTAATTTGATTTGAACGTGAAATGGCAATTAATTTTACCGATAACACCATGGTGTTAGATATGGAGTATTACCAGTTTTGCTTCATGGGATGAATTGGTTGGGATTGGGAAATAAAATAAATAATTACTTCGGTGTGGTTCGCTAATCTCGACTAGTTTGGAAAACCATGATTTGGTTTGATATGACATCCAAAGGAAGATTAAAGGATAAATTTTAAAGAATTTATCTTGGATAAAATTAATGGGAACCTTTCCCTAAGAATATGAAATATAGAAACTAGCTGTAGGTTAGTTAAGAAGAACGGTTTCCTGGATATTGATCTGATGTTGGTTTCGGCCTTCAGGTTTAATATTTGGGAAATTTTTCTCTTGCTGATTTACGGTTAGTGACTAATGAATTGGAATGAGGCGTATGTTGTGTTTGTGTAACATTTGTTTTCAATATACGCGGGTTGTTCGGAAAGGCCGGGTTTATACCCATTCTGAATAACCGATTCGACGATAAGTCGAAGATGAAGACGGTGGTCGAAGACCGGAAGTCTTCACATCGTTTGGATAATTACAGATGTTCCTGACTGGGCTGTACACCCAAGAGGATGGAAATAGTTGGTGGTCGTCCAGACGTACTTGGAGATGAATGGATATGCGAGGAAAGTGCCTCCGGTTTCGTTCAGACCCAGAACGAACTTGTAAATGGATTGTGTGTCTGACATTGGATTTTATTCTGTGTTGATTGATTTCTGTTAAATATATATCTGTTTGGCGGCGGAGAATCTATTCTCTTGCTTAACGCCCTTCTCTGAGACGTACGAGCTTAGAGGTTATATATCGATAGATATCAATCGCATGGCATGAATTGCCTGTGTGGCATGCTGAGTTTCATGGATCAAGGCTTCTGTTGAAAAGCAAAGTCTTGTGGTTGATGATCAAAGCACGACCTACGTGGCAGCTTTGTGTATAGCATGGATTCGCGAGCCTCACACCTCGGCATGAGTTAAAAACGGGATACGGACCGCTGGGAGAGCACGACGTTTCTTTCTAGCTATGGTGGTGTGAGTGACTTACCAGCCCTGACATTTATATACTTTTCACCTTTGTGGTTGTTGGAATGAGGCGCCTCGATATTAGGTCTGTAAGGACCAGGAAACGTGTGTTCAGGAATTGCCAATCCTCAAACGTAAGAGAGTGCGTAGTCCTGAGGCATTTGCTAGAATGTCTCAAAGCGGAGAGGGGCTTGCCCCTTGCCTCGACTCATGACGGAAATCCAATTTCCAATACGTGTATTTCGGTTTTAATTGTAGAACTAGTATGGCGACATGATATATGGTACCCATGTCGTCTATGATTTATATTTATGATTGAAATTGTTTTGACACTATACACTTATTATAGTATCAAAGGATTTATTTTAAACATACCAAGCATGTTTGGCTATTATAAGGGAAAAATCTATCCTTCGGCTTCCGTTGCATTGTGTGATGGGACCTGGGTCTTATAATAGCTTCATTTTTCGAAAAATAATTGCGTTGTTTATTCTATGCACTGGTATTCTTGGGAGGAAACCCATTCCATGTTATACAGCGTGGTCCCTTGAATTACTCTCTTTTAAAGTAAAGTTTTAAATAACTGTTTTAGTTCTCACACCAGTCACATGACTGACCTGGAGTTTATTGTTTTAACCTAAAATCTGGGTGCCCCTATTTTCCGCATGGGCAGCTAGTAGTTTTGGTTTTGCAGATTTATATTCAGAGGATCCTAATTTACAGCTGGAACGATGCTCGGAAAGCTCTGTATCCGTGTATTACTTTCAGTTGTGCTTTGTATCATTTTTCCGCTGTATGTAATTTACTGTAATCTCTGATATTTATCGAATTGTAATTTATTCATTTATACTCTGTATATTCTTGTATCTGATGGAATTGTTGTAATAGCAATGAAATGTTCTTCCGTCTGCGTTCTGATTTGTCCTGTTCTCAAAACGATCAGGGGTTTCGAACGGTCTAGATCGGTTTAACGACTGATTCGGATCGAGCGAAATTCCCGGCCGTCACACATGGGCTAGATTGTCTCGAAGATGGTAAGGACTATCCTTTGCCTTGGTTCATAGATGGAAATCCAATTTCCAGTACGACATCATGCGGTTTTATTTGTAGAGCCTAGTATGGCGACATGATAGATGGTACCCATGCCGCCTAGGATTGATACATTTATATTTGAAGTTGTTTTCTTCACTTATATTAATAATAAAAGATTAAATTTCGCGTATCAAGCGTTCTTTGGTTATTATAAGGTAAAACCCTTTCTTCGGCTTGTGATGCATTGTTTGATGGGACCTGGGTCTTGTAATAGCTTCATTGTTCTTTATTTAGCATTGCGCTGTTTTGTTTTATGTACTGGTATTCTTGGTAGGAAACCCGTTCCGTGTTATACAGCGTGATTCCTCGATTTACCAAACTTTAAAACCAATATTAATAACTGTTTTAGTTCTCACACTAGTCACATGACTGACCTAGAGTTAATTTTTTTAACCTAAACTCTGGGTGCCCTTATTTTCCGCACGGGCAGCTAGTAGTTTTGGTTTTGCAGATTTATATTCACAAGATCCTGGTTTATAGCTGAAGTAATATTCGGAAAGCTCTGTATCCGTGTATTTCATTTAGTTATGTTTTGTATTATATTTCCGCTGTAGTAATGTATCTAAATCTCTGATATTTATGATGTACAATATTTATTCGTACTTTGTATATTCTTATATTCTGATGGATATGTTGTAATAAACAATGAAATGTTCGTCTGTTTGCATTCTGATGTGCCTTGTACTCAAAGCAGTCCATTTTTTCCTTCAGGGGAAGTTACGGGTCGTCTCAATGTTGATTTCCAAGGTAGCAAAATCCCCTGGTTGTTACAGTGGTATCAGAGCTGAAGGTTAAGTATTACCTAGGCTCTGTGGCGTAACTCAGTAGAGATGGGGTTAGCAATACCCTAGATTGAGTTTGAGTGTTTATATACGAGTGAATGTATTTGTAGATTTTATAAAAATTGTCTTATATTTTGGTGATTTATTGGTTGAGTTGTTCATGAGTAATGGTCGTTCAGTTTGATCCACTGTATCGATAGGGGTTACTAAACACTTGAATACGATAAACCGACACAGTACGTTTTGAAAAGTGGGTAAATGAAATAATTTTACCCAAATTATGTTTTGATATTTAAAGGAAAGTATAGATATTGGAAATATTATAGTATATTGGATGTGTTGTTTGTTATTATAATCAGATAAGGTTATAATTGAAATGGTTATGTAAATAACCAATCAGAATCCATATAAGTGTAGTATATGGAATCAGGTGAAGTAAATCTGAAATTAAAATCAGAATTAGAATTTAAACTATGGAAACTTGAATAGGTGTTGGTAAATAAATATGGATTAAATATATGAGAATTTTAAAATCCTGGGATATTTTAAATGGTTTAACAAGAATTGTGAACGATATTTTGAAATGATTTCAAAATGAAGGTGTTTGAGAATTGACTTTGAAAGGTGATACAGTATTGAACTCACTTCAATAGCTGGGAAATAACCCTGATGATGCTGGCCACATCATCAGTGTTCATTTTCGAGTTTTATGTGACGGATTACTACCAAAGAGATTATTTTGAGGAAATAAGTTGATTTAAATCCCGAAAAGAGATATTTGGTTTTAGAAAATTAAACTGTTTAAATTCCCAAGGAAAAACTGTTTGAATTAAAAAGAAATTTAAATAAAAATTTCTGAAAGAAAATTGAAGTTGAATTGAAACCCGTTAATTGAAAGCTGTATTGAAATGGAGTAATATCAAGTCAAATTGGAATTTGGTATATAATTGGACTCGGTGGAATAAATGGATTGATTTTTGAAATAAAAATCAGAATTTTGATTTTGGGATGAAGATAACTGATTAGAGGAATTAATTATATGTAGATGGAACTTAACGAGGTTAAGTAAGTTAAATTGATGAGTCAGGAGTTTGGAATCAAGGATGGAACTCGAGTTTAAAATAGAATTTGACTTGGGTATGAGCAAATAACTGGGTTGAGGATAAATTGATTAGAGTTTGATTGGAATGGCATTTGTATATGCTAAATTGGTAACAGATGGAAAGGATATAATGATATGCCCGACAAAAAGGTACAAGTTTATTTATATATGAGTTTGGTGATTTATGAGCCGATTTGGCAAGCCGCTTGGCTATTTGATTTTCTCTTGGGTTGGAGAAGGCCTAGAGTGGCGAGATGTAGTTGTACCGATTCACCCGTACAAAGGAGGTGCTGGTGAATTTTTTCGAAAATTTCGGGTGTTAGTAAATTTTCAGGATTTTTGAAAATTGTCGTTTATAGAAATAAATTAATAGTTTAATTAAATTAAATTGGGTTCAGTTGAAACTAAATTTGAAAATTGAATAAATAAATTTTTACCCAGTAATAGGGTTTGTTTTCTACCTTAGCATTTTCGAGGACGAAATTATTTTAAGGGGGGAAGAATGTAACGACCGTATTTTTACGGATAATAATTAATTTATATAATTATTTAAACAGTGAAAATGGTTTTTTAATTAAATTATATTGAATATTTAATTAAAATAAATAATAAAATAAAATATTTAATTCCGAAATAGTCGGAATTAGTGAATGGACAATAGAGTGTGAATTGGACAATTTAAAATATATAATTCAGTTTAGAATTGAATTATATTAACAAATTTATTTATAAATGTCAGGTGAACCTATAATTTATATAATAATTATAATCGACCTCGACATGGCATAGTAGTTCGTAATTTGGCGATTCGAACTTCAATTAAGTATACAGAATCTGTTTTAAGCCGGATTTCTGTGAAACAAGAAACGTTCGAAGCTGGTGAAGCATATTTTTCTAATGGAACAGAAAAATCGGGATTTCGTCGTGTTGATTTTGAGTTATGTCCAAATCAATTTTTCAAATAGTCGCTATGGAATTCCTTTATAATTTATAACTATTTATTTATATTATAAATGGATTTATATATATATATATTGAATATGGATATAACTGGAAATTTTGAAATATCGAGTTATAAATCCCGATAAGTTTTTTTTGGAGCTAGAAAATATTCCGTGTGAATATATGCGATAATATGAATTTATTTATATTTAATTTAATTATTTTTAAATATACTTATATTCAAATGGGTTTATTTTGAGCTTTAAAAATAGCCAGTTTTGCAAATGAACTCCGTTTTCGTCGAAACCAATTTTGTTGGGTCTAGAATATTAAATTATTATTGGATTTCAATTTTCGTAATTTTTGGAGTCCGTATGTGGCCGTACCGGATTTTAATGTGGAAAATAGTCAATAATTTGACCTTTAAAAATATGTTGTGTGAGCAAACGGAGTCGGAATTCGACAAAACAAGTTTCTTTTGGGTCTGTAATATAAAACTCTTGTTGTGTGTCAATTTTCGTGATTTCTGGGTATCGTGTGTGTAACAACTCGGAAATCTGAGCCAATTTAAAAATTTTATTTTGGCTAATTTAATGAATTTTGAATATTTAAAATGAATTATTTTAAATAATAACGACGGAAAATTTATTTTCGACGGAGTTAGAACGTATAAATTTATTTTAATTATATAACGAGCCTGAAATGGCGCGGTAGTTCGAAAATTCGGGTTCGAATTTCAAATGAATATACATAATTCAATATAAGTCAGAATTGGACAAAACAAAAAATATTTGAATTTGATGAACAATATCTTTAAAACAAATTTAAGAAACTGAGATTTCACTTTATAGAGTGTAAGATACGTCCAGTTGAAAATTCAGAATAGTCGTTGTGGAATTTATATATATTTTAAATATATATATATATGGCCCTTAAAAATAGCCAATTTGCAAACGACCTCAGAATTCGACGAAACCAGTTTTGTTGGGACCGTATCGTCCCAACATAGCTAGGTTTATTTTTCTAGAATTTTTAGAATCAATATGTGAGCGTGGCGCAGTTAAACGTGTTTTAACAGTTTAAGTCAATTTGGATCGACTCGAAAATGCCTATTTTTCAAACGATCTCAGAATTTGATGAAATTATTTTTGTTAGGACCATATCGTTAATATGAAGCTAGAAATAATTTTTCGGGAATTTTTAGAGTTAATACGTGGTCCCGGTAAATTGAAATGAGAGTTCAAATTCAATATATACTGATTCATATTTTGAATTTGAGGAAATCTGAGCGAAACAACCTAGCTGGGTTACGAAACATATCCCATTGTGTTCAGAATGGGGGTAATTAGTTATGGGCGACAGTCGGTGGGTCTCGTTTGGGGGTCGAAATAAAAAGTTACGTTTTGTGGATTAAAATAAATTAAATATATAATTATATATTCCCTCACACTACCTTCTCTCTCCCTCACTTTTCAAAGCCGGTCAACGCTTAAATAAAAAAAAGAAAAAAAATCGAACGCGGAAAGGAAAACCGCGCTGCCTCCCTCCGCCGGCGCTACCGCCATGACCGCCCCTCCGGTGATCGGCCTCAGCCTCTTCCCCCTCCTCTGCCTCCCTCTCGCATCCTTTCTCCTTCTTTAAATGGAAATCGCCCCAAACCCACAACCCCCTGCCACCCCACTGTAGACACCGCCATTGCCACTGCCCGGCCGCCCTTCAGCATCCCGGCACCACACAGAACCGCCGCCGATCGAGGAGGATCCGATTGGGAAAATTGGTGATGGGTGGAATCCCTAATTCGTGAAGGAGGGTTCGAACTCGTTCAGAATTAGATGAAGACCACAGATCGGACGAAAACAGTAAGCTTCCTCTATTTTATTTTGTTTATAAATTACTTTGAATTAAAGACATGATTTTCTTGTATATAAAATTAAGTAAAAATCTGATCTTTTTGTTACATGAATCTTATATTTTTATCGTATATTAAACATAGGAAAATTTGGATTTTTAAAACATAGAAAAGTTTGGACTTTTATTATGTGAATGACGATGTAAAGAATATGATGTTTGCTTGGAAAAGAAAAGATTTTTAACATAAGAAAGATAGGTTTTTAACATAAGAAAGTCGAGATATTTTAAACAAAGATTTGATTTTTATTTTAAACAAAGATATGATTTTTATCATGAAGTTAGAGAAATAAAAATATAATTTTTATTTATGAAGAAGAATAAAAATATGATCTTTTGTATATGAAGAACGATATAAAAATATAATTTTTATATAGCAAGTAGAGTTGTAAGCATATAATTTTTATATATGTATCAAAATCAAAATGCGATTTTTATTATATGTATAGAAATATAAAGATTCTTTTTTTCGAAATATAAAGAAGAGATTTTTTTACATATAGAATACTAAATTATAAAAATATGATTTTTATAATATAAACATTAACATAAAAATATGATTTTTATGTGTGAAGTAACAGTAGAAAAATGTGATATTTAATAATAAACTACGTGATACAGATTGCAATGGTACTGTCGAAAAACAAATCTGAATTCAAACCGTTCAGAGAAATAAAACTGTAGGAGTGGAACCCAAAGGTGAGAATTTCTCACTCAAATTTATTTTCTAGTTAAATATATACTAGGATGCAGACAGTGTTTACTAGCACCCGAAACCTATCGTCCACAGACCATGGACGGCTTGTTTGTTTGATTGATTGTTTGGTGGTTGATTTATTTGTTTTGTTTGGTTTGAAAAATAAAACGAAGTGATGTAATTTGGTTTGGGTATGGCGTTGGCCATTATTAGACCGAGGACAAGGCTAGACCTTTGTAACGACCCAGAATTTTGGGGCCAATTTAAAAATTTTATTTTAGAAATTTTAATTGATTTTAACATTTAAAATAATTTATTTTAAATAAAAACGACTAAAAATTTATTTTAAAGCGAATAAATTTAGTTTAATTATAAAAGGAGTTAGAAACAGCGCTGCAGTTTGAAAATTGGAATTTGAACTTTGACTGACTGTACAGGATTCATTTTAAATCAGAATTGAACGAAACAAGAAATATTTAAATCTGTTTAATCATATCTTCCTAAAGAATATGAACAATTGAAATTTCACTTTGAAATTAGGAAGTTATGTCCAGTTTAAAATTTAGAAAAGTCGCTGTAGAATTTATATATCTTTTAATATAATATATTGGCCTTAAAAATAGCCATTTTACAAACGACCTCTGTTTTCGACGAAACCTCTTTTGTTGGAACCGGAATGTCAAATTATTGTTAAGTTTAATTTTCTAGAATTTTTCGAATTAATATGTGAGCGTGGCAAAGGAAAACGTGTTTTGTCAGTTTTCAGTCAATTTTAATCGACTTGAAAATGGCCATTTTTCAAACGGTCTCAGAATTCGACGAAATTAGTCTTATTAGGACCGTATCGTCAAAACATAACCAGAAATATTTTTTCTGTAATTTTTAGAGTCCGTATGTAGCCCCGGTAATTTAAAATGTACGTTTGAATTTAATAATTTAATGATTTATAATTTAATTTAAAGAAAAACATATCGTAACAGCCGAACTGGTTTACGAAACATGTTCCATTGTGTCTGGGATAGGGGTTATTAGCTAGGGGCGACACTCGTTGGGTTAGATTTGGAGTCCGTGAAGATAAACTAGTTTTATTTGAATTAAAATGAATTAAATAGATAAAATGGGAAATACACAGTATATATACTAGTATAATACGCTCAAATACCCAACCCTAATCAGAAAGAACGCAGCCGCCATCTCCCTTCTTGAATGGCCGATAAACTCCTATTTTAATTCTCTAAAATATCTCAATCCACAAAATAAATCGTGAATCTCTAAGCACAATACAACAAGGATTTCTAAGGTCTTCATTTTCATACGGTGATGATGATATCTCGATCAACAGGTGTGGAGCCAATACTGGTGCGAGTTTCACCATAGGAGGGGCGACAGTAGAGCATGCCGCGAGCTTCGAGGTGACGACCTCCGATCGATGGTCAGCAGCTTGTGGATGAAGCGATGGCAAGCCCTAGGCGGTTGGAGTTGGGTTCAAGGTTACTGAAGGTTATGCGATAGAAGAAGATGACGACCAATAGGAAATTGGGACAAAGTAATTAAATTAATATTATTTTAATTATTCTAAATTGAAATTGAATGTCTAAAAAAGGCCGTAACTTCTTCAAACAGTAATGAAATCGAACGATTTCAGAAGCGTTGGGCTCATGATGAAAAACTCTACACCATGGAACCAACCAGATCTGAAACAGAGAAAATCAAAATTCAGGGAAAATTCAGATCTGAATAGCAATGTGAGAATTCTCTTATTTTAAATAATTATAATTTATTAATTATGATCGTGTTATAAATCGTTGTCAATTCGCTGTAATTTCAGTTTGTGGTTATGCATGATTTGTTTGTGTTGCTTGTGACTGCCTTGTTGATCTGTTGATTTGTTGGATCATTGTGTCAAACAATAATAACATTTTTTTGTTGAAATAAACTAGACAAAATAAAATGGTTACTTTAGTTGAATGAATTCATGACAAATAAAATTGTCACTTTCCAATGTATTAGAATTGACAAAGCAAATAGGTTTACAGACAAATGAAAGTATCATGTTTAATTGTTATCATACGAATAGAATTGCTGACCAATAAAAATACCATTGTTATGTTACATGTTAAAATTAGATTATGGTTAAGCAAGAATTACAATTTTTGTCGAAACTTGTTATAGAAATAAAAATTAACATTTTTATTTGAAATATATTATGCAAATCAAAATCACATTTTTGATTTGAAACTTGTTATAGAAATAAAAATAAACATTTTTATTTGAAATATACTATGCAAATCAAATCACATTTTTGACTAGAAGTTTGTTATGTAAGTAAAAAAAACATATTTTTATCAAAATATGCCAAGTGATATGTAAAACATATTTTTATCAAAATATGTCGAGTGATAAGAATTACATATTTTTCAAATTGGATTAGTGAAAATAAAAGTTTATAAACAAAATCAACATTTTTGTTTGCATTGAAAAGAATAAACAAAATCTACATTTTTGTTTGCATTGAAAAGAATAAGCAAAATCAACATTTTTGTTTGCATTGAAAAGAATAAACAAAATCAACATTTTTGTTTGCATTGAAAAGAATAAACAAAAGAATAAACAAAATCAACATTTTTGTTTGCATTGAAAAGAATAAACAAAATCAACATTTTTGTTTACATTTAAAAGAATTGAGTTAAAATGTATATTTTCATACATTATAGAAAATGAGTTAAAATGTATATTTTCATACATTAAAAAGAGTAAGTTAAAAATGTATATTTTTAAACATTAAAAAGGAGTTAGTTAGAAATGTATATTTTTATACATTAAAAATAATGAAGTAAAATATTCATTTCGTCATTAAAATGAATGAGACCAAAAATAATCATTTTGGTAAATAAATAAAAGTTAAGATTTTTATTGTCATTTGTTCACAATAAAGAGAATTGAAATATTTCCTGTGATGTTGTATGTTGATTTGTTAAATATAATGTTAGTATATTCAAACTGAGTATTACACTCCCATTTATAAGTCATCCGACTTGTTTATGTGTTTGGGTCGATAATTTTTACACATCGACCAAGTGCACAAATAATTTGTTAATTGTTTGTTGGATGAAACAACACATGGGTGTTGTGATGATATTGACCTACGCTAGTCCCAATATTTAGTGTAGAATCCACTCTGGTTTTATTTGGATGTTTGATAAATATTTAACATTGATTACATACAGTATATGGTTGTTGATTGAGTCACATTCCAATGAATAATATTCTTAGAAAAAGAATATTTTAGAAAAAAAAATACATTTTAGAAAAATATATTTTATTGAAACGAACTAGTTATTAACTAGGATCAATCATTAAATTTAGATTTAATGAAGTTTTCCAATTGGTTAATATTTAATTGAAGAAATTAAATAAATTGGATTTTGGGTTTGTCGTGAATAGTGTCTTAAATAACATTGTTCTTAAACCCCGTATGTAAAGAATAATCTTTTAATTTTGATTATTAAAGTTTTCAATTATATTTTGTAACTGAAATAAGAAATGTGAGTTGGGTTTATTGTGAACAGTGTTTTTAAACGACATTTGTTCTTTAATCCAACTAACAGTGAAAATATGATTTGGAAATTATAAATCTTTTATAAAGATTTAAATGGTAATTTTCCAACAGTAAAGATTTCCAATTTAATATATTAAATTGGAATTGAATGGAATTCAAATTTATTATAACCGAGATAAGCTTCTGTAGAAGAAAACCGATACTACATATGGAATTTAAGAGGCTTTGCCATTATTCCATTTATATTATTGGTCGGATACAGAAATTTATAACGATTATATGTTGATTTGAATTCTGTGAAGATTCCATAGTTTTATGGAAGATGATTTGGGGTTTACCGTGAACTATGTTTTTAAATGACATTAGTTCTTTAACCCATTTAAAGATAAGATTAATTTCTTAAATTTAAATAATCGTGGAATAATGTTTTGTGATATTTAAAACCAAATGGTGTTTTAAATAAATCTTTAAAAGAAAAGATTTAAAATAATTTAAAGAATTTATCTTTGACAAAATAATGCGAATATTTTATTATAATAATATACTGAATTGGAATGAGACGTTGGATGTGCTTTTATAGTACTTGATGTTTTAATTATAGAAATACGCGAGTTATTCGGAAAGTCCGGGTTTAACCCATTCCGAATAATCACTACGACGATGAGGAGTCGAAGATGAAGACGGTGGTTGAAGACTGACGATCTTCACATCAAATGGATGTGTTGCTACTGAGACCCTTGATGGGAGTAGCTACCTTGAAGGGGCTTCAGTGGTGGCCGTCCGGACTATTGTTGATTGTTCGGATTTGTTTTTCGCTCAGACCCAGAGCATAAGCTAGTAAATGGATGTGTGTCTGACACTGAATTTCGTTCCATGTGAATTAAATTGATCTTTATTAATGTATATCTGATTGGTGGTGGAGAATTTATTATCTTCTTAACACCCTGGTATATATTAATAGTGATTGATCGTGTGGCGTAAATTCTCAATGTGGCACGAAAGGATGCAATGGATCAAGGCTTTTGTTGAAAAGCATGGCCTTGTGGAGTGATCAAAGTATAGCCTATTACGGCATACCTTTGTGTATAACGTGACTTCACGAGCCTCACAACCCGGTATGAGTCAAAAACGGGATACGGACCGTAGGGAGTGCACACGTTTCTTTCTAGCTAGAGTGATGTCAGGGAAGCGTGTGTTCAGGCATAACCAATCCACTGCCGATAGGCGGGGACCGGCCCTACCGCTCCAAGGGTTGCCCAGAGGTGTGATCCTGAGGCATTTGCTAGAGTGTCTCGAATCGGAGAGGAGCTTGCCCCTAGCCTCGATTTCATGATGGAAACCCAAATTCCAATAAGACCTTGCAGTTTTGACTGTAGAACTAGTATGGAGACATAGTAGGATGGGGTACTATGTCGTCTATGATTGATACATTATGATTGAAATGTTTCTGAAATATATATACCCATATATACACACTAATATTAAATCTGTTTTATCTTATCAAGTATCTTTTGACAATTATAAGGTAAAACCCTATCCTCCGGTTTGCGTTGCATTGTGTGATGGGACTTGGGTCTTATAATGGTTTCATTTTTATAAAAAGCATTACGTTGTTTAACGATTTACTTTTTTTATGCACTGGCAATCCAATGGAGTAAACCCATTCCGCGTTAGCGGCGTGGTCCTGTGATTAGGCTTATTATCAGATAAGTTAAGTAAGCTTTCTCATACCAGTCCAATGACTGACCTGTAGTTTGTTTCACTGGCGTACTCGGGTGCCCATAATTTCCACATGGGCAATCGAGTAGCTTTTGCAGATATATATACAGGATCCTGGTTTACAGCTGAAGCGGTATTCGGAAAGTTCTGTATCAGTGTATTCCTTTCGGTTGTATATTTCTATTATTTTCCGCTGCTATTTAAATGTAATTTAAATCCCTGATATTATTGTATTTCTATTATGTAATAAGTATTCATACTCTGTTATATTCTTGTACTCTGATGTAATTGTTGTAAGAAGCAATAAAATGTTCTTCAGTTTGTGTTTTGATATGTGTTGTTCACAAAGCAATCCAGGCTTTCCTTTACTGGGAAGTTCGGGTTGTCACAGCCTTATCCCGTTTCTAGTATCGCGCCGTTATGCCGCCGAAATTTTCTAAAGTATGTTAGAAAAAAAAATCATTTTAATTAGATAAATGAATAAAATGAATATTCATTTACAAATCAAAGTGATTTGTTGATGTACACCCATTTGACTGATATGGATTGGGACGATAAATTTTACACATCGCCCAACTGCACAAATAAAGTTCAGTATTTGTTGGTTGAAACCCCACACAGGTATTGGGATGATATTTGACGTACACTAATCCCGATTGTTTAGTGGAATGTCAGTCGATTGGTTGACAGACTATGTAAGCGTTGAGTATATATATTTAATGCTTATACGGTGTAGAAAGCACTTTGGATGATTGTTGATTATTTATCACTGCTATTATATACATGTGTTTTATGAAATCCATATAAATCATTTTATATGGTATTTGGATGTGTATGATTTCAATTCAGAACCGAAGAATATTTTAAAATAAGAATATTTTAAAATAAGGAATATTTTAGAATAATATTCAGCAAAGGATTAAAACCTGATTTTGATGTTCGATTTTGAATGGACACGAATTTTTGAAATATATAAAGCCGTGTTGATTAGAGTTGCGCCACTTTGACGTGAACGATATTTATATCGATTTTATTCATTTTTATAATGAATATTGAAAATGAAGTGATTTCAAAATCTGATGTTTGAAAATATTATCATTATATGTTAATGATATGGAATATTCAATTTTGATTTAAAATAGAATATGAAGTTGATACCATTTTGAAAACGAATTTAAAACGATTTATAAAATACATTTTGAAAGGAAATCGACGAAATATATATAATATTATATATATATATATATACACTAATGGCCTGAATAGAACGCGCCACGCTGCAGCAGTTCGCGAATTTCGACCATTGACTTCGAATTGCGATTACGGGAGATCCGACCATCGGATTCTCCTTAAACTAGAACCGTTAGGTTCGTATCGAAAAGAGATTTCTAACGAATATAAAAAGATTTGAAATATAACGGTTGGATTTGGCATTATGTCCAAATAAAATTTGGAAATGGTCGCTGTAAGTGCAGTTCGATGACCGTATATGGAAATCGACTGTACAGGCCTTGATAAAATTATTAAAAATATTAATAATTTGTGTAAAATCATAATAAAGGATTTGTGAAGAATTGAGATGAAATTTTCCACATTTTTGAAGATAAAAATATATTTTTATCAAAATGAACTAGTTATTAACTAGAATTATAATCCATTATTTTTAAATAAATAAAAGGGATTGAGAATGGTTTTTAATATAACCTGAATTTCCAATGTATGGATTGGAATGGATTTGAATCGAAATTATCTTCGGGATATTTCGATATTGGATTCCGTGGTTATACGGATATTATGGAGGAATTTGAATGATATATGTATGTATATATATATATATATCATTATTCCAATACGATATTCATTGGTTTCAGAATTTGGTATTGAATATAAGCCGATATATTTTCTATTCAGGGCCTTGTATTTGATATAAAATTGGATTGTGGGTTTGTCGTGAACGGTGTCTTAAATAACACTGTTCTTGAACCCAGTTGTGAAAAGAATAAATCTTTTTATTAAGATTTAAAGAAGAATTACCAATTGATTGATAGTTGATTGGAATTGAAATGGAATGTGAATTGGGTTTATCGTGAACTGTGTTTTAAACGACATTCGTTCTTTAACCGGATTAACAGTGGAATGTGATTTGGAATTTATAAATCTTTTTATTGAGATTTAATGGGATTTTCCAAAGTAAAGTTTTCCAATATAAATTGGAATGGAATGGAATTCGATTTGGTAATAATCGAAGTGAGCTTCTGTGGAGGTAGACCGTTACTATATATGGAATTTAAAAGGCTTCTCCGCTATTCCATTTATATTATTGGTTGGATACGGGAGTTTATATCGATTATATATATTGATCTATTTTCCATGAAAATTCCATCATTAATGGAATAGGATTTTGGGGTTTACCATGAACTGTGTTTTAAATGACATTGGTTCTTTAACCCAGTTAAAGATAAGATTAATTTCTTAGCTTTGAATAATCATTAATAATGATTTTTGAGATGAAAACTGAATTAGAGTTTTAATGAATCTTTAATTAGATTGGAATAAAAATAAGAATATTTGAATATAAGAATATTTGAATATAAGAATATTCTGAATTGGAATGAGGCGTATGTTGTGTTTGTGTAACACTTGTTTATTATATACGCGAGTTGTTCGGAAAGACCGGGTTTATCACATTTTGAATAACTGATACGACGATATGTCGAAGATGAAGACGGTGGTTGAAGACCGGAGGTCTTCACGTCGTTTGGATGATTTCTGCCGTCTTGATTGGGCTGTACACCCAAGACAATGGAAAAAGTGGCGATCGTCCAGACGTACTTGGAGATCGATGGATATACGAGGTACAAGGTGCCTCCGGTTTCGTTCAGACCCAGAACGGACCTGTAAATGGATTGTGTGTCTGACATTGGATTTCATTCTGTGTGATTGATATACATCAGTTGCATGGTGTGAATTGCCTGTGTGGCATGCTAAGATGCAAATGATCAAGGCTTCTGTTGAAAAGCAAAGTCTTGTGGTTGATGATCAAAGCACGGCCTTTGTGGCATCGCTTTGTGTAGCGTTAATTCGCGAGCCTCACACCCCGGTGTGAACCAAAAACTGGAGAGGACCTCAGGGAGGGCATGCATTTCTTTCTAGTTAGGAGTGGCGTCAGTGCTTGAACTGGCTGACGAGTTTAACCCATGTGGATGATTGATTTTGAGGTGCCTCGGATATATCGGTCGTTCTCAAACCGATGGAGTCATTTGGCTCATTTACGCACCATAGGGCGGAGAAACGCTGTAACAACCCGCACCTCCGTTCACGCAGGATATTGTCCTCAACTTAGCCACCATATAGGTGTGGGGTTTTGTTCCTCAAAAGGCCTCGGCGTTAGTAAGAGATGAGATCTACTATATAAATACCCACTTCACATAGGCTTTCACGATGTGGGACTTAGGGGTGTTACATTCTCCCCTCCTACAGAGCCCAACGTCCCTGTTGGCTCACAAACACCTGTAGTTCGCGTTTTGAAATCATATCTTTAAACGAATATACCGGAAGATCCGACCGTCGGATTTTCCCAAAACTGAAAACGTTAGGACCGTCTCGGAAAATTCTTTCCAACGATATAAGATATGTTATGATCCAACGGTTAGATTTTGAGATATGTAAAAATCGAAATTGTTTGAAAACAGTGCCAAAATCGCCATTGATCTGAATCATAGTTGATTAAAGATTTAATTATTTTTAATTAAATGAAATAGGAAATAATCGTTATAAATTAGAAATAACGATAAGGAAGAGTTTCCAATATATATATATATATATATATATATATATATATATATACGAAGATTATTTGGAAAGGTCGAGTTAATCTCATTCCAAATAATCAAAACGATGGTGAGAATTGAAGAAGAAGACGACTAATGAAGACCGTCAATCTTCCCCTCAGGAAGACAGCGATTGAGGCTTTGAATTGATTTGCTCCCAAGTCAAGGTCATGATCGTCGTTCGAACGAACATGTTGATTGAACGGATTAAGCTTTCGCTCAGACCCAGAGCATAAGCATAAATGGATTGCATGTATGACGTGGTATTCCTTTACATTGTATCTATTGATCTCTGCTAAACATATATCTGTTTGGTGTCTTTCACCCTTCTCTGAGACGTACGAGCTCAGAGGTTATATGTTGGCAGAAATCAATGATATGGTATGGATTGACGATGTGGCATGCCAAGATTGCATGTGATCAAGGCTTTGTTGAAAAGCAGGCCTTGTGGGATGATCAAAGCATAGCCTATTTAGGCATAGCTTTGTGTATGACGTGACTTCACGAGCCTCACACACCGGCGGAGTCTAAAACGGGAGAAGGGAACGCAGGTAGTGCACACGTTTCTTTCTAGCTAGAGTGGTGCCAGGGACCTACCAGCGCTGGCATTTATTCATTGTGGTTGTTGGATTGTTCGAGGCCTCGGTTTATGCGGTCGCCACTGGCCGTATTATAGGTCCAAAAGGTCCGGGAAGCGTGTGTTCAGGCATAACTAATCCACAAAAGTAAGTGTGGACCGGCCCTGCAGCTATCCAAGGGTTGGACAGAGTACCAATCCTGGGGCATTGCTAGAGTGTCTCGAATCGGTAAGGATCTCCTCCTTAGCCTTGACTCAGATGGAAATCCAAATTACAAATACGACCCTGCGGTTTTGATTGTATTACTAGTATGGAGAGATAGTAGGATGGGGTACTATGTTTCCTAGGATTGATACATTTATTTTGAAATGTTTTTATTATACACTAATAATAATATTAAACTCGTATTTGCCGTATTTAGCATGTTTAATCACCATAAGGGAAAACTCTATCCTCTGGTGTGCGTTGCATTGTGTGATGGGACTTGAGTCTTATGGTGATTCCATTTTTCGAAAAAGCATTGCGATGTTGTACGTTCTGACACTTTAAATTATGCACGACCATCCATTGAGTAAACCCGTTCTGCATTAGCGGCGTGGTCTTTGGATTTGTCATATTATTATTACTAAACTAGTTATGAATTCTCATACCAGTCCCACGACTGACCCGTAGTTTGTTTCACCTTTTTGCAAACTCGGGTGCCCTCTTTTCTACACGGGCAGCCAAGTAAACAGGTTCATTCTTTGCTTGGAGTCTTCTTGGAGTTGCTCATTATCTTTGATTGGATTTTCTTTTGCGGAGAGGTGATGACTTGGAACTTTTAGGACAGCTATCATTTACTTCTATTGCATTTTTCTATCTTTAAGTTCAGTCATTAGACTTGTTTCATTTCGTATTGCTTATTTTGGGAGTTGGAACTTATTTCCATTTCTGCAAACTTGATGTAATAATTTGGAGCTCTGTGACTGTTGGAATTATGTGGTTTATGACATTATATTTCCGCTGCTATAATGTTATTATTCTATTGTTTTTCCTCTGCTATGTTGTATCAGTGGTATGTATTGTTATATTTATGTTGTATTCCATATGATTATTCCTTACTTTCACCTAGTGGAGGTTTGGGGTTATCACAAACGCAGTGTCCAGGGTTTAAGTTTAATCCACATCGGTGGGCCGGCCCTGTCGCTCCTAGGGGCAGTTGCGGCTGTTCCTGAGACTCGGACTAGACAGTCTCGAAGACGGTGAGGACTATTTTTTGCCTCGGTTCACAGATGGTAATCCAATTTTCAATACGACATCTTGCGATTTTATTTGTAGAGCCTAGTATGGCGACATTGTGGGATGGGGCGCTCATGCCGTCTATGATTGATACTTATGATTGAAATTGTTTTGAAACACATATGCACTAATATTAATATCAAATGATTTCGTTTTATACGTATTAAGCATTCTTTGGCTATTATAAGGTAACACCCTATCCTCCGGCTTGTGCTGCATTATGTGATGGGACCTGGGTCTTATAATAGCTTCATTGTTCTTTATTTAGCATTGCGCTGTTTGTTATATCCACTGGTATTCTTGGGAGGAACCCGTTCTGTGTTATACGGCGTGGTCCCTTGATTTACCTAACCTTAAAATCAAGTTTTAAATAACTGTTTTAGTTCTCACACCAGTCACATGACTGACCTGGAGTTTATTGTTTTAACCTAAACTCTGGGTGCCCTTATTTTCCACACGGGCAGCTAGTAGTTTTGGTTTTGCAGATTTATATTCACAGGATCCTGGTTTATAGCTAAATTGATATTCGAAAAGCTCTGTATCCATGTATTTCTTTCAGTTACATTTTGGATTATTTTTCCGCTGCAGTAATGTATTTAAATCGCTGATATTTTCTAATGTATAATATTTTTTCATACTCTGTATATTCTTGTATTCTGATGGAATTGTTGTAATAAACAATGAAATGTTCTTCTGTTTGTCTTCCGACGTATCTTGTCCTCAATGCAATCCGGGCTATCCTTCACGGTGAAGTTACAGGTCTTTACATTTGGTATCAGAGCTTTGGTTTACAAAGCTCGAGAACAAGACACATTAGAATCGAACGGAAGAATTCATCAGAGATTGGATTAGTATTATCCAATATGAATGACTCGTTTGAGATAGGATCAGCAGTATCCTAGAACGAGTGTAAAGAGTGTATTTTTAAAAATTGAAAACAACTTTGTTTTGAAAAATTTAAACATTATTATGCGTATTTGAATATTTATTTTATGTTGAATATGGACAATCGAGTATATAAAGATTTTGCATATACGTCTGATCCACATGTATTCGAAGTTCTAATATATTAGACAGATATAGAATCACACTCTAGTCGCTCGGAGATGTTGTTGATTATGACCATGGCATCATCAGCATTTATGTTCGAGTTTCGAAGGTAGGATATCTATATATTTCCATTGACTGGTGTGAGAACCAAAACTAGAATAGGATTTATTGTTGTGAATTTGCATCAAAAAAATGATTTTATGTATGTATATCAAAATTATGAGTTTGAAACGTTATTCAACTAATTGATTGCTGATTGCTGTTTGTGTTGTGTGTTATTATTCATTTAAATCAACATGTGAATGAAAGGTTAACATTAGCCAAATTTTATCAAATATTGGACTGTATTGAAAATTGTTTGAAATTGCATGCATATACATGAATATACATTGAACAGGTCATAGCAAGGAGGCTAAAGAAGAGGAATAAAATTGTTTGCCCGACAAATAGGTACTTGATTATTGTATTTCTTGGGGTTTTGATGATTTTATGGGCTGATTGGCAAGCCGCTTGGCTGTTTCTTTTTCTTTTTGAGATGAGAGGGCCTATGTGGCGGTTTGGGGATGTTCCCGATGCTCCCGATGCAGGGGAGGTGATGGCGAAATTTTTCGAAAGTTTAGGGTGTTAGCCAAATTTTTGAAAAATTTGAAAAGTTCTTAGAAACTAAAAAGTTGAAGAACCTAAGCCGTAATGAAAATAATGAAAGTTGAGTTGATTAATAAACAACTTTCAGCTTCGTTCCTTTTCGAGGATGAAAAGATTTTAAGTGGGGGAGAATGTAACAACCCGGAAATCTGAGCCAATTTAAAAATTTTATTTCAGCTAATTTAATGAATTTTGAATATTTAAAATTATTTTAAATAATAACGACGGAAAATTTATTTTCGACGGAGTTAGAACGTATAAATTTATTTTAATTATATAACGAGCCTGAAATGGCGCGGCAGTTCGAAAATTCGATTTCGAATTTCAAATGAATATACAGAATTCAATATAAGTCAGAATTGGACGAAACAAGAAATATTTGAATCTGATGAACAATATCTTTCAAACGAAGTTAAGAAACTGAAATTTCACTTTATAGAGTGTAAGATACGTCCAGTTGAAAATTCAGAGTAGTCGCTGTGGAATTTGTGTATATTTTAAATATATATATAGCCCTTAAAAATAGCCATTTTGCAAACGACCTCAGAATTCAAAGAAACCAGTTTCGTTGGGACCATACCATCCTAACATAGCTAGGTTTATTTTTGTAGAATTTTTAGAATCAATATGTGAGCGTGGCGCATTTAAACGTGTTTTAACAGTTTTAGTCAATTTGGATCGACCAGAAAATAGCTATTTTCCAAACGGTCTCAGAATTTGATGAAATTAGTTTTGATAGGACCGTATCGTTAATACGAAGCCAGAAATAATTTTTCGGGAATTTTTAGAGTTAATACGTGGTCCCGGTAAATTGAAATGAGAGTTAAAATTCAATATGTACTGATTCATATTTTGAATTTGAGGAAAACTGAGCGAAACAGCCGAGTTGGGTTACGAACAATATCCCATTGTGTTCAGAATGGGGGTAATTAGTTATGGGCGACAGTCGGTGGGTCTTGTTTGGGGGTCGAAAAAAAAAGTTACTTTTTGTGGATTGAAATAAATTAAACATATAATTATATATTCCCTCACCCTACCTTCTCTCTCCCTCACTTTTCAAAGCCGGTCAACGCTTAAATAAGAAAAAAGAAAAAAAATCGAACGTGGAAAGGAAAACCGCACTGCCTCCCTCCGCCGGCGCTACCGCTGTGACCCCCTCCTCCGGTGATCGGCCTCAGCCTCTCCCCCTCCTCCTCCGCCTCCCTCTCACCTCCTTTCTCCTTCTTTAAAAACGGAAATCGCCCCAAACCCACAACCCTCCGCCACCCAGAGCCCACCGCCCCGATGTAGACGCCGCAATTGCCACTGCCCTGCCGCCCTTCAGCATCCCGGCACCACACACAACTGTCGCCGGTTGAGGAGGCTCCGATTGGGAAAATTGATGATGGGTGGAATCCCTAATTCGTGAAGGAGGGTTATGATCGACGCTAGTCTATGAATTAGAAAAGCACGACATTTGTAATAAATTCTGCAAGCATACAGGCGTGTAGCATACAGGTCGAACACAGGGAGGTTTAATTAAAAATTATTATTTATTTTTTTCTTGAGCGTGTTAGACGAAGCTGGAGGTTGATTTTTTTTCGCAAAGTAAAATAAAAACTGAAACTACGAATAAAAGATGCAATTAAATTCACTACAGATTCGAATCTAATCGGATCTGTAATAAATTCAATGATTAAAATAAAGTAGAACAATGGAAATAAAATTGCAGAGAAGAAATCAACAACTGAAAATAAAAACTAGGATTACCGCTGAATCTAATCAGACGGTCAATCACTAGTAAGAAAAATAGAAGCAATAGCAAATTGTGTTCTAGCAAATCTAATTGACTAGACAACACAATTTGCCATGAAAATAAAATGCAGAAACTAAAGAAACGAAAGTTTTATTAAAACTAAAAGAGAGTACAGAAGAATGAATGAATTTTTACAATGGTTACAATCACATATTTATAGATGAGAATGGGAAAACCCTAATTAGGTCTATGAATAAATGGCCCTCCTCATTCATGAATATCTCTTGCCTTCCTTGACTAACTTGATTGGAGAAAATCTGGGCATATCATAGTAAATATTTTCCATATCTTTCAATTTTCCCATGTGGCTAATTGATTGATAGAAGATTGCATCTAATTAATTCTTCCAAACAAGGACGCTTATCAGACTCCAAAGGCAATATAAGATAAAATCTTCAAAATTGATTTTTCTTCTTGGCAACAATTCAATCAGAAATTCTTCTAATTGAAATTGAATGATTTGAATTTAATTCCATGATAAGAATATGGCTATTGCTGAAATGTTAATTGGTGCACATCATAAATACATACACATGACTATGTGTATGTATATATATAACATAACACTAATCCAGATATTTCTCAAAGCAAAGGGCCAGTGTGAACGCGCTCCATTTCTTTGGCAAAAAGTGAGCTTGACGGGGTTCGAACTCAGGTCTCTCAGCACCAATTCCTATGCCTTTACCAGTGAGCTACTACTTCTTTTGCAATTGAAATGAATTTGATGTGAGGAAGTAGCTCTTTCGTGTAGTTGGCCTTTGATTTGAATTGAAGGAGGCAACGCTTGAAATCTGTAAAAACACATAAAAAATACCCAAAGTATCATTTATTTATTTACAAAAGATAAAGCATAAGAGTAATAAAATAAACACTTTTCAATGTCAATCAAATACCCCCACACTTATCTTTTACTCGTCCTCGAGTAAAACAAAAAATGAAAAACTGAACTAGATAGGTCACACTTTCGTAGGAAACACGATTGCATTGAGCGTATGCAACAAGCCGTTAAACCTCTAGATGTCCCTAGTAGGACGAGTGGTGTCTCGTGAGGGTTTTCAGCGGATACTACCCACAAAATCCAAATGCAGTATACTATGATTCTAATGAAACTACATGAATGCAATGGACATATGCAAAAATAAAAACGAACAATGGCAACACGACTTATTTCAGGAAAGTGGTACAACAAATTAAGTTAACAATTTCTAATCAGTTGATTTTATTTTTGATACCTCGACTTGTCACAAATTTTCAATATAAATCAAGTTTTCAAATGTTAAATTCCAGTTTGGCCAGTTAGTTCGGTCGATAACATAGTGCAGCCATGAAATAAATTCTTAGTTTGCTTGGCACAGTTTGCAAAGTGGTATTCTAATTTTCTCATGTATGGCTAGTCAAATCAATAAGGTCAAGAAGTGTTTGGGTATCATCGCTTATTCTTTATTCTATAAAATTTTAAGATTTATGATTAAGTACATACACCTAACTAAAAAGACCAAGGTTTACCACCCATGCACTGCCTCGCGGACTAACGGAGAGTAGGTAAAGAGCTTGGCGGATTTTGCAGGCCGACTTTGACTTTGTCAACAACGTGTCGGTAATCCTTAGGTGTCCAATCTCATAGAATGAGACCAAGATATTCCGACTTTGACTTTGTCAACAACGTGTCGGATAGAGCTTGGCGGGTTTGCACACCAACGCTCGATATACAAGCAATGTTGGATACCCTTGGAATACTACTATTATTATTATCGAAAATATAAGCACAAAAGAGAGTTGTACGAATTCAACTTAACACAACTTAGTTTTAAAGATTTGAAAAGCCAATATAAGTTTTTAAGTCCTCCGCTTATTTAAACAAAGTCTACAATGTAGAATAGATTTCATGGCCATCACCTAAGAATCTCCCTATGTACCGGTTACACTATTATCCCCCAGAATTAAACTTTTCATTATATTTCCTATTCGATCTAAGTTGAGAGAGAAAAATACTATCAACTGGCTAAAAATTGCAAACTTATTTTGTTGTATCAATTGAGAATGAGTCGTATTTTCCAAAAAAAAATTATGGTATGTTACTACAATCTAAAATGTATGATGGTCCTACTTAAATGGCTAAAAATAAAAAACAAAAAAAATGAAAATGGATGAAATGCAGACTCCCCCCCACACTTGATTCAGACATTGTCCCAACTGTCTAAGGCAGAAAAACAAAAATAAAAAAAAATGAAAAATAAAAATAAAAGAAAAAGAACGTGTACCACCTGATTTCATGGTGGATGATCATGCAGATCGATAGAGTCATCTTCGTCATATTGCTCGAATTCTAAAAATGGTTTCAGTCGTTGACCGTTTACTTTGAAGACTTTTCCATCCCTAGGATTTTCAATTTCAACCGCTCCATGAGGATATATTGTTTTCACGACATAAGGTCCGATCCACCGAGATCTGAGTTTTCCTGGAAACAAGTGAAGTCTAGAGTCGTACAAAAGAACTTTTTGACCTACGTTGAATTCCTTATGAAGTATGTTTTTGTCGTGTTGGGCTTTGGTTCTTTCTTTGTAGATTTTTGCATTTTCATACGCCTTATTTCTTAATTCCTCTAATTCCGAAATTTGCAACTTCCTATGTGAGCCGGCTTTTTCTAAGTCAAAGTTCAAAAATTTTATAGCCCAAAGAGCACGATGCTCTAATTCAAGAGGTAAGTGACAGGCCTTTCCAAAGACTAATCGATATGGGGACATTCCTAGATTGGTTTTATAAGCAGTGCGAAAAGCCCAAAGTGCATCAATCAGTTTTACGGACCAATCTTTTCTGTTGGAATTCACGGTTTTCTCAAGAATTTGTTTGATTTCTCTATTGGAAACTTCTACTTGTCCACTGGTTTGTGGATGGTAAGGTGTTGATAGCTTGTGTGTGATTGAGTATTTCTTGAGCAAGGACTCAAAAGCACGATTACAGAAGTGAGTGCCATTATCGCTAATGATAGCTCGAGGTGTGCCAAAGTGTGAAAAGATGTTTTCCTTGAGGAATTTGACAACAACCTTGTTGTCATTGGTTTTGGTCGGAATGGCCTCAACCCATTTTGAGACATAATCTACCGCAAGTAAGATGTAAAGATTCCCAAATGAATTAGGGAACGATCCCATGAAATCGATGCCCCAAACATCGAATAACGCAATCACTAAAATGGGGTTGAGAGGCATCATGTTTCGCTTGGAGATTCGACCCGTTCTTTGACATCGCTCACATTTAGAGCAAAATTCGAAAGCGTCACGGAAGAGTGTGGGCCAATAAAAACCGCTTTGCAAAACTTTTGCAGCAGTTTTTCTTGCTCCAAAATGACCGCCACAAGCATGGTCATGTGAGAAGGAGAGAATACTTTGGTGTTCATGATCGGGCACACACCTTCGAATGATTTGGTCTGGACATTATTTGAAAAGATATGGGTCGTCCCAATAGAAGTTTCGAACTTTCGAGAGAAATTTTTGTTTACCTTGTTTCGACCATTCAGCGGGCATTTGTTGTGTGACAAGATAATTCACAATGTCAGTGTACCAAGGGGTGTTAGAGATCGAAAGGAGTTGTTCGTCAGGAAAATAGTCATCGATTTGGGTGTCGTTAACATTTCCGTGCACAATTCGAGAGAGATGATCAGCTACTACATTTTCAGAACCCTTTTTATCTCGTATTTCTATATCGAATTCTTGAAGAAGAAGGATCCAACGAATCAAGCGGGCCTTAGCATCCTTTTTAGAAAGTAGATATCGTAGGGCAGCGTGGTCAGTGTAAACTATGACTTTGGATCCTATGAGATATGGTCTGAATTTCTCAAGAGCGAAGACAACTGCCAAAAATTCCTTTTCAGTAGTTGAGTAATTCAGTTGGGCCTCGTTTAAAGTTTTTCTAGCGTAATAAATGACTCGAGGGAGTTTATCAATACGCTGACCCAAGATGGCTCCAATAGCAAAATCAGAAGCGTCGCACATAAGTTCGAAGGGTTGAGTCCAATCAGGAGGTTGAATGATGGGAGTTGTGGTCAAGAGTGACTTAAGAGTTTCAAAAGATGTTTTGCAATCATTGGAAAATTCAAATTTTACGTCTTTGGCAAGTAAATTCGAGAGAGGTTTTGAAATTTTCGAGAAATCCTTAATGAATCTTCTATAGAATCCCGCATGGCCAAGAAATGAACGAACATCTTTGACAGACTTAGGAGGAGGTAAATTAGCAATCAAATCAATTTTGGATTTATCGACTTCTAGGCCATCTTTGGAGACGACATGACCTAGAACTATGCCCCTTTTTACCATAAAGTGGCATTTCTCCCAATTAAGCACGAGTGATTTCTCCTTACAACGCTTAAGGACGAGTTCTAAATGAGTGAGACATTGGGAAAAAGATGATCCATATATTGATAAATCGTCCATGAATATTTCCAAGAATTCTTCCACCATATCAGAGAAAATACTCATCATACACCTTTGGAAGGTCGCGGGAGCATTACAAAGACCAAAAGGCATGCGACGATAAGCAAAGGTTCCAAAGGGACAAGTAAATGTGGTCTTATGTTGATCTTCTAAAGCAACAGGAATGTGGTTATAGCCAGAGTATCCATCGAGGAAACAGTAGTACTCATGTCCCGCTAAGCGTTCGAGCATTTGGTCAATAAAAGGCAAGGGAAAATGGTCGTTTCGTGTGGCTGAGTTAAGCTTTCGATAGTCGATACACACACGCCATTTGGTTTTGATTTTTGTTGGGACAAGTTCATTACTGTCGTTTTTGATCACTGTGACTCCCGACTTCTTTGGTACAACTTGTATCGGACTCACCCAAGTACTATCAGAGATGGGATAGATGATGTTATTTTCTAGACATTTGATTATCTCCTCTTTGACCACTTCTCTCATGTTCGGGTTTAGTCGCCTTTGAGCCTCACGGGTGGGTTTAGCCTCATCAACTAAGTGTATGCAATGTTCCACAATTGATGGGCTAATTCCTTTTATATCGCTAATTTCCCACCCCAAGGCGTCCTTATTTTCCCACAAGATATCTAAAAGTTTTTCTTCTTGGTCCTCGATAAGATCGGAAGCCAAGATTACGGGAAAAGTTTTTGAAGAATCTAGGTAGGCATACTTAAGGTCTGGTGGCAAGGGTTTGAGGTCTAACTTAGGAAGTTCTTGTGTATCAACATTGGTCAACATTCCTTGGTTAGATTCAGGTGACGAAGTGTCGGAGTCAAGAATTTTGTTCAGTTCAGAAATGTATTCGAGGTCATCGAATTCAGGGTCGAAATGGTCAAGACACATTTTCAGGGCTTCAGCAGTATCACTAGAGGTTTCATCAACTGTGGTTTGAATCATGTCAATTTCATCGATCTCAAAATCCCTAGGTTGTTTGTTGAGATTAAAGATGTTTAGCTCAATGGTTAGGTGCCCGAAGGAAAGTCGAAGCTGACCATTCCTACAATTAATGACAGCTTTAGAGGTTGCTAAGAAAGGGCGTCCTAAGATCAATTGTATTTGAACGTTGGGATTTGAGACAGGCTCTGTTTCTAGCACTATAAAATCGACAGGGAAGTAAAACTGCTCGATCTGTATCAAAACGTCTTCGATAATTCCCAATGGCTTTTTGACAGATCGATCGGCTAGTTGAAGTGTGATGTTTGTTGGTTTAATCTTCCCTAGTCCAAGTTGGCGATAAACAATATAAGGGAGAAGGTTGACACCGGCACCAAGGTCGAGTAGGGCACGATAGATGTGAGTGTTTCCTATTTTACAATCGATCGTAGGGCAGCCAGGGTCTTTATACTTGACTGGGGAAAGATTCGAAAGAACAGAGCTTGTATTTGCAGTTAGAAAGGCGGTTTTTGGGACATTGGTCGCACGTTTTTGTGTGCACAATTCCTTAAGACATTTAGCATATTGAGGGATTTGTTCAATGGTGTCTAAAAGAGGAATGTTCACATGGACTTGTTTGAAAATTTCCAGAATTTTATCGAAATTTGCCGCTTTCTTCTTATTATTGAGTCTATGAGGAAAAGGAGCTACTAGTTCTTTGACTCTGTGATGAGTTTCATCATTCGAAGAAGAAGGTTTATCCATGGAGTTAGAAGGTGGTAAGGTCGTAGAAGATGGAATGTTGGTATTGCCGACATTAATTTTCGAAGGTGGGTCGGGTTTGCCGACACCGGGAGAAGAACTGTTGGGATTGCCAACTTTTGAGGAAAATGGGGGTTTAGAAGAATTGGTATTCGAAGCCAATGGGTGATCATCAAGATTAGGGATTGGGGTCGAGATAGAAGGTTCGTCAGGGTCGCCCACGTTATTATCAATCCTCTTTCCAAATC